>CANJKZ010000167.1:705833-1411666 GCA_947471745.1 Closterium sp. Naga37s-1
GAAGCTGGCCGCAGGATCTGATGTAGCAGAGCAACAGCTTGGGAACGAGGAGGCGTTGCTGTTTTTGCCTCAAGGCTATGACCCGGATGAGGAGGATGAGCCTGCATACTGTTTTCTTGCCCCTGCACTAGAGGAACCAGCTAGCATGGAGGATGCACTAGCTGGACCAGATAGGGACACGTGGCTGGCTTCTAGGGATGCTGAGTACCAGAGCCAGCTAGAGAATGGGACTTGGGATCTGGTGGTGCTGCCTGAGGGGAAGAAAGCGGTACAATGCAAGTGGGTGCTGAGGATGAAGACCGATGACAAGGGACAGGTCACCATCTACAAGAGTAGGCTGGTGGCTAAGGGGTTTATGCAGAAGGAGAAGCAGGACTTCAATGAGATCTTTGCTCCCACTGCCAAACCCCATACCCTCCGTGTCTTGTTGGCAGATGCAGCCGTTAGTGGGAAATACATCATTCAGATGGATATATCAACGGCATTCCTCAATGGGATTTTAGAGGAGGAGGTGTACATGACGCAGCCGCCTGGGTATGAGGATGGTACGGGCAGGGTGTGCAAGCTCAACAAGTCAATCTACGGCTTGAAGAAAGAGCCACGCTGTTGGTACCAGAGGTTGGCAGCTCCTTTGGAGGAGATAGGTTTCAGGACCAACAGCTGTGAAGAGAGCCTCTTCCTCAAAGGGGAGAAGGAGAATCTGGTGATGTTTCCGGTCTACGTGGATGACATTCTTCTCTTCAGCAGCAGCATGAAGGAGATCCAGAACGTGCAGCAGCAGCTGATGGAGAATCTCAAGGGTAAGAACCTTGCGGAGGTAAAGTACTACCTGGGGATGCACGTGGAGAGGGATCTGGATCACTGGTGGTTGAAGCTGCACCAGGAAAAGTTCATCAAGCAGCTGGGGGAGAAGTACGCGATTGAGAATGAGCGCAAGGTTGCAAATCCCTTGCCAACTGAGTTCAAGCTTGTGAAGGCTGCTGAGGATGAAGGGGTTGAAGCCGAGGATCAGCAGCATCTTCAGTCCTTGGTGGACAACCTCTTGTACGGAGCTTTTCACACGAGGCCCAACATTTCATTCTCGGTTGGGCAGCTGGCCAGGGTGGTGCAGAATCCATCTGAGGAGCTGGTGCATGCAGCTGAACGCGTGGTGAAATACTTGAACTCGCATCCCAGCATTGGAGTTCAATACTCCGCATCTGCACAGGTGAAGCAGAAGGGGGTTGAGGTGCAGAAGGAGAAGGGGGAGAGGCTTGGAGAAGGAAAGCTCTTTCTCACGTGCTTTACCGATGCTACTTGGGCTTCTGTGAAAGAGGATTCCTCTTCTGTGGGTGGATACATCTGCTTGGTTGGGGGAGGACCTGTTAGTTGGAGGTCCAAGAAGCAAACGGAGACTGCACTTTCTTCTGTGGAATCTGAGTACATGGCGAATGTTCCACGGGGTCAAGGAGGTGATTTGGCTGAGGAGGTTGTTGGAGGAGATTGGCCAAGAGCAGAAGGTGGCTACACCTCTCTTTTGTGACAGCAAAGAGGCTCTTGGGATGGCCAGGAACGCTGTGCTGCATGGGCTGAACAAGCACATGCGTATCAAGTGGCACCGGCTGCGTAAGGAGGTGAAGAGGGGGACAGTTAATCCGATCAATATCAAGACTCACCAGCAGCCAGCAGACTTCCTCAGCAAGAGGCTTGCGGATGAGCCTCATTGGCGTTGTGTGTGCATGAGTGGAATGAGCATGAACTAGAATGGAATGATGGGGATGCAGCCAGCAGGCTGAGGGGGAGTGTGTTGGGTGCAAATTCAATTTGCACGACATCCTGCCGTCTTTTTGTACGAGTATGCGTATGCGATTGCATTTGCGTGTGAATCGGATGTTCGTGTCTTTGTTTGCTTTTTCAATTTTTGCTTGACGCATTTGCTGGTACTCGTGCAATGTGCGCTTCGGCACAACATTGTACGCGCTATGAACAATGCAAGCAGAAAGGACGAGCTCGCAAAGGAACCCAAGATGGAAGCTTTGCAGTTCGGTTGATTTGAATGCGCAGATTCAGTTTATCCAACTCGAAATTGTACTGTTTTGTTTGGTTAACTATAGTGTAGCAGGGCAGGCACTATAGGGGTACAATTAGATGAAGGTTGGATGTTGTTTGTCTGTATCTGCATGCTACAGGGCCAGGGGAAACTAGCAGAACCAGAATTTGGCTGGTTGGGCAAGGACAAAACATGTTCTATTTTTAGGACCTGAACCTGGTAGTTGTTTTCCCAGGTTGGAAAAACTGAACCAGAGGATGTTTACCAACCTACCACCTGCTGTTTTGTCCAGCCATGTTGGTTCTGTTGCTTGGAATTATTTGGGATCATCCCTGGTTGTTCCCAGGTTGATTCCCAAGGTCCTAGGTAGCTAGTGCTATTTATTCCTTCTCTGTTTGTATCTGAATATAGTAAAATTGATTCAAGCAGATTCCTTCCTTGCTGGAATTTCGTTTCTACGCGGTGCGACGGCGGAATGTTACCGAGTCAACGCTAGCACGCTAGCACTACGTTCTAAGTCATTCTTGACTCCTCTCTCTACAAACTCGGACCCGAGGATAGGGGCTGGTCTTGTACCAGGCACCCAAGGACCCTTGGAGGTGACCCCGAGGAGAGGTTTTGAGTTTGATTAAGTCTTGATAGCTTGAGTTTATTAGGCCCTTACACCAACATCTTCTTCTATCAGGAAAGAGATTTGCAGAATGAAAATAAAAACTTATTTAGGCGATGTAAGTCGGCCGAAGCACCTGGAATTTCGTTGAGTCGTAAGCACCGCCAGTAAGAAGTGCAGACTAGACATGTTTCATCATCATGACATCTTCAAGATGACAGAAGCAACTTCCTGGTGTAAGATGAACGGGAGGAGCAGCACCAATTTGAAGCGCAGCCTTGGCAACGTCTCTTTCTTGACGTCAATGTCAACATCTTTGTCAGAGTCATCTTTCAGGTTCACTTGATGACAATAATGATTGGTGCGTATTTTCTAGAGAGAGGCCTGAGCTGCCAGCTCCTGAATCAGGTGTCGACGACGGTGCGTGATGTTACTGGTTCCCTTTCTATGCCTTCAATGCAGGATCAGCAACGTTGTCCTTGGGAAGGTCGCAATCAGGAGGAGGTGCGTCGACAGGAAGATTGCCTTTGGGTGGAGCTCCCGGCATTGTGCTATGATAACACTCAACTGGCAGGAGCTTGTGAATAAAGGCCTGAAATGCTTGATTGGAAGGTAGTATGAGTTCATGAATATCATTTAGTTCTAGATCTTTCTTCGTGATGCGGGTGATAAATAGCTGAGGACGAAACCTTGGGATCAGCATGCGGGAATGCCTTGAATGCTCCATGAAAATCTCTTGACGAATTCTCTGTTGTTGCCATATATATTCAACTTTCAGTGTAGGAAAGCGGAATGAAATGACTAGGTAGGGTTGAGATACAAACCCCAAAAGAGTTGTACTCTCTACAGAGTACCTCACTGTAGCCTAACGTGCAATTATAACATTTGACAGACACCCATAGGGACATCAAAACGAGCAAGAAAGACACATGGACACAAGACCAGTCAACATCAACAACAAAGCAAGAGATGCAACTCAGGGCAGTACGACTAGCCAGCCTTTGAGACAAACGACCACAATGCCAGTTCAAGAGTTCATAGATTTATACATATATATATATATAAACAACAAAACAAGCCGAGCAACAAGAGGTACAACAAACGAAGGCATTTCTGAACAAGGCCAAGCTGCAAACAGAACCCGTGGTGGTCACCAGACAGGAGGGCCTTGGTGAAGATGTCCGCAGTGTTGGCCGCTGAGGCTACAAAGACCAAGCATGCCTGGCCGCGTCGCTGCAGCTCTCGCAGCAAGAACTACTGCTCTTCAGTGGAGGATCATGGCCTTGTCGTCAGCGAACAAGGTCGGTGCAGAGGTAGGCCGCTCACCTAGGTCGCTGAGCAAGAAAGTCAGACAGCGGAGCCCCTGAGCAGCCATGGCACCGTCGTAGATCTCGGCCACTGCACTGGACGAAGCCACAGACGACGATCGAGTAGACCTCCACGACACAGCTCCAGTGCCCAAGCTGAAACAGTACCTCTAAGTCGACCTGCTGGTCTCCTCCTCGTCCGCCAAGGATGAGTTGCAGTGTCCAGTAAGGCGCACTGGCTGTGACCCTCCGAGCACAAGCCCCATGCATGGTGTAGTCTTAAGGTACTTCGCTAACCCCCTAGCAGTCATCCAGTGAACAAGACGATGTCTCCCAATCGCAACAGATCGAGCCAAGATGCTGAGAGGATAAGCAAGGTCTGGACGAGTGCACGTCATCAAGTACATTAGGCAACCCACAAGCTCTGCCTAGCGACCACTAGGCTCAAGAGGCTCGTCGGGAACAGAAGCAGTGAGTCTGTGGTCAAGAACAAGAGGAGTAGGCTGTGTGGTGGAGAAGTGAAGCTCGAACCGCTTAAGAACCTGCTGCACCATGTGTTACTGAGTCAAAGTGGGGGTGCTAGCTGCTCTGTCCCTGTTGATATGCAAGCCAAGATAGCTGCGCAGCTCACCAAGGTCAGTGCATGTGTGTCTTTTCTGCAGTTCTGACTTCGCGGAAGCCATAGCAACTCTGTCTGCGGTAGCGAAGACCAAGTCGTCGACGTAGACGAGGACGAAGAAAGGAGTGGACCCAGAACGAACGAACAATGTCGAGTCGGCGAAAGAAGGACTGAACGCGAGGTCAGCAAAAGTGGAGCGGAGAGTGTCGTGCCATTCAAGAGGTGCCTGGCGGAGACCGTAGACTAGCTGTCTCAGGCTCCACTGGGTCACAGGCGGGAAAGTGCCAGTGAAGTTAGGAGGACGGTCGAGCAGGCTGCCTTGGAGGAAAAAAGCCTAGCGAGTGCAGCTCGTAGCCTCGCTGTGCTGCCACGTGTAGTAGCACCTGAAGCGTGGTCATGTTCGGGGTGTGGAAGAAGGTCTAAAAGAAGCCTCTAGCCACGTAGCGCGCCTTGAAGACAAGCGGCGATCCAGGTGGTTGCTTCACCTTCCACATGCCATCGACTACGTTCGCCCGAAGAGGGGGAACTGCGTTGACGTACGTGCATGTGGACCTCCAAGACGCCATCTCTAAGTCCATGGCTGCTATCCACTGAGAGGCCCACTGCCCGACACTACCTCAGCGTAAGTACGAGGATTCGAGATGTCTGGAGCATCAGGGTCTCCCTCAGGGGCTAGCAGCATGGCACAAAGATGGGAAGAAGTGGTCGCAAGGAACTCCAGCTCAAAGTGACTGTCCTCTAGGACGTCACAACCAAGGGTTCACTCACCCCCTGCAGACAGAGCACGGTTAGGAGGAGCACCCACCAAGTGGGTGGCGTAGTTAAGGCAGCGGTTGGCGGCAAAGTCAGTGACAGCAGCAAGAAAGTCAGAGTTATGAGGAGGACAGACGTAGGCGGGGAATGAGGAGGGCTAGGATTAAGGAAAACAGCCCGAATGTTTTGAACAGGAGACGAATTATGTGCACCCGGGGAACAATGAGAGGTCCAAGGGGGCTGGACAACAGGAGGAGACGGCAGTGACCAAGGAGGGGACCAAGCGGGAGACGAGTCCGGAGGAGGAAACGTAGACCGTGAGCAGGAGGAGACGGCGAGCGGTCTGAAGAAGAGGCAAGAAGACGAAGGGTCCGAAAACCGCTCACAGGTGGTAACGAGCGCTACAGCAGTGGCTTCTATAGCGTCTGCGGTTGCTGCTGTGGCTGCTGCTATTGTAGTTACTACTGCTCCTGCTGCCGCTGAAGCTGAAACCTCGTCAGGTAATGGGGGCCAGTTGGAGAAGGGGCCATAGCACCAGAGTCTCCAGCTCCAGCACCCCCAGAACCTGCACCTTTGGTGCCAGTACCTCCAGCTCCAGCACCCCCAAATCCAGCACATCCAGCTCCAGCACCTCCAGCTCCAGCACCCCCAGAGTCCACAACGACCTGCCTCGGTAGCACCGAAGGCTGCAGCGGTGACTGTGAAGACGACATAGGGGACTGTGGTGAAGGAACAACACGGGACGTGCTATCGAGGATGTAGGGGTACTGTGAGACACAACTAACGGTGCAGGACCTGGGTGGGGTGGGAGCACCAGAGGATCAGGACCAGGAGGAGGAGTGGGAGCAAGGAAGAGGGGAGGGAGGGGAACCAGGAGACCTCGGAGGGGGTAGCGGACGAAGAAGGACACTGAGTCGTCAAATCGGACGTCGCGGGAGTCTAAGAACTGGTGGAGAGGCGGGTGGTAAACGTGAAGTCAGGTGCGTCAACCGAGAAACCAAGGAAGACACGGGAGAGGGTGCAAGTCGAGAGCTTGTCCACGCGAGGATCCGTGGAGGACTGGGTCCCCTGGTTTTGCGCCTGTCATTTGTGTCTGGGGCTGCCTTGCGCATGTCCGCGATGCCCTACTCATGACAGAACCTGGCAAGAAGGGTGGAGCGAAACTCACCCCCACAGTCGGAGTGGAGACGTTGTACAGAGAGGTCACGCCGGGCACAGGTGGCCAGCAACCACGGGATCAGGACATCAGGCACGTGCGCAATCTGTCGCAGGGGGAACAGTGTGGTGTAGCGGGAGAAGTCGCCAACCACCACTAGGAAGAAGCGCTCTTGCCCGCAGGTGCAAAGTCTTGAGGGGTGCGGTGGCTAGCGCAAGGGAGGAGGAGTGAGGGGTGGCGCGCAGCCTACCCTTGACACAGGCGATGGAGGGAGCGACGGAAGCAAGGATGGGAGACTTGAGACAAGGCCATGGCTAGTCATGTGGCTGAGGCGTTGGAGCCACGGGTGACCAAGACGGTGGTGCCACAGGACTGTCGGGTGGGTGAGTGACCGACACGAGCACGCAAAGCAACCTGACCAAACGCAGCTACGGGGGGGGGACGCAGTGTGCAGTGTGAAGAGACCTAAGTGGGGCTCACTGTAGCAGCGTCCGTACAGGTTGCAAACCTCTTGTGTGTAGGGAAAGTGAGTGTGACCCCACGGTCCTGAAGGTGTCCAACACCCACCAAGTGGAGAATGAAGGGGTGTGGAGACCAGTGAGGGAGCCAGAGGGAATAGCCGTACACGGGAGGGTGGTAGTACTGCGAGCGACCGGTCGGTCCAAAAGTAGGATAAGCCAGGGCAACGAGACTGGTGCAGGAAGCTGTGTGAGAGTGGTGAGGTCACGGAAGAAGCAGGAAGCGCCAAAGTCAAGCGTGAAGGACATAGAGCGTCTACTGTAGGGCTAGTAACTACACAAGCACCTACACCAAAAGCACACCCACCTGAACTAGCAACGGGCAAAGATCATAGTCTAGGAACACGCGGGCAAACAAATCCGCCAGCACTACAGTCAACAACAGCATACATGGCAAAATATGCATCATCCATGTTCATCTCAAACTCACAAATACCACATCAGAACCTGCCAGCGCGGGGGGACTACCTCTGGGCCATGTCGCATACAAAAGAGGTCGTCGAGACGACTAGAGCAGCGCTGTGCAGAGTGGTCGACGCGCCCGCTGAAAGTGTCCCTACCTGGACCCGTCCGGATCTAGTAGTCATAGGGGACAACGTCACGGCCAGCGCGACGTGGCCCACAGCTGGTAGGGCCGCTGCTGCCGCCAACGCTCCCGGGACCATCATGTCCCCACTGATGTTGAGGCCCCCACTGCTGGAACTGTCGCTGCTGCTTCTGCTCTTGTTGTCCCTGCTGCTGCACCTGCTGCTGCGGCTGTGGCAGCTACTGCTGTTGCTGCTCTGACTGCTGCGGCTACTGCTACTGTGTCCTCGCCACACCCCCCCGAGTCAGCACCCCCACTCGTCATACCAGTGGCACCGGCCCCGCCTCCAGAGTCACCTCCTCCTGTCGCACCAGTACCCCCACCACCTCCACGCCCACCACCCTTCCCTCCTCTCTTACCTCCTTTGTCCCGTTACTGCCAACTGGCGGCAGAAACAACTGCAGTCTCCTCAGAAGTAGACGATGCAGCAGAGGCAAGAGAAGCAGTAAAGGTGGGAAGTGCGGAGATAACTCGTACAACGGGAGCTATACTACGGGGTAGGCACGAAGTAGGAGTGATCGTAGCGTTCGTTCCTTAGTCGTTAACTTGTGCTCTCTCTACTTGCCTATTCATGGGGGAAATTGGCAAGAGTTCAACTAGCAAACGTTTACAACAAATGATACACAATAGAATGCAACAATGGACTACATCAGATGCTAGCAAGCATGCAGGCCGACTGCCAGCGTAGCACGGTCGCCTGCCTTCCAGCACTGCATGGTCGACCGCGCTCCAGCCGTGCAAAGTCGCGGTCTGCCAACGCCGCAAGTCGACGGCGTGACAACGCTGCAGCAAGGCGGCTTCACAGCGTTGCACCCCCAGGACAGCAGCGCACCTGCTTCGCAAGTGATCGCAGCTGGTTGGCGTGCTGTGCCCCGTCACGTTCACAGCGCAGACGCCAAGGTGACCATGTGCCCACGGCTGCACCTGATCCTCCACGTCAACCTCGGGATACCACACCAAGGTCGGCTTCGCACGATCCTCCTGGGCGACTCTCGCGCACCCCGCAGTGCCCGTCGCCCTAGTAACTGAGTCGATCGGGCAACCAGGTTGACGCCACCAGGTTGGCGTTCTCCCAGGTCGGCGTCCTGGCGCCCACGCCGGCGTCCAGACGCCCAGGTCGGCGTCCAGGCGCCCAGGACGCTGTCCAGACGCCCAGGTCGGCGCCCATGACGTCGTCCAGACGCCAAGGTCGGCGTCCAGGCGCCCAGGACGCCGTCCAGACGCACAGGTCGGCGTCCATGCGCCCAGGACGCCGTCCAAACGCCCAAGACGGCATCGCCCACTGCAACAGGTCGGCTGCGCAACCCGCACACCCGACAACGAAGCCGGCTCCGCCCAAGAGAGGACGGGGCCAACAACATAACTCCCGTTGACACTCCCCTGCCGCGTTTACGCTTGGTACCTCCACCCTACACGGCAGCACTACTCGGAGAATAGCTCAGCGTGCACACAACACACAGCACGCCGGTCACCGCACCAGCCATGCAAGAGGGCATGGCACCTACTGCTACACATCATCATCACCGTCGCTGACGTCGGCCAGGCGCACTTGGCCGATCGCAACGGAGCACCGGTTAAAGGCCGGATAGTGCAGTGCCTTCGTCAGGAAGTCGCCTGGCTGCTCGGCGGTCGGGATGTACTTCAGTGAAAACTTCCTGCGATTCACCATGTGCTGTAGCCAGGCGTAGCGTCGCTCCATGTGCTTGAGGTTGCCCTGCAGGCCCAGACCCTCAGCGACGGTGATGGCCGACTTGTTGTCCACCCGAAGGACAGTCGACGTCCCGGCGTCCAGCAGCCGGAACTCTGCAAGGAGGAAGCGACGGTGGTGTCCCTCCTTGCCAGATTCGGTGGCCGCCACGTACTCCGACTCGGTCGACGAACGCGTCACGCACTTGATGCGCTGACTCGACCAGGAGACCGCGGCCCTTCCGTAGACGAACACGTAGCCGCCCGTGCTCGTCCGGTTCTGCTTGTCGCCGCCGTCGTCGGCGTCCACGTAGCCGACCAGCTTCAGCGACTCAGGTCCACCGCCGAACTCCAGGACGGTGTCACGAGTGTTGGCGAGGTAGGCGAGGCAGCGGTCGACCTCGCGCCAGTGCTGGTCGCTCCTCACCGTGAGGCGGCTCCCTAGCTTGCTGCAGGCGAAGGCGATGTCCGGCCTCGTCGTCGTCGCCGCGAACTGCAGCGAGCCGACCTTCTGCCGGTACTCCTCCTCCTGTCGCTCCTGTGCCTCCTCGTCGTCGAACGTCAGCTCGGCATAGGCGTTGACGGACACCGGCGTCTTCGGGGTGCGCCCGACCTGCCCCTCGTCGATGAAACGCATGCGCAGCTTGTCGGCGTAGCCCTGCTGGTGCAGCCACAGCTTCCTCGCCGACTTGTCGCGCACGATCTCCAGCACGAGGTACCTTCCACCAGCGAGATCTCGCGCACCTCAAAGGCGTCCTCCAGCAGCTCCTTCAGCTCCTTCAGCATCGCGGTGCTGCTGCTGGTGGCGAGAAAGTCGTCGACGTAGACCAGCACCCAGCAGGCCACTTTATTGGCGCCAACCTTGAAGTACAACGCCTCGTCGACCTGGCTCTTCTTCCAGCTGGCGCCCATCAGCATGTCGTCGAGCGCTCTGTACCACAGCAGCGGCGACTGCTTCAGCCCGTACAGGCTCTTCAGCAGCTTGCACACCTGTCCGGTCTCGTCGTTGTAGTAGTCCGGCTGGAACATGTACAGCACCCTGTCGAGCTTGCTCTGCAGAAAGGCGTTCTTCATGTCGAGCTGCATAAGATCGAGGTCGAGGACGGCGACGATGCTGAGGAAGATCCTCAGCGTGACGTAGCTGCTCACAGGCGCATACGTCTCGTCGTAGTCGGCGCCATACACCTGCGTGAAGCCCTTCACGACCAGCCTCGCCTTCTCCTGGGCGAATGTGTCATCGACGTGGTACTTGGTCATCAGCACCCACCGGTTCTTCATGATGTTTACCCCGCGCGGGCGTTCGACCAGCTCCCAGGTGCCCATGCCGATGAGACTACGGATCTCCTCGTCCATGGCGGCCTTCACCGCCTTGCCCTTCCAGCTCGCCAACGCCTCCTTCACCGTCATCGTCACGATGTCCCATCGGTGCTCGGGGTCGGCGTGCATGTCGGGGTCGAGCTCTGGCAGATCGACGTCATCCTCGGCGTCGTCGTACAGCGGCTCATCCTCGACGTCGTCATACAGCGTTGTGAAGGTGGCAGGCGGCACGCACACATGGTAGGTCAGGAACTCAGGCGGCCTCTGAAGTCGGCCTGAACGCCAAGTCCAGCCTCCTCGGCGTTGACCTCCACCACACCGCTGTCGGTGGACTGCTCGGCGCCCGACTACTCCCCTTGATCGTCACCGGCTTCGCTGCCCTCGACGTCCTGCTGCACCAAAGTCGGCGTCCCTGCCGACTTCTCCCCTGTCATCGGCTCCCCTGCCGACTGCTTGGTCGACGACGGCCGTCCTTGTTGGCTGCTCCCCTGTCGGCGGCATCTCTGCCGCAACCTTCTTCACCGACTTCAGCAAAAGTCACGTGCTGCTCCACTTGCTCGACGTCACGTTGGCCACCGGCGATGCTCTTGGCCGGCGCCACAGGCAACGTTCCACTGCTCCCCTCATCGCCGGAGTCCGATGCTGGCGTCAGC
The DNA here is from genome assembly GCA_947471745.1 of Closterium sp. Naga37s-1. Lineage (NCBI taxonomy): Eukaryota > Viridiplantae > Streptophyta > Zygnematophyceae > Desmidiales > Closteriaceae > Closterium > Closterium sp. Naga37s-1. The sequence continues at coordinate 717,068 of CANJKZ010000167.1, forward strand.
TCGTGCAGATCGGCTACGAGGGGTGGGGAGACAGGGGGAGGGGAAGGGGAAGGGACGCCCTCGGCGTCCTAATCAGCTGGCTCGCCGACCTCGGCGAGCAGAAGAAGCGTCGCCGTCGAGGAGTCCGTTGGCGGGCTGACCGGCGTCCTCAACGACACCGGCCCGAGCGCCGACTTCCATACCTCAAGCGACATCGTCTCCTAGAACACCACGTCCGACCTGGTGACCACCCGGTTGTCGGTGAGGTCGAGGAGCTCCCAGCCCTTGCTCTCCTCCGACACACCTAGGTGAAGGCCCCACCGGGCCTTCGGCTTCAGCTTGCTACTTCGCTGCTGCTCGGGGACCAGGAACCGCGCCATGCAGCCCCACACACGGGCCAGCGTCAGGCCGGGCTTCTTGCTGGTGTTATAGTCACAATAGGCTTGAATGTGCCTAAAACGAAAGATAGAGAGCACAGACGGATTTCTGCACAGCGGCTTCAAACGTTGATAGCGTTCTGCTCACAGCTGCAAATAACTTGATTCAAATTGGATCTGGAGCGTCTTCACGTCGTCTACAATTATCAATTTAGATTGCACGATTTGATAAAGAATTGACGACACAGCGTCGGTTTGAACGAACGGTACTATGGCAGCCACTATAGTCTTAGAACACAAGATAGGAAGAGTTACGAGTTGGGAATGACTCCCAGCTCCTACAAACCCCAAGAGCCGAGGTGCAGTGATGTGGAACAGTGCCACACTGTCCCCAACCACGAAGGGTCTCGAAACTACCCTTCACTAGGGCCTACACCAAGTGAAATGTTACACTACACAAAGTAATGTAACTATCTTCAATATCTTGAGGTGTACCCTTTTGGCGAGCTTCGAAATCACTTGAGGCTTGACACCAAGGCTCAGGCTCTTCATCACAAACTCATCCTTGAGTTCTTGATGGGTCTGCTGCACACACCTGCGACACGCCGAACGTTCGACACAGGACAAAATAGAAACCGCGCACGACAAAATAGAAACCGCGCGCGAGACACAAACGACCGCGTAACACGCGTCTAGCGATAACTCGCTATTGACTCGACACACACACTCGATATCATGACTCAACATTCACACACAATTATAAGCATGAAATATATATTATCCCATGCCCTCATACCATTCCATACACACACACATTCACGCACACGGACAACAAGCCGAGTGCAAACCGTAGGGTTGCACCAACAAACTCCCCCTCGGATTGTTGGCCTTAGGATATGTTGCTCTCTCAGTTCAGAGCCATCCCAGCCAGCTTGCAACACTTCCAATGCTGCTGCTCCACCAGCCTCTTGGTCATCATGTCAGCCGGCTGCCCCGTGGTCTTCACGTAGCGCAACTCAACTTCACCCGCGGTTACCATGCTCCTCGTCCAATGCCACTTCACCCTCATGTGCTTCGTGAGTCCATGCAACACAGGGTTCTTAGCAAGAGCAATGGCACCCTGGCTGTCACAGTACAGTGGGGTAGGTCCTTGCTGCTCCTCCCCCAATTCAGCCAACAAACGCCGCTGCCACACAATCTCCCGTACGGCACGGAAGAGTGCCATGTACTCGGACTCCACCGAGCTCAAAGCTTGGTCAACCTGCTTCTTGCTCTCCCAAGCAGTTGGGCCTCCACCAACACAGCATATGAAGCCTCCCACACTTGTCATGTCCTCTGGTTCTGATGCATATGAAGCATCCGAGTAGGCGGTGAGGAACAAACGCCCGGGTTCAACACCATCCGCGCCCTTTTGGCGCCTTTGTACCACCGCCGAGTATTGCAGCCCAACGGTCGGTGTTTGGCCAAGATACTTGGCCACCCTCATTCCAGCTGCTACCTGCTCCTCATTAGGGCATTGCACAACCCTAGCCAGCTGCCCGGTAGCAAACGCGACGTCCGGTCGGGTGTTTACCGCCGCATACATGAGGCTGCCCACCAACGAGTGAAATCGGCGCCTCTCCTCTTCACCAACGCTCTCCTCCTCTGGTCCCTTCACACACTTGAACCCAGAGGGAAAGGGTGTAGCCACATGGCCTTCACTCTGCCCAAAGTTGGCAGCCAATGCCTCCAGGTACTTTCGTTGATGCACCCGCATGCACCGCTTCTCCACATCTCGTTCGATGTGGAGCCCAAGGTAGAAGCTCACGTCACCAAGGGCCTTGCACTTGAACTTGTCTTGAAGCTTCAGCATCACCTCCTTCACAAGGTCAGAAGAGGGTGAGAAAATGAGGATGTCATCCACATAAACCACCATGAAACTCCTCTGCTCCCCCTCGCCAAGCATGAACAAGGAGTGATCGGCCGTTGAGGGAGTGAAGCCGATCCCCTCCAACACTTCGCGCAGCTTCATGTACCATTGCCTAGGGGCCTGCTTCAGCCCATAGAGGGCCTTCTTCAGCTTCCACACTCTGCCACTACCATCATCAAACCCCTCTGGCTGCGCCATAAAAATCTCCTCCTCAAGGATGCCGTTAAGGAATGCCGTTACGATGTCCATTTGCTTTACTACCCATCCTTTGATGGCGGCTCCCGCGAATAGGGTTCGCAGCGTCGTCGGCTTCACCACAGGGGCAAACAGCTCCTTGAAGTCCACCTTCTCCTTCTGCTGGTACCCCTTGGCTACAAGCCTAGACTTGTAGCGCTCGATCTTGCCGTCGGCATCCGACTTGATTTTGAAGAGCCACTTGGACGTTATCGCCGTACGCCCCTCCGGTAGCTCCACCAATTCAAACGTGTCATTCTCCTCGATGCTCTTCAGCTCACTCTCCATGGCCTTCTTCCACTCCTCAGCATCACTACTCTCCAAAGCCTCCTTGAGAGTTGCTGGTTCTCCCGGCATCTCCACCGGAGAGAAGAACGCGAAGGCACACTCCTCGTAGTCACTCTCCTCGTCGTCTCCGACCATCATTGCCGCTCCGGCCAGGGCTGTCTTGCCCTGCTTTCCCGGCGCATTATAGGTCAGCCTATTAGGGGGTTGAACTCTCCTCTTCCCCCTTCCTTCCTCCTCAGCTGCAGGGACTTGAAGGCCTTGGCGTTGCTGCGGTGTGGCTCGAATCCGTGGAGCACTCGTAGTGCGGGAAGGAAGTGACGGTGCACGCTCGCTCACTTGCTGCACCTCCTCCTCTTCTTCCTCTGCATCATTGGCCTCCTCTCCCCCATTCACAAGGGAGGATTGCCTTGTGGTTGTGCTGCCGCTGCTCAGTTCCAAAGGCAGCTCCACATGCTCCAAACCGGAACTCTTCACCTCCCCAAACCGCACGCCTATCTTCGCCTCATTCTCCGCCTTCCAATCCTTGTACATGAAGTTCTCCATGAACTTGCAGTCCCTGCTCACCAAGAACTTCTTGGTGAATGGGTCCCAAAGAAGCCATCCCTTGCTGTTTTGAGCCATGCCCAAGTGCACGGCCCACACCGCCTTGGCACCAAGCTTGTTGTGCCGAAGATGCTTAGGCACGAGCGCCATGCACATGCACCTGAACACCCGAAGCATATCCACCTTTGGCTTCCTTCCTAGCCACTCCACATAGGGCACCCATTTGTCTGCTCCCACATGAGTCAAGGCTCTGTTCTTGGCCACACACGCGCTCCGCACCGCATCAGGCCAGAAATAGTCGGGTAGCCCGGCTTCAATGAGCAACCCGCGTGCCGCCTCCGTGATTGTGCGGTTTGCTCGCTCGGCGATGCCGTTCATTGCAGGGGAGTATGGCATGGTGAGGGAGTGCCGAATACCATTCTTCTTCAGCCACAACCCAAACTCCTTGCTCAGGAACTCTCCCCCTCGATCGGTGCGGATTGACTTGACTAGACGGTCTTGTTGCCGCTCCACCATCGGGAACCAATCCGTCTTCAACGTTTCAGCCATGTCGCTCTTCTTGGCCAGCACGTACACCCAAGTCATGCGGGTGTAGACGTCGACAATGGTGAGAAAATACTCAGCTCCAGCAGCTCCAAGCTTCAGGGGGCCCACCACGTCCATCACCACCTCATCAAGCGGTGCCTTTGCCGTTGCCTCCGAACTAGGGAACGGAAACCGGGTGAACTTGGCTTGAATGCACGTCGGGCAGCCAAGCACCTCATCGGGCTCCCCCTTCACACGTATGCCAGCAACCATCTCATTCTTCACTAGCTGCTGCAAGATGGGCAGGGCCACATGCCCCATGCGCCGATGCAAGGTGAGCCAATCACACTCCCCCGTAGCCGAAGTTGGATTGGAGAATGCCGCGCTCGCAATAGCGCCCCACATACTCTCTCCGTAGTCCTCCTCCGCTGCTGCCTCTGGGTTCTCCTCACCCTTTTGCTGCTCCTTGGTTGCTGCACCACTCTCCTTAGGTTCACTGAACTTGCTGGTCCCTCCAGGTTTGCTCTTCTTGAGCTCATTCTCCTTAGCGCGACCGTTCGCGCCATCGTCGCTACCGACCGCTCCATCCTTGGTGCTGATGCTTGCTGCCACTTGCCTCTCCTTGGGCATAGGGACCACTGGGATCTGCCACATCTCGTTGTAGACATCCCTGTCCTCATGAAGGTCCCAAAGAATTCGATCGCCAAGCCTTGCGGTGTAGGTCTTGGCTCCCTTCGAGTTCGTGTCCATGCCGGCCTTTGCCAACCGCCGCACGGAAATCAGGTTTGCAGCAAGGCTGGGCACCCAAAGCACGTTCTTGAGGCCCACCATCTTCCCATCAGCACCCTTGAACATGGCCTTGCCCATGCCTTTCACCTCTGCTCGCTGCCCCAAAGCCGATGTGACATGCTTCACCGGTGACGGCTCGAGTTCGGTGAGCAAGTCCGGGCGAGGTGTCATGCTATAGGTAGCGCCACTATCAATCACCCAATAGTCCAGGGGGTGTAGGGTAACCTTCCCCACAGCTGCTGGCTCCTCAAAGCCTTCATCCTTCTCTGGACCAGCCGGTACTTGCGTCGACACGAAGTAGAATAGACCCGGGTATCGATCGTCGCTCGGGTCCTTGTCGTTGTCTCCGCTCTTCATGTTTGCAGCTCCGCCACCGCGACCGCCACGGCCTCCACGGCCTCGTCCTCTCCCTCCTCCTGCTCCTCTACCCTCTTGGCCTTGAGCAGGGGTCCAACCATCAGGGAGTTTGTAGCAGTCGCGCCACATGTGTCCGCTCTTGTGGCAATAGTGACACTCGCCGTCGAATCGGCCGCGACCGCGTCCGTAGCTCTTGTCGTCGCTGCCGTAACCGCCACTCCTGCGGCCTCCGCCGAAGTTGCTGCCACCAAACCTTCCTCCCCCTCGTCCTCTGCCTCTTCCTCGACCATATCCACGGCCGATGCTCGCTGCCCCAGCGCCATCCGCACTCGCCAACTCACGGCGGCGGAAATCCTCTTGAAGGATAGCTCGCTTCACGTCTTCAAGCGAGAGGCGGGGCAAGTCGCGATTAAGGTTGATGATGAGCAAGGACCATGACTCTGGGAGTAAGGCCAGCAACTTGGTCTTCTTTTGGAGCTCACTGTAGTTCAAATCAGCTCCCTCAAGCCGCGTCAACAAGTCGAAGAATTTCTGCACCCCTTCTTCAACCGCTTCGTTTTCTTCAATTCGTAGTGCCGCCATTTGCCGTTCCAACACCACCGCTACCGCCGCTGTTGCAGGAGCATGTTCACCCTTGAGAGCAGCCCATGCCTTTGGTCCTTTCTCTGGTTCACGCTGGAATGGCTTGATGTGACGGATCTGACTGCTCCCCAACGCTTGCCCAAGTAAGAGATAGCCTTGTGCGCTCTTCCGCACCCACGGGCTCTTCTCCGGGTCGTTCTCGGGGCGCTTCTCCGTTCCTTCCATCACCTCCAGCAGGTCATAGTGGTCAAAGATGTTCTCCATCTTGAAGGACCATTCAGCAAAGTTGTCACCGTTGAACTTGTCAAGCCCAAACACCCTAGGCTCATCCCTAGGTGGGCCAAGACTTGGTTGCATGGGCGCCATGGCTGAATCACGGGGTTGGCCTTGAGCTTGAGCTTCTCCACTGCCACCAGCACCTCTGCCACCCCTTTCCTCAGGTCCAGACATTGTCGAAACTGCTCCAAGGGGCTCTGATACCACTTGTTATAGTCACAATAGGCTTGAATGTGCCTAAAACGAAAGATAGAGAGCACAGACGGATTTCTGCACAGCGGCTTCAAACCTTGATAGCGTTCTGCTCACAGCTGCAAATGACTTGATTCAAATTGGATCTGGAGCGTCTTCACGTCGTCTACAATTATCAATTTAGATTGCACGATTTGATAAAGAATTGACGACACAGCGTCGGTTTGAACGAACGGTACTATGGCAGCCACTGTAGTCTTAGAACACAAGATAGGAAGAGTTACGAGTTGGGAATGACTCCCAGCTCCTACAAACCCCAAGAGCCGAGGTACAGTGATGTGGAACAGTGCCACACTGTCCCCAACCACGAAGGGTCTCGAAAATACCCTTCACTAGGGCCTACACCAAGTGAAATGTTACACTACACAAAGTAATGTAACTATCTTCAATATCTTGAGGTGTACCCTTTTGGCGAGCTTCGAAATCACTTGAGGCTTGACACCAAGGCTCGGGATCTTCATCACAAACTCATCCTTGAGTTCTTGATGGGTCTGCTGCACACACCTGCGACACGCCGAACGTTCGACACAGGACAAAATAGAAACCGCGCACGACAAAATAGAAACCGCGCGCGAGACACAAACGACCGCGTAACACGCGTCTAGCGATAACTCGCTATTGACTCGACACACACACTCGACATCATGACTCAACATTCACACACAATTATAAGCATGAAATATATATTATCCCATGCCCTCATACCATTCCATACACACACACATTCACGCACACGGACAACAAGCCGAGTGCAAATCGTAGGGTTGCACCAACAGCTGGTCAGCAGCTGGTGCGGCGTCGTCCCCGGCGACAGCGTCGACTACTCCAAGCAGTTGCGGACCCATACGGCCTGCCGCAGGGCGAGGTGCCACCAGTGGTGCTGCACGCCCATGTGCAGCAGCATCGTCCGCACCGACTCCACCGCCGTCCGCATTTCTCGCTCCGCAATGCCGTTCTGTTGCGGTGTGTAGGGGGAGGTCAAGTCGTGGACGATTCCCTTGCCGTCCACGAAGTCGGTGAACTCCTTCCCGAGGAACTACCCTCCCCGGTCAGAAAGCAGCATCAGCACCGACTTTTTTCGTCTGCCGCTCAGCCACCACCAGCCATTTTTCGAACTCCCGCAGCACATCGGACTTCTTGGCGACCGGCCTCACGCACACGTAGCAGGTCTTGCGGTCCTTAAGCAGCAAGAAGTGGAGGCTACCATCCTTGGCCGCCACCCGGAACGGCCCGCACAAGTCGATGTGCACGACGGCCAGTGCCTCGTCGGCGTCGGAGCCCTTGTCGAGGAAGGTGTGCCGCGCCAGATTCCCGCCAACGCACGAGACACATGGAGAGTCGGTGACGGCCGACGGCTTGATGTCCAGGCCGGTGGCGACCTCGTGCTTTGCCGAGCTTGTGATGGTGTCGACGCCACGTGTGCAAGCCTGGCGTGCCACCGTGCCGGTGTCGACTTCGTCGCCGAGTCTATTGCCCGCAGGGCCACCACCTCCGTCGTTGGCGTCGTTGACGTCGCCGAGCAGGGACGAAGGTCGGTGCAGAGAAATCGGCCAGTGTACATCTCCCGCCGCCGAGACGATGAGCATCCCGTCCCCGTCGTCATGCTGCTTCACGCCGCTCTCCTTCAGCTGGCCGGCTGATAGCAGGTTCGCCTGCACGCCCGGGACGTAAAGCACGTCGGGGATGAGCACCTGCTTCCTGGCTTCTCCTTGCAAGGCGACAGTGCCTCGACCCTGAACGTCCTGCAGCGCTCCATTGAAGCCGCGCACGTGCTTGACGTCGCCGCTCGGCTCCAAGTCGACAAAGGCTGCCTTCGTCCCCATCAGGTGGTGCGAGCAGCCGCTGTGAAGCAGGACCACCGCCGGGTTCGCCTGCACGGCCGCCGCCACCGCATGGAAGTCCTCACCGGCCTCTGGTGCCAGCAAGACGGTCGGCTCCACGACGCCGAACAGCGAGCACGACGCCTCCCTGTCGCCTCGCCCCTTGCCGCCTGAGGAGGAGTCGGCGTCCTTCGCCGAGGTCGATTTGGTCGACTGCTTCTCCTTGCGCGGCTTGTTCTCCCGACGTGGGCGACGACCAGCCGACCTCCCGTGGCCTCCCTTGGTGTCCTCGTCGTCGGAGTCGGTGCGATCGGGACATTCGAAGGAGAGGTGGTCGGGGTCGCCGCATAGCCAACACTCCCGACGTCGACTTCCGCCTCCACGATTGCCATCCTTAGCCGACTTCCCCTTGTCGGCGTCCTTGGCCGGCTTTCCACCTTCGCTACCACTGCCACCATGCTTGCCACGCTGCCCTGGTCAACCTCCTTGCTTCGCCAGTGCGACGTGTCAAGATACTAACGTAAGGTTTAGGGCCTAGGCTTAGGAGCCTAGGCCAACGTATGTCAAGAGAATTGTGGCCAAGGGAAGCGAGAATGGTTGGGTTCACTATAGCACACAAGGTACATATAGCAAACCAGCAAAGGTGCACCACCAAACAAGCAATTAACGAACTACACTACAATAACTACAGCAAGCAGGATAGATATTAAATATAACTTTAACACACCCCCTTAGCCTGCTTGCAGGAATAACTAGTGCAGTCAACACCCCCTGAAGGGGTACACCTGGCGCAGTGGAAGATGGCAGAGAGTTAAATGAGGACGAGGCGAGAGGGAGAGAGGAGAGGAGAGGGGAGAAGTACGAAGAAGGAGGTGAGAGAGGGATGAGGCGAGGAGTTGAGGGGGAGCCACCCGTGGCGAAACCCTCGTATTAACCCCCTTTTACAAAGGGGGGAGGTGAGAGAGTGACGAGGAGAGAAGGTGGGGGGGAGCCAAGCACGGCGAAACCCCTCTTAGTAACCCCCAAATCCCCACACCCATTCAACCACCCCCCCTTAACCTCACCCCCCATAACAGCCGCCCCCTTGGACCGCATCCCCCCCCCCCCCCTTCCTTCCTCCACACCCCTGCCCCACCCACGGTAGTCCCTGCAGCGGGGTCTCTGCTGGCGGTGTAGCTGCTGGCAGGGTCTCTGCTGGCGGGGTCTCTGCTGGCGAGGGTCTCTGCTGGCGGGGTCTCTGCTGGCGGGGTCTCTGCTGGCGGGGTCTCTTCTGGCGGGGTCTCTGCCGGCGGAAGTCTCTGCTGGCGGGGTCTCTGCTGGCGGGGTCTCTGCTGGCGGGGGTCTCTGCTGGCGGGGTCTCTGCTGGCGGGGTCTCTGCTGGCGGGGTCTCTGCTGGAGGGGTCTCTGCTGGCGGGGTCTCTGCTGGCGGGGGTCTCTGCTGGCGGGGGTCTCTGCTGGCGGGGTCTCTGCTGGCGGGGTCTCTGCTGGCGGGGTCTCTGCTGGCGGGGTCTCTGCTGGCGGGGTCTCTGCTGGCGCGGTCTCTGCTGGCGGGGTCTCTGCTGGCGGGGTCTCTGCTGGCGGTGTCGCTGCTGGCGGGGTCTCTGCTGGCGTTGTCGCTGCTGGCGGTGGCGCTGCTGGCGGGGTCGCTGCTGGCGGTTCCGCGTGTTCGCTTGCTGGCGGGCTTGCGGGTCGCGTACGATCTGGAGCGTGCAGTGGCGGAGCAGTAGCTTCTCCCGCCATTCCCGCCACGCCCGCCATTCCCGCCACTCCCTTCACAGCAGCTGCGAAGTCGACGGGAGGGCGGGCGGGGACGGAGCGGGACGGGACGAAACGCGGGCTGGCACTAATGCTCAAGTGACGGCCGCCACCCCTTTCCCCTTCTCCTCTCCCCCCCCCACTGCGACCGTCGATGTTTCCACGCCAGGGAGCCATGACGAGGCAGCGTGACGGGGAAGGGCGACGGGGAACGCAGTGGCGGGTCGAGGGGCCGACGGAAGGGAAGAGCGGCGGCGCGAAACAGCGGGTCGACGATCTCCGTCACTCCCACCGCGACCGTTGCGTCTGTCACGACTACCGTGACGGATTTTGCTACGGGCGAGCGACGGGGAGGGACGGACGGAGCCGCGATTTGCTGCTTGACGGGACGCGCCATCGCGAAAGCTTATGGTGGGCCCTTAGGAAATTACGTCGGGAACGACCTAGCTCAATACCATGTCAAGATACTAACGTAAGGTTTAGGGCCTAGCCTTAGGAGCCTAGGCCAACGTATGTCGAGAGAATTGTGGCCAAGGGAAGCGAGAATGGTTTGGTTCACTATAGCACACAAGGTACATATAGCAAACTAGCAAATGTGCACCACCAAACAAGCAATTAACGAACAACACTACAATAACTACAGCAAGCAGGATAGATATTAAATATAACTTTAACACGACGTAGTTCGACTGCGGCAGGAGCTCCGTGGACTTCTCGGCCTCCTGCATCGCCTCGTCCCTGAGGATGAACGAGGTCAGCGAGTCCTCGTTGAGCGACTCCCGCGTGCACGACACCACTGACAGCCTCTTCATCAGGTTGTAGCTGCGCGGGAGTCCCTTGAGGACGTGCGTGATGTATGACGCCGTCGAGTACCCGACGCCGGCCATACGCATGCAGGCCAGGAGACGCCGAGCACGGTTGCAGTAGTCGGTCGCCGTCTCTTGCTCGCCCATCCGCAGGTGCGTCATCTGCTCCTCCAGCTGGCCGATGTACAGGTCGTCGGTGACCTGGTACGTCGACGTGATGAACTGCCACGCCTGGTGGCCGGCGTTCAAGGAGCTCCTGCACGACTTCAAGGTGATTTGTACCACCGGCGAGGAGCAGCGCGAGATGACCGTGAAGGTCAGCAGCTGCACGGCGCGGAACTCCGCACGCAGCGTGGCGTTGGTTGCAGGCGGCGTCTCCACAGAGCTGTTGGCGAAGCCCATCAGCCCGGCCATCTCCAGCTGGGGCTCGATGGCCTCCTTCCACGTGAGGAGGTCGTGGCGACCAACCAGCAGAGGAGTGACGGAAATCCTGTCCAGCATGAACTTGAAGTAGCCGTATGATGGAGCTATCCCGCCCGCCGTCACGTGGGTCGCCGACGCCGGCGTCACACTCTTTTGACGTCCTCCGACGTCGCCTTGCGAGGACTGCTGCCGCCGACGACTGCAGCCCTCGCGCCTGAACGCCGCCAACTTCATCGGCGTGAATCACTCCTCTCTGCCTCGACGTGCCTCCCGCACTGCTGCCGACTTGGTCACCGGCGTTGACGCCCACGTCGACACTGCCTTCGTTGTTCACCGGTCGAGGAGAGACGGGTCGAGAAGGGTGCTCCGACGTCCACTTTGCGTGGATGCCCAGCTCGACGACCTCCAAGGGGAGGGTCTGCCCGTACTCGCCATCCTCGTGGCATTTCCTCGCATCAGCTAGGCGTGTCTCCAGGGTATGCATGACGCCCGCGTCACCTACGGGGCCAACCATGGCGACTAACGCTGCCGACCTACGAACAAGTAAGGTAGTGCGCACCTAAGTCGGCTAGACTGAAGGTAAATCGCAGTGCCCTCAACGCTCACCGCACCATGCAGAGATCAATCGTACAACGGGAGCTAGACTACAGGGTAGGAGTGATCGTAGTGCTCGTTCCTTAGTCGTTAACTTGTGCTCTCTCTACTTGTGTATTCACAGGGGAAATTGGCAAGAGTTCCACTAGCAAAAGTTAACAACAAATGGTACACAATAGAATGCAACAATGGACTACATCAGATGCTAGCAAGCATGCAGGCCGACTGCCAGCGCAGCACGGTCAACTACGTTCCAGCACTGCATGGTCGACCACGCTCCAGCCGTGCAAAGTCGCGGTCTGCCAACGCTGCAAGTCGATGGCGTGACAACGCTGCAGCAAGGCGGCTGCACAGCGTTGCACTCGCAGGACAGCAGTGCACCTGCTTCGCAGGTGTTCGCAACTGGTTGGCGTGCTGTGCCCCGTCACGTTCACAGCGCAGACGCAAAGGTGACCATGTGCCCACGGCTGCACCTGATCCTCCACGTCGACCTCGGGATACCACACCGAGGTCGGCTTCGCACGATCCTCCTGGGCGACTCTTGCGCACCTCGCAGTGCCCGTCGCCCGGGTAACTGAGTCGACCGGGCAACCAAGTTGACGCCACCAGGTTGGCGTTCTCCCAGGTCGGCGTCCTGACACCCACGCTGGCGTCCTGACGCCCAGGTCGGCGTGCAGGCGCCCAGGACGCCGTCCAGACGCCCAGGTCGGCGTGCAGGCGCCCAGGACGTCGTCCAGACGCTCAGGCCGGCGTCTAGGTGCCCAGGACGCCATCCAGACGCCCAGGACGGCGTCGCCCACTGCAACAGGTCGGCTGCGCACCCCGCACACCCGACAACGAAGCCGGCTCCGCCCACGCGAGGACGGGGCCAACAACGTAACTCCCGTTGACAGGAAGCTGGGGCACGGCACACCCCTCAAAGAGACGGGGAACTACTGCGGCCGTGGTAGAGGCAACCGAGTGGAGGTAACTCTCGATCTCAGGGAGAGTGGTCTCAAGGAGGTCGATATTAAGCTAACTGGGGTGCTTCCGAAGAAGCGTGTCGTGTGGAGACGAGAGGCGGTCAGGGAGACGAGTGACGATAATATAGAGGGTGGCAAACATTGGCGGGGGGGCAAGAGCAAGCTGGGTGTTGGTGTTGGCAGCTCGAAAGGGAGGCAGAGGACGGAGAAGAATAACGAGCAGCAATAGCGTCATAGTATTCCGTCATAGACTCGACCTGAGTGAAGTGGGCGGCCTCAGTTGGCGAGAGGAGGTCTGTGAGCGCGAGACATGCAGCGGTATCGTGGGAGTCTCTGACAGAATGGGCCAAGTGGTGCCTGGACTACTCTGCCCGCTCCTCGTCAGTGGGCGGGAGCGCAGTAGGCAGTGGACTGGGACACGGAGGGGCAGCCAGCGCACCGGACTTGTGGGCGAACAGAGTGTCACCATCCTGACGCTGGCTCCTAAGGTGCTGCTGGGTCTGGCGGAGCCACGTGCTAAAGTCTATTGCATGGCCCTCTGCGTCAAAGCGCAAGACTCTGGCGGATGTCATGGCTAAAGCTAGCTGGGCGTAGGAACGGCTGGAGCTAGGAAGTGCTGGAGCTAGGAACATCCGGAGCTAGGAACGACTGGAGCTAAGAACGGCTGGGGCTAGGAACGGCCAGAGCCAGAAATGGCTGGAGCTAAGAACGGCTGGGGCTAGGAACGGCCTGAGCTAGAAATGGCTAAGAATGCCAGGCTGGGAGCTGGAGGCTCAGAAACGCCAGACTAGGAACAGTCGGCTAGGCAAGCCGGGCTAGGAACGAAGGTCGGGGGAGGCGGGGACTAGCCCTCAACTGCGCCAGTAGAAGCAACTGCGGCTGCCAGCCGCTGCTAGGGGTGCCAATGGCAGGAGGCGTGCGCTAGACAGTGGGCACTGATAGGGTGGGGCGGGGCACAAGTAGTGCTGCTGATGGTGATGCGTTACTAGCGCTACTGGTGGCTGGCGACTGGTCGGTGCAAGGGCGGGGCGAACTGCAGTGCGAGCTACTGCAGCGGCGATGGGTGCGTGCGGTTGCGGCGGTGGCAGCGCGCGCTATGGCGACAGCAGCAGTTGCGTGCGTTGCTGCTTCTGCGTGCGGCTGTGCGTGCACGGCTGCAGATGTGCTTGCGTGACTGCTGTGCGTGCGCGGCTGCGGCAGCGCCGTGCGCGCACTGCCTACAGGCGGGGCGCGCGCTGCCTGCGGGGTGGGGCGCGCTACCTAGGGGCGGGGCGCGTGCAGCCTACGGGAGGGGCGCTCGCTGCATATGGGCGGGGTACGCGCTGCCTACAGGGCAGGGCACGTGCAGCCTACGGGCGAGTGATCTGAATGCGTCCCCTTTTATGCTCCAAACAGTATCATCAGGTAGACGAAATTATGCGAGCAGGGGCATTTGGAGGATGGGGATGGATGAAGTGCTCCGCATTCACTCTTCCCCTCCCTCGCTCATCCCTCACTCCTCACTCTCCTCCTCTTTCCTCCCTCACTCCTCCCTCTCTCATCGCTCCTCCTTTACTCCTACCTGATGATTATGCTTGGAGTTGATCTTCCAGGGAGAGGCCTGAGCTGCCAGCTCCTGAATCTGGTGTCGATGACGGTGCGTGATTTGACTGCTTTCCCTTTTATGCCTTCAATGCAGGATCAACAACGTTGTCCTTGGGAGGATCGCAGTCAGGAGGAGGATGTGCGTCAACAGGCATTGTGCTATGATGACAGTCAACCAGTAGGATCTTGTGAAAAAAATGCCTGAAATGCTTGATAAGAAGGTAGTATGAGCACATGGTTGTTATACACTTCTAGATCTTTGTCTGTTGACCATTGTTCGTGATGCGGGTGATAAAATAGCTGAGGATGAAACCTTGGGATCAGCATGCGGGAAGGCCTTGAATGCTCTATGATTGACCAATCATATGTTGTTGCCATGTATATTCAACCTTGAAGTTGTTTTGTTTAACATGATAGTCTTGAGCTTTGCACTTGAGTGTAACAGCACATTCCGATAATGACATTGTACAATCTTCGCCTGATGAACATATTGTTGGAATAACCAACGGTTATTATAACATTCCCGAAGGCTTCCCTTAGCGCGTCGCGAGAGCAAGAGTGGATGATAAGATCTGCCAAAGTTCCTGTTCTTCCTAAGAACAACTCTCTATAAACTTATCCATTAAAATACATGTTACAAGTCTGCATCAATATGGCTCCTGAAGGAAAAGCTACTGCAGACTCTCCGGGCCCACCACCAGCAACGACTAATGCGCCATTAGATGTGACCTCCGTCAGCGCCGCCATCGTTGAACAACTCGTTGCCCGCATCAACGCTCTTGAGAGTCATCAAGCAATGAGCATCGATGGCTCAAGCTACGCCAGAGGTGTTGCTGGACTACCTTTTCCAGGAGAAGACCGTCGTCTCAACTCCGAGAGGTCCTTCACGTTTGACACCGTCAAGCTTCAGCTCCTGCGCACGACAGTCAACAACGCGCACAGACAGAGGTAATTGCAACCATGCAAAAAAAAAAAAGTTTTGACATCCCCTTTTCGACGGAAATGAATTTTACACGTGGAGCTTCAAGTTTAAACTCCTCGCAACAACCGCGCAAATCTGGATGTACTACGACGGGAGCTTACCTTTTCCAATAGAATGAACTCTCCAGGAGAAGAACCAGTACTACCACGAGTCCCTCCTCGCATACACTTCTCTTCTCCAAAATCTCTCCCCCGTCGAGCAGCTTGGCATCCGTTCCTTCAAAACGGAGTGGGCTTCCGCGCAAGTGTATTGGGATGCGCAATTCATACATGGCAACAGATCCAGTTACCATGAGTCGCCTGCTCAGCCAACTCAGATCAGTTAAAATGACTCAAGGAAAGAAAGCGGGACCGTATATCAATCGGTGCCGAAATTTGCGCGATCAATTCAAGAAGTGCGGCGGAACCGTCCCTGATGACATGTTTGTCTCCATAGTCCTCTCTGGATTAGGACCAGGTTGGTGGCAGTGTCAGTCGCTCGAGCAACCATTTCCGAGTCTGCTCTCTGCGCCACACTCGTCTCCGAACAAAACTAGATCGACCCGTACAGCGAGAAGAATGGCAAGAGGGAGAAGTTAGTATTCTACGCTGGCGCAACTGAAGGGGAGTCACACGAGAAGAAAGGGTTCTTCTGCAAGTACTGCAAGAAACCGGGTCACACCATGGATCGATGCTACAAGCGAAAGGCTGCTAACGAGAGACGCAGCAACAACTCACCCGACCAACAATCATCCATGCTCCCTTCAACGCCGGCCGCGACGGCGACAATGTTGCCACCTTCCGGCGCAAGCACTTCGCAAACTTCTGCGCACATCACGGCTAAGGACAAGGGGAAAGGATCAGTTCTCAGTTGCATGGCGCGCCACAGAGGCATTCGCTACTACGACGGGACTCGGTTCCCACCAATCGCGCCAATCAATCCAGTCACACCAAGTCCAGACAACGATCCCACACTCTGCCCTTGGATCAACAGGCCGACAAATCTCCCACCTGACTTCGAGCTGCCTCCAAGCACACCGGAGTCTCCTCCCGGCTTCCCCGCAAGGCACGAGAACCATCTCTCCCCTTACTATGTTGATGTCGAGACGAAAGCTCGCCAGCATCGCGAGACAAAACCGCGACAACTTCAACACTTGGTATCTTGATAGCTGCTGCGGACAACACATGGTGGGGTCAATGAAATACATAAGTAACTCAAATAGAATGCGACGACCGTGCGAAATCACCGTCGCAAACAACAATTGACTCCAAGCCTACGACATCGGAGAAGTTTACCTGCAGTCAAGCGACACCAACTTCACCATCCACATCGGAGATGTGCTCGTCGTTGCGGATCTTCAGTTCAACCTTCTCTCTGCAGCTCAACTGATGAAGTGTGGAGTTGACATACGAAGCAACTGGGAGGACAAAACTTTCAAACTTTTCTACAAGAACACTTACATCGGAAAGGCGGTCGACGAAGACGGCATCTTCGTACTGAACTTCGACTCACAGGGTAACACCGGCGACTCGGACAGGACACTTCTGCTGAAAACAACACCCACGGGCCGTTTCAACTGCTTCAATCTCCACTCCTGGAGATACCGGACCTGCATCAATGGAACAAGAAGTAGGCGGTGGGGGGTCAGCATCTGCAGAGCAAACCAATACTGGAGGATGGGGAACAACGGGAGCAGCTGCTCCCGGCTGGACCAACACCGAAGTTACCATCGCCGCATGGGGTGTGCCGGAGACACCAGCAGCAGGAGTTCCCCCTGAGGCGGTTAGGGAACGCCAGCATCTCAAGGCGGCTGGGGACCACCAAGCACTCCTCATCACGAAGCTCCGACACTTCCCCCTGAAGACGTGGCGGAAAGGGACCCATACTGGGCAACGCGCGGCATCCCCGAGGCTGTCTTGAAACTAGCGTCCACCCAAGCCTTCGCTACCGACGTACGCGCTGCTGCCGCCAAGGGACCTCAGCACCACAACGAGACGAAGAAGAAAGGAACAAGTATTACAACAGGACAATCGGCTACCGCGCAGAACCAGAAATATGGCACCAGCGGCTCAGACACCCTTCACACGCCACGCTCAAAAACTCCATCGAGGCAGAACTCTTCGACACAAGTGGGTTACTCCTACCTGGCGGTGAAACGCTCAAGGTGACATATGCCGAACCACCATGCATCGTCTGCCCGACCGCGTCACTCGCTCAGAAGCCCTTCCCGGACTTACCTGCAGGCTACGAATGATACAAACCGCTTGAGAAGGTCTACAGCAACTTCATGATACTTAGTCAAGAAGGGCTTGGCGGTGAAAACAACACGATGACGTTCATCGATGCCTGCACGCACTACGTCTGCGCCGTCAACATCGACTATCGCTCGCGAGCCTTCGACTAATTCGTGACTTGGATGAAGCGAGCCGAAGGTCAATCGGGACTGAAGCTGAAAAGCTTCCAGACAGACGGGGGTTTGGATTATTTCTCCAACGAGTTCAAGGAACTCTTCGCCAAGAAAGGGATTGAGCATCTGGTGTGCCTGCCCTACGCACACGAGCAGCAATGAGTAGCACCACGGACAAATAGGAGCCTTGCCACAAGAATGAGGGCCCTGATGAAGCATTCTGCCATCCCAACAAAGTTTTGGCCGTTTGCGATGAACCACGCTGTTCGGCTGCACAACTTGTTGTCATCCCGAAGCCTCGAGAAGAACACCTCACCTTACAAGGCTTGGACGGGCAGAAAAGCTGACACGCGTCTGCTTCGAGTGTTCGGCTGCATGGTACAGTACAGACCTCACACAGCAAGGACCGGAAAATTTACTGACCGGGCACGCTGGGGCATCCACCTCGGGATCGAAAAGGAATTCAAGGCGTGGATCGTGCTGGACTACGCGACACACTAAGTGACGAAATCACGTGACTGCATCTTCTACGATGAGCTGACTCTGCCACTGTTCAAGGAACACCGCGAAGCTGACAAGGCACCAGAAAGGGTTTTCGAGGGGCACAGCAGCTTTGCCACATCACAGGATGAGGCTGACATGGCAGAGGATGCAGACGCAACGGACAACACACCATTTGACTCCTTTCCCAACATCCCCCTTAGAAGCCCATTCCAGGCTCCAACCTTCATACCTGTTTCTCAATTCAATCCCGACGATACAACTCGTGAAGCCCACAATCAAAACAGCACAGCGCGCCAATCTCCAGATGCTGAGTTACCACCGCCGAACCCCTCGCAAGACACCATCCGCAACGGCCACGACAGTGACGACGACATTGTCGAAGTTACCAGCATGCACGACTACGATCGCCTCGCCTACGAAGAAACCAACGAAACCGGCCTCCGCATCCGCGGGCTCGCAGTCGCAGTTCGCCACGCCTTACCCAAGGAACCCACCACCGTGCGCCAAGCTCTGTCTGGACCCGATAGTGAGAAATGGAAAGTAGCCATGGCGGCTGAAGTAGCAGCTCTGGAGCGGCGCGGAACCTGGAAGTTGGTTCCCTGATCATCTGCAAAGGAGAGGAAAATGCTAGGCAGAAAATGGGTCTTCAGAATCAAGACACTTGCGGACGGGTCAATTGACAAATACATGGCGAGATGGGTGGTACGCGGCTTCGAGCAAACCCACATGGTGGATTATGACCAGACCGTCGCGCCCGTCGGACGGCACACCTCGGTGCGCATTCTCATTTGCATCGCCGCCGTCAAGCAGCGTCCGCTCCGACAGATCGACGTCTCCAACGCGTTCCTCTACGCAATCGTCGACGCCATCATTTTAGTTGAGCAGCCGCACACATTCGAAGAAAGCGACGGCGCCGTCTGCCTCCTCCAGAAGTCTCTCTACGGCATCAAGCAAGCGCCTCGCCTATGGCAGCAGTACCTGCACACCGCTCTCATTGAACTCGGCTTCGTCCAGCTACCGCACGACCAAGGCATGTACCGGATGGAATCTCGCGGGAAGTTCATTCTCCTCGTCGCCTACGTCGATGACCTACTCTACACCGGCGATGACATGGAACTGCTCGATCGCTTCGAAGCACAAATTAAGGAGAAGCTAGAAGTGACTATCAACCACCACGTCACGCAATTCCTGGGTCTCAACATCACCCAGTCCGCCAACTCCATCCTGTCAAACTTATATGACATAGTCTGTGTAGGCTGTAGTGGGGTAGTCAATATGGGGTACAACACTTTAGGGTTTCCTACTTGTACTTCTCATCCTGCTCAATGCAATCATTCCTCGTTCTGTTTTTCACATGGTTTCAGAGCAGGTTCCCTAGTGGGAACGATTTTTTTTAAGGGCCCACCACGATTTTTTTTCCTGCCCTGCCCGAAGCGCGCTGCCGTGCCTGCCTGCCCCGTCGCGCGCCTCGCTCCTCGCGCGCTGCCATACCTGCGCCCTTGCGCCTGCCCTGCTGTGCGTCGTCGAGCGCCTGTCCTACCTGCGCCATCGAGCGCCTGCCCTTACTGCAGCCGCCGTCGCGCGCCTGCCCTACCCGCCGTCGAGCGCCTGCCCTACCCGCCGTCGAGCGCCTGCCCTACCTGCCGCCCGTCAGGCGCCTGCCCTGCCGTCGCGGCCCTGCCGTCGGGCGCCTGCACCCGCCGTCGCGGCCTTGCCCTACCCGCCTGTCGCGCCGTCGCGGCCCTGCCCTACGCGCCCGTCGTGCGCCTACCCTGCCGCCGCCCGTCGAGCGCCGGCCCTACCCGCCCGTCGAGCACCTGCAGCCGCCCGTCAAGCGCCTGCCCTGTCGTCGCCCGTCGAGCGCCTGCCCTACCCGCGCCTGTCGCGCTCCAGCCCTACCCGCCGCCGGTGGCACCTGACCTACCCGCCCCTGGTGAGCACCTGCCCTACCCGTGCTACCCGCGCGCCTGCCTGCCCGCCTAGCCGTGCCGCCCAGCCGAGCCGCGCCGCCCAGCCGAGCCGCGCCGCTCTGCCGAGCCGAGCCACCCTGCCCTACTGAGCCGCGCTGCCCTGCCCGCGCTGCTCCTGCTGCTACTGCTGCTACTGCTGCCACTGCTGCTACTGCCGCCATGGCTAGCCCTACTGTTCTTACCTTCGATGCTGAGGGGCGTGCAGTTGACTTCGATGTTTGGGTAGATGATCTGCAGCTCTTTCTTCAGTGCGACTCTAAGGATGGAGTCTCGCTTTTTGATCACACGTCCGGCGCCTCTGCTGCACCTGCTGCCACTGCTGATAGTACGGTTCGCTCGCAGTGGACTACTCGTGACGCTGTTGCTCGCCTTGCTGTTCGTAGTCACCTGCCGTCTGCTGAGCGCGCGCACTTTGGTCAGTATAAGACTGCTAAGTCTTTGTATGACGCTGTCGTAGCGCGCTACTCCTCCCCTGCCACTGCTACCCTCAGCCGCCTCATGCTACCGTACCTGTTCCCTGACCTGGCCGCCTTTGCCACAGTCGCTGACCTCATTACTCACCTCCGCACTAGTGACGCCCGCTACCGCGCTGCGCTTCCCTCCGAGTTTTGCGCCAAGAACCCCCCCCCCCATGTACATCACCCTCTTCTACCTAGTCACCCGTCTCCCTGACTCCCTTTGCTCAGTCAGGGACCACTTTCTCTCCCTTTGCCCCACCGAGCTCACCGTCGACCTGCTAGAGGAGCGCCTCACTGCAGCTGAGAAGAGTATAGTTGCTGTAGGTGCTTCTCGCGGCGACCCTCGCGCCCCTTTCTTTGAGGGGTGTTCCCCCTTTCCCCTTCTGCCCTCTGTTGCTTCTACTGTTGCTGTCGACCTCGTTGGCACGGAGGAGGTTGGGGCCGCGTCTGCTCCTAGTGGGAGGCGCCGCAACGGCAAGGGCAAGGGGGGCAAGGGTGGTGGAGGGGACGGCGGGGGCGGCGGTGGTGGTGGTGGAGGAGGAGGAGGGGGTGGGGGTGGAGGCAAGGGTGGTGGCGGGAGTGGGGGCGTAGGTGGCAGCGGTGGAGGTGGTGGAGGCAGCGGCAGCGGCGGTGGAGGCAGTAGCCGCGGCGGTGGAGGTGGCGGCGGCGGTGGTGCTGGTCGGGGTGGAGCCGCGCAGCGTGGAGGCTTTGGCGGTAGCCAGCGCCAGCAGCAGCCGCGTTCCTGTGAGACCCCGTCGCCCCAGCAGCTTCGTGAGTGGTATGCTGGGCGTGGGAGGTCTGGGGGTGCTGGTCCCTGCACTTACGTTCTCCGCACCGGCGGGCGCTGTGGGGAGACGTGCGGCCTGCCACACTCGCCGCAGCGCTGTTTCGGTCGCCTGTCTGATGCCTGGCGCGCACTGTTTCCTGACGCTGCTGAGCTCCCTAGCCGGGCTAATTTGCTTAGGCAGAATGTTGATATCTTTGCTCTTGACTATGATGCTATCCTTGCTGCCATGTATGCTGTGTCTATTAGTGCTGAGGGTGACTGTTACCTGTGTGTGCCGCCTGACCCAGGTATAGAGTCTCCTGCTCTAGGTGCTGGTGAGGCTATTGCTCTAGGTGCTAGTGAGTCTGCTGCTCCAGGTGCTGGTGAGTCTGCTCTCTCTGGTACTGCGCCTGCTGAGGCCTTGCACACCATCACGCTTGACTCAGGTGCTTCCCGCTCTTTCTTTCGCGACACCACCACACTCACGCCGCTCAGTCGGCCGGTTGCAGTCTCCCTGGCGGACCCCTCTGGGGGCCCAGTCCTTGCGCACTCCTCCACGGTCCTGCCATGTCCGGCGGTCCCGTCTGGCTCATTGTCGGGTCTTCACCTCCCCTCGTTCTCTACGAACTTGGTGAGTGGAGCTGACCTCCAGGATGTGTGGGTTGACAAGTTCACTCCTGGAGGTCAGCGTGTGACCCACTGTACGTGCTCCCGGACTGGTCGGAACTTGGCCACGTTCACCCGAGCGCCTGGCTCGAGTCTGTACACACTGACTACTGTGTCCCCTCAGGTCACTGCGTCTGCGTCTGCGTCAGGTCAGCTAGCGGCCCCCAGCTCGTGTCACGCTTTGTCGCACCAGACCGTCCTTTAGCACCACCGTCTTGGTCACCCCTCGGTGCAGCGCCTCCGTGGCATGCACCGACGTATCCTTGTCTCTGGACTCCCAGAGACTCTGCCTCCTCTCCCACCCTCGCCTGCCCCTCCCTGCCTTCCCTGTGTCGAGGGGCGGCAGCGCGCCGCTCCTCACTCCTCCTCGTTCCCCCCGACGACTGCTCCCCTGCAGACCCTACACATGGACGTGTGGGGCCCAGCCCGCGTCCAAGGACAGGACCGCGAGCGGTACTTTTTGTTGGTCGTTGACGACTACACGCGTTACACCACGGTCTTCCCCTTGCGCACCAAGGGTGAGGTCCCTGATGTTTTGATCCCTTGGATCTGCGCTGCCCGTCTCCAGCTCCGCGAGCGGTTCGAGACGAATTTTCCCGTCCTGCGTCTGCACTCTGACAGAGGTGGTGAGTTTGCCTCTGAATTTCTGCGGGACTTTTGTCGTGGGGAGGGCATTCGCCAGACGTTCACGCTCCCGGCCTCACCGCAGAAGAATGGGGTTGCTGAGCGCCGCATTGGCTTAGTCATGGAGGTCGCTCGTACCTCCATGGTCCATGCGGCTGCCCCCCATTTTCTGTGGCCGTTTGCGGTTCGATACGCTGCGCATCAGCTCAACCTCTGGCCCCATGTCTCCTTCCCGGAGACCTCGCCCACCCTGCGGTGGACGGGGAAGGTTGGCGATGCGTCCGTGTTCCGGGTTTGGGGTTCTCGTGCCTTTGTCCACGATACTACCGCGGACAAGCTCTCCGCCCGCGCTATTCCCTGCGTCTTCCTTGGCTTTGTCCCTGACGCGCCTGGCTGGCAGTTTTACCACCCCACCTCGCGCCGTGTCCTGCCCTCTCAGGACGTCACGTTCGATGAGTCGGTTCCCTTTTACCGTCTCTTCCCCTACCGCACTGCCTCTCTCCCCCCCCCGCCGCTCTTCCTTGCACCAGGTCCTCCTCCGGTAGACCCCCTCCCCCCTCAGGGTCCTGCTCCCTCAGGTGTGTCTCAAGTAGACGCTGTCGAGCCTGTCGAGGTAGCGGTTGACTCTGGTGCTGCTCCTGGGGGTGGTGCTGCTGGAGGTGCTGAGCCTGAGCGTGCGGAGCCTGGGGGTGCTGGGCCTGAGCGTGTGGAGTCTGGGGGTGCTGAGCCTGGGGGTGCTGAGCCTGGGGGTGCTGAGCCTGAGGGTACTGAGCCTGCGGTTGCTGAGACTGGGGGTGCTGAGTCTGCTGGAGTTCCTGCAGGCGCCTCGTCTCGGCGGGAGCCTCTCTCTCCACCGCAGCTGACGAGTGGTTTTCTCGCCGCTGGAGACTCCAGCAAGGAGCTGCTGGAGCTGGGGGGGCCTGCCGCTGGAGCCCCTGGAGCTGGTGCTACTAGAGCTGCTGGAGCTAGAGGTGCTGCTGGAGCTGGAGCTGCTGGAGGTCCTACTGGTGCTGGAGCTGCCGGAGGTGCTCGTACTGGAGGTCCTGGAGCTACTGGAGCTGGTGGTGCTGCAGGAGTTGGAGCTGGCGGCGCTGGATCTGTTGCTGCTGGAGGTGCTGCTAGAGCTGGAGCTTCTGGAGGTGCTGGAGCTGGTGGTGCTGCGGGAGTTGGAGCTGGCGGCGCTAGAGCTGTTGCTGCTGGAGGTGCTGCTGGAGCTGGAGCTGCTGGAGGTGCTGGAGCTGGTGGTGCTGCGGGAGTTGGCGCTGGCGGCGCTGGAGCTGTTGCTGCTGGAGGTGCTGCTGGAGCTGGAGCTGCTGGAGGTGCTGGAGCTGGTGGTGCTGCGGGAGTTGGAGCTGGAGACCCTGGAGCTGGGGGTACTGGTGCTGTCTTTGCTGGTTCTGGAGGCGCTGCGCGGCCGCGGCCGTACTTCGTTCCACTTCTTCAGCAGGTTCTTGGCCTCCCGCCTTCTACTGGTCCCGCTCTTCCCTTACTGTGTCCACAGCCTGCCCCGTCGCAGTCGCAGCTACAGCCAGCCTCTCCACTGCCTGGTCCTTCTCCTTACTCTGGGCCGACTAGAGGTCTTACGGAGCGTCGTGAGCCTGAGTCTCGTCCTGCGTCGCCTGAGTCTCGTCCTGCGTCGCCTGTTCGCGCTGTCCGCACTGGTCGTCGTGTTCCGCGTCCGCGTCCTCCTGCTGTCCCTGGCACACACCAGATGGCACTTCGTCCTTCCACTGCTCCACAGCGTGTCCCTCTGCCGTCTCCTCCTGCGTCCTCTCTTCCTGACGTCCCTGACCCACCGTCAGACCTTGCTCGTACTGCCAGTCCTACTGTCACGCGTCTTCTCACTACTGTTGTCACTGACCCTTCGTTTGAGTCCACTGCTGCGTCTGCCCTAGTTGCTGAGCTTGTTGACTTTGCTGCCGCCTGTCGTCTCGACTACGCCGCTAGTCTTGTTGCTGAGTCTGAGTCTGTCTGTCCTCCGTCCGTCGGGGGTGAGTGTGCTCTTGGCACGGACGTCCTTGAGGACAGACAGGAGGAGTTTGAGTGCTTTGCCGCTGCTTAACCTCATCTCGTGTCCATGCTGCTTGCCCCTGAGGGAGACCCGGATGCACCAGACATCCCGACCCCGCGCTCTTACGCAGAGGCGATAAAGGGTCCCTACTCCTCTCAGTGGCAGACAGCCATGGACGCAGAGATGGCTTCCTGGAAGTCCACAGGCACCTACGTCGACGAGGTTCCCCCACCTGGGGCGAACATCGTCAGTGGCATGTGGATTTTCAGGGTCAAGCGGCCGCCGGGTTCTCCGCATGTCTTCAAGGCGCGTTACGTTGCACGAGGCTTTAGTCAACGAGAGGGAGTTGACTTCTTCCAGACCTTCTTCCCTACCCCGAAGATGACCACTCTTCGGGTACTAATGCACGTCGCTGCTCAGCGTGACTACGAGCTTCACTCTCTTGACTTCAGCACAGCCTTCCTACAGGGCAGCCTGCACGAGGAGATCTGGCTGCGCCGCCCACCTGGCTTCACTGGGTCGTTTCCTGCTGGTACCCAGTGGAGCCTCCGGCGGCCAGTCTACGGTCTCCGCCAGGCGCCCCGAGAGTGGCACGACACACTGAGGACGACTCTTGCGGCTCTTGGGTTTGCTCCTTCTACTGCTGACCCGTCGCTGTTTCTACGCACCGACACCTCTCTGCCACCGTTCTACGTCCTCGTGTACGTTGACGACTTGGTTTTTGCTACTGCAGACACTGAGGGACTCGCCCACGTGAAGTCGGAGCTGCAGAAGAGTCACACGTGCACAGACCTGGGTAAACTGCGAAGCTATCTTGGCTTGCAGATCACCCGGGACAAAGCACAGCGCACCATTACCTTGACTCAGTCACACATGGTGCAGCAGGTCCTTCAGCGCTTCCGCTTCACGTACTCCTCGCCACAGTCCACTCCTCTGCCTACTCGCCACTCGCTCTCAGCTCTGCCTTTGGATGAGTTCGTAGAGCCGAGTGGCCCGTATCCAAAGCTTGTGGGCTGCTTCATGTACCTGATGACCTGCACTCGACCTGACCTGGCATACCCTCTTAGCATCCTGGCACGCTATGTTGCTCCTGGGGGACACCAGAAGGAGCACATGGATGCTGCTAAGAGGGTGTTGCGCTACTTGTGCAGTACGTCGGGCATGGGGCTCGTGCTTGGAGGACGGGCTCGAGTTGTCCTCACTGGTCACGCAGACGCTTCCTGGGCTGACGATTTGGCTACGCAGCGGTCGTCACAGGGTTACACTTTCAGCCTTGGCTCCGGCTCTGTTTCGTGGCGGTCTACCCGCTCGTCTTCTGTTCTCAGCTCCAGTTGTGAGGCCGAGATCTACGCAGGGGCCATGGCTGCACAGGAGTTACGCTGGCTCACCTACCTGCTGACCGACCTGGGAGAGCCGCCTCGTTCTCCTCCAGTTCTGTACGTCGACAACAAGGCCATGATTGCCTTGTGTCAGGAGCACAGACTGGAGCACAGAACGAAGCACATCGCTCTGCGCTACTTCCTTGCTCGAGAGTTGCAGCAGCGTGGTCAGCTTCGTCTTGCCTACGTGGCCACTCAGGCCAACACTGCTGATATCTTCACCAAGGCACTTTAGCCTTGTGATCATCTGCGTTTCTGTACTGTTCTAGGCCTTGTGCCTACTTGGCCTCACTTGCTCACTTTTTGACTTTGCTTGTACTGTGATCTCTATACATATACCTGCATGCTTACACTTGCTAGGTTGTGATCACTGTATTGTTTGTTCTCCTTTATATAACTCTGCATGTGAACTGGCATTGTGGCCATTTGCTTGTGCTCGGAATGCGTGGTGACGTCGTGATCCACCCTGAGCTTGCTTTGCTTTTCTTGACTGGTCTTGTGACCTCTTGTTCTCCCCCACTTTGCCTATGGGGGTGTGTCAAACTTATATGACATAGTCTGTGTAGGCTGTAGTGGGGTAGTCAATATGGGGTACAACACTTAAGGGTTTCCTACTTGTACTTCTCATCCTGCTCAATGCAATCATTCCTCGTTTTGTTTTTCACACATCCACCTCTCTGCCGCCAAGTACGCGGAAACACTTGCGAAGAAATCCGCAATCGCCCCGATCAACCTCACCACCCCTTTTCGCACTCCTCCTCCTAATCACGAACTCGACACCACACCGCTCTCCATTGAAGATCATCGGCTCTATCTGCAGCAGCTGGGTTGTCTCCTGTTCGCCGCCGTC
The DNA here is from genome assembly GCA_947471745.1 of Closterium sp. Naga37s-1. NCBI lineage: Eukaryota > Viridiplantae > Streptophyta > Zygnematophyceae > Desmidiales > Closteriaceae > Closterium > Closterium sp. Naga37s-1. The sequence goes on from CANJKZ010000167.1 coordinate 743,719, forward strand.
ACGTGCCGGCCGGATCTCTCCTACGTCGCAAGCCAGCTCGCACAGTACCTGCGCCGACCTGAAGGGGAGAATCTGCTACACCTACGCCGAGCACTCCAATACTTCATCTCTACTCCCGACGTCGGGCTCACCTACGCGGCTAACTTAACAGCTACCCTACAGCTTCACGGCTACGTAGACGCGGACCATGCGGGAGATGTTGACAACAGACGCTCCCGCACATGCTTCATTTTTCAACTTCAACCTGCTGGACTCATCTCTTGGAACTCCCAGAAGTAGGAGCTCATCGCTCTTTCGTCATCCGAAGCTGAGTTCATCGCCGCCAGCGCAGCTGTTCGTGAAGGACTGTACCTGATGGAGCTCCTGCAGGAAGCGAAAGTGACGGTGAACGGACACTTCACGTTACTCTGGGACAATCAGAGCGCGATAAAGATCGCGAACAAGCCCGGCTTCGAAAACCGCACAAAGCATATCGCACTCCGTTACGTCTTCTTCAAAGACGAGATCGACAAGGGCAAATTCAAACTCACGTATTGCCCAACTGGTGACATGGCAGCAGATTTCCTGACGAAGAAGCTGCCACGTCAAAAGTTCCAGCACTGCGCCGACCTCTGCGGGATCTCGAAGTATTCTCACGTGGCTCACCTTCAGGAATGAAGGGGAGTGTTGGAATAACAACGGTTATTATATCATTCCCGAAGGCTTTCCTTAGCGCGTCGCTTCATAACGAGGCAGCGCTCCCTGTACCAGTATCGCGTTAAGCTCATATAGAGCACGCGGCAGCCTGAAAGCCACTCGAAGGTCAACAGTCGCTGGAATTCAACATTCGCGACTGTTGATCGCCCAGTAACTGTCAAAGTACAATCTTACTTGTAGGCTATAGTGGGGCACTCCTTATGGGGTACAGCACTTCTAGGGTTAATACTTGTACCCCAACTCTTGCTAATCCGATCATTCCTGCACAGTTGATTCTGACATGGTATTCAGAGCAGGAAACCTGTTAGGTTTTTAGGGCCCACCGATCGTTCTGCTAGTTCCTGCCCAAAGCGCCCTTGCGCTGTCCGGCCCTCTCGCACAGTGTCACGCTGCCCTGCAGCTACTTGCACTGCCTGTCCTAGCGCGCTGCCCTACTGTCACGCGCGCCCCTGCTGCCCTCGAGCAGCTCCTGCCCCACGCGCCCCTGCTGCCAGCGAGCAGCCCCTGCCCCGCGCGCCACTGCTGCCCGTGAGCAGCCCCTGCCCCGAGCGCCCCTGCTGCCCGGGAGCAGCCCCTGCCCCCCGCGCCACTGCTGCCTGCGAGCAGCCCCTGACCCGAGCGCCCCGGCTGCCCGCGAGCAGCCCCTGCCCTGCGCGCCCCTTCTGCCCGCGAGCTGCCCCTGCCCCGCGCGCCATTGCTGCCCGCGAGCAGCCCCTGACCCGAGCGCCCCTGCTGCCCGCGAGCAGCCCCTGCCCTGCGCGCCCCTTCTGCCCACGAGCAGCCCCGCAGCCAGCCATGGACGCAGAGATGGCTTCCTGGAAGTCCACATACACCTACGTCGACGATGTTCCTCCTCCTGAGGCGAACATAGTCGATGGCATGTGGATTTTCAGAGTGAAGCGGCCGCCGGGTTCTCTGCCTGCCTTCAAGGCGTGTTACGTTGCTCGAGGCTTCAGTCAGCGACAGGGGGTCGACTTCTTCCATACCTTCTCCCCCACCCCGAAGATGACTACTCTTCGGGTGCTGCTGCACGTTGCAGCACAGCGTGACTACGAGCTGCACTCCCTCGACTTCTCCACACCTTTCTTGCAGGGCAGCCTTCACGAGGAGATCTGGCTGCGCCGCCCACCTGGTTTCACTGGGTCGTTTCCTACTCGCCACTCGCTCTCAGCTCTGCCTTCGGATGAGTCCGTAGAGCCGAGTGGCCCGTATCCAGAGCTTGTGGGTTGCCTCATGTACCTGATGCATGCACTCGACCTGGCCTCGCGTACCCTCTCAGCCTCCTGGCTTGCTACGTGGCTCCCGGTAGACACCGAAAGGTGCACTTTGATGCTGCGAAGAGGGTATTGCGTTACTTGTGCAGTACATCGGGCATGGGGCTTGTGCTTGGAGGACAGGGTTCAGTGGTACTCACAGGACACTCCGACGCTTCTTGGGCCGACGACCAGGCGACTCAGCGTTTGTCACAGGGTTACACCTTCAGTCTTGGCTCTGGTTTTGTCTCGTGGAGGTCCACTCGTTCTTCTTCTGTGCTTGGTTCCAGCTGTGAGGCCGAGATCTACGCTGGGGCCATGGCTGCATAGGAGCTACGCTGACTGACCTACCTGCTGACCGACTTGGGGGAGCGGCCTCGTTCTCCTCCAGTTCTGTACGTCGACAACAAGGCCATGCTTGCCTTGTGTCAGGAGCAGAGACTGGAGCACAGAACGAAGCACCCTCTTCACTACTTTCTTGCTCGAGAGCTGCAGCAGCGTGGTCAGTTTCGCCTTTCTTACGTGGCCTCTCCGGCAAACACTGCTGATGTCTTCACCAAGGCCTTCAGGTCTGGTGATCTTCAGCGTTTTTGCACTGCTCTTGGGCTTCTGCCCGTTCTACCTCACCTGCTTGTCTCTTGATCTTGCACTTGTCGTACACTGATATCTATATTTATACCTGCATGTTTCTTCTTGCTAGGTTGTGATCAGTGTACTGCCTTGCTATTATAACTCTGTATGTGATCTGGCCTTATGGCCGCTTGCTTGTGCTCGGATTGTGTGGTGCCCTTGAGATCCACCCTGAGCTTTGCTTTGCTTTGCTCTGTTGTCTTGCTTGACTGGTCTTGTGACCGTCTTGTTGTCCCCCACTTAGCCTATGGGGGTGTGTCAAAGTACAATCTTACTTGTAGGCTATAGTGGGGCACTCCTTATGGGGTACAGCACTTCTAGGGTTAGTACTTGTACCCCAACTCTTGCTAATCCAATCATTCCTGCACAGTTGATTCTGACAGTAACCGTACTCGGGGGTTACACGATGCAACTTGATAACTGTCGAGTAGAGCAATAGTCACGGTTACTGTAGCAATGCAATACAGTTAAATAAAGGAATGTACCCCTCAGAGTACATGGCTAGCTAGGATTGCTATTTATATCCTTGTACTCCTATCTCAAATTATATTGTTCTCTCTCAACTATTATTAACAAGGTAGTTACAAAACTTCATTGTCTTCACACAACTTTGCTAGACTTATCCTATCCACTACGATTCCCGGTTATATCAACACATATGAAGTGTGCCATTCTCTTCGTTGAGGTACCGTATTACCCTCGATAGTAGCGCATGTGTGCCTGTAATAAAATCAGTTTTTAAAAGGGGGCGCTTCTAATAGAGTTTAGGGTATAAGCGCATGCGCTTGTAAAACGTTAAAAATGAACTTTGTTTTTAAATGTACAAAATTGAAGCCCTCAATAGGGCAAATACAGTCGTGAAACGTTCACGTGGGATTGTGCATGAAATCCAGGTGAAAGAAACCACGATTCGATTTCCCAGCGCACAAAAACCGCCCAGAAGCACCACACCTACCAGCGCTGACGCGAAACCTGCCGTGCGGCCCAATCACATCGTCATGCGCTGCCAGGCAGGAGCATACATCCGAATCCGCTAGAAGGGGGTGGAATATGCCCTGCCAGCGCAGCATGTATGGTGCCACGAACCCTCATTTTCGAGTTCAGGCAGGGTGCTTCCCGTCGGTCATGGACGAGGACCCTGAGCCGCCAACCCGAAGTGGTCCCCTCCGAAGTCCATTTCATCGCCCGCCTGGCTGCGGGAGCCATGGCGGACTTCACCAGCACCCACTTTCTGTTCCAGAAGAAGCCTAGGCCCGCTTTTAGAGTTACGAAACTCAATGTTGAAGATAACTTATAAAATCCGTGGCGGCATTATGTCAGATTTATATGACATAGCTATTGTAGGCTATAGTGGGGTAGCACATATGGGGTACAGTTTCTAGGGTTTGCTTTTTGTACCCAACTTTTCCTTAGTCAATTCATTCCTCGTTTCTTCTCATGGTATCGAGCAGGTTCCCTAGTGGGAACGATTCCTAGGGCCCACCACCACGAAATTTTTTTTCCTGCCCGGAGCGCGCTTCGCTCAGGCCCGAGTCGCGCCCTGTGTGCTCCCCCTACCGTCGCGCCCTCGCTAGGCCCCTCACGGCCCCGTCGCGTCGCCCTTAGCGGCCCCCTCACGGCTCGTCGCGCCGCCCCTTACGGCCCTTCGTGCCGCCCTTACGGCCCGTCGCGCCGCCCTTACGGCCCCTCGTGCCGCCCCTTACGGCCCCTCGCGCCGTCCCTTACGGCCCCTCGCGCGGCCCCTTACGCCCCTTACGGCCCCTCTCGCGGCCCCTCACGGCCCCCTACGGCTCGTCGCCGCCCTCCGCGGCCCCGCCACCTACCTGTGCGGCCCCACCACCTACCTGTGCGGCCCCGCCACCTACCTGCGGCCCCGCCACCTACTAGCGGCCCCGCCACCTACCTGCGGCCCCGCCACCTACCAGCGGCCCCGCCACCTACCCGCGGCCCCGCCACCTACCTGTGCTGGCCCCGCCACCTACCTGCGGCCCCGCCACCTACCAGCGGCCCCGCCACCTACCGGCGGCCCCGCCACCTACTAGCGGCCCCGCCACCTACCTGCGGCCCCGCCGCCTCCTCTCAGCGGCCTCGCCGCCTCCTCCCAGCGGCCCCGGACGCCGCCCTCTCAGCGGCCCCGCCGCGCCGCCAATCAGCTGAGCCGCCCGGCAGCCGAGCCGCCCAGAAGCCGAGCCGCCGAGCCGCCCAGCAGCCTAGCCGCCGAGCCGCCCAGCAGCCGAGCCGCCGAGCCGCCCAGCAGCCGCGCCGCCGAGCCGCCCTGCAGCCGAGCCGCCGAGCCGCCCAGCAGCCGAGCCGCCGAGCCGCCCTGCAGCCGAGCCACCCGAGCCGCCCTGTCCGGTAAGAGCAGCGCCTCTTTCACAGCACTGCCCTCACCCTACTGTTTGCGCTGCTAGTCTACTGCTGTCATGGCTACCCCTAGTGTCCTCGCTTTTGACGCTGAGGGTCGGGCCATTGACTTTGACGTCTGGATAGATGACCTGCAGCTTTTCTTACAGTGCGACAGAGCAGACGGCCTCTCCCTCTTTGACCTCACTTCTGGTGCCTCCCCTGCCCCCGCTGCTGATGCTGACGCCACTGTTCGCTCACAGTGGGCCACGCGCGATGCTGCTGCACGCCTTGCTGTGCGTCGCCACCTGCCTACCTCTGAGCGTGCGCACTTTAGCCAGTACAAGAGTGCTCACACCTTGTACGCCGCTGTAGTTGCGCGCTACTCCTCCCCTGCCACTGCTGCACTGAGCCGCCTCATGCTACCGTACCTCTTCCCTGACCTTGCTGCCTTTCCCACAGTCGCTGACCTCATTACGCACCTTCGCACTAGTGACACTCGCTACCGCGCTGCGCTTCCTGCTGAGTTCTGCGCCAAGAACCCCCCCCCCATGTACATCACCCTCTACTACATAGTCATCCGGCTCCCTGACTCCCTTCGCGTAGTCAGGGACCACTTCCTCTCAGTTTGCCCCACCACTCTCACCGTTGACCTCCTCGAGAAGTCCCTCCTAGCAGCAGAGAAGAGCATAGTCGCTGTAGGAGCCTCTCGTGGTGACCCTCGCACCCCCATCTTTGAGGGGTGTTCCCCCTCCCCCCTTTTGCCCTCTGTTGCCTCTGCTGCTGCGGCCGACCTCGTTGGGCTTGAGTCGGTCGGTGCGGCGTCTACCCCTAGCGGGAGACGCCGCCCTGGCAAGGGCAAGGGGGGCAGGGGCACTGGAGGAGCTAGCGGGGGCGGTGGAGGCGGCGGTGGAGGCAGTGGAGGGGGTGGGGGTGGCGGTGGGGGTGGTGGTTGGGGTGGAGGTGTCGGTGGCGGCGGTGGAGGCGGAGGCGGCGGCGGCGGTGGCGGTGGGAGCGGAGGTAGCGGCGGTGGAGGAGGCGGCGGCGGAGGAGGTGGAGCTGGTCGGGGTGGCGCTGCGCAGAGGGTCGGCTCCGGTGGTGGTCAGCGCCAGCAGCAGCAGCAGCAGCAGCAGCAGCAGCAGCGCACTCGTGACATCCCCCCCCCTCAGCAGCTCCGTGAGTGGTATGCTGCACGCAAGCGGGGTGGGGGTACTGGTCCGTGCACCTACGTCCTCCGCACCGGCGACCGCGCGGGTGACCAGTGCGGGGGTGCGCACTCCACCCAGCGCTGCTTTGGCCGCCTGACGGACGCTTGGCGTCACCAGTTCCCTGAGGCCACTGAGATCCCCCGCTGGGGTGAGCTGTCTAGGGCGGGTGTCGCTGTCTTTGACCTTGACTTTGATGCTATTCTTGCTGCTATGTATACTGTGACTATTAGTGATGAGGGTGACTGTTACCGGTGTTTTCCGCCCGACCCGGGCATTGAGACTGCTGCTCTAGGTACTGGTGAGGCTGCTGCTCTAGGTGCTAGCGAGGCTGCTGCTCTAGGTGCGTCTGCTCCCTCAGGTGCTGGTGAGTCTGCTCTCTCAGGTTCTGCGTCGGCTTCGGCCTCCCACACCTTCACCCTTGACTCGGGGGCTTCTCGCTCCTTCTTTCGAGACCGCACCACACTCACGCCGCTTGGCCGGCCAGTTGCGGTCTCTCTGGCAGACCCCTCTGGGGGTCCTGTCCTTGCTCACTTCTCCACTGTCCTCCCGTGTCCGGCGGCCCCCTCTGGCACCCTGTCTGGTCTTTACCTCCCCTCGTTCTCTACGAACTTGGTGAGTGGTGCTGACCTACAGGATGCGGGGGTTCACCAGTTCACTCCTGCGAGTCAGCGGGTGACCCACTGCACGGACGCTCGGACTGGCCGACACCTGGCCACGTTTACCCGTCGGCCGGGGTCGAGCCTGTACACCCTGACCACTGCGTCTCCTCCAGTCACTGCGTCTGGTCAGGTAGCTGCGTCGGGTCAGGTGTTTGCTGCAGCGTCCAGGTCTGGTCCTAAGTCTGCCCCCTGTTCGTGTCGCCTCCTGTCTCACGAGACTCTCCTCAGGCACCACCGCCTTGGTCACCCCTCCCTGCTTCGTCTCCGAGGCATGGCCTCCCGTGTCCTTGTCTCTGGTCTTCCCCGGTCCCTCCCTCCCCTTCCTCCGGGGCCTGGCCCTACCTGCGTCCCCTGTGTCGAGGGGCGGCAGCGAGCTGCCCCTCACTCCTCCCAGTTTCCTCCGACAGAGGCCCCGCTGCAGACGCTTCACGTGGACGTGTGGGGCCCGGCCCGCGTCCGTGGACAGGGTCACGAGCGCTACTTCCTGCTGGTGGTTGACGACTACTCGCGTTACACCACAGTCTTCCCCTTGCGCAGCAAGGGTGATGTCACTGAGGTGTTGATCGACTGGATCCGCGCAGCTCGTCTCCAGCTCAGGCAGAGCTTCGGCTCGGACTTTCCTGTTCTGCGTCTGCACTCTGACAGAGGTGGAGAGTTCTCTTCTGGCCTTCTGCGAGCCTACTGCCGTGCGCGAGGCATCCGCCAGAACTTCACGCTTCCGGACTCTCCACAGAAAAATGGGATTGCTGAGCGCCGCATTGGCATGGTCATGGACGTCGCCCGTACGTCCATGATGCATGCGGCTGCCCCCCATTTTCTGTGGCCGTTTGCGGTTCGGTACGCGGCGCATCAGATCAACCTTCACCCTAGGGTCTCCAGGCCGGAGACCTCCCCAGCTTTGCTGTGGACGGGGAAGGTTGGCGATGCGTCTGCGTTCCGTGTCTAGGGATCTCGGGCGTTTGTCCGCGACTTGTCTGCGGACAAGCTGTCCCCTCGTGCTGCTCCTTGCGTCTTCCTTGGCTTCCCCCCTGACGCGCCAGGGTGGCAGTTCTACCACCCCACCTCTCGCCGTGTTCTGTCCTCCCAGGACGTCACGTTTGACGAGTCGGTCCCCTACTACCGCCTCTTCCCCTACCGCACTCCGTCCCTCCCCCCACCACCGCTCTTCCTTGTGCCAGGTCCCCCCCCGGTAGACCCCCTCCCCCCTCAGGGTCCTGCCCCTTCAGGTGTGTCCCAGGTAGACGCAGTCGAGCCTGTCGAGGTTACTGGTGACTCTGGTGCTGCTGAGGGTGCTGACGCTGGGGGTGCTGAGCGTGTGGGTGCTACGCCTGGGGGTGCTGAGCCTGAGGGTGCTACTACTGGGGGTGCTGAGCCTGGGGGTACTGAGCCTGGAGGTGCTACTACTGGGGGTGCTGAGCCTGGGGGTGCTGAGCCTGGGGGTGCTGAGCCTGGGGGTGCTACGCCTGGAGGTGCTGAGCCTGGGGGTGCGGAGCCTGGGGGAGCTGGGCCTGCTTGTGTGGCGTCTGGCGGTGCTGAGCCTGGAGGTTCTCCGGGTGCTTCGTCTCGGCGGGAGCCACTCTCTCCACAGGAGCTGCGCGAGTGGTTTGCCCGGCGCTGGAGGCGTGCTGCTGGTGCTGGAGGTTCTTCGGCTACTGAGGGTGCTGGTGCCGCGGGTCCCGGAGGTGCTCGTACTGGGAGTACTGGAGCTGCTGGGCCTACGGGTACGACTGGAGCTGGAGCTGCTGAGGGTGTTGACGCTGAGGCTACTGCTGTCGGTCCTGGAGGCGGTCCTGCTGGGGGTGCTACTGGTGCTGCTGGAGGTACTGGAGCTGGAGGTGCTGCTGGCGCTGGTGCTGCCGCTGGGGGTACTGGTGCTGTCCCTGCTGTGTCTGGAGTCGCCGCGCGGCCTCGGCCGTACTTCGTTCCGCTCCTTCAGCAGGTTCTTGGTCTCCCGCCTTCTACTGGTCCTCCTCCTCCTCCCTTAGAGTGTCCACAGCCTGTCCTGTCACAGTTACAGTTACAGCCGGCCTCCCCACTGCCCGCTCCTTCTCCCTACATTGGTCCTACTGGAGGTCTTGCTGAGCGTCGTGAGCCTGCGTCGCGTCCTGCGTCGCCTGTCCGTACTGCTCGCGCTAGTGGTCGTGGTTCGCGTCAGCGTCCTCCTCCTGTCCCTGGCACGCACCGAATGTCTCTGCGTCCGTCCACTGCTCCTCTACGTGCCCCTTTGCCTTCTCCTCCTGAGTCCTCTCTTCCTGCTCTTCCCGACCCGGAGTCGGACTCTCTTCGTGCTGCCAGTCCTACTGTCACGCGTCTCCTTGCTACTGTCGTCACTGACCCTTCCTTTGCGTCCACTGCTGCGTCTGCCCTAGTTGCTGAGCTCGTCGACTTTGCTGCTCACTGTCGTCTAGACTACGCTGCTTGTCTTGTCGCTGAGTCTGAGTCTGTCTGTCCTCCGTCCGTCGGGGGTGAGTGTGCCCTTGGCACGGACGTCCTTGAGGACAGGCAGGAGGAGTTCCAGTGTTTGGCTGCTGCTTCACCTCATCTCGTGTCTGTACTGCTTACCCCTGAGGGAGACCCGGATGCACTTGACATCCCGACTCCGCGCTCTTACGCGGAGGTGATAGAGGGTCCCTACTCCTCTCAGTGGCAGGTAGCTATGGACACAGAGATGGCTTCCTGGAAGTCCACAGGCACCTACGTTGACGAGGTTCCCCCGCCTGGGGCGAACATCGTCAGTGGCATGTGGATTTTCAGGGTGAAGCGGCCGCCGGGTTCTCCGCCTGTCTTCAAGGCGCGTTACGTGGCTCGTGGCTTCAGTCAGCGGCAGGGAGTTGACTATTTTCAGACCTTCTCTCCCACCCCGAAGATGACCACTCTTCGGGTACTGCTGCACATAGCTGCTCACCGCGACTACGAGTTGCACTCTTTTGACTTCAGCACTGCTTTCTTGCAGGGCAGCCTGCACGAGGAGATCTGGCTGCGTCGCCCACCTGGCTTCACTGGGTCTTTTCCTCCTGGCACCCAGTGGAGCCTCCGGCGGCCAGTCTACGGTCTCCGCCAGGCACCGCGTGAGTGGCACGACACACTGAGGACTACACTTGCGGCTCTTGGGTTTGCTCCCTCTACTGCCGACCCGTCGCTGTTTCTGCGCACCGACACTTCTTTGCCGCCGTTCTACATCCTCGTGTACGTCGACGACTTGGTCTTTGCCACAGCTGACACTGCTGGACTCGCCCACGTGAAGTCCGAGCTGCAGAAGAGACACACGTGCACAGACCTGGGTGAACTGCGCAGCTACCTTGGCTTGCAGATCACCCGGGACAGAGCACGCCGCACCATTACCCTGACTCAGTCACACATGGTGCAGCAGGTCCTTCAGCGCTTCGGCTTCACGTACTCCTCGCCTCAGGCCACTCCTCTGCCTACTCGCCACTCGCTCTCAGCTCTGCCTTCGGATGAGTCCGTAGAGTCGAGTGGCCCGTACCCAGAGCTTGTTGGCTGCCTCATGTACCTGATGACCTGCACTCGACCTGACCTTGCATACCCTCTTAGCATTCTCGCACGCTATGTTGCTCCTGGGAGACACAGACCAGAGCACATGGCTGCAGCGAAGAGGGTGTTGCGCTACTTGTGCAGTACGTCGGGCATGGGGCTTGTGCTTGGAGGGCAGAGTCCAGTGGTCCTCACTGGGCACGCAGACGCTTCTTGGGCTGACGACCAGGCTACGCAGCGGTCGTCACAGGGTTACACCTTCAGCCTTGGTTCCGGCTCTGTTTCGTGGCGGGCTACCCGCTCGTCTTCTGTTCTCGGCTCCAGTTGTGAGGCTGAGATCTACGCCGGGGCCATGGCTGCACAGGAGCTTCGCTGGCTCACCTACCTGCTGACTGACCTCGGAGAGCCGCCTCGTTCTCCTCCAGTGCTGTACGTAGACAACAAGGCCATGCTGGCCTTGTGTCGAGAGCAGAGACTGGAGCACAGAACGAAGCACATTGCTCTCCGCTACTTCCTTGCTCGTGAGCTACAGCAGCGTGGTCAGCTGCGGCTTGCGTACGTGGCCTCTCAGGCCAACACTGCTGATATCTTCACCAAGGCACTTGCGCCTTGTGATCATCAGCGTTTCTGTACTCAGCTGGGCCTTGTGCCTACCTTGCCTCACTTGCTCACCCCTTGACCTTGTTTGTACTGATGCATATATATATACTCCTGCTCTTGCTTGTCTAGCCTTATACAAAAATGTAATCCTGCATGTGAACTGGCCTTGTGGCCTTGAACTTGTGCTCGGAATGTGTGGTGACTTTGTGATCCACCCTGAGCTTGCTTTGCTTTGCTTGACTGGTCTTGTAACCCCTTGTTCTCCCCCACTTTGCCTATGGGGGTGTGTCAGATTTATATGACATAGCTATTGTAGGCTATAGTGGGGTAGCACATATGGGGTACAGTTTCTAGGGTTTGCTTTTTGTACCCAACTTTCCCTTAGTCAATTCATTCCTCGTTTCTTCTCACATTATTGAAGTGAAATGCGGCGGGCTGCGGACATTTACTCGAATACTGGAGGAATATTGTTTCTGGATGTAAGGAAAATTCCTTTTCCTTACTTCGCGTCCCTACTCAGCGCGTACACCACTGTCCCCGCCAAACAACACCCAACAGTAATCCGTTACCACTCGCGACACTCGCTTCGACACCATTCCCGCCACTGTTCACGACGCGACCCAACCTCACGGCTCGGTTGGTAACCCGCGCTCCGGACCTCCGCCTCAGCATTCCCAACCTCGATGCTAGGCCCGTCGCGCACCCCATTTTCCACACATTACCGTTACCACTGTAGTTTCGCTATATATTCTTCGCTCATGCCTTCGCTCATTTGGACTCTTGCTTCGATAGTGCAATTCTCGCTCGTTCACTCAATTGCACTCGTAACACTTGGTTATCAGAGCCTACGATCTCCTCTCGGACCGCACCCACACCTTCGCTTCCCCACTATCTCAATTTTTGGGGGGGGTAGACGTCTCTCAGCGAACAAGCACCGCCGCTCGAAGTGCTCTCTCGTAAGCACGCACGGCCACGACAGAGGCTCCCGCTGAGTTTGCCCGACACCCCCGCCATGGCCGAAATTAATCTTGCGACATTGACGCAGGAGCAGCTCGACCGTCTCGTGCGTCAACTCGAAGATTCGGCACTCGAAATCGCGACACTCACGGCGGAACGCGACTCCGCCCTCCAGCAATCAAGGGTGAATGCACCAGCTCCATCACAAGCACCCGCAAATGCACCTGCGCAATCAGAAGAACCGATCGTCATCTCATCAGGCACACCGACGCAAAACGACAGTGTGGGACAGCGCTCAGGCGCAGCCAGTGATGGCACCGCTCAATCGATGCCTAGCATGGAGAGAAATCGGGCCGCGCCAAGCCCGCGGGGGCCTCGCGAAGCTCGTCGGCACGTGGAGTTTGCAGCAACAAGTGGCAACCACGACATCATGGCACCAATGCCACTCAAGCCGCAGCGCCCGCCCTGTTTCGATCCGAGCCAACGTGGAGGTCCTACGGTTCAGTCGTGGGTCTTCACGATGAACGTTTTCTTCGACGCGAATTACGTCGAGTCGGACGCAGCGAAGATTCGCTACGCTGTTTCGCTGCCGAGGGGCCCCGCCATGGACTGGTGGCGAGTCATCGTGACGTCGCCACGCGCCTACGAGCCACCGTCGCAAGAGGAAGGGCCCACGGGTCCAGCCGTTACCTGGAGTTCATTCTGCGAAACAGCCCAATACAGCGCGTGGGATGCGTGGTGCGCAGGGCTTCGGGCGCGCTTCGAGCCGATCGCGGCTTCTATTTCGGCACGTCAGAAACTGCGTACTTGGCGGCAGCTCGGGTCGGTTCAAGACTACACGAGTGGTTTTCTCGCACTATGCGAGCAAGTCGGCTACATGCACGAAGCGGAGCGGGTGGACCGTTACGTTGGAGGGCTGAAGCTGGACATCTCGCACGAAATCATGCTACGCGGACTCTCGAATTTCAACGAGATTCTCGCGCTCGCCGAGAAGATCGATATCTTACGCCGTCCGAGACCGGGGTCCTATTACGGACATCGCCCTCGGGGACCGATCGAGCACGCCACTGTACATGCCGTTGCGACAAATGCAGCTGCCGCGCCATTTAAGGGGCGCTGCTTTGCTTGCAATAGGCCGGGCCATCGCAAGAGTGAGTGCCCAGAGGAGCTGAGGCGCCGCGGAGCAGAGCAGGGGAGGGAGTCTCCAAGGCAGGGAAACGCCAGCAGTCAGTAGGAATCGGGCCAACTACTGACGAGACTGCCTGCTCGCCCAACCTCACCGACCCTCACCGAGTCACAGTACCGATTCACGCTATCGATCGAGCTCGGATGAATAAGGAGGGTACAACGATGGATTGCCCAGTACTGATTCACGGGAAAATTCAGGGAGCAGCAGTGAAGATCTTTATAGACAGAGGAGCAAGCCACAGCTTAGTTAATACCGCAACCGCACGGAAGCTGCAACTGACACTTAGTCGGTGTTTACCGGAAATAGATGCACGCTTAGTGGACGGAACGCCGCTGGCCATACGGGAGAAGGTGGAGAGAGTAAAAGTCCGCTGCGGGGGAAACTTTGGATTTACACAGGAAATGCTCGCGACGACATTGGATGGGCACGACATTTTACTGGGACGTGATTGGCTGCGACGGTATAACCCGCGAATCGACTGGACGACGGGTAGCTGCACTGTGCGAAGTAGCGGTAACTGGGTCGTGCTACCTCGCTGGCAGTCGCCCGAGTCTTCAACGGTCCACGTCAACGCCATCACGATGAAACGGGCTGTCGCCGCTGGAGCTGACGTGTACGCAGTGGATATAGCATTGGTAGGAGAAGCAGAGCAGCCGAGCGATTTTCAGAAACTGCTGGCAGCGGTACCGCCCGAACTACATGAACTGTTGAAACGGTACCCGGGGATTTTTCCGGACGATTTACCAGAAGGACTGCCACCTCAGCGGGCACATGACCACCGCATAGAGTTAGAACCGGGGGCACAGCCAACTGTACAGCGACAATTCCGCTTGACACAACCAGAGCTCGACGAACTGAGGAAGCAGTTAGATTACCTGTTAGAGAAAAAAATCATCCGACCGAGCTCGTCACCGTTCGCCGCACCGATACTGTTCACACCGAAAAAAGACGGGGGTTTTCGCATGTGTATCGACTACAGAGCACTGAACAGGGTAACAGTCAAGTCGCGATACCCCATTCCCCGCGCCGACGAACTGATAGATCAACTGCGAACAACACGAGTCTTTTCAAAAATTGACTTACGCGGAGGTTACCACCAGATTCGGGTCGAACCATCGGACTGCGTAAAAACAGCATTTAGAACTAGGTATGGGTCATTCGAGTACACCGTGATGTCATTCGGGCTGACCAACGCACCGGCGACTTTTCAGATGACCATGAACGAGGCGTTTAGGCCGCTCTTAGATAAATGCGTGATAGTTTACCTCGACGACATCCTAGTTTACAGTCGGGATAAGCAGCAGCACTTAGCAGATCTGGAAGCAGTATTTAAGGTTTTAGACGAGCACAGATTACTGACCAAGGGTTCCAAGTGCGAGTTCTTCCAGGATAGGTTAGAATTTTTGGGGCACGTTATTTCGGAGGCTGGAGTTGAAATCGACCCAAAGAAGCTGGGCACGGTACAAGCATGGCACCCCCCGACGAACATCACGGAGCTGCAGAGCTTTTTAGGGTTCGTTAATTATGTGCGTCGGTTCGTCCCCGATATGGCACGGTTAACGGCCCCACTGACGGATTTACTACGGAAGGGGGTCACTTTTACGTGGGGGGAGAAAGAGCATGCTGCCTTCTCTGCCCTGAAACATGTTCTCTGCTCACCACCCGTACTGCGCATCGCTGACCCACACCGGCCATTCGAAGTAGTTACAGACGCAAGCGACATCGCCATTGGAGCCGTACTGCTACAGGATTTCGGCAACGGTTTACAGCCCATCGCATACGAGTCACGAAAACTGCATCCGCCCGAGAAGAATTACCCGATACACGACCGCGAAATGCTCGCGATCGTGCATGCATTCAAGGTTTGGCGCTGTTACTTGACTGGCGCAGACATGACAGTACGGACAGATCATAAATCATTACAGTATCTCCGCGCACAGCCCCACCTCAACCCACGACAGATTTGGTGGCCCGATTTCCTCGAGTCAAACTTCCACTACACAGTCACCTACAAAAAAGGGGCATCGAACATCGCCGACGCATTGACCCGCCCCACTGCCCAGATCCATGCAATACTACTCGCCCAGACCAGCCCACTACTGACAGGCCTATTTACCCACGGGTACCAAACAGATCCATTCTTCACAGGAGGAAATTCGCAACAGTTCGCAGCAGCAAAGGGATGTCAAACATAATATATGTTCGTGTTCTGTAGGCTATAGTGGGTTTAGTCTTAGGGGGTACAACTTCTAGGTTTTCGTACTTGTACTCCCAATGTTTCTAGTCAACTCACTTCTCTCATTCTGACATGGTATTACGAGCCTAGGTTAGGAACCTAGGACCGATCGTTCCTAAGGGCCCACCGTTCCGCTAGAAGCGTCCTCGTGCGCCCTTCCTTCCTCGCGCCCTCGTGCGCCTCGTTCCTAGTGCGCCCTCGCGCGCCTCGTTTTTCGTGCGCGTAGCCCGCTAGCCGCCCGCGCGCGGCCCGTTTTCCGCCCGCGCAGCCCGCTAGCCGCCCACGCGCGGCCCGTTTCTCGTGCGCGCGAACCCGAAGCCGCCCACGCCGTCGACGCCGCCCACGCGTAGCCCGCCTTGGCCTCGCGCGGCCGCTAGAGCAGCTCGCTAGCTGCCCATCGACCGGCGCGCGCCGCCACCTAGCCCACGCAGGCCGCCGCCCGTACGTAGGCAGCCGCCCGCGCGTAGGCTGCCGCCCTCACGTAGGCCGCCACTGAGAAGAAACGAGGAATGGATTGACTAAGGGAAAGTTGGGTACAAAAAGCAAACCCTAGAAACTGTACCCCATATGTGCTACCCCACTATAGCCTACAATAGCTATGTCATATAAGTCTGACACACCCCCATAGGCAAAGTGGGGGAGAACAAGGAGTCACAAGACCAGTCAAGCAAAGCAAAGCAAGCTCAGGGTGGATCACAAAGTCACCACACATTCCGAGCACAAGTTCAAGGCCACAAGGCCAGTTCACATGCAGGATTACATATATATATATAAGGCTAGACAAGCAAGAGCAGGAGTATATATATATGCATCAGTACAAACAAGGTCAAGGGGTGAGCAAGTGAGGCAAGGTAGGCACAAGGCCCAGCTGAGTACAGAAACGCTGATGATCACAAGGCGCAAGTGCCTTGGTGAAGATATCAGCAGTGTTGGCCTGAGAGGCCACGTACGCAAGCCGCAGCTGACCACGCTGCTGTAGCTCACGAGCAAGGAAGTAGCGGAGAGCAATGTGCTTCGTTCTGTGCTCCAGTCTCTGCTCTCGACACAAGGCCAGCATGGCCTTGTTGTCTACGTACAGCACTGGAGGAGAACGAGGCGGCTCTCCGAGGTCAGTCAGCAGGTAGGTGAGCCAGCGAAGCTCCTGTGCAGCCATGGCCCCGGCGTAGATCTCAGCCTCACAACTGGAGTCGAGAACAGAAGACGAGCGGGTAGCCCGCCACGAAACAGAGCCGGAACCAAGGCTGAAGGTGTAACCCTGTGACGACCGCTGCGTAGCCTGGTCGTCAGCCCAAGAAGCGTCTGCGTGCCCAGTGAGGACCACTGGACTCTGCCCTCCAAGCACAAGCCCCATGCCCGACGTACTGCACAAGTAGCGCAACACCCTCTTCGCTGCAGCCATGTGCTCCGGTCTGTGTCTCCCAGGAGCAACATAGCGTGCGAGAATGCTAAGAGGGTATGCAAGGTCAGGTCGAGTGCAGGTCATCAGGTACATGAGGCAGCCAACAAGCTCTGGGTACGGGCCACTCGACTCTACGGACTCATCCGAAGGCAGAGCTGAGAGCGAGTGGCGAGTAGGCAGAGGAGTGGCCTGAGGCGAGGAGTACGTGAAGCCGAAGCGCTGAAGGACCTGCTGCACCATGTGTGACTGAGTCAGGGTAATGGTGCGGCGTGCTCTGTCTCGGGTGATCTGCAAGCCAAGGTAGCTGCGCAGTTCACCCAGGTCTGTGCACGTGTGTCTCTTCTGCAGCTCGGACTTCACGTGGGCGAGTCCAGCAGTGTCAGCTGTGGCAAAGACCAAGTCGTCGACGTACACGAGGATGTAGAACGGCGGCAAAGAAGTGTCGGTGCGCAGAAACAGCGACGGGTCGGCAGTAGAGGGAGCAAACCCAAGAGCCGCAAGTGTAGTCCTCAGTGTGTCGTGCCACTCACGCGGTGCCTGGCGGAGACCGTAGACTGGCCACCGGAGGCTCCACTGGGTGCCAGGAGGAAAAGACCCAGTGAAGCCAGGTGGGCAACGCAGCCAGATCTCCTCGTGCAGGCTGCCCTGCAAGAAAGCAGTGCTGAAGTCAAGAGAGTGCAGCTCGTAGTCGCGGTGAGCAGCTATGTGCAGCAGTACCCGAAGAGTGGTCATCTTCGGGGTGGGAGAGAAGGTCTGAAAGTAGTCAACTCCCTGCCGCTGACTGAAGCCACGAGCCACGTAACGCGCCTTGAAGACAGGCGGAGAACCCGGCGGCCGCTTCACCCTGAAAATCCACATGCCACTGACGATGTTCGCCCCAGGCGGGGGAACCTCGTCAACGTAGGTGCCTGTGGACTTCCAGGAAGCCATCTCTGTGTCCATAGCTGCCTGCCACTGAGAGGAGTAGGGACCCTCTATCGCCTCCGCGTAAGAGCGCGGAGTCGGGATGTCAAGTGCATCCGGGTCTCCCTCAGGGGTAAGCAGTACGGACACGAGATGAGGTGAAGCAGCAGCCAAACACTGGAACTCCTCCTGCCTGTCCTCAAGGACGTCCGTGCCAAGGGCACACTCACCCCCGACGGACGGAGGACAGACAGACTCAGACTCAGCGACAAGACAAGCAGCGTAGTCTAGACGACAGCGAGCAGCAAAGTTGACGAGCTCAGCAACTAGGGCAGACGCAGCAGTGGACGCAAAGGAAGGGTCAGTGACGACAGTAGCAAGGAGACGCGTGACAGTAGGACTGGCAGCACGAAGAGAGTCCGACTCCGGGTCGGGAAGAGCAGGAAGAGAGGACTCAGGAGGAGAAGGCAAAGGGGCACGCAGAGGGGCAGTGGACGGACGCAGAGACATCCGGTGCGTGCCAGGGACAGGAGGAGGACGCTGACGCGAACCACGACCACTAGCGCGAGCAGTACGGACAGGCGACGCAGGACGCGACGCAGGCTCACGACGCTCAGCAAGACCTCCAGTAGGACCAGTGTAGGGAGAAGGAGCGGGCAGTGGGGAGGCCGGCTGTAACTGTAACTGTGACAGGACAGGCTGTGGACACTCTAAGGGAGGAGGAGGAGGACCAGTAGAAGGCGGGAGACCAAGAACCTGCTGAAGGAGCGGAACGAAGTACGGCCGAGGCCGCGCGGCGACTCCAGACACAGCAGGGACAGCACCAGTACCCCCAGCGGCAGCACCAGCGCCAGCAGCACCTCCAGCTCAAGTACCTCCAGCAGCACCAGTAGCACCCCCAGCAGGACCGCCTCCAGGACCGACAGTAGTAGCCTCGGCGTCAACACCCTCAGCAGCTCCAGCTCCAGTCGTACCCGCAGGCCCAGCAGCTCCAGTACTCCCAGTACGAGCACCTCCGGGACCCGCGGCACCAGCACCCTCAGTAGCCGAAGAACCTCCAGCACCAGCAGCACGCCTCCAGCGCCGGGCAAACCACTCGCGCAGCTCCTGTGGAGAGAGTGGCTCCCGCCGAGACGAAGCACCCGGAGAACCTCCAGGCTCAGCACCGCCAGACGCCACACAAGCAGGCCCAGCTCCCCCAGGCTCCGCACCCCCAGGCTCAGCACCTCCAGGCGTAGCACCCCCAGGCTCAGCACCCCCAGGCTCAGCACCCCCAGGCTCAGCACCCCCAGTAGTAGCACCTCCAGGCTCAGTACCCCCAGGCTCAGCACCCCCAGTAGTAGCACCCTCAGGCTCAGCACCCCCAGGCGTAGCACCCACACGCTCAGCACCCCCAGCGTCAGCACCCTCAGCAGCACCAGAGTCACCAGTAACCTCGACAGGCTCGACTGCGTCTACCTGGGACACACCTGAAGGGGCAGGACCCTGAGGGGGGAGGGGGTCTACCGGGGGGGGACCTGGCACAAGGAAGAGCGGTGATGGGGGGAGGGACGGAGTGCGGTAGGGGAAGAGGCGGTAGTAGGGGACCGACTCGTCAAACGTGACGTCCTGGGAGGACAGAACACGGCGAGAGGTGGGGTGGTAGAACTGCCACCCTGGCGCGTCAGGGGGGGAGCCAAGGAAGACGCAAGGAGCAGCACGAGGGGACAGCTTGTCCGCAGACAAGTCGCGGACAAACGCCCGAGATCCCCAGACACGGAACGCAGACGCATCGCCAACCTTCCCCGTCCACAGCAAAGCTGGGGAGGTCTCCGGCCTGGAGACCCTAGGGTGAAGGTTGATCTGATGCGCCGCGTACCGAACCGCAAACGGCCACAGAAAATGGGGGGCAGCCGCATGCATCATGGACGTACGGGCGACGTCCATGACCATGCCAATGCGGCGCTCAGCAATCCCATTTTGCTGTGGAGAGTCCGGAAGCGTGAAGTTCTGGCGGATGCCTCGCGCACGACAGTAGGCTCGCAGAAGGCCAGAAGAGAACTCTCCACCTCTGTCAGAGTGCAGACGCAGAACAGGAAAGTCCGAGCCGAAGCTCTGCCTGAGCTGGAGACGAGCTGCGCGGATCCAGTCGATCAACACCTCAGTGACATCACCCTTGCTGCGCAAGGGGAAGACTGTGGTGTAACGCGAGTAGTCGTCAACCACCAGCAGGAAGTAGCGCTCGTGACCCTGTCCACGGACGCGGGCCGGGCCCCACACGTCCATGTGAAGCGTCTGCAGCGGGGCCTCTGTCGGAGGAAACTGGGAGGAGTGAGGGGCAGCCCGCTGCCGCCCCTCGACACAGGGGACGCAGGTAGGGCCAGGCCCCGGAGGAAGGGGAGGGAGGGACCGGGGAAGACCAGAGACAAGGACACGGGAGGCCATGCCTCGGAGACGAAGCAGGGAGGGGTGACCAAGGCGGTGGTGCCAGAGGAGAGTCTCGTTAGATAGGAGGCGACACGAACAGGGGGCAGACTCAGGACCAGACCTGGACGCTGCAGCAAACACCTGACCCGACGCAGCTACCTGACCAGACGCAGTGACTGGAGGAGACGCAGTGGTCAGGGTGTACAGGCTCGACCCCGGCCGACGGGTAAACGTGGCCAGGTGTCGGCCAGTCCGAGCGTCCGTGCAGTGGGTCACCCGCTGACTCGCAGGAGTGAACTGGTGAACCCCCGCATCCTGTAGGTCAGCACCACTCACCAAGTTCGTAGAGAACGAGGGGAGGTAAAGACCAGACAGGGTGCCAGAGGGGGCCGCCGGACACGGGAGGACAGTGGAGAAGTGAGCAAGGACAGGACCCCCAGAGGGGTCTGCCAGAGAGACCGCAACTGGCCGGCCAAGCGGCGTGAGTGTGGTGCGGTCTCGAAAGAAGGAGCGAGAAGCCCCCGAGTCAAGGGTGAAGGTGTGGGAGGCCGAAGCCGACGCAGAACCTGAGAGAGCAGACTCACCAGCACCTGAGGGAGCAGACGCACCTAGAGCAGCAGCCTCGCTAGCACCTAGAGCAGCAGCCTCACCAGTACCTAGAGCAGCAGTCTCAATGCCCGGGTCGGGCGGAAAACACCGGTAACAGTCACCCTCATCACTAATAGTCACAGTATACATAGCAGCAAGAATAGCATCAAAGTCAAGGTCAAAGACAGCGACACCCGCCCTAGACAGCTCACCCCAGCGGGGGATCTCAGTGGCCTCAGGGAACTGGTGACGCCAAGCGTCCGTCAGGCGGCCAAAGCAGCGCTGGGTGGAGTGCGCACCCCCGCACTGGTCACCCGCGCGGTCGCCGGTGCGGAGGACGTAGGTGCACGGACCAGTACCCCCACCCCGCTGGCGTGCAGCGTACCACTCACGGAGCTGCTGAGGGGGGGGGATGTCACGAGTGCGCTGCTGCTGCTGCTGCTGCTGCTGCTGGTGCTGGCGCTGACCACCACCGGAGCCGACCCTCTGCGCAGCGCCACCCCGACCAGCTCCACCTCCTCCGCCGCCGCCTCCTCCACCGCCGCTACCTCCGCTCCCACCGCCACCGCCGCCGCCGCCTCCGCCTCCACCGCCGCCACCGACACCTCCACCCCAACCACCACCCCCACCGCCACCCCCACCCCCTCCACTGCCTCCACCGCCGCCTCCACCGCCCCCGCTAGCTCCTCCAGTGCCCCTGCCCCCCTTGCCCTTGCCAGGGCGGCGTCTCCCGCTAGGGGTAGACGCCGCACCGACCGACTCAAGCCCAACGAGGTCGGCCGCAGCAGCAGAGGCAACAGAGGGCAAAAGGGGGGAGGGGGAACACCCCTCAAAGATGGGGGTGCGAGGGTCACCACGAGAGGCTCCTACAGCGACTATGCTCTTCTCTGCTGCTAGGAGGGACTTCTCGAGGAGGTCAACGGTGAGAGTGGTGGGGCAAACTGAGAGGAAGTGGTCCCTGACTACGCGAAGGGAGTCAGGGAGCCGGGTGACTATGTAGTAGAGGGTGATGTACATGGGGGGGGGGTTCTTGGCGCAGAACTCAGCAGGAAGCGCAGCGCGGTAGCGAGTGTCACTAGTGCGAAGGTGCGTAATGAGGTCAGCGACTGTGGGAAAGGCAGCAAGGTCAGGGAAGAGGTACGGTAGCATGAGGCGGCTCAGTGCAGCAGTGGCAGGGGAGGAGTAGCGCGCAACTACAGCGGCGTACAAGGTGTGAGCACTCTTGTACTGGCTAAAGTGCGCACGCTCAGAGGTAGGCAGGTGGCGACGCACAGCAAGGCGTGCAGCAGCATCGCGCGTGGCCCACTGTGAGCGAACAGTGGCGTCAGCATCAGCAGCGGGGGCAGGGGAGGCACCAGAAGTGAGGTCAAAGAGGGAGAGGCCGTCTGCTCTGTCGCACTGTAAGAAAAGCTGCAGGTCATCTATCCAGACGTCAAAGTCAATGGCCCGACCCTCAGCGTCAAAAGCGAGGACACTAGGGGTAGCCATGACAGCAGTAGACTAGCAGCGCAAACAGTAGGGTGAGGGCAGTGCTGTGAAAGAGGCGCTGCTCTTACCGGACAGGGCGGCTCGGGTGGCTCGGCTGCAGGGCGGCTCGGCGGCTCGGCTGCTGGGCGGCTCGGCGGCTCGGCTGCAGGGCGGCTCGGCGGCGCGGCTGCTGGGCGGCTCGGCGGCTCGGCTGCTGGGCGGCTCGGCGGCTAGGCTGCTGGGCGGCTCGGCGGCTCGGCTTCTGGGCGGCTCGGCTGCCGGGCGGCTCGGCTGCTTGGCGGCGCGGCGGGGCCGCTGAGAGGGCGGCGTCCGGGGCCGCTGGGAGGAGGCGGCGAGGCCGCTGAGAGGAGGCGGCGGGGCCGCAGGTAGGTGGCGGGGCCGCTAGCAGGTGGCGGGGCCGCCGGTAGGTGGCGGGGCCGCTGGTAGGTGGCGGGGCCGCAGGTAGGTGGCGGGGCCAGCACAGGTAGGTGGCGGGGCCGCGGGTAGGTGGCGGGGCCGCTGGTAGGTGGCGGGGCCGCAGGTAGGTGGCGGGGCCGCTAGTAGGTGGCGGGGCCGCAGGTAGGTGGCGGGGCCGCACAGGTAGGTGGTGGGGCCGCACAGGTAGGTGGCGGGGCCGCGGAGGGCGGCGACGAGCCGTAGGTGGCCGTGAGGGGCCGCGAGAGGGGCCGTAAGGGGCGTAAGGGGCCGCGCGAGGGGCCGTAAGGGACGGCGCGAGGGGCCGTAAGGGGCGGCACGAGGGGCCGTAAGGGCGGCGCGACGGGCGCGACGGGCCGTAAGGGCGGCACGAAGGGCCGTAAGGGGCGGCGCGACGAGCCGTGAGGGGGCCGCTAAGGGCGACGCGACGGGGCCGTGAGGGGCCTAGCGAGGGCGCGACGGTAGGGGGAGCACACAGGGCGCGACTCGGGCCTGAGCGAAGCGCGCTCCGGGCAGGAAAAAAAATTTCGTGGTGGTGGGCCCTAGGAATCGTTCCCACTAGGGAACCTGCTCGATACCATGAGAAGAAACGAGGAATGGATTGACTAAGGGAAAGTTGGGTACAAAAAGCAAACCCTAGAAACTGTACCCCATATGTGCTACCCCACTATAGCCTACAATAGCTATGTCATATAAATCTGACAGCCACCCCCTCGTAGGCAGCCGTCTCGAACCGCGCGCCGGCCCACCCTCCCTGCCCGAGTCGCGCCGCGCAGTCCTGTCCGAGCCGCGCCGTCCTGCCCGAGTCGCGCCGCCCTGACCGAGCCGCGCTGCCCTACTGTGCACCACCTGCAGCACCTGCTGCTCCTGCTACTACTACTGCTACTCCTGCCACTGCTGCTACTGTTCCTACTGCTGCCCCTGCCACTATGGCCAGTCCTACCGTTCTCACTTTTGACGCTGAGGGCCGCCCGATTAAGTTTGACGTTTGGCTCGATGACCTCCACCTGTTCCTCCAGATCACTGCCAAGGACGATGTTTCCCTGTTTGACCACACGTCCGGCGTAGCTCCCGCACCTGCTGCTACTGCTGACAGTACAGCTCGCTCACAGTGGCAGACCCGTGATGCTCACGCTCGCCTAGCCGTTCGCAGCCACCTACCGTTAGATGAGCGCGAGCACTTTGGCCAGCATAAGACCGCTAAGGAACTGTACGACGCTGTGCTAGGCCGTCTCTCGCTACCCTATCTCTTCCCCGATCTGTCTGCCTTTGCCACTGTAGCTGACCTCATCACTCACCTCCATACTAGTGATCTCCGCTACCGTGCCGCGCTTCCTCCTGATTTCCTCGCCAAGAACCCTCCCCCGGTGTACCTCACACTCTACCACCTAGTCACTCGCCTCCCTGACTCTCTTCGCGCTGTCAGGGACCACTTTCTCGCCCTCTCCCCCACTGACCTCACTGTCGACCTGCTCGAGAAGGAGCTCCTTGCAGCTGAGACTAGCATTGTAGATGTAGGTGCCTCTCGTGGCGACCCTCGCACTCCCTTCTTTGAGGGATGTTCCCCCTCCCCCCTTCTCCCCTCCATTGCCTCTGCTGCTGCTGTCGACTACCTCGGTGCTGAGGAGGTAGGGGTTGCGTCTGCTCCTAGTTGGAGGCGCAAGGGCGGCAAGGGCAAGGGGGGCAAGGGTGGCGGAGGTGGAGGCGGGGGCGGCGGTAGTGGAGGGGGTGGAGGAGGCGGGGGTGGTGGCGGTGGTGGGAGTGGTGCTGGTGGTGGGGGGGGCAGTGGCGGAGGCGGGGGTGGTGGCGGCGGCGGTAGTGGGGTTGGCGGGGGTGGTGGTGGTAGTGGTGGCGGCAGTGGAGCTGGTGGCGGGCGCGGTGGAGCGGTGCAGCGTCGAGAGTTCGGTGGTGGCCAGAGGCAGCAGCAGCAGCGTCCCAGCGAGACCCCGTCCTCCCAGCAGCTTCGTGAGTGGTACTCTCAGCGTGGGGGGTCTGGGGGTGGAGGTACCTGCCCGTACGTTATCCGCACAGGTGACCGCACTGGCCAGACCTGTGGGAGGTTCCACACGGCACAGCGCTGCTTCTTTCGTCTCGACGACGCCTGGCGCGCGCAGTTTCCTGACGCCACTGAGCTGCCCCGCTGGGCTGATCTGATGAGAAAGAACATTGATATCTTTGCTCTTGATTTTGATGCTATCCTTGGTGCCATGTATGCATTGACTGTTAGTGTTGAGGGTGACTGTTACCTGAGTGTACCGCCTGACTCGGGTATTGGGACCAGTGAGGCTGCCGCTCTAGGTGCTAGTGCTTCTGCTGCCCTAGGTCCTGGTGAGGCTGCTGCACTAGGTGCTCGTGTGTCTGTTGCCCCAGGTGCTGGTGAGGCTGCTGCTCTAGGTGCTCGTGAGTCTGCGCTCTCTGGTACTGCGTCTACTGAGGCACTGCACACCTTCACACTGGACTCAGGTGCTTCCCGCTGTTTCTTTTGTGACCGCACTGCCCTTGAGCAGCTTGCTCGGCTGGTTGCAGTCTCCCTCGCTGACCCCTCTGGGGGTCCGGTCATTGCGACCTCCTCCACTGTCCTCCCTTGTCCTGCGGTCCCGTCGGGCACACTGTCAGGTCTCTACCTCCCCTCGTTCTCTACGAACTTGGTGGCGGGTCGTGCACTCCAGGACGGGGGTGTCCACCAGTTCACCCCTGCCTACGAGCGCGTGACACACTGCACGTGTGCTCGGACGGGTCGCCACCTGGCTACCTTCACTCGGCAGCCGGGGCCGGACCTGTACACACTGACCACTGAGTCCCCTCAGGTAGCTGCGTCTGCGTCTGCGTCAGGTCAGCTGTCGGCCCCCTGCTCGTGTCGCTCCCTGTCGCACCAGACCGTCCTCTAGCACCACCGCCTTGGTCACCCGTCAGTGCAGCGCCTTCGTGGCATGCACTCCCGGTACCTTGTCTTTGGTCTTCCCAGGGTTCTCCCTCCCCTGCCACCCTCGCCTGCTCCTCCCTGTCTTCCCTGTGTCGAGGGGCGGCAGCGCGCCGCTCCTCACTCCTCCTCTTTTCCCCCGACGACTGCTCCCCTGCAGACCCTCCACATGGACGTGTGGGGCCCAGCCC
The DNA here is from genome assembly GCA_947471745.1 of Closterium sp. Naga37s-1. Lineage (NCBI taxonomy): Eukaryota > Viridiplantae > Streptophyta > Zygnematophyceae > Desmidiales > Closteriaceae > Closterium > Closterium sp. Naga37s-1. Next base: position 769,291 of record CANJKZ010000167.1, read on the forward strand.
GCGTCCGTGGACAGGGTCACGAGAGGTACTTCTTGACAGTTGTTGACGACTACTCGCGCTACACCACGGTCTTCCCCTTGCGCACCAAGGGTGAAGTCCCTGATGTTTTGATCCCTTGGATCCGCGCTGCCCGTCTCCAGCTCAGCGAGAGGTTCCACTCGGATTTTCCTGTCCTGCGTCTGCACTCTGACAGAGGTGGGGAGTTTTCCTCCGACCTCTTGAGGGACTTTTGTCGTGGGGAGGGCATTGAGCAGTCGTTCACGCTTCCGGCCTCTCCACAGCAGAATGAGGTTGCTGAGCGCCGCATTGGCTTGGTCATGGAGGTCGCTCGTACCTCCTTGATCCATGCGGCTGCCCCCCACTTTCTGTGGCCGTTTGCGGTCCGATACGCTGCGCATCAGCTCAACCTCTGGCCCCATGTCTCCGTTCCGGAGACTTCGCCGACACTGCGTTGGACGGGAGAGGTTGGCGATGCGTCGGTGTTCCGGGTCTGGGGATCTCGTGCTTTTGTCTGCGATACGTCCGCGGACAAGCTCTCCTCCCGCGCTGTTCCTTGTGTCTTCCTTGGCTTTGTCCCGGACGCGTCTGGTTGGCAGTTTTACCACGCCACCTCGCGCCGTATCCTGCCCTCTCAGGACGTCACTTTCGACGAGTCGGTCCCCTACTACCGCCTCTTCCCCTACCGCACTGCCTCGCTCCCCCCCCCGCCTCTCTTCCTCGCACCAGGTGCTGCTGTGGTAGACCCCCTCCCCCCTCAGGGTGCCGCTCCCTCAGGTGTGTCCCAGGTAGACCCGGTTGAGCCTGTCGAGGTAGCTGTCGACTCTTGTCCTGCTAGGGGTGCTGAGCCTGAGCGTGCGGAGCCTGGGGGTGCAGAGCCTGGGGGTGCTGAGCCTGAGCGTGCGGAGCCTGGGGGTGCTGAGCCTGCGGGTACGGAGTTTGGGGGTGCTGAGCCTGAGGGTGCTGAGTCTGGGGGTGCTGAGCCTGAGAGTGCTACGTCTGAGGGTACTGAGCCTGGGGGTGCTGCGACTGACCGTGCTGCGCCTGGAGGCGCTCCCTCTTCACAGCAGCTGCGGGAGTGGTACTCGCGGTACTGCAGCCTCAGGAGGGGCGCTTCGGGGGCTAGGGGTGCTGCTGGAGCTGGTGCTCGTGGTTCCCCGCCTAGGCGGGAGCCGCCCTCTCCCCAGCGGCTCCGAGAGTGGTACGCTCGGCGCTGCAGTCTCCGGAGTGGCGCTGCTGGTGCTTTGGACCCTGGAGCTGGTGCTGGTGCTGGTGCTGCTGGTGCTGGAGCTGCTGGAGGTGCTGCTGGTGCTGCTGGAGGTGCTACTGGTGCTGGAGCTGCTGGAGGTGCTGCTGGTGCTGGCGCTGCTGGAGGTGGTGCTGGTGCTGGGGCTACTGGAGGTACTGCTGGTGCTGGAGCTGCTGGAGCCGCTGGTTCTGGAGGTGCTCGTACTCGAGGTACTGGAGCTGCTGGGACAGGAGCTGCTACGGGGGTTGGAACGGGAGGTACTGGAGCTGCTGGAGCTGCTGGTGGTGCTGCGGGAGTTGTAGCTGGAGACCCTGGGGCTGAGGGTGCTGGTGCTGTCTCTGCTGGTTCAGGAGGTGCTGCGTGGCCGCGGCCGTACTACATTCCGCTCCTTCAGCAGGTTCTTGGACTCCCGCCCTCTACTGGTCCTCCTCCTCCCCTACTGAGTCCACCACCTGTCCAGTCGCAGTCACAGTTACAGCCTGCCTCTCCACTGCCTGGTCCTTCTCCTTACGCTGGGCCGACTAGAGGTCTTACGGAGCGTCGTGAGCCTGAGTCTCGTCCTGCGTCGCCTGAGTCTCGTCCAGAGTCGTCTGTCCGCGCTGTCCGCACTGGTCGTCGTGTTCCACGTCAGCGTCCTCCTCCTGTCCTTGGCACTCACTATATGACTCTGCGTCCTTCCACTGCTCCACAGCGTGTCCCTCTGCCGTCTCCTCCTGCGTCCTCTCTTCCTGACGGTCCGGACCCGGAGTCTGACTCCCTTCGTGCTGCCAGTCCTACTGTCACGCGTTTCCTCGCCACTGTTGTCACTGACCCTTCCTTTGAGTCCACTGCTGCGTCTGCTCTAGTCTCTGAGCTTGTTGACTTTTCTGCCGCCTGTCGTCTAGACTACGCCGCTAGCCTTGTTGCTGAGTCTGAGTCTGAGTCTGTCTGTCCTCCGTCCGTCGGGGGTGAGTGTGCTCTTGGCACGGACGTCCTTGAGGACAGACAGGAGGAGTTTGAGTGCTTTGCCGCTGCTTTACCTCATCTCGTGTCCATGCTGCTTGCCCTTGAGGGAGACCCGGATGCACCAGACATCCCGACCCCGCGCTCTTACGCAGAGGCGATACAGGGTCCCTACTCCTCTCAGTGGCAGACAGCCATGGACGCAGAGATGGCTTCCTGGAAGTCCACAGGCACCTACGTCGACGAGTTTCCCCCAACTGGGGCAAACATCGTCAGTGGCATGTGGATCTTCAGGGCGAAGCGGCCGCCGGTTTTCCGCCTGTCTTCAAGGCGCGTTACGTTGCACGAGGCTTCAGTCAGCGTGAGGGAGTTGACTTCTTCCAGACCTTCTCCCCTACCCCGAAGATGACCACTCTTCGGGTTCTGCTGCACGTCGCCGCTCAGCGTGACTACGAGCTCCACTCTCTGGACTTCAGCACTGCTTTCCTACAGGGCAGCCTGCACGAAGAGATCTGGCTGTGCCGCCCACCTGGCTTCACTGGGTCGTTTCCTCCTGGTACCCAGTGGAGCCTCCGGCGGCCAGTCTACGGTCTCCGCCAGGCACCCCGTGAGTGGCACGACACACTGAGGACTACTCTTGCTGCTCTTGGGTTTGCTCCGTCTACTGCTGACCCGTCGCTGTTTCTACGCACCGACACCACTCTGCCGCCGTTCTACGTTCTCGTGTACGTCGACGACTTGGTCTTTGCTACTTCTGACACTGAGGCACTCGCACACGTGAAGTCAGAGCTGCAGAAGAGACACACGTGCACAGACCTGGGTGAGCTGACAAGCTATCTTGGCTTGCGGATCACCCGGGACAGAGCACAGCGCACCATTACCCTGACTCAGTCACACATGGTGCAGCAGGTCCTTCAGCGCTTCCGCTTCACGTACTCCTCGCCTCAGTCCACTCCTCTGCCTACCGGTCACTCGCTCTCAGCTCCACCTTCGGACGAGTCCGTAGAGCCGAGTGGCCCGTACCCAGAGCTTGTGGGCTGCCTCATGTACCTGATGACCTGCACTCGACCTGACCTTGCATACCCTCTTAGCATCCTAGCACGCTATGTCGCTCCTGGCCGTCACCGGAAGGAGCACATGGATGCCGCTAAGAGGGTGTTGCGCTACTTGTGCAGTACGTCGGGCATGGGGCTCGTGCTTGGAGGACGGGCTCGAGTTGTCCTCACTGGTCACGCTGACGCTTCTTGGGCTGACGACTTGACTACGCAGCGGTCGTCACAGGGTTACACCTTCAGCCTTGGCTCCGGCTCTGTCTCTTGGCGGTCTACCCGCTCGTCTTCTGTTTTCAGCTCCAGTTGTGAGGCTGAGATCTACGCAGGGGCCATGGCTGCACAGGAGTTACGCTGGCTCACCTACCTGCTGACTGACCTTGGAGAGCCGCCTCGTTCTCCTCCAGTGCTGTACGTCGACAACAAGGCCATGATTGCCTTGTGTCAGGAGCACAGACTGGAGCACAGAACGAAGCATGTCGCTCTGCGCTACTTCCTTGCTCGAGAGTTGCAGCAGCGTGGTCAGCTTCGTCTTGCTTACGTGGCCACTCGGGCCAACACTGCTGATGTGTTCACCAAGGCGCTTCAGCCTTGTGATCATCAGCGTTTCTGTACTGTTCTAGGCCTTGTGCCTACTGTGCCTCACTTGCTTACTTCTTGACTCTGCTTGTACTGTGATCTCTATAGATATAGCTGCATGCTTGCACTTGCTAGGTTGTGATCACTGTACCTCTTGTTATGTTATCAACCTGCATGTGAACTGGTCTTTTGACCGCTTGCTTGTGCTCGGAATTTGTGTGGTTTCCTTGAGATCCACCCTGAGCTTGCTTTGCTTTGCTTTGCTTTGACTGGTCTTGTGACCATCTAGTTGTCTCCCACTTCGCCTATGGGGGTGTGTCAAACATTGTATATGTTTGTGTTCTGTTGGCTATAGTGGGTTTAGTCTTAGGGGGTACAACTTCTAGGTTTTCCTACTTGTACTCCCAATGTTTCTAGTCAACACACTTCTCTCATTCTGACAAGGGAGTCTATTACGTAATTGCCGGGACCGACCGCATCTGGGTACCAGGGTACACACTGCTATGGGAATTGCTGTTACAGGAGGCACACGACGGAGTTACCTCGGGACATTTCGGGGTAGAAAAAACACGGCAACAGCTGCAGCGGTATTATTATTGGCCCGAAATGTTGACCGACGTTCAACGACACGTGGCATCGTGTCCCACTTGCCAGATCATGAAGTCATCACGGAAGCGACCGGCAGGACAGTTGCAGCCGATACCACCCCCAGAGCGTGCTTGGCAGCAGGTGACGACGGACTTTGTCACGGGGTTACCGGCCGGAGCGAGTGGGAATGACGCGATCCTGGTCGTCGTCGATCGACTGACGAAAATGGCACACTTCGCAGCCTGCAAAAAATCAATCACAGCCGAAGAAACAGCCCGCCTCTTCATCTCTACCGTCGTTCGACTGCACGGGATACCAACATCGATCATCAGCGACAGAGACACGAAATTCACCAGCAACTTCTGGCGGAACCTGTGGCAGCAGTTCGGCACGCGACTACAGTTTAGTTCATCATACCACCCCGAAACCGACGGACAGACAGAATGGACAAATCAGACCATGGAACAACTCATCCGAGCCACGTGCGACGACCCGACCACATGGGAACAGCAACTGCCACTCATCGAATTCGCGTAAAACAACTCACCCTTTGCCACGACTCAACAGTCACCATTTTACCTGAACTACGGACAAGACCCCACAGTACCCATGACCACGAATCCCGACAATCCAGTCCCACGCGCGCAACAGTTCGCAGAAATATTACAAGCAGCACGGACCCGAGCAGCAGAAGCAATAAAAAAATCAAACGTCATCGCTAAGCGCAACGCCGATCGACACCGCCGCCCCGTCACTTACCAACCCGACGACCTAGTATTACTCGACACTCAAAACCTCCGCCTGCGCATCACCCCAAAACTCCGCCCCCGATATTGCGGGCCATTTCGCATCAGCCACATGATTACACCCGTCACCGCCCACCTCCTCCTCCCTGCTGACTGGTACGTCAGCCCGTCGTTCCACGTCAGCCTATTTCGCCCATACGTACCATCCACCAGCCAACTGCCTCGCAACCGCCCGACCAGCATGACACGACCACCAACAGAACCAATCATCACGCCCGAGAAAATACTGAGCCACCGAGTACGTGACCCACGGGGAGCCCGCAAGATCGAATTCCTGATCCGCTGGAAAGATCGCACACCCACCGAAGACAACTGGGTTCCCCTGGACAGAATCGAAAACCACCCCGTCCTCACAGAGTACCTGCGCAGCCGAAATTTCCGGGATGTACACGCGCTTTCATAAGGAGGGCCTCCTTGGGGGGGGGGGTAGTGTAAGGAAAATTCTTTTTCCTTACTTCGCGTCCCTACTCAGCGCGTACACCACTGTCCCCGCCAAACAGCACCCAACAGTAATCCGTTACCACTCGGCCTGCCCCTCCCACTGCCACCGCTCCTCTTCTGCTGCTCAACTTGCCACCAATCTTGCTGCGCCATCTTCCTTCGTGCCGCCATTTGTTTGCCATGAATATTCTTAGCCACCGCATGCAGCATGCCCCTCAAGGCAGGGTGGCGCCACACAGTGGCAGTGGCAGGCACGTGGCTGTGCTCAGCAGTGCCGCATGTGCATGCCACCTGGTCCGACAGGTACGAGTGGGAGGGCGAGGGCAGCGAGGAGGCGGGGGCAGCAGGCAGTGTGCAGATGCGAGTGACGGCAACGAGTGTGGTGAACGTGAACGTGACGGCCACCAGTGTGGACGCCCTCACAGCCGCCACCCACGGGTGGAGCAAGCTCGTGCAGCACGAGGCTGATGCCAGGCGTGCACTGCTGCAGGTTAGACACGCCTGTGGCTGTGTGCGTGCAGCCATATGTGCGTGTGTGTGTGTTTGTGTTTGTGTTTGTGTGTGTGTGTGTGAGTGTGTGTGTGAGCGTGTGTGTGAGTGTGTGTGTGTGTGTGTGTGAGTATGTGTGTGTGTGTGTCTGTGTGTGTATGTCTGTGTGTGTGTGTGTGTGTGTGTGTGTGTGTGTGTGTGTGTGTGTGTGTGTGTGTGTGTATGTGTGTGTGTGTGTGTGTGTGTGTGTGTGTGTGTGTGTGTGTGTGTGTGTGTGTGTGTGTGTGTGTGTGTGTGTGTGTGTGTGTGTGTGTGTGTGTGTGTGTGTGTGTGTGTGTGTGTGTGTGTGTGTGTGTGTGTGTGTGTGTGTGTGTGTGTGTGTGTGTGTGTGTGTGTGTGTGTGTGTGTGTGTGTGTGTGTGTGTGTGTGTGTGTGTGTGTGTGTGTGTGTGTGTGTGTGTGTGTGTGTGTGTGTGTGTGTGTGTGTGTGTGTGTGTGTATGTGTGAGTGTGTGCGTGTGCGTGTGCGCGTGTGCGCATGTGTGCATGCAGCTGTCTGCATATAAAGATGACATCACTCAATTCGAATCCGCACTGCACGTCTCCGTTTTCACTTCACTTCTCTCCTTCACATGTTTACCTCAGGGAGCTTCACCAGCAGCAGCAGCAGCGGCAGCAGAAGGGGAAGGAGGGGGAAGGAAGGAGGGGAGGAGGGGGGAGTGGCAATGGACAGGGAGGACGCCCTGCGAGTGCTCGTGGACAACCGCCTGGGCGCCCCTCTCTACGCGCGCTCCGCCAAAGACGCCTTTGCCCACCTCTACACACTGCCGCCCGCCCACACGTCGTCCGTGCCGCTGCCGCCCTTCCAGTTCCCCGACATGCTGCGCCCCTCCGCCACTGCCGGTGTGGGCGGCAAGCGCCGGCGCAGCACACGGCGCTTCATGGCTCTGCGCCTCATTGAGGGGCTGGTGAGGCACAGGGGGGAGGCTGGTGAGGCACAGGGGGGGGGCTGGTGAGGCACAGGGGGGCACACTGGGGGGGATGGTGAGGCACACTGGGGGGGCTGGTTAGGCACACTGGGGGGGCTGGTTAGGCACACTGGGGGGGCTGGTGAGGCACACTGGGGCACACTGGGGGGGATGGTGAGGCGGGCTGGAGGGGCTGGTGAGGCATGCGGGTTTAAGCTTCGAGTGTGTACGACGGGGCATGGTGAGGCGGCATGAGAGGCGGTGGATGGAAGTGCGTATGGGTGCGCGGTGGCGGGCTACTCATCACACTCGTTTCCCTACCCGATTCCGTCCTGTCCCTCCAAGCTCCCATCCTCATCCGTGCACTCCTTTACCCCATTTGGTGTGTTCCACATGCGCATCCCCACTCTGATGACTGGATCATGAATGGCGGCAGGACCTACCCGGCAGCGAGTTGAACGGGGAGGACTTCATCTGCAAGCTGCGAGTGGCAGAGGCGGGCGCACAGCCGCTGGCCAAGGGGCAGCAGCTGCTGCAGACGGCTCGGTCGCGCGCCATCCGCCCCGCAGGGGGGCTGGCATGCCCGCATGCGCGCGAGGGCATGGGGTGCGCCATGCCGCGCGGAGGGGCGCAGGGTGGATTGGGAGAAGGGGGAGAGGGCGGGAGAGCAAAAGTGTGGCGAGTGCAGTGGAACGAGGTGTTTGTGTTTGAAGTGCCGGCCCAGGTATGTGTCTCTGCTTGCTTGCACATCACTGCACGCATCTGTGTAACTGTGATGTGGCTTTCCATGTGCGTGCTGGCCTCCCCTGTCCTGGCCACGTGCGTGCATGCTGGTGTGCTTCACAGTTGCTTGTTGCTGTGCACTCACATCTCCCTGCATGCTGCTGTGCACCTTGTGTGCTGCCTTGCCCTCCCCCCTGTGCGGCGGGGCATGGCATGGTGTGGGTGGGTGGGTGTGTGGGTGGGGACAGAAGGAGTCACGGCTGGAGGTGGTGGTGAGCAACCAGGCAGCCAACGCGGGGCGAGGGGCCACCGTGGGCACAGCGGCTGTGCCCATGACTGCTGCCGCCGCGCCCACCCTCTCCGAGCGCTTCGACACCATTCCCGCCACTGTTCACGACGCGACCCAACCTCACGGCTCGGTTGGTAACCCGCGCTCCGGACCTCCGCCTCGGCATTCCCAACCTCGACGCTAGGCCCGTCGCGCACCCCATTTTCCACACATTACCGTTACCACTGTAGTTTCGCTATATATTCATCGCTCATGCCTTCGCTCATTTGGAATCTTGCTTCGATAGTGCAATTCTCGCTCGTTCACTCAATTGCACTCGTAACACTGGACGAGCAACGTCAGTCAAGTTGACTCATCAGATTTTTCTTGTACAGGTTTTCACCATCATAAGGACTTTGTCATTTTCACTATCATGCGGACATTGTCTGGTAACAAGGATTCTGAAAGGTTGCTTCAACGTTCAGGGTTTTGTGGAGGATCAGGGTTCTGCACTGTTACACGCAAGGCACACACAGTGATGCAAGCATCAGCAGCCAATAGGTGCGATTGGTTGGTTCCGTGGCGAAATATTATTCAGCGGGAAACCACGTCAGTGCCCCGCGGCTTGCGTGGAGAGATCTCTTGCATATGTGGCAGTGCCGCTTGCAATTCGATCTCCAGATTCTCTACTCGCCAGCGCATGTCCCCTGGCCGCGCGAAATCAGTCCTGGAATTCTGCGAGTAGCAGCTGTCCCTTGCGCATCTCATCTCAACTCCCAGCAGCTTCGAAATCAAAGTCGAAAGCACAGATTCATTTTTCCACGGTTTTCAGTCTGGGGTTTAGCTCACCATACCTTGTAACTCTTGGATCTTAGCACCTCAACCGCACTCATGGCAGCCGTCTCGTCGACCTTCAAAGCCGCTGCCGCGGGCATTGCGGCAGAGACGCGGCTAGCGGCACCCGTAGCGTCCAGTGCGCGCACGGTCGGCCTGCCCAAGTCCTCCTTCTCTGGCAACTCGCTCAAGGCCACCAGATCCTCCCCTCAACATGCCGCCAGGTCCTCGCGCCGCTCGCGCGCGACACCCCGCGCACAGGGGAACATCGAGGGCAAGCCGACGGTGCTGGTGGCGGAGAAGCTGGGCAGCGCGGGGATCGACCTGCTGAAGAAGATCGCCAACGTGGACTGCTCCTACAACCTCACGCCCGAGGAGCTGTGCGCCAAGATCTCGCTGTGCGATGCGCTCATCGTGCGCAGCGGCACCAAGGTGACCCGCGAGGTGTTCGAGGCGTCGAACGGGCGGCTCAAGGTGGTGGGGCGCGCGGGCGTGGGCATCGACAACGTGGACCTGCACGCCGCCACGGAGGCGGGCTGCCTCGTCGTCAACGCGCCCACCGCCAACACCGTCGCTGCGGCGGAGCACGGCATCGCGCTGCTCACCGCCATGTCGCGCAACATCTCGCAGGCCGACGCGTCCATGAAGCGAGGTGGGCATAACGCTTGCACCGATTAGAATTGCGCAAGTGACGTCCTAGAGTCTGAAGATTCTACCAAATGCACGAAATTCGCCAACAATCACAATCAAATTCTCACGCACACAAATCTGGATGGGAGTGCTTTTCTTTTGCGTGCCCTGTTTCTTCTTGCGCTTGACGCATTTGTGCCTGACGGAAGAGTTTCGTGTGTCCTGAAACCCGAAGAATTTAGTTTCACGACGCCAGTATTGCGGATCTCCAATTTGCGAGTGTGCCCCATTCTCATCATCCGATGCGTGTGTGTGTGTGTGCGTGCGTGCGTGTGTGCGTGCGTGCGTGTGGGCGGGCGGGCGGGGGGGCAGGCGAGTGGAAGCGCAGCAAGTACATCGGCACGTCGCTGGTGGACAAGACGCTCGCCGTGCTGGGCTTCGGCAAGGTGGGTTCGGAGGTGGCGCGCCGGGCCAAGGGGCTGGGCATGCACGTGATCGCGCACGACCCGTACGCGCCGGCGGACAGGGCGCTGGCCATGGGCGTGGACCTGGTGTCGCTGGACGACGCGCTGCAGCGCGCCGACTTCATCTCGCTGCACATGCCGCTCACGCCCGCCACCGACAAGCTGCTCAACGACGACGCCTTCGCCAAGGCCAAGCGCGGCGTGCGCATCGTCAACGTCGCGCGCGGCGGGGTCATCGATGAGGACGCGCTCGTGCGCGCGCTCGACAACGGCCAGGTGGCGCAGGTACGGCTGGTGGCGCAGGTACGGCTGGTGGCGCAGGTACGGCTGGTGGCGCAGGTACGGCTGGTGGCGCAGGTACGGCTGGTGGCGCAGGTACGGCTGGTGGCCCAGGTACGGCTGGTGGCGCAGGTACGGCTGGTGGCGCAGGTACGGCTGGTGGCGCAGGTACGGCTATGCACGTCGGCAGGCTGATGCGAGGGAGCCTTGCTTGTGCGGCGAGTATATTGTTTTTGCCTCTCCGAGTTTGTGTGTACAATTTCTGTACAGCTGCTGTGGCCGTCACGCATCCTCCTCCCTCGTCTCGATCCGCCCCTGCTCGTATCTCTACCTGAAATCGTCGCGCCCGCTCATAATCGTTCTCCCCGTCATGCGTCGTCCTCCCGTTCCCCCAACGTCCTCCCCATGCGCGCATCTCCCCCGCGCGCTCCCCAGGCGGCGCTGGACGTGTTCACGGAGGAGCCCCCCGCGGCGGACAGCGCGCTCGTGCTGCACCCCAACGTCATCGTCACGCCGCACCTGGGCGCCAGCACCACCGAGGCGCAGGTACGCCCCTCGCCCTCGCCCTCGCCCTCGCCCTCGCCCTCGCCCTCGCCCTCGCCCTCGCCCTCGCCTCGCTATCGCCCTCGCCCTCGCTCTCACGCATCGCCCCTCTGGACGCTCCCTTACTAACTCCCCCTCTTCCTCTACCCCCTCCCCCCCCCCGTTGGCGCTTGCGCAGGAGGGCGTGGCGGTGGAGATCGCGGAGGCCGTGGTGGGCGCGCTGATGGGCGAGCTGGCGTCCACCGCCGTCAACGCGCCCATGGTGCCCGCCGAGGTGCGGGGGGGGGGGGGAATTGGGCATGGGGGATGGGCCGAGGCGGATGGGTTGAGGGGGAGGGTATGCGGGGGCAGCATGGGTTGTGGGGACTGGTGCAGTGGGAGCGAGTGCAGTGGAATGGTGGATGCGGGCAGGCAGCGAAGGCGGATACCCACGATGGAGCCACGTGACGTGCAGTGGGGCTTCTTGGGGGAGTGCTTGGATGCGCATGCCACGTTGGCCATGTGACTCGTGCTGCTTGGTGGCGGGTGTAAAGAGCATTCAACAGAGCGGGCAGCAGTAAAAATGATGCAGCAGAGGGGCAGGATTAAAGAGGATGGAGCAGCGTGCGGGGCTTGGTTGGAGAGCAGGCGAGGGAGAGAGAGCGTGAGGCTGCTGTGGGTGCAGTGACGCGTGCTGTGCTGCTTGTCACGGATTAGCTCAACTTGAGCCACGCAGCTACTGGCATCTGGCATGTGTGGCATGTGTGGCATGTGTTGCATTCAATTTGCGATCTGATCAGCTTGTTCAGTACCACCACGCCCTCCAACAACTCGCTCAACTCCCCTCTCAACCCACACCCCCCCTCCGCCATTCCTCCCCCACCTCTTGGCTGCCCTGCCTGCCGGGGGAGCAGGTGCTGGTGGAGCTGGCGCCGTACGTGGAGCTGGCGGAGAAGTTGGGGCGGCTGGCGGTGCAGCTGGTGAGTGGCGGTGCGGGTGTGAAGGACGTGAAGGTGACGTACCGCACGGGGCGCAGCAGCGAGGACCTGGACACGCGGCTGCTGCGCGCCATGATCGCCAAGGGGCTCATCGAGCCCATCTCCAACGCCTTCATCAACCTCGTGAACGCCGACTATGTGGCCAAGCAGCGCGGCATCCGCATCCGCGAGGAGCGCCAGCCCGTGGACGTGGACGAGTCGGTGCCCCTCGACACCATCGTGCTCGAGATCACCCACGTGCAGTCCAAGCTGGCGTCCGCCGTGAGCGAGGAGGGCACCATCACACTGGGCGGCAAGGTGAAGGACGGCGTGCCGCACCTGATCCAGGTGGGGCGGTTCAGCACGGACATCGAGCTGGAGGGCAGCCTGCTGCTGTGCCGCCAGGTGGACCAGCCGGGCATGATCGGCACCGTGGGCATGCTGCTGGGCTCGCACGACGTCAACATCTCCTTCATGAGCGTCGGTCGCACGGGCCCCAGGAAGCAAGCGCTCATGGCCATCGGTGTGGACGAGGAGCCCAGCCGGGAGGTGCTCAGAGACATCAACTCCATCCCCGCCCTCGAGGAAATGGTCTTCCTCAAGCTCTGAACAGGCGCCAATTTAACGGTAGCAAGAAATTAGTGCATGGATCTCACACTCATAATGAGTTGCATGTGTAGAGTCACAGAATGTTGTGCATGCATCTCACACTCAATACAGTATCAGCAGCATTCTAAACTGAGATTGTAGGCGCTTTTATGGTACTACTGGTAGTGAATTTCACTTCCGTTCAGTTTCACAATGCTTACAACAATACTAGGTCCCAAAATTGGTTTTGGGCCACCCCGTCTAATCAGGGTTTCAGGTCAGCTCTACCCTGACTCTTAGTGTAAAAATTTCCGTACAATGTCAAAAACAGCCTAAAAAAACTTGGTTACCCTGATAATTCAACTATAGTACCGTTTCTTGGTTACCACTTGCCATTCTAGAATCGGGCTAGCCAGCAGCAGCTAAAATAGTGAAGGCCGTTGTCAAATGTTGATATGTTCTAGATAGTTATTCTAGGCTACAGTGAGTTGCCCTCTAAAGGGTACAACATTCTCTAGGTCGACACTTGTATCTCATTGTATTCCCGAACTTACACAATTCTCTCGACACTTGTTCCTAGCCTATTTTAAGATGGTATTAGAGTAGGTAATTTTTCTCCCTCCCACGCTTCCGCTCCCTCCCCTAGCCGGTACCGAGGCGCCCATCCCTTAGGCTCCGTTTCGTCGCGGGTAGGACGGCCCCCGCGGGCCTCGTTTTCGTCGCGTTCAAAGGCCCCCGCGGGCCTCGTTTTTCGTCGCGTTTAAAGGGTCCCGCTGGCCCCTCGTTTCGTCGCGCTCCAGAAGGGAACCCCCCCCCTGCGGGCCCGAGTAGTCGTGCTTAGCCCGCAACAGCCGCACGTGCACGCAGCAGGCACACACGCACCAGCAGCAGCAGCGCGCGCGTTAGCCAGCGGCAGCCGCCCACGCCACTGCAGCACGCGCATTGCAGCAGCAGTGCTCGCATTGCAGCAGCAGCGCGTGCATTGATGCAGCAGCGCGTGCATTGCTGCAGCAGCGCGTACATTGATGCAGCAACACGGCTAGGCAGCAGCGCGTGTTACTGCAGCAGCACGGCTAGGCAGCAGCTAGCCGCCAGCAGCTCGCCGCTAGTAGCAGCTAGCCGCCAGCAGCTAGCCGCCAGCAACTAGCCGCCATCAGCAGCTAGCCGCCAGAAGCAGCTAGCCGCCAGCAGCAGCTAGCCGCCAGCAGCCAGCCGCCAGCTAGCCCCTCCCACCCGCCCACAGCCCCTTTCAACCGCTCACAGCCCCTTCCAACCGCTGACAGCCCCTCATCACGCGCGCACACCACCCAGGACCACCCGAACTCCGTTGGTTCGACACTCGCGTCACTCATACTCACAGTGTTTCGCACCGTCGCGGCTGGAGGCCGCTCCACTTAGCTGTTTAGGCTAGTCTTGACGTTCATTGTTAGCTAGGTCTCTCCTCACTCCGCTAGCCCTTCGAACGACTACCCGGCTCCTCGATCGGCTCGTCAGCCCTGCCTCCTCCAGCCGTCTGCTCCTAGCTCTGCTAGTCCCAGCTCCGTTCGTTACTAGACTGGCGTTCCTAGCTCAGTTTTCCTCCGTGATCCGGCAGTACCTCGCCTAGTCCCACCTGGCGCTCCTCGCTCCTAGCTCCGTTTGCTCCGTGCTCCAGCTGCTCCTAGCCTAGTGTCCAATATGGACTCCTCCCGCCGCCTTCGTTTCGATGCAGAGGGGCGCCCGATAGAGTTCGGCACCTGGCTCCGCCAGACTCAGCGCTATCTCACCAGTCAGCGCCAGGACGGCGCCACCCTGTACGCCCACGCGTCCGGCGCCCTCCAGGCACCAACGCGTCCCGAGCCCCTCCCTGCCGTGCCCCCCCCGACTCCGGAGGCGCAGGCGGACTACGCTCGTCTCGTCTTGGCGCGGGACGTTTGGGACTCCCATGACGCTGCGGCTGCACTCGCGCTGACCGAGCTCCTTCCACCGACTGAGGCCGCTCACTTCGACCTGGTAGAGACTACGAAGGAGGTGTATGATGCTATTTCTGCACGCTATTCCACCCCTTGCTCTGCCTCCCTCAGCCGCATCCTCATGCCGTTCGTGTTTCCCGACCTCGGCTCGTTTGCGACTGTCTCTGACCTAGCCACACACTTGCGCTCCCTTGTCGCTAGCTACCGAGCAGCTTGCACTGAGGCTCAGCTTCTTGTTGCACTCGTCTCCCTGACCGCCTCTCCACTGCCCGTGACGCACTTCTCCAGCAGCACCCCAGTGAGCTTATTGATCTTCTCGAGACCACTCTCGGGAAGATCGAGAGTAACCTCCTCTCTGTTGCCTCAGCCACTGACGCAGTTGCCCCTCGTCTGTTTGAGGGGTGTGCTGTCCCCCAGCTTCCTACCTTCACCGCTACTTGTGCTTCTGCTGCTGTGTCGGTCTCTGAGGACACTGCAGCTGTTTCTGCCGCTGACAGGCAGAAACGGGGCAAGGGAGGCAAGAAAGGGGGGAAGGGGGGTGGCGGCGGTGGAGGAGGTGGCGGTGGTGGAGGCGGCCCTGGGGGCGGCAGTGGTGGCAGTGGCGGTGGTGCCCCAAGCGGAGGGAGCTCTGGAGGAGGTGCTGACCCGCCTGCTGGAGGAGGTTCGACCAGCGCTGGTGCGGGGCCCCAGCAGCAGCAGCCATAGCAGCAGCAGCCACAGTAGAGACAGCAGCAGCAGCAGGGACAGCACCAGTGGCAGGCACCACAGTAGTTTCAGTCGTGGGGACCCCCACTGCGGTGGGGTCCGCAGCAGCACTGAGGCCCTCCGCCACAGTGGGGACCTGGAGGACCCGGGAGCACTGGCCGCAGCAGCAGCACTACCAGCTGGGCCCCTCGCCCCCCGCGGCGCGACACCGGCCCCTGCGACCACTGGTGCGTCACCGGACCGGGCAGTCCCTGTGTCTGCGGCCGCGACGACCACTATGCAGCGCGGTGCTTCCGCCGCCTCGACGACCTCTCCGTGCACGCTGGGGTCCTGAGGCGACCACCCCGCGCTGGGCTCGCCTGCTAGCCCGTAAGATTCCTGTATTTGAACTGTCTACGGACAATGCTCGTCAGTATGCTTTGTATGCTGATGTTGACTATAGTGCTGATGGATATGTGTGCTCGCGTGTTCGTAGTCTAGGATGCTTGCCTCCTGTTAGTGTAGACCTGTGCCTCTCTAGTCTAGGTGCTTGTATCTCTGCTCTAGGTGCTTGTGTAGCCTCCGGACCTAACACGCCTCCGGCTGAGGCGTCTCTGTCGTTCACGCTGGACTCTGGCGCGTCGCAGTGTTTCTTCCGCGACCACACGACCCTCACACCACTCCTTGCTCCGGTTCCGGTAGCTCTGGCTGAGCCTTCTTCAGGACCAGCCGTTGCGCGCAGCTCCACCACCCTCCCGTGCCCTGTGGTCCCCTCCGGTGTCCTGCGCGGCCTCTACATCCCCTCGTTCACTCGGAACTTGGTGGGTGTTGGATACCTCCAGGACAGGGGGATCACCATTACATTTGTGGGGGGTGGGAGGACTGCGGTCTGTACAGACGCTGCTACAGGTGCTCACGTTCACCAGGGAGTCCCGCTCTGGTCTCTACGTTCTCCACACCAAGCGCTCCCCGGTTACTTCCGCCGTTCACGTCGCTGCGTCCCCTCAGGTCCCAGTGTCTAGTCCGGTTGCTGTGTCTGGTCAGGTAGTGGTGTCTGGTCAGGTTGCTGCGTCTTGCTCCTGTCGGTCCCTCGCCCACCTGACCGTCTTGTGGCACCACCGCCTTGGCCACCTGTCGCTCCCCCGCCTCCGCAGCATGGCCAGTCACAGTCTTGTCTCAGGTCTCCGGCGCGTCTTTCCGTCGCTCCCTCCCTCGCTTGCCCCACCCTGCACTCCTTGCATCGTCGGCCGCCTGTGCGCCACTCCGCACTCCTCCTCCCTTCGTCCGGCCACTGCTCCCTTCCAGACTCTCCACTTGGACGTCTGGGGCCCTGCCCCTACGCTGGGACCTGAGGGGGATTGCTACTTTCTAGTGGTCGTTGACGACTACTCCAGGTACACCACGGTGTTTCCTCTCGCGAAGAAGTCCGAGGTGACTTCTACGCTGATCCAGTGGCTTCTATCCACTGAGGGCACTCGTGGTAGTCGTGTCCGTTGTCTCCACTCCGACCGTGGGGGTGAATTTCGCTCCGGCGTCCTTGCCGGGTTCTGCGACGAGCAGGGCATCAGACAGTCCTGGACGCTGCCAGAGTCTCCACAGCAGAATGGGGTTGCTGAGCGCCGCATTGGCTTGGTCATGGACATCGCCCGCACGTCCATGATCCATGCCCGTGCGTCCCATTTTCTGTGGCCCTACGCGCTGCGCTACGCCGCGCACCAGCTGAACCTCCAGCCGCGTGACTCGCAGCCAGAGGTTTCACCGACCAGTCTTTGGCCTGGGTCCCCTGGTGTTGGGTCGGCCTTTCACGTCTGGGGCTGCCTTGCGCTTGTCCGTGACACCTCTGCGGACAAGCTCTCGGCTCGCGCCATCCCCTGTGTCTTCCTTGGTTTCCCAGTGGGCTCTCCCGGCTACTCCTTTTACCACCCGCCCCTCCAAAAGTTTCTAGACTCTCGTGACGTCCGGTTTGACGAATCAGTGTCCTACTACACTCGGTACCCTTGTCGAGGTCTCCCGGTTCCCCCTCCCCCCCTCTTCCTCGCACCCTCTCTTCCCCTTGCTCCCGCTCCTCCGGTACCCCCACCCCCCCCTGGTCCTGCCCTGTCAGGTGTGTCTCACGCTACCCCTCTACCCTCGGTGGCACGTCAGGTAGCGTCTCCGTCCCCGCAGTCCTCCTCACAGTCTCCTCAGCAGCCTTCGGCACTTCCGCGACAAGTTATTGTGGACTCGGTTGGTGTTGGAGCTAGAGGTCCAGCCACTGGCGGTACTCGGTCTGGGGGTGCTCGTTCGAGGGGTGCTGGAGCTGGAGGTGCTGGCGCAAGTGGCGCTAGCTCTGGGGGTGCTGGAGCTGGAGGTTCTGGCACTGGAGGTGCTAGTTTTGGGGGTGCTGGAGCTGGAGGTGCTGGCACTGGAGGTGCTAGTGCTGAGTTATGGGGGTGCTGGGCGGTGGGCCAAGGCGGTGGTGCCACAAGACGGTCGGGTGGGCGAGGGACCGACAGGAGCAAGACGCAGCAACCTGACCAGACACCTCTACCTGACTAGACACAGCAACCGGACTAGACTCTGGGACCTGAGGGACGCAGCGACCTGAGCGGAGGAAGCAACCGGGGAGCGCTCGGTGTGGAGAACGTAGAGACCAGAGCGGGACTCCCTGGTGAACGTGGCCAGAACAGCACCTGTTGCGGCGTCTGTACAGATCGCAGTCCTCCCACCCCCCACAAAGGTAACGGTGATCCCCCTGTCCTGGAGGTATCCAACACCCACCAAGTTCCGAGTGAACGAGGGGATGTGGAGGCCGCGCAGGACACCAGAGGGGACCATAGGGCACGGGAGGGTGGTGGAGCTGTGCGCAACGGCTGGTCCTGAAAAAGTCTCAGCCAGAGCTACCGGAACCAGAGCAAGGAGTGGTGTGAGGGTCGTGTGGTCGCGGAAGAAACACTGCGACGCGCCAGAGTCCAGCGTGAACGACAGAGACGCCTCAGCCGGAGGCGTGTTAGGTCCGGAGGCTACACAAGCACCTAGAGCAGAGATACAAGCACCTAGACTAGAGAGGCATAGGTCTACACTAACAGGAGGCAAGCATCCTAGACTACGAACACGCGAGCACACATATCCATCAGCACTATAGTCAACATCAGCATACAAAGCATACTAACGAGCATTGTCCATAGACAGTTCAAATACAGGAATCTTACGGGCTAGCATGCGGGCCCAGCGCGGGGTGGTCGCCTCAGGACCCCAGCGCGCACGGTAGAGGTCGTCGAGGCGGCAAAAGCACCGCGCCGCAGAGTGGTCGTCGCGGCCGCAGACACAGGGACTGCCCGGTCCGGTGACGCACCAGTGGTCGCAGGGGCCGATGTCGCGCCGCAGGGGGCGAGGGGCCTAGCTGGTAGTGCTGCTGATGCGGCCAGTGCTCCCGGGTCCTCCAGGTCCCCACTGTGATGGAGGGCTCCAGTGCTGCTGCGGACCCCACTGCAGTGGGGGTCCCCACGACTGAAACTGCTGTGGTGCCTGCCACTGCTGCTGTCCCTGCTGCTGCTGCTGTCTCTACTGTGGCTGCTGCTGCTGTGGCTCCGCACCACCGCTGGTCGAACCTCCTCCAGTAGGCGGGTCAGCACCTCCTCCAGAGCTCCCTCCGCCTGGGGCACCACCGCCACCGCCACCACTGCCGCCCCCAGGGCCGCCTCCACCACCGCCACCTCCTCCACCGCCGCCACCCCCCTTCCCCCCTTTCTTGCCTCCCTTGCCCCGTTTCTGCCTGTCAGCGGCAGAAGCAGCTGCAGTGTCCTCAGAGACCGACACAGCAGCAGAGGCACGAGTAACAGTGAAGGTAGAAAGCTGGGGGACAGCACACCCCTCAAACAGACGAGGGGTGACTGCTTCACTGGCTGAGGCAACAGATAGGAGGTTACTCTCGATCTTCCCGAGAGTGGTCTCGAGAAGATCAATCGTAAGCTCACTGGGGTGCTGCTGGAGAAGTGCATCACGGGCAGTGGAGAGGCGGTCAGGGAGACGAGTGGCTACCCAGTGGACGGTGAGCCAGATAGGAGGAGGGGCAACAAGAAGCTGAGCCTCAGTGCAAGCTGCTCGGTAGCTAGCGACAAGGGAGCGCAAGTGTGTGGCTAGGTCGGAGACAGTCGCAAACAAGCCGAGGTCGGGAAACACGAACGGCATGAGGATGCGGCTGAGGGAGGCGGAGGAAGGGATGGAATAGCGTACAGAAATAGCATCATACACCTTTTTCGCAGTCTCTACCAGGTCGAAGTGAGCGGCCTCAGTCGGTGGAAGGAGTTCGGTCAGCGCGAGTGCAGCCGCAGCGTCACGGGAGTCCCAAACGTCCCGCGCCAAGACGAGACGAGCGTAGTCCGCCTGCGCCTCCGGAGTCGGGGGGGGGCACGGCAGGGAGGGGCTCGGGACGCGGTGGTGCCTGGAGGGCGCCGGATGCGTGGGCGTACAGGGTGGCGCCGTCCTGGCACTGACTGGTGAGGTAGCGCTGAGTCTGGCAGAGCCAGGTGCCGAACTCTATCAGGCGTCCCTCCGCATCAAAACGAAGGCGGCGGGAGTCCATACTGGAGGCTAGGCTAGAGGCGGCTGGAGCACGGAGCAGGCGGAGCTAGAGGCGAGAAGGGAGACTTGAGATAGCTAGAGACGCCAGCTGGACATAGACTAGAGACAGTCGGAGGAAACTAGTCTAGGAGTGGGGATCTAACCGGTCCTAGGTCGCGCTACCGGTGGGAAGAGCGGCTGCCAGCCGCTGAAACGGAAGCCAACCGCAGTAGGAATGGCGTGGGGCCGGGGAACAGGTTAAGAGGAGGGGCCAACGGTTGGGCAGAGCGGGGCGCACTCGGGTAGCGAGGGTGAGGGCACGCGATCAACTCGGGCTAGGGTTAGGGTTAGAGCAGGGCGCGGGCTAAGGGCGAGGGCGCGGGTAGGGCGCGTGTGCGGGCTAGGCGCGGACTGTGCGAGCTAGGGCAGGTCGCGGCCTAGGGCTAGGGCGCGGCCTAGGGCAGAGCGCGGCTCAGGGCAGGGCGCGGCCTAGGGATAGGGCGCTGCTGAGGGCGAGGGCGCGGCCTAGGGCAAGGGCGCGGCTTAGGGCAGGGCGCGGCCTAGGGCGCGGGCTGGGGCTAGGGCGAGGGCGCGGGTTAGGTCGCGGGCGAGGGCGACGGGTTAGGTCGTGGGCTGGGGCGACGGGCTGGGGTGCGGGCTGTGGTGACGGGCTGGGGCGCGGGCTGGGGCGACGGGCTAGGGCGCAGGCTGGGGCGATGGGCTAGGGCTCGGGCGCTGGCGAAGGAGCAGGCTAGGCGCGGAGGGCGCGGAGGGCGCTAGGGCGCTGAGGGCGCGAAGGGCGCGAGAGCGCGGACGGCGCGGAGGGATCTAGGGGGCAGAGGGCGTGGAGGGCGCTAGGGCGCGGAGGGATCTAGGGCGCGGAGGGCACGGAGAGCGCGGAAGGCGCGGAGAGCGCTAGGGCGCGGAGGGCGAGTATACGGGCTAGGCTAGGCTAGGAAACGAACCTCACTGATGCCATCTTAAGAAACGTGCACAATGGAATGAATGAACTAGGGAAACAAGGGATACAAATAACAACCCCAAAAGTGTTGTACTCCCTAGAGTGCTACTCACTGTAGCCTAAGAACCTATAATAACATTTGACAGGGGTCACTATTTTAGCTGCTGGCTTTGAAACGAGAGTGCAAATTAGTGAACCCTAACCCATCTTGAAAGAGTGCTGTGACTAGTTTCTCAAAGAGAAGAAGGTCGGGTTTGTTGCTTGTCAGATTGCAATCATGATTGTTAGGCTGTAGTCGGGCACTCAATATGGGGTACAACACATTTTATGGTTAGTACTTGTACCCCAACCCTTAATAGTTCAACCATTCCTGTTTCATAGATTCTGACATGGTTTCAGAGCGGTTCCCTCCGTAGGACCGATTGTTTTTTAGGGCCCACTATTCGTTATGCCCTGCCCGTTAATTCTGCCCTGTCCCTAACGATCGCGACCCCCTCCCTTCCCCCCCCCTGCCCGCTAGCGCTGCCCTGCCATGCCCCACGCGATTGCGACTGCTCTGCCCCGCGCGCGACCCACATGCGACCCGCCATGCCCCGCGCGCTGCCCCAACCGGGAGCGACTGCACTGCCCGCGCGCTCTCCCAACGCGCCCCTGACCCGCACGCTGCCCTGCTGCCCGCGCCCCCTGCTGCCAGCGCGCCCTGCTGCCCGCGCGCCCTGATGCCCGCGCGCCCTGCTGCCTGCGCGCCTCTGCTGCTCGTGCGCCTTGCTGCCCGCGCGCGCCTGCTGCCCGCGCGCCCGCTGCCTGCGCACCCCTGCTGCCCACGCGCACCTGCTGCCCGCGCACGCCTGTTGCCCGAGCGCCCTGCTGCCCGTGCGCCCTGCTGCTAGCGCGCGCGCGCTGCTGCCCACGCGCCCTCCTGCTCGCGCGCGCCCTGCTGCCTGCGCGCCCTGCTGCCCGCGCGCCCTGCTGCTAGCGCGCACCCTTCTGCCCGCGCGCTCTGCTGCCCGCGCGCCCTGCTGTTTGCGCGCGCCCTGCTGCCCGCGCGCGCCTGCTGCCCGCGCGCCCTACTGCCCGCGCGCCCTGCTGCTCACGCCCGCCCTGCTGCTAGCACGCGCCCTGCTGCCCGCGCTCCCTGCTGCTTGCGCGCGCCCTGCTGCCCCCGTGCCTTGCTGCCCGCGCGCCTTGCTGCTCGCGTGCGCCCTGCTGCTCGCGCGCGCCGGCTGCCTGCGCGCCCTGCTGCCCGCGCGCGCCAGCTGCCTGCGCGCCCTGCTGCCCGCGCGCTCTGCTGCTAGCGTGCTCCCTGCTGCCCACGCGCCCTGCTGCCCGCGCGCGCCTGCTGCCTGCGCGCCCTGCTGCCCGCGCGCCCTGCTGCAAGCGTGCGTCCTGCTGCCCGCGCGCCTTGCTGCCCGCGCGCGCCTGCTGCCTGCGCGCCCTGCTGCCCGCGCGCCCTGCTGCTAGCGTGCGCCCTACTGCCCGCGCGCCCTGCTGCCCGCGCGCCCTGCTGCTCGCGCCCGCCCTTCTGCCCGCGCGCGCCCTGCTGCCCGCGCGCGCCCTGCTGCCCGCGCGCCCTGCTGCCCGCGCGCCCTGCTGCCCGCGCGCCCTGCTGCCCTGTGCGCCGCGTCGCCCTACTGCCCATCGCGTGTGCCCATCAACTGCCGCTACAGCCACTGCAACAGCCACTACAGCGGCTACCGTTGCTGCTGCCTGCCGCTGCCTGCCTGACGCAAACGCGCGCCCTTTCGAGTTAGAGTTGTGGCTCGAATGCCTGCGCCAATATCTCCGTCGTTTCATTAGAGATGGCGTCTCCCTGTTCGAGCACACGTCGGGGTCCTTTCAGGCCCCCACGACTCCCACTGAGCCTGCTGCTGACGCTGGCGAGGACGTGCAGTGGCGGTACCGAGCGGACCGCGTTGTCTGCACACAGTGGACGGAGCGCGATTCTGTCCCCCAGCTTGCTGTCCGCGCTCACCTGCCGTTCGCCCAGAGGGCCCACTATCGTCAGGTGACGTCGGCCCAGACTTTCTACGACGCTGTGGTTAGGCACTACTCCTCCCTCACTCCTGCCACCCGGCCGCTGCAGCAACGGCGTCCGTTGTTCTAGGAGTGGCAGCGGCTGGTCGAGGAGGCGAGTGTAGGTGTCTGTGAGTTTGCTCGCACAGGTGGTGCAGCTGGTGGAGGCGGAGGTGCTGGGGGTGGACAGCAACGGCAGCAGCGTCAGCAGGAGACCCTCTCGCCGCAGCGGCTTCGTGAGTCGGTTTCCCAGCGACTTGTCCCAGGTAGTGTAGAGGCTGCTAGTCTAGGTGCCCGTGAGCCTGCTAGCACAGGTGCAGCTCCTGCGGAGGCCTTGCACACCTTCACGCTTGACTGGGGCACGTCTCGCTGCTTCTTCCGCGACCGCACCACAATCACACCACTCACTGCACCTGTCCCGGTCACTCTGGCTGACCCCTCTGGCGGCCCAGTGGTTTCCCGTGGCTCCACCGTTCTCCCGTGTCCGGCAGCCCCCTCCGGCTCCCTCACAGGTCTCCACCTTTCCTCGTTTGCTACGAAATTGGAGAGTAACGCTGTCCTTCAGGACCAGTTGGTCACTACCACTACTCCTAGGGATAAGCTTGTGGCGATCTGTACGGACTCACGGACTGGCGACCACCTTGCCACGTTCACTCGGAGACCCGGGTCTTGTACACACTGACCACTGAGTCTGCACAGGTAGCTGCGTCCGGCCACGTAGCTGCGTCTTGCTCGTGTTGGTTACTCACGCACCCGTCTCTCCTCTAGCACCACCGTCTATGTCACCCCTCCTTGCCGCGTCTGCGTAGCATGCCCTCCTGTATACTTGTCTCTGGCCTCCCCAGGTCCCTGCCCTCGCTTGCGCCGCCGTGTCTTCCCTGCGTCGAGGGGCGGCAGCGCGCCGCTCCTCACTCCTCCTCCTTTCCTCCGACCACTGCTCCTCTGCAGGCTCTCCAGATGGACGTGTGGGTTCCCGCCCGTGTCAGTGGACAGGGCCGAGAGCGCTACTTTTTGCTGGTTGTTGACGACTACACGCGCTACACCACGGTCTTCCCCTTGCAGCGCAAGGCGGATGTCCGAAGTGTCTTGATCCCTTGGATCAGCGCTGTCCGTCGCCAGCTAGGTGCATGGTTCCAGCAGGACTTCCAGGTCCTGCGGCTGCACTCTGACCGAGGTGGTGAGTTTTCCTCTCTCCTCCTTGAGGACTTTTGTCGTGAGGAGGGCATCACCCAGTCGTTCACGCTTCCGGCCTCTCCACAGCAGAATGGGATTGCTGAGCGCCGCATAGGCTTGATCATGGAGGTTGCTCGCACCTCCATGATCCATGCGGCTGCTCCCCATTTTCTGTGGCCGTTTGCGGTCCGATACGCCGCGCATCAGCTCAACCTCTGGCCCCGTGTCTCCGAGCCCGAGACCTCGCCTACACTGAGTTGGACGGGGCAGGTTGGCGATGCATCGGCGTTGCGGATCTGGGGTTCGTTTGCCCTTGTCCGCGATACTACCGCGGGCAAGCTCTCTCCTCGCACTCTTCGCTGCGTCTTCCTTGGCTTTCCGACCGACGCCTGGCCCTGGCAGTTAGACCATCCTGCCACGCGCCGCGTTCTGTCCTCTCGCGATGTCACCTTTGACGAGTCGGTTTGCTTCTACCGTCTCTTCCCCCACGGTAGCAAGGGATTAGTGTATGGATAATGAGCTGCATGTCTAGAGTCACAGAATGTTGTGCATGCATCTCATACTCATACATTATCAGCATCATTCTAAAATATGATTGTAGGCTCCTGTATGGTACCGGTAGTAAATTTCACTTCTGTTTAGTTTCACAATGCTTACAACAATACCCTTTATTCAACTAGTACCGTTTCTTGGTTACCACTTGCCATTCAAAATAGTGAACCCCAACACATCTTGAAAGAGCGCTATGACAATTTTCTTGAAGAGAAGAAGATCGGGTTTGTTGCGATTAGAAAGTAGACCGTGACAGGATCACCTCAGGAAGGTTCGCAGAGAGTGTGTTGCAGCGGAAGTATTGACCTCAGGTCAGAGTGAATTTAAGATGATTAAAACAAGCACATACATAGGTTTATATAATAGTACAAGGGAGAAAGAATCGACCTAGACTAGCCATGTACTCTAAGGGGTATATTCCCCTATTACAGCGAAACCCAACCATGCGAGGTTACGAACCTGTTCCCGCCTACCTCGCTCCGGCAGCTGCCCAATGCTTCTGCTCCGACGGTCCAGATGCTGTCAACCGTACGCGACTCTTCGCGTCATTCCGACCTTTCGCCTTCATACTCTTCATTGTATTCTTCGCTTGCTACTGATAGGAGTGCACAGCACTTCTCAATTTACTACTCGTAACACCCCCGTTCACTCCTGGCCGTAGCAAGTCTTGACCCGCTTGACCACTCCGCTGAGTTCGGAGCAGTGCTGGTACTGCTGACGGGGCAGTCGCTTCGTGAGGAAGTCGGCTGCCATGTCACCTGTCGGCAATAGGTCAGGTCAACCTTGCCCTTGTCAACTTCGTCCTTGACGAAGAAGTACCGTAGTGCGATGTGCTTGGTGCGGTTGACGAATCCCGGGTTGTTCGCAATCCTGATCGCGCTCTGGTTGTTGCAGTGCAGGCGAAAGGTTGGCGAAGTTGGAATTTTCGCCTCCTGCAGGAGCTCTTGTAGATAAAGCCCCTCGCGAACTGCTGCTGTCGCGGCGATGAATTCAGCTTCTGCCGATGACAGGGCAACCAGTTCCTACTTTTGCGAGTTCCAGGAATAGGTTGCCCTGCTTCTGGTCGCGAACTGCTGCTGTCGCGGCGATGAATTCAGTGTGCAGGAAATAGTTTCTGCTTCTGCGAATAGGGCAACCAGCCCTATTGGCTCGAGGCGGAACAGGAACCCGGTTCTGGACCGTCGATTGTTGGGGTATACAGCATGATCGGCGTCCACGTAGCCGATGAGGTTGAAAGACGGGGTCGTGACAGTGGAGTAGCAGAGCCCAATGTTGGGCGTAGAGATGAAGAATTGCAGGGCGCGCTGAAGATCTAGGATATTTCAGCCGTTGGTTTGCGAGAGTATTGAGCCAACTGGCTCGCGATGTACGAGAGGTGTGGCCTGCAGGTTCTCTGTGGCAAAGAGACGGCATCCCAGCTGCTGCTGGTAAGTGTGAAGGCCAGCGGGGGATAAGGCTTTGTTGTCAGATTTGTGGTTTGGTCCGGGTGTGCGGTAAGGAGTGGAGAGTGGTGCAGGGGAGATGTTGAATCGCTTCTCAAGCGTTTCAGCATACTTGGCAGCTGAGAGGTGAAAGGCTTCTGGCACGTAGGTGATATTAGGGCCTAGGAACGGCTTCACGCCATGATTAGTGGTGATGTCGAGCAGCGTGTTGCTCGTCCCTGTATAGAGCAGGTCGTCGACATGCACGGTGAGCAGAATGTAGTCGCCGAAAAAATGCAGGCTATACATGCCTGGGTCGTGCGGCAGCTGCGTGAATCCTATCTCGAGTAGGATTTTGTGCAGGTGCTGCTGCCAGAGCCGTGGCGCTTGCTCGATACCGTAAAGGGACTTCTTCAGCTGACAGACGCGTGGGTCCCGTTCGTCGTAAGAATGCGGCTGCTCCACGAAAATTACTGCGTCTACAAACGCGTTCTTCACATCGATCTGCCAGAGAGGTAAGTGCCTTGCTGCAGCGATGGCGAGCAGAATTCTGACGGAGGTGACGGCTGATTGGAGCGAAGGTCCGATCGAAATCGATGCTGTGCCTCTAATCGTAACCGCGTACGACCCAACGCGCTTTAAAGCGCTCGATCGTCCCATCTGCTGCAGTTTTCACGCGGAAGACCCACTTCCCCGAAAGGACTCTTCTTCCTTTGATCGCTGCGCGGTCGACGAGCACCCAGGTATCACGTGACTCCAGGGCTTTGATTTCTGCGTCCATGGCTTAGCGCCCTTCCTTGCTGTGTGGTCCCGTCAGCGCCGGGTTCTTGGGTTCGATGACGCGCGGGGCTGTGGAGATGGCGGTGTGCAAGCCCAACAGATGCAGTCCGGAGATGGTGCTGTCGTGACGATGCTACGGGACAACCTCTTGCACGTCGTCGTCGTCGCTTTCCGGCTCAGGTGGAGAGGGCGGCGCGGGATCCCTGCTGCTTCCTCCCGCAGGTCCCGGAGGCGAGTCGTTGCTGTCGTCATCGTCATCGTCGCCGATGTCGGGGAACTCGCTAACGTTGTCCTGCTCCAGGATGGCAGCGGCGGCTTCGTCTTCAGGGGTGGCGTAGCTGTGCCCGTCATTTGCGTAGGCCCGATTTGCGTCTGTCTGCTCGTCCGCGGGGTACTAGGCGATGTTAAGTCGCTCGTAGAAGATGACGTCGTGCGAATTTGTAACCTTGTTGCTGAGCAGGTCTAGGATGATCCATGCTTTGTATTCGTAACTGATTCCCAGGTGAATGCCCAGCGCGCGTGGCTCGTGAATTTTCCGATAGTTGAGGTAGGGGGCCGATACTGCACCATACACCCCCACACGTGGAGCAAGGAATTGTCGCCCTTCTTGCCCGTCCATTTTACGTGCGGCGTTGTGTTCTCCGTGATGGCCATGGTGGAGAGGAGGTTGTGCACCCGTACGGCGTGGTGCATAGCATTCGGCCAATATGTTGCGGGAAGCGTTGACTGCTTCAGTAGCGCGCGCATTTTTGTCATGAGGGTGCGGTTGGTACGTTCGGCGACGCCCTACTGCGGATGCGCGTAGGAGAGGGAGACGTGGTGTGATACCCCCTTTTGCACCATGTAGTCCTGCAACTCCTTGCTGTGGATTTCTGCTACGCCGTCAGTCTGCCAAATCTACAGTTTCTTGCTGGATTGCCGTTGCGCGTGCGCCAGCCAGAGGTGGAAGACTTCGTACGCCCTGCTACCAAACTGTACGTTCGCGATCCACACGTAGCGGGTCCCCGCGTTGACAAAGGTAAGCGTGTACCCCTCATCGTTGAGTCCGCAGTGGCCGACGACGAGAATATCGCTGTATACCATGTGCAACTTGGGGTAGCGATTTGTCCCTGGCTCCAGCAGCGGAAAGAGCAGGTGACTCAGCGCAGCAGACGGTGTAGTTTCGCAGCTGTGATGTAGTTTTGACTTCGGAACCGTCAGGGCGCAGAAGTGCGCCAGGCGCGAACACTCCTGCCTCGATGCTGTTGTTCAAGGTCACGCGCGAGGGATGACCGTGGCGCTGATGCCATAGGTCGTCGGTTGCGCGTTCCAGAGGTGCGCATGTAGCGCGCGCGCACCACTTTGGGGTCTCCTTCAAGTACTGAAGTGGGTTCTGCTGGCGCTTCTTCTTCTTCTACTGCTTCTTCATTCGCCGTCGTCAGCATCAGCGCGAAAGATTCCCTGTCGGGAATAACAGAGAGAAGAGTGTTGGTCCCGGGGATTGTTCCGGGGACGAGTGTAGGTTCGCGCGGCTCGGGATCAGGTCCGTAGACGGTGCGACGCGGGGTCGAAGGCTCATTTCTCCAGTCGATGGTGTCCCAAGGGTCGCGATGCGGTTGGATGTCAGCGGGAAGTAGCGCAGGTGCAGGGAGGTACGGAGGGCGGCCGAGAGGGACAATAGGAGGTTCGGATTCTTCTGTTTCTTCTGTTCCCCTACTTTGTTCTTCTCGACAAGCGCTCCATCCTTCACCGGAGGCGCCCCATCCTCCGCCGGTGCCGCCAGTAGTGTCCCAGCCTCCGCCGGCGTCGGCCCAGGTACCTCCCGTGTTGCCCCAGGTACTGCCGCTGCTCGTTCCCCATCAGTTGTTGCTGCCCCACCCCCCTTCATTGGAGGCGCCTTCTTCGGCTTCTGCGCCCCATGCGCCACACGCGAAGGTTCCGCGTGCCTCAGCAATGCTCTTCTGGCGGAGCTCCTCAGCTTCGCGGCGTGCCAGCTCCTCTTCTTCTTCGATGGTGAGTTTCTTATTGGGGTCGCGCCAGTGGGGATAGACCTTCAAGAACTCCTCCTTGGTGCAGGGGCGCGCCACTCCACGCGCATCGAAGGTTCCGCGACACCGTCCACGAAGGATTAAGGACTACGCAGCGTAGTCCCGTTCTTCCCGTTTATGTATGACTAACGTGGCAAGGGCGGGAAGGCAGAAGAAGGCAGGCTACACAGGTCCCAGACCAGGGTGAGGGCGGCAGCAGTTGGTCATGGGAGGGGGCAAGAGTAGGGGCAGCAGGGACCACAGTGAGAAAGCAGCAAGAAGAGAGAGTGGTAAGAGGAGATATCAGGATCAGAGAGAGCAAATATGAGAGAGAAGTGTAACAGAGCGGGCTGCACAGGGAGAGATGAAGGTAACAAGAGAGAAGTGAGCTGAGGAGTGAGCAAGGCTGAGGGAGGTGGGAGAGTTTCCGACAGCTGTCACATTTGTATGAATGTGAAGGGCGTAGTAGGGAAGAGCATGGGGGATGTACAAAGTGTACATACTGTACATAGCGAGCCGAGCGAGTATGGGGGATGGAAGGCGAAAGGTCAGGTGACTGTGGGAGGAAGCGGGAAGAACGAGGGGTGAAAAGGGGGTTGACGTCTGCCGAAGCAAAAGGGTGGGGAGTTGCATGGGAAGCAAATAGGGCTGTACTTACGTAAGTGAAGAGTGGCAGCGGGAGGAAATTACAGTGCTTGGCAGCGGCAAAGGGAGGGAAGGTTACCACCAGTGCTTGGATGGATGTTTGTGTGCATGCGTGTTTGCTTTCATGTGTGTGCAGGATTGCTCCGAGGAGCCAGCTGGATCTGTGCAGTGCTAGCTGGAGGCAAAATAGCCAGAGGCAGGGGAGGGTGGCAACAAGCAGTATGGTTGCAAGTCTGCTCGTAGGTAGCCATAGCTGCTAGCGAACAGACTAGTGTATGACGGGACTGGAGTGGAGGTGGCAGAGCTGGTAGTATAGGCGGATTCTTGTTGAGCTAACCTCATTGCTTGTGCGTTTCCTTTGGAAACACGATAATTCTTGCTCTGAAGCTAGCAAGTGATGTCGTGAAGGAGATATGGCAAGCTACAGTTAAGCTCAGTGAAGAAAGGTAGATTATGTGAGGGAGCATAGAGCTCATCAAGAGTAGGGGCAGCAGGGACCACGGTGAGAAAGCAGCAAGAAGAAGGAGTGGTAAGAGGAGAGATCAGGAGCAGAGAGAGCAAATCTGAGAGAGAAGTGTAACAGAATGGGCTGCACAGGGAGAGAGGAAGGTAACAAGAGAGAAGTCAGCTGAGGAGTGAGCAAGGCTCAGGGAGGTGGGAGAGTTTCTGACACGCGTCGCGACCTTAAGCTCCAGCGCCGACATTCCTTCGTCCGGCGGTGCGTATTGGTCAGCTGCGGTGATAGCGGCGAGTCCTAGTCCTGCGATCGCGCTTGTAGATGCAGTCGGCGTGTGACAATCTCTGCAGATGCCATCGGGGTCGGGATCGTGCAGCGCAACTTCGCGCTTGTGTGGGTCATGTGGCATCCAGGGTCTCCCGTCCGGATGCTTCCATTCGGATGCGTTCGAAACAGAGCGGGATGAGGTCGATTAACTCATCCGTATCGCCGCTGCAGTAAGGAATGTCGAAATCGAGCACGTACACGCCGTTCTCGGAGTTTGCTCGTCCGATCTGCTTGCGTGGCTTGTTAGGCACCGTGTAGTGTAGGAGGATGTCGCGCGTCTTCGGATCGGTGTTGAGTTCCAACCCGCAATCGTTGAGCTGTGATGCCGAAAGGAGATTGAACCGTAGGTTCTGCACGATGAGCACATCGTTCAGCGTGATGTGTGTCTTGCTCCCGTGTGCTTTGAGGACGACAATGCCTTGCGCACTTGCGCGCAGGCGGTTGTTGTTTGCCACGGTGATGTACGTAACCGTGGGGTTTGGGACGGCGTTGGATATGAAACGCTCGTAGCCCACCATGTGCTGCCTGCAGCAGCTGTCCAGGTACCACATGCTGTAGCGCCTGTTGTCATCGCGCGTGAGCAGCGCCAGTCGCGGCATGACAATGTGAGGAGTGTCAAATTTCAGAAACTGTTCGCGCACAATCCAGTCGATAGGTGTCGCCTGAGATTCAGGTATATGCGGGGGGCTTTCAAGGAGCAGGATTGGGAGATTCCAATTGTCGTCGTTGTAATCGTGTCGGGGGGTAAACGGATTATTATCCGTGAACGGCCCGATCGGATGCCGTGCTGGTTCTGGCGGCGGCGTGCGCACGCGGCGACGACGGGTTCCGCGCGTATGCGTCATTGTCATATTGCTGATGACATTGTGCGCGGGTCCAGGTTGCGACGGCTGCTGTTGCTGGTGCTGAACCGTTGGGTTCGAGTTGCGCGATCGCGATGGGGGCTGATAGCCCTGGGCTTGACGCGTGTCCTGCCTTGCGTCTTGTCGGCCGGCCCAAGTGCTCGGGTTGGACTGGTGAGGGGCGGAGCGGAATTTACATCTCTCGGCCAGGTGCCCAAAATTTCTGCAGATTTTGGAGTAGAGGCGCCGCGGTCGTCACTCTTCTTTGTTGTCGGCGTAGACGTTCCCGTTCTCGTCGCGCCGCGGGTCGCTGCTGATCCATATCTTGTTGTTCGACGAGAAGGGCGGCGCATAGGGCGGCTTCCGAGATAGCCCCCTGTTGCCGGAGGAGCGCCTTGCAGGGTCGCCATTCTGGGCCGAGTCCTGCGAGCACGATGTTGACGAAGATTTCTTATGAAATCGAGCTCCCGAGTGTCACGACTGGATCGCGTATGATCCGGCAACGGTTGATGTAATTGTTAGCCTTCTCCCCTGGTCCCATTTTGATATCCATCAGCTGCTGGAGTAGTCGGCTCGACGACATGGAGTCCTTGGGCTGATACACCCTTGTGAGCTGTTGCCGGGCTTCCAGTGCAGGAGCAGGTGTTCTCTTGTAGGTGCGGATTCCCAATTGCTCCACCGACGTCATGTTGCGAAGCAAGACGCTGTACGCCATAAGCGAGTCGTTGTAGTACTGCGCTTTGGCGTCGTCAGTGTCGGCCGAGGGTCCCGCGTAGCTACCGTCGAAATAGTGAAAAATCAGCGTGTTCTGCAGCAGCAGCTCCAGTTCGAAGCTCCAGGTATAGAAGTCTCTGCCGTCAAAACATGTCCTTGTCGTTATTTTTAATATGTGCAGAAACCTTGATTGAGCTGAGAGAATTGCATCGTCGCTGGGATGGGGGACTTTGGGTGTTGAACCATTTTTTTTTGGGGAGAAGGTGTGCGGGGCGGTATCACGACCATTCGCGGCCGGTTGAGAGGGTTAGGAGGAGTTTCCCACGTCGCCATTCCACAACGTCTGGAGTCCTTGCTCTAGAGTTGAAAGTTGCTGAAGCAGTTGTTCGAATGCGACGGTACTGATCGTCGTAGTCTCCTCGTTTGTCGCAGCCGGGTTGATCTGCGCTTCAGCGGTCAGATTCGTCTGTCCTCTAGATCCTCCGGCCATCTTTACGCGTGAGCGTGTGCCGGACGCCACCTTAGTTCGTCAAATGATTCCTGAGTCGCTCTGATATCATGTTGCGATCAGAAAGTACATCGTGACAGGATCACCTCAGGAAGGTTCGCAGGGAGTGTGTTGCAGCGGAAGTATTGACCTCAGGTCAGAGTGAATTTAAAATGACTGAGATGATTAAAACAAGCACATACATAGGTTTATATAACAGTACCAGGGAAAACGAATCGACCTAGACTAGCCATGTACTCCAAGGGATACATTCCCGTATTATAGCGAAATCCAACCGTGCGACTCCAGACAGCTACGAACCTGTTCCCGCCTAAATCCTCGTTCCTGCAGCTGCCAGATGCTTCTGCTCCGACGGTCTATATGCTGTCAACCGTACGCCACTCTTCGCGTCATTCCGACCTTTCGCCTTCGTACTCTTCATTGTAATCTTCGCTTGCTACTGATAGGAGTGCACAACACTTATCAATTTACTATTCGTAGCAGGGTTGATAGTGCACTTGTAAGGAGAATTCCCCTTTCCCCAACTTCGCGTACAACCCCAACTTTCGGACTTGCACGTTTGGCTTGTTAGAATGTGAGACGGCGGAATGATTGACTAAGGAACAAGGGTGATACGAATAGGAACCCTAAAAGGGTTGTACCCACTATGGCTAACCTCACTACAGCCTAACACACAAACATACAAATATGTTTGACACACACCGATAGGCCAAGTGAGGGATAGAAAGAACAACAAAAGGTCACAAGACCAGTCAAGAGAAGAAACAAAGCAAAGCTCAGGGTGGATCTCAAGATCACCACACAGTCCGAGTACAAGCAGGCGACCACAAGGCCACTTCACATGCAGTGTGATAACAACAAAAGCAGTACAATGATCACAACCTAGCTAGTGTACGCATGCAGGTATAGATATACAGCAAGTGAGTGAGGCAGTGCAAGAAACAAGATCAACAGCCAAGCTAGTGAGGCAGAGTGGGCACAAGGCCAAGAGCAGTGCAGAAACGCTGATGATCACTAGACCCAAGGGCCTTGGTGAAGATATCAGCAGTGTTGGCCTGGTAGGCCACGAAAGAAAGGCGAAGCTGACCACGCTGCTGCAACTCTCGCACGAGAAAGTAACGAAGAGCAATGTGCTTCGTCCTGCTCTCGAGTCTCTGCTCCTGACACAAGGCCATCATAGCCTTGTTGTCAGCGTACGGAACCAGTGCAGAACGAGGCTGATCTCCCAAGTCGGTGAGCAAGTAGGTCAGCCAGCGTAACCCCTGCGCAACCATAGCCCCAGCGTAGATCTCGGCCTCACAGCTGGAGCTGAGCACAGAAGACGAACGAGTGGACCTCCACGAGACAGAGCCAAGTCCGAGGCTGAAAGTGTAGCCCTGCGAAGACCGGGAAGTCGCCTAATCGTCGGCCCACAAAGCGTCTGAGTGCCCTGTGAGCACAACTGAACCCCGTCCCCCAAGCACAAGCCCCAAGCCCGTAGACTGGCCGCCGGAGACTCCACTGGGTACCCTCAGGAAACGACCCCGTGAAGCCTGGTGGGCGGCGCAGCCAAATCTCCCCGTGGAAGCTGCCCTGTAAGAAGGCGGTAGAGAAGTCGAGAGAGTGCAGCTCGTAGTCACGCTATACGGTAACGTGTAGTAACACCCAAAGAGTCGTTATCTTCGGGGTGGGGGAGAAGGTCTGAAAGAAATCGACCCCCTCACGCTGGCTGAAACCACGTGCAACGTAACGCATCTTGAAGTGAGGCGGTGAACCCGGCGGCCGCTTCACCCTGAAAATCCACATGACACTGACGACGTTCGCCCCAGGTGGTGGGAAGGCGTCGACGTAGGTGCCAATGGAATTCCAGGAAGCCATATCTGCGTCCATAGCTTTTTGCCATTGAGAGGAGTAAGGACCCGTGATCGCTTCTGCGTAAGAGCGAGGGATCAGTTTGTCAAATGCATCCGGGTCTCCCTCAGGGGCAAGCAGCATCGGAGCGAGATGGGGTGAAGCAGCCGCGATGTAGTCCAGCTCGAACTGCCTGTCCTCAAGGACGTCACAGCCAAGGGCATGCTCACCCCCGACGGACGTAGGACAGGCATGGTCAGAAAACAGACTCGCAAGGTAGTCAAGGCGCCAAATAGCAGCAAAGTCAGCGAGCTCAGCGACCAAGGCAGAAGCAGCAGCAGCCGAAAAGGTAGGGTCAGTCACAAGCGTGGAAAGACAGTCAGGCTAGCAGCACGAGCAAGGTCAGATGCAGGGTCAGGAACACCAGAAGAGAAGACTGGGGAGGTAATGGCAGGGTAACATGCTGCGAAATAGAGGAGGGACAGAGTGCCATAGTGTGCGTACTGGGAACAGGAGGAGGGCGAACATGTCGAGCACGAGGAACACGAGCAATAAGAGAGGTAGCACGCGTCTCGGTCAGGGAGACAGACAACGAGGAGTAACGAGCAGGAGCAGGCAGAGGGGAGTCAGGCAGCAATAGTGTCTGAGACAGGTCAGGCGGCGGAAACAACAGAGGAGTAGTTGTACCAGTGACCGTCGGCTCAGAAAACCCAGGTGGGAGACTGAGCAGGTCGTGAAGCGCCGACCCAGGTAGTGGCTGCTGCTCCCAGAAAAACGGCCGCCGTGGCAGTTGTTCCGACACACCACCAGACCCAGTTCCAGCAGCACGAACGCCAGGACCGCCAGTCCCAGGTACACCTCCAGCGCCAGTACGACCTGTTGGTGTAAGGGCCTAATAAACTCAGGCTATTAAGACGTAATCCAACTTTAAACCTCTCCTCGGGGTCACCTCCAAGGGTCCCTGGGTGCTTGGTACAGGACCAGCCTCTATCCTCGGGTCCGAGTATGTAGAGAGAGGGATCAAGAGGGACTTCGTCAAAACAGCAAGAGTACCTTGAACGTTGCGCAGCGTGCCGTGCAGACCGTCGGTCGGATTAAGCTGAAAATTTGCTATATCGAAGCTCACTCTAAGAGCTTTAAAATAAACCAAGTTGCATCGCGAAAAGTTCTGCCATTGCAAAGTTATGGCTCAGACAGCGTTTGCCTAGCGTCGTAGTGCTAGCGTGCTAGCATTGACTCGGTAGCATTCTGCCGTCGCACCGCGTAGAAACGAAATTCCAGCAAGAAAGGAATAAATAGTTCTAGCTAGCAAGGACCTTGGGAATCAACCTGGGAACAACCAGGGATGATCCCAAACAATTCCAAGCAACAGAACCAACCTGGCTGGACAAAACAGCAGGTGGTAGGTTGGTAAACAACCTCTGGTTCTGTTTTTCCAACCTGGGAAAACAACAACCAGGTTCAGGTCCTAAAAACAGAACCTGTTTTGTCTTTGCCCAACCAGCCAAATGCTGGTTCCGCTGGTTTCCCCTGGCCATGTAGCATGCAGATACAGACAAACAACATCCAACCTTCACTTAAATTGTACCCCTATAGTGCCTGCCCTGCTAAACTATAGTCAACCAAACAAAACAGTACAATTTCGAGTTGGATAGAACTGAATCTGCGCAATCAATTCAACCGAACTGCAAAGCTTCCATCTTGGGTTCCTTTGCGAGCTCGTCCTTTCTGCTTGCACTGTTCACAGCCCGTACAATGTTGTGCCAAAGCGCACATTGCGAGAGTACCTGCAAATGCATCAAGCGAAAATTGCGAAAGCAAACAAACATACGAACATTCCATTCACACCCAAATGCATTCGCACACGCATACTCGTACAAACAGACGGCAGGATGTCGTGCAATGTGAATTTGCACCCAACACACTCCCCCTCAGCCTGCCGGCTGCATCCCAAACATTCCATGCTAGTTCATGCTCATTCCACTCATGCGCACACAACGCCAATGAGGCTCATCCGCAAGCCTCTTGGTGAGGAAGTCTGCTGGCTGCTGGTGAGTCTTGATGTAGATCGGATTCACCGTCCCCCTCTTCACCTCCTTACGCAGCCAGTGCCACTTGATACGCATGTGCTTGTTCAGCCCATGAAGCACAGCGTTCCTGGCCATCCCAAGATCCCCTTTTCTATCACAAAACAGCGGCGTAGCAACCTTCTGCTCCTGGCCAATCTCCTCTAACAGCCGCCTCAGCCAAATCACCTCCTTCACCCCATGGAACATCGCCATGTACTCTGATTCCACGGAAGAGAGTGCCGTCTCCGTCTGCTTCTTGGACCTCCAACTAACAGGTCCTCCCCCAACTACGCAGATGTATCCTCCCACAGATGAGGAATCCTCCTTCTGAGAAGCCCACGTAGCATCAGTAAAGCAAGTGAGAAACAGC
Organism: Closterium sp. Naga37s-1; assembly: GCA_947471745.1. Taxonomy (NCBI): domain Eukaryota; kingdom Viridiplantae; phylum Streptophyta; class Zygnematophyceae; order Desmidiales; family Closteriaceae; genus Closterium; species Closterium sp. Naga37s-1. The sequence goes on from CANJKZ010000167.1 coordinate 805,528, forward strand.
TTGCCTTCTCCAAGCCGCTCCCCTTTCTCTTTCAGCACCTCAACCCCTTTCTGCTTCACCTGTGCAGATGCGGAGTATTGAACTCCAATGATTGGGTGAGAGTTCAGGTACTTCACCACACGCTCAGCTGCATCCACCTGCTCCCCTGATGGATTCTGCACCACCCTTGCCAGCTGCCCAACAGAGAAAGAGACGTCGGGCCTCGTGTGAACTGCTGCATAGAAAAGGCTGCCCACCAAGGACTGAAATTGCTGCTGCTCCTCGGCTTCAACCCCTTCATCCTCTGCAGCATTCACAAGCTTGAATTCTGCTGACAGGGAAGTTGTAACCTTGCGCTCATTCTCAATCCCATACGTCTCCCCCAGCTCCTTGATGAACTTCTCTTGGTGCAGCTTCAACCACCTGTGATCTGGATCCCTCTCCACGTGCATCCCGAGATATTACTTTACCTCCCCAAGGTTCTTGCACTTGAAGTTCTCCGTCAGCTGCTGCTGCACATTCTGGATCTCCTTCATGCTGCTGCTGAAGAGAAGAATGTCGTCCACGTAGACCAGAAACATCACCAGCTTCTCTCCCTCCCCCTTGAGAAAGAGGCTCTCATCGCAGCTGCTGGTCCTGAATCTCATCTCCTCTAAAACAGATGCCAACTTCTGGTACCAGCAGCGTGGCGCTTGCTTCAATCCGTAGATGGACTTTTTTCAGCTTGCACACCCTTCCCGTACCATCCTCATACCCACGCGGCTGCGTCATGTACACATCCTCCTCTAAAATCCCATTGAGGAATGCCGTTGATATATCCATCTGAATGATGAATTTCCCACTAACGGCTGCATCTGCCAACAAGACACGGAGGGTAGGGGGTTTGGCAGTGGGAGCAAGGATCTCATTGAAGTCCTGATTCTCCTTCTGCATAAACCCCTTAGCCACCAGCCTACTCTTGTAGATGGTGACCTGTCCCTTGTCATCGGTCTTGATCCTTAGCACCCACTTGCACTGTACGGCTTTCTTCCCCTCAGGCAGCACCACCAGATCCCATGTCCCATTCTCTAGCAGGCTCTGGTACTCAGCATCCCTAGAAACCAGCCACTTCTCCCTATCTGGTCCAGCTAATGCCTCCTCCATGCTAGCTGGTTCCTCTGGTGCAGGGGCAAGAAAACAGTAGGCAGGTTCATCTTCCTCATCCGGGTCATAGCCATGCGGTAGAATTAGCAATGCCTTCTCATTCCCAAGCTGCTGCTCTGCTACATCAGCTCCTGCAGTCAGCTTCATAGTGGCCATACGGGTACGTCCTGGCCTAGACACGGGTGTCTCCCATTCCTTCATAACGACACACTTCAGCCTCCTCCTTTGTGGTAGCTTAGGTACCTTAGCATTGCCCTGCTGTTGTTCTCCTTTCTCAGATCCAGCAGCTTCCCTGGTGCTACCACTAGTCTCGACATCATCTCCTCCACCAGCAGGTGCCTCCTGCACCTTCTCTCCATCACCACCCTCTGCAGCTGCCTCCTCTCCCTCCTCCCACACACTAGGAGTCAGGTCCAGCTGCATGGTGATCTGCTCCATCTGCTGGGACACCTTAGCCTCCGGCTGTTTCTCCCAGCTCCCATACATCATGCCCTCAACAAACTTCACATCCCTGCTGTCAAACAACACACCCTTGCATGGTTCCCACAGCAGCCATCCCTTGCTCTCAGCAGCCAGCCCCAAATGCACACACCAGATTGCACTTGCCCCCAACTTACTTCGGTAGACTTTGGGGACGTGGGCGACTGCCATGCAACCGAACACCCTCAGCATGTCCACCGGCGGCTTCCTCCCAAGCCACCTCTCCAACGGCACCCAGGAGTCATCCCCAACCTTGGAGAGAACCGTGTTCCTAGCAACTGTAGCGTGCCGGACAGCATGGGGCCACATGGAGTTGCCCTCCCCTGATTCTATGAGCAGCGCCCTAGCTGTCTCCAGAATGGTCCGGTTTGCCCATTCTGCTACACCGTTGGACTGTGGGGTGTAAGCCGTAGTCAGCTCCCTCTGAATGCCCTGCTTCTTAAGCCAGGCCGCCATCTCAGCTCCAAGGAACTTACCACCCCGGTCTGTCCTAATCCGCTTCACCACACACTCCGCTTACTTCTCCACGAACGGCAGCCAATCTTCCCGTATCGTAGAGGCGGCGTGGTCCTTTTGCTTCAGCGGATATGCCCACATAAGCCTGCTCCAATCATCCACTATGGTCAGGAAGTACCGCTCCCCCTTGTGTCCCTGAACCGGCAGCGGTCCCACCAAATCCATGTGGACCAGCTCTAGAGGCTTCTTGCTCCTGCATGCCACACTATGGAAGGGGAAACGGGTGAATTTGGATAGCAAGCAGATTTCACAGTTGTCATCAGGTGGCTGTCCGTTCAGCTTCAAGCCTTTAACGGCTCCATCCTTCTCTAGCTGCTTCAGCAAATGCATTGCCACATGCCCCAAGCGTCGGCGTGCCGTTGCCCAATCTGTCTCCCCAGATCTGGCCGACACTTTCACACCAACGGCTCCCACGGCGTTGCACTCCCCCTGGGACGCAGACCCCTCTCTAGCCTGCCCCCCACCGTGCCACGCCAATGCCAGCAGCTGCCACATGGATCTATACACATCCTTGCTCTCGTGCAGATCCCAAAGCACCCGGTTGCCCAGCTGCCCTTTGTAAGTGCATGCCCCATCCGTGCTAGTACTCACCCCAGCCTTGGCGAGCTTACGGAGGGAGATGAGGTTGTCCTTGAGGTCGGGAACGAGGAGAATTGCGCAGCACCACCGGCTTGCCATCCGCTCCCTTGAATGCAGCTCGTCCCGCACCAGCCACCTTCAACGCGTGTCCAGAGGCAGAGCACACCTCAGAGATTGGTGCAGCGCGTAGGTCGTCTAGCAGGTCCTTGCGCGGCGTCATCGTCCAGGCAGCACCCGTGTCCAACACCCAAAAGTCCAGGGGGTGCAGCTCTGCTCCAAACTTGGCAGAACCGTCTCCTTGCTCCCCCTCGTCTCCAACATGGAAGAACTGGCCCGCGGTGCGCTCCTTTTTCTTCTCAGCACCGCCTTTGCCTTTCAGGTTGTCGTCGGACGAATCTGCGACCATGTTCGCGCCGCTTTTCTGGTTGCTCCGAGCGCCGCCATCCTGATGGCGATTCTGGGGGGGTCCACCCTTCGGGTTTCTTATAACTCAAGAACCAGGGATGCCCCTCCTTCTCACAATACCAGCAGCTCCCTTTCATTTTGCCACCAGCACCCGATCTGCCCCCACGTCCAGAATTCCTACCGCGACCCCAACCGGTACCTCCTTGTTGGTCGTTAGAGTCGTCGTCCTTCTTTGCACCGCGACCAGCACCACGGAAGCCACGTCCTCTGACACGTTTGCCTCCTTGCATGTCGTAGCCGCTGCTGCCCTCGTCTCCACCCCTCAGTTGGCGGCGACGGAAGTCCTCCTCCAGAATCTTCGTCCGCACCTACTCGAGCGTCCACAAGCTCTGGTTCTGCGGCAGGCTCAATCCGCTCGTGAATTGAAGCCACGATTCCGGCAGCAGCGAGAGCATCTTCAAGCATTTGGTCTGCTCCGGGTAGGTGATTCCCGCGGTTGCCAGCTTCGCGTAGAGATCACGCATCTTGTCCAGAACAGGTTGCACCGGCTCTCCCTCGCTCAGGCGCAGCGCGGACAGCTCCCTCTCCATCATGACCGTTGTGGCAATGGAGGTTGGGGCGTGCAGCTCCTTCAGCACGGTCCACGCCTTCGGACCGCACTTATCCTCCGGAAGCAGGTGCATGACGTGGTGTCGCTGGTTCAGCTCCAAACTCTGCGACATTATGTAGTAGCCAGCCGAGGAGCGCTTGTCCCATTCTTCCTGCAGCACAGGGTCAATCGGTCTAGGATCCTCCCCAATCATTAGTTTCAGCAATCCAATCTGACGGAAATAGAGTTGCATTTTCCAGGCCCAATCATCATAGCCCTCACCATTGAACTTCTCGACGGTGAAGTTTTTCAGCACCTCCTTGATCAGCGAGCCCTGGTTTGTTCGCGCTCCCCTTGGTGCCGAAACACCAGAATCTCGGCTGCCGCTACGATCTTGGGCTGAAGATTAACTGGCTCCCGCCGAATCCTTTCCCGCCATAGCTACCTAAAACGAGGATCGCTATAACGCAGCTCTGATACCAGCTTGTTGGTGTAAGGGCCTAATAAACTCAGGCTATTAAGACGTAATCCAACTTAAAACCTCTCCTCGGGGTCACCTCCAAGGGTCACTGGGTGCTTGGTACAGGACCAGCCCCTATCCTCGGGTCCGAGTATGTAGAGAGAGGGATCAAGAGGGACTTAGTCAAAACAGCAAGAGTACCTTGAACGTTGCGCAGCGTGCCGTGCAGATCGTCGATCGGATTAAGCTGAGAATTCGCTATATCGAAGCTCACTCTAAGAGCTTTAAAATAAACCACGTTGCCTCACGAAAAGTTCTGCCATTGCAAAGTTATGGCTTGGACAGCGTTTGCCTAGCGTCGTAGTGCTAGCGTACTAGCGTTGACTCGGTAGCATTCTGCCATCGAACCGTGTAGATACGAAGTTCCAGCAAGGAAGGAATTCGCTTGAATCATTTTTTACTAGATACAGGTACAAACAGAGAAGGAATAAATAGTTCTAGCTAGCAAGGACCTTGGGAATAAACCTGGGAACAACCAGGGATGATCCCAAATAATTCCAAGCAACAGAACCAACCTGACTGGACAAAACAGCAGGTGGTAGGCTGGTAAACAACCTCTGGTTCTGTTTTTCCAACCTGGGAAAACAACAACCAGGTTCAGGTCCTAAAAACAGAACCTGTTTTGTCTTTGCCCAACCAGCCAAATGCTGGTTCCGCTGGTTTCCCTTGGCCCTGTAGCATGCAGATACAGACAAACAACATCCAACCTTCACCTAAATTGTACCCCTATAGTGCCTGCCCTGCTACACTATAGTCAACCAAACAAAACAGTACAATTTCGAGTTGGATAGAACTGAATCTGCGCAATCAATTCAACCGAACTGCAAAGCTTCCATCTTTTGTTCCTTTGCGAGCTCGTCCTTTCTGCTTGCACTGTTCATAGCGCGTACAATGTTGTGCCGAAGCGCACATTGCGCGAGTACCTGCAAATGCATCAAGCGAAAATTGCGAAAGCAAACAAACACACGAACATTCCATTCACACCCAAATGCATTCGCACACGCATACTCGTACAAACAGACGGCAGGATGTCGTGCAATGTGAATTTGCACCCAACAATCATATGGGTAACTGACACACGAACTCTTTGTACCGACCATATGGGTAAGTGACATACGTACTCTTTGTACCGACCATAAGGGTAGGTGACGCACGTACTCTTTGTACCAAGTAAGTGACGCACTTAATCTTTGTACCAACCATACGGGTAAGTGACACACTTAATCATTGTACCAACCATACGGGTACAGCACTTACTCATAGTACCAACCATATGGGTAAGTGACGGAATTAGTCAGAGTACCAACAATAGGGTTAAGTGACGCACTTACTCATTGTACGAACCGTATGGGTAAGTGATGCACCTACTAATTGTACCAACCATATGGGTAAGTGACGCACCTACTCTATGTACCAACCATATGGGTAAGTGACGCACTTCTTATGAGTACCAACCATATGGGTAAGTGACGCACTTTGTCATTGTACCAACCATATGGGGAAGTGACGTATGTACTATTTGTACCAACCATATGAGTAAGTAACACACTTACTATTTGTAACAACCATATAGGTTAGTGACGCACGTACTCTTTGTAACGACCATATGGGTAAGTGGTGCACTTACTCTTTGTAGCAACTATATGGGTAAGTGACGCACTTACTCATGGTACCAACCATATGCGTAACGCACTTACTCATAGTACCAACCATATGGGTAAGTGACGGAATTACTCATAGTACCAACCATAGGGTTAAGAGACGCACCTAATCATTGTACCAACCATATGGGTAAGTGACGCACTTACTCATTGTACCAACCATACGAGTAAGTAACGCACTTATTATTAGTACCAACCATATGGGTAAGTGATAAATTTCCTCATTGTACCAACCATATGGGCAAGTGACGCACTTACACTTTGTACCAACCATATGGGTAAATGATGCCCTTACTCTGTGTACCAACCATAGGGTTAAAGCGACGGTGCACATTTGCCACCCAAAACCCAGAACCCTGGCGAACTGTTACTGCGGATGGAAAGTGTCCGCATGAAATCCTGGTTTTCGCTAGCCAGCACTTTCGCGCTGGCAAGCCTGGTTCAAAAAAAAAAACTTCTGAACCCAACACTGCCAAAAGTTGCCCGTCGCTTTAAGCGACGCACTTACTCATTGTACGAACCATATGGGTAAGTGACGCACCTACTCATTGCACCAACCATATGGGCAGTGACGGAATTACTCATAGTAACAATCATATGGGTAAGCGTCGCACTTACTCATAGTACCAACTATATGGGTAAATGACGCACTTACTCATGGTACCAACTATATGGGTAAGTGATGCACTTACTGATTATACCAACCGTATGGGTAGGTGACGCATTTACCCTTTGTACCAACCATATGGGTAAGTGGCGCACTCACTCAATGTACCAACCATATGGGTAAGTGACAGAATTACTCTTGGTACCAACCATAGGGTTAAGTGACGCACTTACTCATTGTACGAACCATATGGGTAAGTGACGCACCTACCGATTGTACCAACCATATGGATAAGTGACGCACTTACTCTTTGTACAAAACATATGTGTAAGTGACGGAATTACTCATAGTACAAACCATATGTGTAAGCGACGCACTTATTGTTTGTACCAACCATATGGGTAAGTAAATCACTTATTATTAGTACAAACCATATGGGTAAGTGACGCATTTACTCATTGTACCAACCATATGGGTAAGTGACGCACTTACACTTTGTACCAACCATATGGGTAAATGATGCACTTACTCTTTGTACCAACCATATGCATAAGTGACCAACCATAGGGTTAAGCGACGCACATATTCATTGTACGAACAATATGGGTGATTGACACACCTCATTGCACCAACCATACGGGTAACTGACGCACTTACTCTTTGTACCAACCATATGGGCAAGTGACAGAATTATTCATAGTAATAATCATATGGGTAAGCATCGCACTTACTCATTGTCCCAACCATATGGGTAGGTGATGCACGTACCGTTTGTACCAACCATATGGGTAAGTGACGGACTTATTCATACTACCAACGATATGGGTAAGTGAAGCACTTGCTCATAGAATCAACCATATGGGTAAGTGATGTATTTACAAATTGTACCAACCATGAGACGCATTTACTCTATGTACCAACCATATAGGTAAGTGACATTTTACTCTTTGTACCAACCATATGGGTTGGTAACGCACTTATTTTCGACCGTCCAATCGAATCGCATCTCAACGGCCTAGAAAATTTCGCCCAAAAAGGTTGGAATTTGGAGTTTCAAATCGAGTTTCTTCTCAACGGTCGAGATCGGACTCGAATTCGGCAAAGGGAGAATTGCACGACATAAAGAAACCACGCTCGACGATTCGGAAGTCGATTTGCTTCGCAGTTAGTTGACCAGCGCACCGATTTCATTTATTTTCGTCGCAAAACTTCCTGCAAATCGCCAATGGAGGAAATTGGTGATAATTTCGTACAAGAAATTACGGAGTTACGCACCGACTTGGACCAGGCGCGAGCAGCACGCCAACGGATTGAGGCGTTATTCGCGAACCAATCGGGAGCCGCCATAGCAGCAGCGAACGCAGCGGCGAATGCAGCAGCGACAGCAGCAGCAGCAGCGGCGACACCGACAATTGTACCTGCGACAACTGCAGCAGCTACAGTTAACCTTGAAGCAGCGAAGCCGAGGCAACCAGAGGCGTTCGATCCTACAGTGAAAAGGGAGCGACGTCCGTCGATTCGTAGCTGAACTCGAAATTTACTTCGAATCTGTTAGATGCACGACCCCCACCCAAGACGCGATGCGCAACGGCTCGCAGCAACACTGTTACGAGGCCCAGCTCTAGAGTGGATTAACAATAAAATTGTCCAAGGCGAAGGGACGTGGGCACAGTTTCGGGCAGCACTGATCGAACAGTTCGACGCATTGAACTGTAGCTACCACGGAACACGACGCAACCAGCCAAATAGGGATTTTGACACGGAGTGATCGGCACCACCCACGACTGCCGACCCGATAGAGATCGACAAGGTCGATGCGACGCAGCGGCTAGCAAAAAATGAGACGTGCGAATTTTGCGGCACTACAGGACATCGTATCTTGACGTGTTGGAAAAAGAAGAAAGCACGTACAGAGCTTGAGGGCAAGAACAGTGCGGCATCCCCGAAGCAGAAAACGGACAATGTGGCGACTTCGGAGAGGGCGAAAAAATGGGAATATAATGGCGCGAATTTAAAACGTCACGACCAGCCGGCACCAGGGGAAATCGCCGAGACAAAAAGAGACTCCGCGAAACAAGACCCTGCACCGACCGGGAAACTCCAGCCATACACCCCTACAAGTAAGAATTCGTTAAAGTTATCTTTTAGAGATACTTTAACTAAGAATATGACTTATCGTGGTTTTCAAGCATTTGAAAAAATCAAGGGAGAGTTAAAGGCTAAGGAAAAGCCTATAGAAATTGTACCGGTACTTGGCAAATTGGGGACCCCACTCCGGAGCGTTGATAGGGGTTGAGCGTTCTGATGAGTTAAGGCTCCCTGTTCCCCACATGTGAAACCCACACAGTTGCAAAAGCTTAGGGCAGGTTCCAGGCCCAGGAGAAGCTGAATCGGCCTCGAATAAATCCTTCTAACCCTACCCAGTTGAAAACTGAGATTGAGTCGGCAGCTTCGAGCGCAAGACCTAGGGATGATATATTCGATGTACCCTATGATCCCATAAGCGAGACCATATTCGGCTACTCGGAGCGGCAGCAGCCACTACACCTCGAGGTGCTCTGCAGAGGGCGACGCCTCGAGGCGATGGTGGATAGTGGAGCGTCTCACTCGGTGTGCGACCGCGGGACGTTGGAGAAAATTGGGGAGTCATCGGAGGAGACCCAGTTCACAGCAACGATGGTGGACAGCATGGATCTACCCATCCACGGCGAGTCAACGCTACAGTTACAAATAGGTGCGCTGAGGTGGAAGTTGACGTTGCCGGTCACGAACATTAAGGGATTAGATTTTATCTTGGGGAGAGATTTTCTGAAGCGATTCAACCCCAAGATAGATTGGGTCAACCGGAAAGCCTATACCTACAACGACGGGAAACGTGTGGACCTGCGAAGCTGGACATATACAGGGGATATTCTGGAGGCGACACTTGCACAGTTCGAGCGAACGGTGAACGAGAGTAACACGGGTTACCTGGCACTAGTAATGGCAGCAGCAGAGGAGGAGAAGCCGAACTCGGAGCTACCTGTAGCAGTACGGACAGTGTTGGAGGAATACAAGGACATCATGCCAGACGATCTGCCTGCAGGTGAGCCTCTAGCGCGAACCCACAAACACGAGATCGTGGAAGAGCCAGCTGCAAAACCAGTCTCACGTGCACCATACCGCCTCAGCCCAACCGATCCGGGCAGACATGAAGAGTACCTGCTGGACCGGAAACTGATCCGACCATCCACCCCTCCCTACGGCGCATGGGTTCTCTTCACTCCAAATCCGGACGGTAGTTTACGGATGCGGATCGACTACCGGGCACTGAACAAACAAACAGGTTAAAAGCAAGTACCCCATACCACACATAAACGATCTCTTATATTAGCTGCTTGGGGCAACAGTATTTTTGAAGCTGGACCTACGGTCGGGTTACTGGCAGATCAAGATGGCAGATAATTCGATCCACGAGACGGCGTCCCGTACCAGATACGGCTCCTACGAATACTTAGTGATGCCGTTCGAACTCTGCAACGCACCAGCAAAGTTTCAAGCAGAGACGAACCACATCCTACGGCCCCTGCTAGACGACTGCGTAGTAGTGTACCTGGACGACATTCTCATCTACTCCAAGAATATGAAGGGGCACGTGGAGCATCTGCGGAAAGTCTTCGAGATCCTGCAGGAGAATAAGTTCTACGTGAAGCTGTCAAAGAGCGACTTCGCCCTGCAGAAGGTGCAGTTTCTGGGACACATGGTGAGTGCCAAGGGCGTACACGTGGACCCGCGGAAGATCGAAGCCTTCAGAAAGAGGAAATTACCAGAGAACGTCAACGAGTTGCAGAAGTTCATAGGCTTCGCCAATTACTACAACAGGTTCGTGCCACAGTTCGCTAAGATAGCAGCGCCACTGACGAACTTACTGAAAAAGGATACGCCCTATAACTGGGATACTCCTCAACAGCAAGCCATAGAGCAGCTACAGTCAGCACTGACTACTGCCCCAGTACTCATCCTACCGGATCCAGATAAAGATTACGTGGTGGAAGCTGACGCTAGTGGCCAGGCAGTCAGAGCAGTACTGATGCAGGATCACGGACGCAGTTTCCAGCTCATCGCCTACCTCAGTAAAAAGCTACACGGAGCAGAACTGATTTACCCAATCCATGACAAGGAAGTCTTAGCGATCGTCACAGCCTTCAAGGCGTGGAGGTGTAACCTAGAGGGAGTCAATACTACAGTCTATACTGACCACTGCAGTCTCAAATACCTCAAGTCGCAGCCTACGCTCTCACGACGACAGGTGCGATGGATGGACTTCCTGGAAACCCACTTCCACTACGACATCATCTACAAGCCAGGACTACACAACAAGGCCAACGCACTGAGCCGCCCTGGTTACGTAGCAGGCATCCAGCTCGACGGGATGAACCCTCTGCTTAAGGGTCTATTCCAACATGGGTACTCCGTGGACGCAGAGACCGTTACAACATAGAAACAGAAGCTGTTATAGTGGGAGAAAGACTTAGCGGTCAAGAAAGGTTCAGGAAAGATTTGGGTACCGCCCCGCTCCGACAGATCTTACGGGAAGAGTTTCACGACGTAGCATACGCGGGACATTTCGGGAGTAACAAGACGTTAGCGGGAATAGCGAAGTACTATTACTGGCCCCAGATGGCAGCAGACGTGCAGCAGTTCGTCACCTCATGCGACACGTGCCAGGGGATGAAGAGCAGCAACAAAAAAAAAGCAGGGTTACTTCAGCCTCTACCCGTACCGGAGCAGCCATGGCAAGTTGTTAGCCTGCGATTTTATTACTGGTCTTCCTTCGACCTCACGAGGGCATGACGCTAGACTCGTGGTGATCGACAAGTTCTCTAAAAATAGGACACTTTAATGCGAGCAACGCCAAGGCCACAGCTGAAGCAACTACTCGCCTCTTCTTCGACCGCATCATCACCATCCACGGCATCCCTGCTATACTCATCTCGGACGGCGAGAGGCCGCTGTGTCGTCAGCAGCTGGGTCACACCCCTCAGCCGGGCCAGAGGAGTCTGAGGAGAGCTCCAATGGCAGAACCGAGGGGAGTGGGGTGACGTGCGACACACTGGAGGGAGCAGGACGGGAAGGGGAGGGGATCTACCTGGGGAGGACTGGGTACCAGGAAGAGAGGCGGAGGGGGCACGGGGCAACTGCGGTGGGGATAGAGACAGTGTTGGGTGCAAATTCACATTGCACGACATCCTGCCGTCTGTTTGTACGAGTATGCGTGTGCGAATGCGTTTGGGTGTGAATGGAATGTTCGTGTGTTTGTTTGCTTTCGCAATTTTCGCTTGATGCATTTGCAGGTACTCGCGCAATGTGCGCTTCGGCACAACATTGTACGCGCTATGAACAGTGCAAGCAGAAAGGACGAGCTCGCAAAGGAACCCAAGATGGACGCTTTGCAGTTCGGTTGAATTGATTGCGCAGATTCAGTTCTATCCAACTCGAAATTGTACTGTTTTGTTTGGTTGACTATAGTGTAGCAGGGCAGGCACTATAGGGGTACAATTTAGGTGAAGGTTGGATGTTGTTTGTCTGTATCTGCATGCTACAGGGCCAGGGGAAACCAGCGGAACCAGCATTTGGCTGGTTGGGCAAAGACAAAACAGGTTCTGTTTTTAGGACCTGAACCTGGTTGTTGTTTTCCCAGGTTGGAAAAACAGAACCAGAGGTTGTTTACCAACCTACCACCTGCTGTTTTGTCCAGCCAGGTTGGTTCTGTTGCTTGGAATTATTTGGGATCATCCCTGGTTGTTCCCAGGTTGATTCCCAAGGTCCTTGCTAGCTAGAACTATTTATTCCTTCTCTGTTTGTACCTGGATATAGTGAAATTGATTCAAGCGAATTCCTTCCTTGCTGGAATTTTGTTTCTACGCGGTGCGACGGCGGAATGCTACCGAGTCAACGCTAGTACGCTAGCACTACGACGCTAGGCAAACGCTGTCCGAGTCATAACTTCGTAATGGCAGAACTTTTCGCGAGGCAACTTGGCTCTTTTGAAAGCTCTTAGAGTGAGCTTCGATATAGCGAGTTCTCAGCTTAATCCGATCGACGGTCTGCACGGAACGCTGCGCGACGTTCAAGGTACTCTTGCTGTTTTGACTAAGTCCCTCTTGATCCCTCTCTCTACATACTCGGACCCGAGGATAGGGGCTGGTCTTGTACCAAGCACCCAGGGACCCTTGGAGGTGACCCCGAGGAGAGGTTTTAAGTTGGATAACGTCTTAATAGCCTGAGTTTATTAGGCCCTTACACCAACAGTAAGCCGTGGTCAGCTCCCTCTGGATGCCCTGCTTCTTAAGCCAGGCCGTCATCTCAGCTCCAAGGAACTCACCACCCCGATCTGTTCTGATCCGCTTCACTACACACTCCGCTTGCTTCTCCACGAACGGCAGCCAATCATCCCGTATCGTGGAGGCGGCCTGGTCCTTCTGCTTCAGCGGATACGCCCACATCAGCCTGCTCCAATCATCCACTATGGTCAAGAAGTACCGCTCCCCTTTGTGCCCCTGAACCGGCAGCGGCCCAACCAAGTCCATGTGGACCAGCTCCAAAGGCTTCTTGCTCCTGCCAGCCACACTATGGAAGGGGAAACGGGTGAATTTGGATAGCAAGCAGATTTCACAGTTGTCATCAGGTGGCTGGCCGTTCAGCTTCAGACCCTTGACGGCCCCATCCTTCTCCAGCTGCTTCAGCAAAGGCATTGCTACATGCCCCAAGCGTCGGTGTGCCGTTGCCCAATCTGTCTCCCTGGATCTGGCCGACACTCTCACACCAACCGCTCCAACAGCGTTGCACTCCCCCTGGGATGCAGACCTCTCTCTAGCCTGCCCCCCACCGGGCCATGCCAATGCCGGCAACTGCCACATGGATCTATACACATCCTTGCTCTCGTGCAGATCCCAAAGCACCCGGTTGCCCAGCTGCCCCTTGTAAGTGCGTGCCCCATCCGTGCTAGTACTCACCCCAGCCTTGGCGAGCTTACGGAGGGAGATGAGGTTGGCCTTGAGGTCGGGAACGAGCAGAACGTCGTGCAGCACCACCGGCTTGCCATCCGCTCCCTTGAATGCAGCTCGTCCCGCACCAGCCACCTTCAACGCATGTCCAGAGGCAGAGCACACCTCAGAGATTGGTGCAGCGCGTAGGTCGTCTAGCAGGTCCTTGCGCGGTGTCATCGTCCACGCAGCGCCCGTGTCCAACACCCAAAAGTCCAGGGGATGCAGCTCTGCTCCAACCTTGGCAGAACCGTCTCCTTGCTCCCCCTCGTCTCCAACATGGAAGAACTGGCCAGCGGTGCGCTCCATCTTCTTTCTCCGCACCGCCGTTGCTCTTCGGGTTGTTGTCGGACGAATCGGCGACCACGCTCCCGCCGTTTTTCTGGTTCCTCCGTGCGCCGCCATCCTGGTGACGATTCTGGGGGGTCCATCCAGCGGGTTTCTTATAGCACAAAAACCAGGGGTGCCCCTCCTTCTCACAATACCAGCAACTCCCTTTCATTTTGCCACCAGCACCCGACTTGCCCCCACGTCCAGATTTCGCACCGCGACCCCAACCGGTACCTCCTTGTTGGTCGTTGGAGTCGTCGTCCTTCTTTGCACCGCGTCCAGCACCACCGAAGCCACGTCCTCTGCCACGTCGGCTCCCTTGCATCCCGTAGCCGCTGCTGCCGTCGTCTCCACCCCTCAGTTGGCGGCGACGGAAGTCCTCCTCCAGAATCTTTGTCCGCACCCACTCGAGTGTCCACGAGCTCTGGTTCTGCGGCAGGCTCAATCTGCTCGTGAATTGAAGCCACGATTCAGGCAGCAGCGAGAGCATCTTCAAGCACTTGGTCTGCTCCGGGTAGGTGATTCCCGCGGTCGCCAACTTCGCGTAGAGGTCGCGCATCTTGTCCAGGACAGGTTGCACCGGCTCTCCCTCGCTCAGGCGCAACGCGGACAGCTCCCTCTCCAGCATCAACGTTGCGACAACGGAGGTCGGGGCGTGCAGCTCCTTCAACATGGTCCACGCCTTCGCACCGCATTCAACCTCTGGCAGCAGGTGCATGACGTGGTGACGCTGGTTCAGCTCCAAACTCTGCGACATCAAATAGTAGCCAGCCGAGGAGCGCTCGTCCCAATCTTCCTGCAGCGTGGGGTCACTCGGTCTAGGCTCCTCCCCAATCATTAGTTTCAGCAATCCAATCTGACGGAAATAAAGTTGCATTTTCCAGGCCCAATCATCATAGCCCTCACCATTGAACTTCTCGACGGTGAAGTTCTTCAGCACCTCCTTGACCAGCGAGCCCTGGTTTGTTCGCGCTCCCCTTGGCGCTGAAACACCAGACTCTTGGCTCCCGCTACGATCTTGGGCTGAAGATTCACCAGCTCCCGTCGAGGTGTTGCCCGCCATAGCTACCTATAACGAGGATCGCTATAACGCAGCTCTGATACCAGCTTGTTGGTGTAAGGGCCTAATAAACTCAAGCTATTAAGACGTTATCCAACTTAAAACCTCTCCTCGGGGTCACCTCCAAGGGTCCCTGGGTGCTTGGTACAAGACCAGCCCCTATCCTCGGGTCCGAGTATGTAGAGAGAGGGATCAAGAGGGACTTAGTCAAAACAGCAAGAGTACCTTGAACGTCGCGCAGCGTGCCGTGCAGACCGTCGATCGGATTAAGCTGAGAACTCGCTATATCGAAGCTCACTCTAAGAGCTTTCAAAAGAGCCAAGTTGCCTCGCGAAAAGTTCTGCCATTACGAAGTTATGACTCGGACAGCGTTTGCCTAGCGTCGTAGTGCTAGCGTACTAGCGTTGACTCGGTAGCATTCCGCCGTCGCACACGCATACTCGTACAAACAGACGGCAGGATGTCGTGCAATGTGAATTTGCACCCAACACACTCCCCCTCAGCCTGCCGGCTGCATCCCCATCATTCCATGCTAGTTCATGCTCATTCCACTCATGCGCACACAACGCCAATGAGGCTCATCCGCAAGCCTCTCGGTGAGGAAGTCTGCTGGCTGCTGGTGAGTCTTGATGTAGATCGGATTCACCGTCCCCCTCTTCACCTCCTTACGCAGCCAGTGCCACTTGATACGCATGTGCTTGTTCAGCCCATGAAGCACAGCGTTCCTGGCCATCCCAAGAGCCCCCTTGCTATCACAAAACAGCGGCGTAGCAACCTTCTGCTCCTGGCCAATCTCCTCTAACAGCCTCCTCAGCCAAATCACCTCCTTCACCCCATGGAACATCGCCATGTACTCCGATTCCACGGAAGATAGTGCCGTCTCCGTCTGCTTCTTGGACCTCCAACTAACAGGTCCTCCCCCAACTACGCAGATGTATCCTCCCACAGATGAGGAATCCTCCTTCTCAGAAGCCCACGTAGCATCGGTAAAGCAAGTGAGAAAGAGCTTGCCTTCCCCAAGTCGCTCCCCCTTCTCTTTCAGCACCTCAACCCCTTTCTGCTTCACCTGTGCAGATGCGGAGTATTGAACTCCAATGCTTGGGTGAGAGTTCAGGTACTTCACCACACGCTCACCTGCATCCACCTGCTCCTCTGATGGATTCTGCACCACCCTTGCCAGCTGCCCAACAGAGAAAGAGATGTCGGGCCTCGTGTGAACCGCCGCATACAAGAGGCTGCCCACCAAGGACTGAAATCCCATACTTCACAAGCTTGAATTCTGCTGGCAGGGGAGTTGCAACCTTGCGCTCATTCTCAATCCCATACTTCTCCCCCAGCTCCTTGATGAACTTCTCCTGGTGCAGCTTCAACCACCTGTGATCTGGATCCCTCTCCACGTGCATCCCGAGGTAGTACTTTACTTCCCCAAGGTTCTTGCACTTGAAGTTCTCCATCAGCTGCTGCTGCACTTTCTGGATCTCCTTCATGCTGCTGCTGAAGAGAAGAATGTCGTCTACGTAGACCAGAAACATCACCAGCTTCTCCTTCTCCCCCTTGAGAAAGAGGCTCTCATCGCAGCTGCTGGTCCTGAATCCCATCTCCTCTAAAACAGCTGCCAACTTCTGGTACCAGCAGCGTGGCGCTTGCTTCAATCCGTAGATGGACTTTTTCAGCTGCCCGTACCATCCTCATACCCAGGCGGCTGCGTCATGTACACATCCTCCTCTAAAATCCCATTGAGGAATGCCGTTGATATATCCATCTGAATGATGAATTTCCCACTAACGGCTGAATCTGCCAACAAGACACGGAGGGTAGGGGGTTTGGCAGTGGGAGCAAAGATCTCATTGAAGTCCTGCTTCTCCTTCTGCATAAACCCCTTAGCCACCAGCCTACTCTTGTAGATGGTGACCTTTCCCTTGTCATCGGTCTTGATCCTTAGCACCCACTTGCACTGTACGGCTTTCTTCCCCTCAGGCAGCACCACCAGCTCCCATGTTCCATTCTCCAGCAGGCTCTGGTACTCAGCATCCCTGGAAACCAGCCACTTCTCCCTATCTGGTCCAGCTAATGCCTCCTCCATGCTAGCTGGTTCCTCTGGTGCAGGGGCAAGAAAACAGTAGGCAGGTTCATCCTCCTCATCCGGATCATAGCCATGCGGTAGAATCAGCAATGCCTCCTCATTCCCAAGCTGCTGCTCTGCTACATCAGCTCCTGCAGTCAGCTTCATAGTGGCCATACGGGTACGTCCTGGCCTAGACACGGGTGTCTCCCATTCCTTCATAACGACACCCTTCAGCTTCCTCCTTTGTGGAAGCTTAGGCACCTTAGCTTTGCCCTGCTGTTCTTCTCCTCCCTCAGATCCAGCAGCTTCCCTGGTGCTACCACTAGTCTCTACATCATCTCGTCCACCAGCAGGTGCCTCCTGCACCTTCTCTCCATCACCACCCTCTGCAGCTGCCTCATCTCCCTCCTCCCACACACTAGGAGTCAGGTCCAGCTGCATGGTGATCTGCTCCATCTGCTGGGACACCTTAGCCTCCGGCTGTTTCTCCCAGCTCCCATACATCATGCCCTCAACAAACTTCACATCCCTGCTGTCAAACAACACACCCTTGCATGGTTCCCACAGCAGCCATCCCTTGCTCTCAGCAGCCAGCCCCAAATGCACACACCAGATTGCACTTGCCCCCAACTTACTTCGGTGGACTTTGGGGACGTGGGCGACTGCCATGCAACCGAACACCCTCAGCATGTCCACCGGCGGCTTCCTCCCAAGCCACCTCTCCAACGGCACCCAGGAGTCATCCCCAACCTTGGAGAGAACCGTGTTCCTAGCAACCGTAGCGTGCCGGACAGCATGGGGCCACATGGAGTTGGCCAGCCCAGATTCTATGAGCAGCGCCCTAGCTGTCTCTAGAATGGTCCGGTTCGCCCGTTCTGCTACACCGTTGGACTGTGGGGTGTAAGCCGTGGTCAGCTCCCTCTGGATGCCCTGCTTCTTAAGCCAGGCCGTCATCTCAGCTCCAAGGAACTCACCACCCCGATCTGTCCTGATCCGCTTCACTACACACTCCGCTTGCTTCTCCACGAACGGCAGCCAATCATCCCGTATCGTGGAGGCGGCCTGGTCCTTCTGCTTCAGCGGATACGCCCACATCAGCCTGCTCCAATCATCCACTATGGTCAAGAAGTACCGTTCCCCTTTGTGCCCCTGAACCGGCAGCGGCCCAACCAAGTCCATGTGGACCAGCTCCAAAGGCTTCTTGCTCCTGCCAGCCACACTATGGAAGGGGAAACGGGTGAATTTGGATAGCAAGCAGATTTCACAGTTGTCATCAGGTGGCTGGCCGTTCAGCTTCAGACCCTTGACGGCCCCATTCTCTCCAGCTGCTTCAGCAAAGGCATTGCTACATGCCCCAAGCGTCGGTGTGCCGTTGCCCAATCTGTCTCCCCGGATCTGGCCGACACTCTCACACCAACCGCTCCAACAGCGTTGCACTCCCCCTGGGATGCAGACCTCTCTCTAGCCTGCCCCCCACCGTGCCACGTCAATGCCGGCAACTGCCACATGGATCTATACACATCCTTGCTCTCGTGCAGATCCCAAAGCACCCGGTTGCCCAGCTGCCCCTTGTAAGTGCGTGCCCCATCCGTGCTAGTACTCACCCCAGCCTTGGCGAGCTTACGGAGGGAGATGAGGTTGGCCTTGAGGTCGGGAACGAGCAGAACGTCGTGCAGCACCACCGGCTTGCCATCCGCTCCCTTGAATGCAGCTCGTCCCGCACCAGCCACCTTCAACGCATGTCCAGAGGCAGAGCACACCTCAGAGATTGGTGCAGCGCGTAGGTCGTCTAGCAGGTCCTTGCGCGGCGTCATCGTCCACGCAGCGCCCGTGTCCAACACCCAAAAGTCCAGGGGATGCAGCTCTGCTCCAACCTTGGCAGAACCGTCTCCTTGCTCCCCGTCGTCTCCAACATGGAAGAACTGTCCCGCGGTGCGCTCCTTTTTCTTCTCAGCACCGCCTTTGCCTTTCGGGTTGTCGTCGGGCGAATCTGCGACCATGTTCGCGCCGCTTTTCTGGTTGCTCCGCGCGCCGCCATTCTGATGGCGATTCTGGGGGGTCCATCCTTCGGGTTTCTTATAACACAAGAACCAGGGATGCCCCTCCTTCTCACAATACCAGCAGCTCCCTTTCATTTTGCCACCAGCACCCGATCTGCCCCCACGTCCAGATTTCCCACCGCGACCCCAACCGGTACCTCCTTGTTGGTCGTTGGAGTCGTCGTCCTTCTTTGCACCGCGACCAGCACCACGGAAGCCACGTCCTCTGCCACGTTTGCCTCCTTGCATGCCGTAGCCGCTGCTGCCCTCGTCTCCACCCCTCAGTTAGCGGCGACGGAAGTCCTCCTCCAGAATCTTCGTCCGCACCCACTCGAGCGTCCACAAGCTCTGGTTCTGCGGCAGGCTCAATCCGCTCGTGTATTGCAGCCACGACTCCGGCAGCAGCGAGAGCATCTTCAAGCATTTGGTCTGCTCCGGGTAGGTGATTCCCGCGGTCGCCAACTTCGCGTAGAGGTCGCGCATCTTGTCCTGGACAGGTTGCACCGGCTCTCCCTCGCTCAGGCGCAACGCGGACAGCTCCCTCTCCATCATGAGCGTCGCGGCAACGGAGGTTGGGGCGTGCAGCTCCTTCAGCACGGTCCACGCCTTCGGACCGCACTTATCCTCCGGCAGCAGGTGCATGACGTGGTGTCGCTGGTTCAGCTCCAAACTCTGCGACATTAAGTAGTAGCCAGCCGAGGAGCGCTCGTCCCATTCTTCCTGCAGCGCGGGGTCACTCGGTCTAGGCTCCTCCCCAATCATTAGTTTCAGCAATCCAATCTGACGGAAATATAGTTGCATTTTCCAGGCCCAATCATCATAGCCCTTACCATTGAACTTCTCGACGGTGAAGTTTTTCAGCACCTCCTTGATCAGCAAGCCCTGGTTAGTTCGCGCTCCCCTTGGGTGCAAATTCACATTGCACGACATCCTGCCGTCTGTTTGTACGGGTATGCGTGTGCGAATGCATTTGGGTGTGAATGGAATGTTCGTGTGTTTGTTTGCTTTCGCAATTTTCGCTTGATGCATTTGCAGGTACTCGCGCAATGTGCGCTTCGGCACAACATTGTACGCGCTATGAACAGTGCAAGCAGAAAGGACGAGCTCGCAAAGGAACCCAAGATGGACGCTTTGCAGTTCGGTTGAATTGATTGCGCAGATTCAGTTCTATCCAACTCGAAATTGTACTGTTTTGTTTGGTTGACTATAGTGTAGCAGGGCAGGCACTATAGGGGTACAATTTAGGTGAAGGTTGGATGTTGTTTGTCTGTATCTGCATGCTACAGGGCCAGGGGAAACCAGCGGAACCAGCATTTGGCTGGTTGGGCAAAGACAAAACAGGTTCTCTTTTTAGGACCTGAACCTGGTTGTTGTTTTCCCAGGTTGGAAAAACAGAACCAGAGGTTGTTTACCAACCTACCACCTGCTGTTTTGTCCAGCCAGGTTGGTT
Organism: Closterium sp. Naga37s-1; assembly: GCA_947471745.1. Classification (NCBI taxonomy): domain Eukaryota; kingdom Viridiplantae; phylum Streptophyta; class Zygnematophyceae; order Desmidiales; family Closteriaceae; genus Closterium; species Closterium sp. Naga37s-1. The sequence continues at coordinate 825,976 of CANJKZ010000167.1, forward strand.
CTGTTGCTTGGAATTATTTGGGATCATCCCTGGTTGTTCCCAGGTTGATTCCCAAGGTCCTTGCTAGCCAGAACTATTTATTCCTTCTCTGTTTGTACCTGGATATAGTGAAATTGATTCAAGCGAATTCCTTCCTTGCTGGAATTTCGTTTCTACGCGGCGCGACGGCGGAATGCTACCGAGTCAACGCTAGTACGCTAGCACTACGACGCTAGGCAAACGCTGTCCGAGCCATAACTTCGTAATGGCAGAACTTTTCGCGAGGCAACTTGGCTCTTTTGAAAGCTCTTAGAGTGAGCTTCGATATAGCGAGTTCTCAGTCTAATCCGATCGACGGTCTGCACGGCACGCTGCGCGACGTTCAAGATACTCTTGCTGTTTTGACTAAGTCCCTCTTGATCCCTCTCTCTACATACTCGGACCCGAGGATAGGGGCTGGTCTTGTACCAAGCACCCAGGGACCCTTGGAGGTGACCCCGAGGAGAGGTTTTAAGTTGGATAACGTCTTAATAGCCTGAGTTTATTAGGCCCTTACACCAACAGATTCTGGTGTTTCAGCGCCAAGGGGAGCGCGAACAAACCAGGGCTCGCTGATCAAGGAGGTGCTGAAGAACTTCACCGTCGAGAAGTTCAATGGTGAGGGCTATGATGATTGGGCCTGGAAAATGCAATTGTATTTCCGTCAGATCGGTTTGCTGAAACTAATGATTGGGGAGGAGCCTATGTTGGTGTAAGGGCCAAATAAACTCAGGCTATTAAGACGTTATCCAACTTAAAACCTCTCCTCGGGGTCACCTCCAAGGGTCCCTGGGTGCTTGGTACAAAACCAGCCCCTATCCTCGGGTCCGAGTATGTAAAGAGAGGGATCAAGAGGGACTTAGTCAAAACAGCAAGAGTATCTTGAACGTCGCGCAGCGTGCCGTGCAGACCGTCGATCGGATTAGACTGAGAACTCGCTATATCGAAGCTCACTCTAAGAGCTTTCAAAAGAGCCAAGTTGCCTCGCGAAAAGTTCTGCCATTACGAAGTTATGGCTCGGACAGCGTTTGCCTAGCGTCGTAGTGCTAGTGTACTAGCGTTGACTCGGTAGCATTCCGCCGTCGCACCGCGTAGAAACAAAATTCCAGCAAGGAAGGAATTCGCTTGAATCAATTTCACTATATCCAGGTACAAACAGAGAAGGAATAAATAGTTCTAGCTAGCAAGGACCTTGGGAATCAACCTGGGAACAACCAGGGATGATCCCAAATAATTCCAAGCAACAGAACCAACCTGAATGGACAAAACAGCAGGTGGTAGGTTGGTAAACAACATCTGGTTCTGTTTTTCCAACCTGGGAAAACAACAACCAGGTTCAGGTCCTAAAAAGAGAACCTGTTTTGTCTTTGCCCAACCAGCCAAATGCTGGTTCCGCTGGTTTCCCCTGGCCCTGTAGCATGCAGATACAGACAAACAACATCCAACCTTCACCTAAATTGTACCCCTATAGTGCCTGCCCTGCTACACTATAGTCAACCAAACAAAACAGTACAATTTCGAGTTGGATAGAACTGAATCTCGCAATCAATTCAACCGAACTGCAAAGCGTCCATCTTGGGTTCCTTTGCGAGCTCGTCCTTTCTGCTTGTACTGTTCATAGCGCGTACAATGTTGTTCCGAAGCGCACAAATGCGCGAATACCTGCAAATGCTTCAAGCAAAAATTGCGAAAGCAAACAAACACACGAACATTCCATTCACACCCAAATGCATTCGCACACACATACTCGTACAAACAGACGGCAGGATGTCGTGCAATGTGAATTTGCACCCAACACACTCCCCCTCAGCCTGCCGGCTGCATCCCCATCATTCCATGCTAGTTCATGCTCATTCCACTCATGCGCACACAACGCCAATGAGTCTCATCCGCAAGCCTCTTGGTGAGGAAGTCAGCAGGCTGCTGGTGAGTCTTGATGTAGATCGGATTCACCGTTCCCCTCTTCACCTCCTTACGCAGCCAGTGCCACTTGATACGCATGTGCTTGTTCAGCCCATGAAGCACAGCGTTCCTGGCCATCCCAAGAGCCCCCTTGCTATCACAAAACAGCGGCGTAGCAACCTTCTGCTCCTGGCCAATCTCCTCTAACAGGCTCCTCAGCCAAATCAGCTCCTTCACCCCATGGAACATCGCCATGTACTCTGATTCCACGGAAGAGAGTGCCGTCTCCGTCTGCTTCTTTGACCTCCAACTAACAGGTCCTCCCCCAACTACGCAGATGTATCCTCCCACAGATGAGGAATCCTCCTTCTCAGAGGCCCACGTAGCATCGGTAAAGCAAGTGAGAAAGAGCTTGAATTCTCCAAGCCGCTCCCCTTTCTCTTTCAGCACCTCAACCCCTTTCTGCTTCACCTGTGCAGATGCGGAGTATTGAACTCCAATGCTTGGGTGAGAGTTCAGGTACTTCACCACACGCTCAGCTGCATCCACCTGCTCCTCTGATGGATTCTGCACCACCCTAGCCAGCTGCCCAACCGAGAAAGAGATGTCGGGCCTTGTGTGAACTGCTGCATACAAGAGGCTGCCCACCAAGGACTGAAATTGCTGCTGCTCCTCGGCTTCAACCCCTTCATCCTCTGCAGCTTTCACAAGCTTGAATTCTGCTGGCAGGGGAGTTGCAACCTTGCGCTCATTCTCAATCCCATACTTCTCCCCCAGCTCCTTGATGAACTTCTCCTGGTGCAGCTTCAACCACCTGTGATCTGGATCCCTCTCCACGTGCATCCCGAGGTAGTACTTTACCTCCCCAAGGTTCTTGCACTTGAAGTTCTCCATCAGCTGCTGCTGCACTTTCTGGATCTCCTTCATGCTGCTGCTGAAGAGAAGAATGTCGTCCACGTAGACCAGAAACATCACCAGCTTCTCCTTCTCCCCCTTGAGAAAGAGGCTCTCATCGCAGCTGCTGGTCCTGAATCCCATCTCCTCTAAAACAGCTGCCAACTTCTGGTACCAGCAGCGTGGCGCTTGCTTCAATCCGTAGATGGACTTTTTCAGCTTGTACACCCTGCCCGTACCATCCTCATACCCAGGCGGCTGCGTCATGTACACATCCTCCTCTAAAATCCCATTGAGGAATGCCGTTGATATATCCATCTGAATGATGAATTTCCCACTAACGGCTGCATCTGCCAACAAGACACGGAGGGTAGGGGGTTTGGCAGTGGGAGCAAAGATCTCATTGAAGTCCTGCTTCTCCTTCTGCATAAACCCCTTAGCCACCAGCCTACTCTTGTAGATGGTGACCTGTCCCTTGTCATCGGTCTTGATCCTTAGCACCCACTTGCACTGTACGGCTTTCTTCCCCTCAGGCAGCACCACCAGATCCCATGTCCCATTCTCTAGCAGGCTCTGGTACTCAGCATCCCTAGAAACCAGCCACTTCTCCCTATCCGGTCCAGCTAATGCCTCCTCCATGCTAGCTGGTTCCTCTGGTGCAGGGGCAAGAAAACAGTAGGCAGGTTCATCCTCCTCATCCGGGTCATAGCCATGCGGTAGAATCAGCAATGCCTCCTCATTCCCAAGCTGCTGCTCTGCTACATCAGCTCCTGCAGTCAGCTTCATAGTGGCCATACGGGTACGTCCTGGCCTAGACACGGGTGTCTCCCATTCCTTCATTACGACACCCTTCAGCTTCCTCCTTTGTGGTAGCTTAGGCACCTTAGCTTTGCCCTGCTGTTGTTTTCCTCCCTCAGATCCAGCAGCTTCCCTGGTGCTACCACTAGTCTCCACATCATCTCCTCCACCAGCAGGTGCCTCCTGCACCTTCTCTCCATCACCACCCTCTGCAGCTGCCTCATCTCCCTCCTCCCACACACTAGGAGTCAGGTCCAGCTGCATGGTGATCTGCTCCATCTGCTGGGACACCTTAGCCTCCGGCTGTTTCTCCCAGCTCCCATACATCATGCCCTCAACAAACTTCACATCCCTGCTGTCAAACAACACACCCTTGCATGGTTCCCACAGCAGCCATCCCTTGCTCTCAGCAGCCAGCCCCAAATGCACACTCCAGATTGCACTTGCCCCCAACTTACTTCGGTGGACTTTGAGGACGTGGGCGACTGCCATGCAACCAAACACCCTCAGCATGTCCACCGGCGGCTTCCTCCCAAGCCACCTCTCCAACGGCACCCAGGAGTCATCCCCAACCTTGGAGAGAACCTTGTTCCTAGCAACTATAGCGTGCCGGACAGCATGGGGCCACATGGAGTTGGCCAGCCCAGATTCTATTAGCAGCGCCCTAGCTGTCTCTAGAATGGTCCGGTTCGCCCGTTCTGCTACACCGTTGGACTGTGGGGTGTAAGCCGTGGTCAGCTCCCTCTGGATGCCCTGCTTCTTAAGCCAGGCCGTCATCTCAGCTCCAAGGAACTCACCACCCCGATCTGTCCTGATCCGCTTCACTACACACTCCGCTTGCTTCTCCACGAACGGCAGCCAATCACCCCGTATCGTGGAGGCAGCCTGGTCCTTCTGCTTCAGCGGATATGCCCACATCAGCCTGCTCCAATCATCCACTATGGTCAAGAAGTACCGCTCCCCTTTGTGCCCCTGAACCGGCAGCGGCCCAACCAAGTCCATGTGGACCAGCTCCAAAGGCTTCTTGCTCCTGCCAGCCACACTATGGAAGGGGAAACGGGTGAATTTGGATAGCAAGCAGATTTCACAGTTGTCATCAGGTGGCTGGCCGTTCAGCTTCAGACCCTTGACGGCCCCATTCTCTCCAGCTGCTTCAGCAAAGGCATTGCTACATGCCCCAAGCGTCGGTGTGCCGTTGCCCAATCTGTCTCCCCGGATCTGGCCGACACTCTCACACCAACCGCTCCAACAGCGTTGCACTCCCCCTGGAATGCAGACCTCTCTCTAGCCTGCCCCCCACCGTGCCACGTCAATGCCGGCAACTGCCACATGGATCTATACACATCCTTGCTCTCGTGCAGATCCCAAAGCACCCGGTTGCCCAGCTGCCCCTTGTAAGTGCGTGCCCCATCCGTGCTAGTACTCACCCCAGCCTTGGCGAGCTTACGGAGGGAGATGAGGTTGGCCTTGAGGTCGGGAACGAGCAGAACGTCGTGCAGCACCACCGGCTTGCCATCCGCTCCCTTGAATGCAGCTCGTCCCGCACCAGCCACCTTCAACGCATGTCCAGAGGCAGAGCACACCTCAGAGATCGGTGCAGCGCGTAGGTCGTCTAGCAGGTCCTTGCGCGGCGTCATCGTCCACGCAGCGCCCGTGTCCAACACCCAAAAGTCCAGGGGATGCAGCTCTGCTCCAACCTTGGCAGAACCGTCTCCTTGCTCCCCCTCGTCTCCAACATGGAAGAACTGTCCCGCGGTGCGCTCCTTTTTCTTCTCAGCACCGCCTTTGCCTTTCGGGTTGTCGTCGGGCGAATCTGCGACCATGTTCGCGCCGCTTTTCTGGTTGCTCGCCATCCTGATGGCGATTCTGGGGGGTCCATCCTTCGGGTTTCTTATAACACAAGAACCAGGGATGCCCCTCTTTCTCACAATACCAGCAGCTCCCTTTCATTTTGCCACCAGCACCCGATCTGCCCCCACGTCCAGATTTCCCACCGCGACCCCAACCGGTACCTCCTTGTTGGTCGTTGGAGTCGTCGTCCTTCTTTGCACCGCGACCAGCACCACGGAAGCCACGTCCTCTGCCACGTTTGCCTCCTTGCATGCCGTAGCCTCTGCTGCCCTCGTCTCCACCCCTCAGTTGGCGGCGACGGAAGTCCTCCTCCAGAATCTTCGTCCGCACCCACTCGAGCGTCCACAAGCTCTGGTTCTGCGGCAGGCTCAATCCGCTCGTGTATTGCAGCCACGACTCCGGCAGCAGCGAGAGCATCTTCAAGCATTTGGTCTGCTCCGGGTAGGTGATTCCCGCGGTCGCCAACTTCACGTAGAGGTCGCGCATCTTGTCCTGGACAGGTTGCACCGGCTCTCCCTCGCTCAGGCGCAACGCGGACAGCTCCCTCTCCATCATGAGCGTCGCGGCAACGGAGGTTGGGGCGTGCAGCTCCTTCAGCACAGTCCACGCCCTCGGACCGCACTTATCCTCCGGCAGCAGGTGCATGACGTGGTGTCGCTGGTTCAGCTCCAAACTCTGCGACATTAAGTAGTAGCCAGCCGAGGAGCGCTCGTCCCATTCTTCCTGCAGCGCGGGGTCACTCAGTCTAGGCTCCTCCCCAATCATTAGTTTCAGCAATCCAATCTGACGGAAATAGAGTTGCATTTTCCAGGCCCAATCATCATAGCCCTCACCATTGAACTTCTCGACGGTGAAGTTTTTCAGCACCTCCTTGACCAGCGAGCCCTGGTTTGTTCGCGCTCCCCTTGGCGCTGAAACACCAGAATCTTGGCTGCCGCTACGATCTTGGGCTGAAGATTCACCAGCTCCCGTCGAGGTGTTGCCCGCCATAGCTACCTATATCGAGGGTCACTATAACGCAGCTCTGATACCAGCTTGTTGGTGTAAGGGCCTAATAAACTCAGGCTATTAAGACGTTATCCAACTTAAAACCTCTCCTCGGGGTCACCTCCAAGGGTCCCTGGGTGCTTGGTACAAGACGAGCCCCTATCCTCGGGTCCGAGTATGTAGAGAGAGGGATCAAGAGGGACTTAGTCAAAACAGCAAGAGTACCTTGAACGTCGCGCAGCGTGCCGTGCATACCGTCGATCGGATTAAGCCGAGAACTCGCTATATCCAAGCTCACTCTAAGAGCTTTCAAAAGAGCCAAGTTGCCTCGCGAAAAGTTCTGCCATTACGAAGTTATGGCTCGGACAGCGTTTGCCTAGCGTCGTAGTGCTAGTGTACTAGCGTTGACTCGGTAGCATTCCGCCATCGCACCGCGTAGAAACGAAATTCCAGCAAGGAAGGAATTCGCTTGAATCATTTTCACTATATCCAGGTACAAACAGAGAAGGAATAAATAGTTCTAGCTAGCAAGGACCTTGGGAATCAACCTGGGAACAACCAGGGATGATCCCAAATAATTCCAAGCAACAGAACCAACCTGACTGGACAAAACAGCAGGTGGTAGGATGGTAAACAACCTCTGGTTCTGTTTTTCCAACCTGGGAAAACAACAACCAGGTTCAGGTCCTAAAAACAGAACCTGTTTTGTCTTTGCCCAACCAGCCAAATCCTGGTTCCGCTGGTTTCCTCGGGCCCTGTAGCATACAGATACAGACAAACAACATCCAACCTTCACCTAAATTGTACCCCTATAGTGCCTGCCCTGCTACACTATAGTCAACCAAACAAAACAGTACAATTTCGAGTTGGATAGAACTGAATCTCGCAATCAATTCAACCGAACTGCAAAGCGTCCATCTTGGGTTCCTTTGCGAGCTCGTCCTTTCTGCTTGTACTGTTCATAGCGCGTACAATGTTGTGCCAGCCACCTGATGACAATTGAGAAATACGCTTGCTATCCAAATTCACCCGTTTCCCCTTCCATAGTGTGACTGGCAGGAGCAAGAAGCCTTTAGAGTTGGTCCACATGGACTTGGTGGGGCTGCTGCCGGTTCAGGGGCACAAGGGGGAGCGGTACTTTCTGACCATAGTGGATGATTGGAGTAGGCTTATGTGGGCATATCCGCTGAAGCAGAAGGACCACGCCGCCTCTACGATACGGGAAGATTGGCTGCCATTCGTGGAGAAGCAAGCGGAGTGTGTAGTGAAGCGGATTAGGATGGATCGGGGTGGTGAGTTCCTTGGAGCTGAGATGACGGCCTGGCTCAAGAAGCAGGGCATCCAGAGGGAGCTGACCACGGCTTACACCCCACAGTCTAACGGTGTAGCAGAACGGGCGAACCGGACAATTCTGGAGACAGCTAGGGCACTGCTCATAGAATCTGGGCTGGCCAACTCCATGTGGCCCCATGCTGTGTGGCACGCAACCGTGGCCAGGAACAGGGTGCTCACAAAGGTTGGTGATGACTCGTGGGTGCCGTTGGAGAAGTGGCTTGGGAGGAAGCCGCCCGTGGATATGCTGAGGGTGTTCGTTTGCATGGCAGTCGCCCACGTCCCCAAGAAGTATCGAAGTAAGTTGGGGGCGAGTGCAATCTGGTGTGTGCATTTGGGGCTGGCTGCTGAGAGCAAGGGATGGCTGCTGTGGGAACCATCCAAGGGTGTGTTGTTTGACAGCAGGGATGTGAAGTTTGTTGAGGGCATGATGTATGGGAGCTGGGAGAAACAGCCGGAGGCCAGGGTATCCCAGCAGATGGAGCAGATCACCATGCAGCTGGACCTGACTCCTAGTGTGTGGGAGGAGGGAGAGGAGGCAGCTGCAGAGGGTGGTGATGGAGAGAAGGTGCAGGAGGCACCTGCTGGTGGAGGAGATGATGTCGAGACTAGTGGTAGCACCAGGGAAGCTGCTGGATCTGAGAAAGGAGAACAACAGCAGGGCAATGCTAAGGTACCTAAGCTACCACAAAGGAGGAGGCTGAAGTGTGTCGTTATGAAGGAATGGGAGACACCCGTGTCTAGGCCAGGACGTACCCGTATGGCCACTATGAAGCTGACTGCAGGAGCTGATGTAGCAGAGCAGCAGCTTGGGAATGAGAAGGCATTGCTACTTCTACCGCATGGCGATGACCCGGATGAGGAAGATGAACCTGCCTACTGTTTTCTTGCCCCTGCACCAGAGGAACCAGCTAGCATGGAGGAGGCATTAGCTGGACCAGATAGGGAGAAGTGGCTGGTTTCTAGGGATGCTGAGTACCAGAGCCTGCTAGAGAATGGGACATGGGATCTGGTGGTGCTGCCTGAGGGGAAGAAAGCCGTACAGTGCAAGTGGGTGCTAAGGACCAAGACCGATGACAAGGGACAGGTCACCATCTACAAGAGTAGGCTGGTGGCTAAGGGGTTTATGCAGAAGGAGAATCAGGACTTCAATGAGATCTTTGCTCCCACTGCCAAACCCCCTACCCTCCGTGTCTTGTTGGCAGATGCAGCCGTTAGTGGGAAATTCATCATTCAGATGGATATATCAACGGCATTCCTCAATGGGATTTTAGAGGAGGATGTGTACATGACGCAGCCGCGTGGGTATGAGGATGGTACGGGAAGGGTGTGCAAGCTGAAAAAAGTCCATCTACGGATTGAAGCAAGCGCCACGCTGCTGGTACCAGAAGTTGGCATCTGTTTTAGAGGAGATGAGATTCAGGACCAGCAGCTGCGATGAGAGCCTCTTTCTCAAGGGGGAGGGAGAGAAGCTGGTGATGTTTCTGGTCTACGTGGACGACATTCTTCTCTTCAGCAGCAGCATGAAGGAGATCCAGAATGTGCAGCAGCAGCTGACGAAGAACTTCAAGTGCAAGAACCTTGGGAAGGTAAAGTACTACCTCGGGATGCACGTGGAGAGGGATCCAGATCACAGGTGGTTGAAGCTGCACCAGGAAAAGTTCATCAAGGAGTTGGGGGAGAAGTATGGGATTGAGAATGAGCGCAAGGTTGCAACTCCCCTGCCAGCAGAATTCAAGCTTGCAAGTCATGGTGAAACCGTTGTAGTATGGTATTGGATTGGGCTCAATTCTTGCATGGACCTTCAACATGGTGCATAAAGGGAGTGGTATGATGCACAGGGCAATCGCACAAGCGGTGATGTGTTATCGACAACCATGTCTCGACAGGGCGACGTTGCAGCGTTCAGGCCCATGACTTGCAACCGACGGTGAAACCGTTGTGGTATGGTATTGGATTGGGCTCAATTCTTGCATGGACCTTCAACATGGTGCATAGAGGGAGTGGTATGATGCACAGGGCAATCGCACAAGCGGTGATGTGTTATCGACAACCATGTCTCGACAGGGCGACGTTGCAGCGTTCAGGTACATGGCTTGCAAGACACGGTGAAACCGTTGTGGTATGGTATTCGATTGGGCTCAATTCTTGCATGGACCTTCAAAATGGTGCATAAAAGGAGTGGTATGAAGCGCAGGGAAATCGCACAAGCGGTGATGTGTTATCGACAACCATGTATCGACAGGGTGACGTTGTAGCGATCAAGTGTTTGGTTTGCAACCGACGGTGAAACCGTTGTGGTATGGTATTGGATTGGGCTCAATTCTTGCATGGACCTTCAACATGATGCATAAAGGGAGTGGTATGAAGCGCAGGGCAATCGCACAAGCGGTGATGTGTTATCGACAACCATGTCTCGACAGGGCGACGTTGCAGCGATCAAGTGTTTGGTTTGCAACCGACGGTGAAACCGTTGTGGTATGGTATTGGATTGGGCTCGATTTTTGCATGGACCTTCAACATGGTGCATAAAGGGAGTGGTATGATGCACAAGGCAATCGCACAAGCGGTGATGTGTTATCGACAACCATGTCTCGACAGGGCGACGTTGCAGCGATCAAGTGTTTGGTTTGCAACCGACGGTGAAACCGTTGTGGTATGGTATTGGATTGGGCTCAATTCTTGCATGGACCTTCAACATGATGCATAAACGGAGTGGTATGAAGCACAGGGCAATCGCACAAGCGGTGATATGTTATCGACAACCATGTCTCGACAGGGCGACGTTACAGCGTTCAAGCCCATGACTTGCGAGACATAGTGAAACCGTTGTGGTATGGTATTGGATTGGGCTCAATTCTTGCATGGAACTGCATAAAGGGAGTGGTATGAAGCACAGGGCGATCACACAAGCGGTGATATGTTATCGACAACCATGTCTCGACAGGGCGACGTTGCAGCGTTCAGGCCCATGACTTGCGAGACATAGTGAAACCGTTGTGGTATGGTATTGGATTGGGCTCAATTCTTGCATGGACCTTCAACATGGTGCATAAAGGGAGTGGTATGAAGCATAGGGCAATCGCACAAGCGGTGATGTGTTATCGACAACCATGTCTCGACAGGGCGACGTTGGAGCGTTCAGGCTAATGACTTGCAACCGACGATGAAACCGTTGTGGTATGGTATTGGATTGGGCTCAATTCTTGCATGGACCTTCAACATGGTGCATAAAGGGAGTGGTATGATGCACAGGGCAATCGCACAAGCGGTGATGTGTTATCGACAACCATGTCTCGACAGGGCGACGTTGCAGCGTTCAGGCCCATGACTTGCAAGACATGGTGAAACCGTTATGGTATGGTATTGGATTGGGCTCAATGTTGGGTGCAAATTCACATTGCACGACATCCTGCCGTCTGTTTGTACGAGTATGCGTGTGCGAATGCATTTGGGTGTGAATGGAATGTTCGTGTGTTTGTTTGCTTTCGCAATTTTCGCTTGATGCATTTGCAGGTACTCGCGCAATGTGCGCTTCGGCACAACATTGTACGCGCTATGAACAGTGCAAGCAGAAAGGACGAGCTCGCAAAGGAACCCAAGATGGACGCTTTGCAGTTCGGTTGAATTGATTGCGCAGATTCAGTTCTATCCAACTCGAAATTGTACTGTTTTGTTTGGTTGACTATAGTGTAGCAGGGCAGGCACTATAGGGGTACAATTTAGGTGAAGGTTGGATGTTGTTTGTCTGTATCTGCATGCTACAGGGCCAGGGGAAACCAGGTTGTTGTTTTCCCAGGTTGGAAAAACAGAACCAGAGGTTGTTTACCAACCTACCACCTGCTGTTTTGTCCAGCCAGGTTGGTTCTGTTGCTTGGAATTATTTGGGATCATCCCTGGTTGTTCCCAGGTTGATTCCCAAGGTCCTTGCTAGCTAGAACTATTTATTCCTTCTCTGTTTGTACCTGGATATAGTGAAATTGATTCAAGCGAATTCCTTCCTTGCTGGAATTTCGTTTCTACGAGGTGCGACGGCGGAATGCTACCGAGTCAACGCTAGTACACTAGCACTACGACGCTAGGCAAACGCTGTCCGAGCCATAACTTCGTAGTGGCAGAACTTTTCGCGAGGCAACTTGGCTCTTTTGAAAGCTCTTAGAGTGAGCTTCGATATAGCGAGTTCTCAGCTTAATCCGATCGACGGTCTGCACGGCACGCTGCGCGACGTTCAAGGTACTCTTGCTGTTTTGACTAAGTCCCTCTTGATCCCTCTCTCTACATAACCCGAGGATAGGGGCTGGTCTTGTACCAAGCACCCAGGGACCCTTGGAGGTGACCCCGAGGAGAGGTTTTAAGTTGGATAACGTCTTAATAGCCTGAGTTTATTAGGCCCTTACACCAACAAGCTGGTATCAGAGCCTGCGTTATAGCGATTCTCGTTATAGGTAGCTATGGCGGGAAAGGATTCGGCGGGAGCTAGTGAATCTTCAGCCCAAGATCGTAGCGGCAGCCAAGATTCTGGTGTTTCGGCGCCAAGGGGAGCGCGAACAAACCAGGGCTCGCAGATCAAGGAGGTGCTGAAAAACTTCACCGTCGAGAAGTTCAATGGTGAGGGCTATGATGACTGGGCCTGGAAAATGCAACTCTATTTCTGTCAGATTGGATTGCTGAAACTAATGATTGGGGAGGAGCCTAGACCGAGTGACCCCGCGCTGCAGGAAGAATGGGACGAGCGCTCCTCAGCTGGCTACTACTTAATGTCGCAGAGTTTGGAGCTGAACCAGCGACACCACGTCATGCACCTGCTGCCGGAGGATAAGTGCGGTCCGAAGGCGTGGACCGTGCTGAAGAAGCTGCACGCCCCAACCTCCATTGCCGCGACGCTCATGATGGAGAGGGAGCTGTCCGCGCTGCGCCTGAGCGAGGGAGAACCGGTGCAACCTGTTCTGGACAAGATGCGTGATCTCTACGCGAAGCTGGCAACCGCGGGAATCACCTACCCGGAGCAGACCAAATGCTTGAAGATGCTCTCGCTGCTGCCGGAGTCGTGGCTGCAATACACGAGCGGATTGAGCCTGCCGCAGAACCAGAGCTTGTGGACGCTCGAGTGGGTGCGGACGAAGATTCTGGAGGACTTCCGTCGCCGCCAACTGAGGGGTGGAGACGAGGGCAGCAGCGGCTACGGCATGCAAGGAGGCAAACGTGGCAGAGGACGTGGCTTCCGTGGTGCTGGTCGCGGTGCAAAGAAGGACGACGACTCCAACGACCAACAAGGAGGTACCGGTTGGGGTCGCGGTGGGAAATCTGGACGTGGGGGCAGATCGGGTGCTGGTGGCAAAATGAAAGGGAGCTGCTGGTATTGTGAGAAGGAGGGGCATCCCTGGTTCTTGTGTTATAAGAAACCCGAAGGATGGACCCCCCAGAATTGCCATCAGGATGGCGGCGCGCGGAGCAACCAGAAAAGCGGCGCGAACATGGTCGCAAATTCGCCCGACGACAACCCGAAAGGCAAAGGCGGTGCTGAGAAGAAAAAGGAGCGCACCGCGGGACAGTTCTTCCATGTTGGAGACGAGGGGGGGCAAGGAGACGGTTCTGCCAAGGTTGGAGCAGAGCTGCATCCCCTGGACTTTTGGGTGTTGGACACGGGCGCTGCGTAGACGATGACGCCGCGCAGGGACCTGCTAGACGACCTACGCGCTGCACCAATCTCTGAGGTGTGCTTTGCCTCTGGACATGCGTTGAAGGTGGCTGGTGCGGGACGAGCTGCATTCAAGGGAGCGGATGGCAAGCCGGTGGTGCTGCACGACGTTCTGCTCGTTCCCGACCTCAAGGCCAACCTCATCTCCCTCCGTAAGCTCGCCAAGGCTGGGGTGAGTACTAGCACGGATGGGGCACGCACTTACAAGGGGCAGCTGGGCAACCGGGTGCTTTGGGATCTGCACGAGAGCAAGGATGTGTATAGATCCATGTGGCAGTTGCCGGCATTGACGTGGCACGGTGGGGGGCAGGCTAGAGAGAGGTCTGCATCCCAGGGGGAGTGCAACGCTGTTGGAGCGGTTGGTGTGAGAGTGTCGGCCAGATCCGGGGAGACAGATTGGGCAACGGCACACCGACGCTTGGGGCATGTAGCAATGCCTTTGCTGAAGCAGCTGGAGAAGGATGGGGCCGTCAAGGGTCTGAAGCTGAACGGCCAGCCACCTGATGACAACTGTGAAATCTGCTTGCTATCCAAATTCACCCGTTTCCCCTTCCATAGTGTGGCTGGCAGGAGCAAGAAGCCTTTGGAGCTGGTCCACATGGACTTGGTTGGGCCGCTGCCGGTTCAGGGGCACAAAGGGGAGCGGTACTTCTTGACCATAGTGGATGATTGGAGCAGGCTGATGTGGGCGTATCCGCTGAAGCAGAAGGACCAGGCCGCCTCCACAATACGGGATGATTGGCTGCCGTTCGTGGAGAAGCAAGCGGAGTGTGTAGTGAAGCGGATCAGGACAGATCGGGGTGGTGAGTTCCTTGGAGCTGAGATGACGGCCTGGCTTAAGAAGCAGGGCATCCAGAGGGAGCTGACCACGGCTTACACCCCACAGTCCAACGGTGTAGCAGAACGGGCGAACCGGACCATTCTAGAGACAGCTAGGGCGCTGCTAATAGAATCTGGGCTGGCCAACTCCATGTGGCCCCATGCTGTCCGGCACGCTACGGTTGCTAGGAACAGGGTTCTCTCCAAGGTTGGGGATGACTCCTGGGTGCCGTTGGAGAGGTGGCTTGGGAGGAAGCCGCCGGTGGACATGCTGAGGGTGTTCGGTTGCATGGCAGTCGGCCACGTCCCCAAAGTCCACCGAAGTAAGTTGGGGGCAAGTGCAATCTGGTGTGTGCATTTGGGGCTGGCTGCTGAGAGCAAGGGATGGCTGCTGTGGGAACCATGCAAGGGTGTGTTGTTTGACAGCAGGGATGTGAAGTTTGTTGAGGGCATGATGTATGGGAGCTGGGAGAAACAGCCGGAGGCCAGGGTATCCCAGCAGATGGAGCAGATCACCATGCAGCTGATGTAGCAGAGCAGCAGCTTGGGAATGAGGAGGCATTGCTGCTTCTACCGCATGGCTATGATCCGGATGAGGAGGATGAACCTGCCTACTGTTTTCTTGCCCCTGCACCAGAGGAACCAGCTAGCATGGAGGAGGCATTAGCTGGACCAGATAGGGAGAAGTGGCTGGTTTCCAGGGATGCTGAGTACCAGAGCCTGCTGGAGAATGGGACATGGGAGCTGGTGGTGCTGCCTGAGGGGAAGAAAGCCGTACAGTGCAAGTGGGTGCTAAGGATCAAGACCGATGACAAGGGACAGGTCACCATCTACAAGAGTAGGCTGGTCGCTAAGGGGTTTATGCAGAAGGAGAAGCAGGACTTCAATGAGATCTTTGCTCCCACTGCCAAACCCCCTACCCTCCGTGTCTTGTTGGCAGATTCAGCCGTTAGTGGGAAATTCATCATTCAGATGGATATATCAACGGCATTCCTCAATGGGATTTTAGAGGAGGATGTGTACATGACGCAGCCGCCTGGGTATGAGGATGGTACGGGCAGGGTGTGCAAGCTGAAAAAGTCCATCTACGGATTGAAGCAAGCGTCACGCTGCTGGTACCAGAAGTTGGCAGCTGTTTTAGAGGAGATGGGATTCAGGACCAGCAGCTGCGATGAGAGCCTCTTTCTCAAGGGGGAGAAGGAGAAGCTGGTGATGTTTCTGGTCTACGTGGACGACATTCTTCTCTTCAGCAGCAGCATGAAGGAGATCCAGAAAGTGCAGCAGCAGCTGATGGAGAACTTCAAGTGCAAGAACCTTGGGAGGTAAAGTACTACCTCGGGATGCACGTGGAGAGGGATCCAGATCACAGGTGGTTGAAGCTGCACCAGGAGAAGTTCATCAAGGAGCTGGGGGAGAAGTATAGGATTGAGAATGAGCGCAAGGTTGCAACTCCCCTGCCAGCAGAATTCAAGCTTGTGAAGGCTGCAGAGGATGAAGGGGTTGAAGCCGAGGAGCAGCAGAAATTTCAGTCCTTGGTGGGCAGCCTCTTGTATGCAGCGGTTCAAACGAGGCCCGACATCTCTTTCTCTATTGGGCAGCTGGCAAGGGTGGTGCAGAATCCATCAGAGGAGCAGGTGGATGCAGGTGAGCGTGTGGTGAAGTACCTGAACTCTCACCCAAGCATTGGAGTTCAATACTCCGCATCTGCACAGGTGAAGCAGAAAGGGGTTGAGGTGCTGAAAGAGAAGGGGGAGCGGCTTGGGGAAGGCAAGCTGTTTCTCACTTGCTTTACCGATGCTACGTGGGCTTCTGAGAAGGAGGATTTCTCATCTGTGGGAGGATACATCTGCGTAGTTGGGGGAGGACCTGTTAGTTGGAGGTCCAAGAAACAGACGGAGACGGCACTATCTTCCGTGGAATCGGAGTACATGGCGATGTTCCATGGGGTGAAGGAGGTGATTTGGCTGACGAGGCTGTTAGAGAAGATTGGCCAGGAGCAGAAGGTTGCTACGCCGCTGTTTTGTGATAGCAAGGGGGCTCTTGGGATGGCCAGGAACGCTGTGCTTCATGGGCTGAACAAGCACATACGTATCAAGTGGCACTGGCTGCGTAAGGAGGTGAAGAGGGGGACGGTGAATCCGATCTACATCAAGACTCACCAGCAGCCTGCAGACTTCCTCACTAAGAGGCTTGCAGATGAGCCTCATTGGCGTTGTGTGCGCATGAGTGGAATGAGCATGAACTAGCATGGAATGATGGGGATGCAGCCGGCAGGCTCAGGGGGAGTGTGTTGGGTGCAAATTCACATTGCACGACATCCTGCCGTCTGTTTGTACGAGTATGCGTGTGCGAATGCATTTGGATGTGAATGGAATGTTCGTGTGTTAGTTTGCTTTCGCAATTTTCGCTTGATGCATTTGCAGGTACTCGCGCAATGTGCGCTTCGGCACAACATTGTACGCGCTATGAACAGTGCAAGCAGAAAGGACGAGCTCGCAAAGGAACCCAAGATGGACGCTTTGCAGTTCGGTTGAATTGATTGCGCAGATTCAGTTCTATCCAACTCGAAATTGTACTGTTTTGTTTGGTTGACTATAGTGTAGCAAGGCAGGCACTATAGGGGTACAATTTAGGTGAAGGTTGGATGTTGTTTGTCTGTATCTGCATGCTACAAGGCCAGGGGAAACCAGCGGAACCAGCATTTGGCTGGTTGGGCAAAGACAAAACAGGTTCTGTTTTTAGGACCTAAACCAGGTTGCTGTTTTCCCAGGTTGGAAAAACAGAACCAGAGGTTGTTTACCAACCTACCACCTGCTGTTTTGTCCAGCCAGGTTTGTTCTGTTGCTTGGAATTATTTGGGATCATCCCTGGTTGTTCCCAGGTTGATTCCCAAGGTCCTTGCTAGCTAGAACTATTTATTCTTTCTCTGTTTGTACCTGGATATAGTGAAATTGATTCAAGCGAATTCCTTCCTTGCTGGAATTTCGTTTCTACGCGGTGCGACGGCGGAATGCTACCGAGTCAACGCTAGTACGCTAGCACTACGACGCTAGGCAAACGCTGTCCGAGTCATAAATTCGTAATGGCAGAACTTTTCGCGAGGCAACTTGGCTCTTTTGAAAGCTCTTAGACTGAGCTTCGATATAGCGAGTTCTCAGCTTAATCCGATCGACGGTCTGCACGGCACGCTGCGCGACGTTCAAGGTACTCTTGCTGTTTTGACTAAGTCCCTCTTGATCCCTCTCTCTACATACTCGGACCCGAGGATAGGGGCTGGTCTTGTACCAAGCACCCAGGGACCCTTGGAGGTGACCCCGAGGAGAGGTTTTAAGTTCGATAACGTCTTAATAGCCTGAGTTTATTAGCCTGCCGGCTGCCGGCTCCCCCTCAGCCTGTCGGCTGCATCCCCAACATTCCATGCCAGTTCATGCTCATTCCACTCATGCGCACACAACGCCAATGAGGCTCATCCGCAAGCCTCTTGGTGAGGAAGTCTGCTGGCCCTCTTCACCTCCTTACGCAGCCAGTGCCACTTGATACGCATGTGCTTGTTCAGCCCATGAAGCACAGCGTTCCTGGCCATCCCAAGAGCCCCCTTGCTATCACAAAACAGCGGCGTAGCAACCTTCTGCTCCTGGCCAATCTCCTCTAACAGCCTCCTTAGCCAAATCACCTCCTTCACCCCATGGAACATCGCCATGTACTCTGATTCCACGGAAGAGAGTGCCGTCTCCGTCTGCTTCTTTGGCCTCCAACTAACAGGTCCTCCCCCAACTACACAGATGTATCCTCCCACAGATGAGGAATCCTCCTTCTCAGAAGCCGACGTAGCATCAGTAAAGCAAGTAAGAAACAGCTTGCCTACTCCAAGCCGCTCTCCCTTCTCTTTCAGCACCTCAACCCCTTTCTGCTTCACCTGTGCAGATGCGGAGTATTGAACTCCAATGCTTGGGTGAGAGTTCAGATACTTCACCACACGCTCAGCTGCATCCACCTGCTCCTCTGATGGATTCTGCACCACCCTAGCCAGCTGCTCAACCGAGAAAGAGATGTCGGGCCTCGTGTGAACTGCTGCATACAAGAGGCTGCCCACCAAGGACTGAAATTGCTGCTGCTCCTCGGCTTCAACCCCTTCATCCTCTGGAGCCTTCACAAGCTTGAATTCTGCTGGCAGGGGAGTTGCAACCTTGCGCTCATTCTCAATCCCATACTTCTCCCCCAGCTCCTTGATGAACTTCTCCTGGTGCAGCTTCAACCACCTGTGATCTGGATCCCTCTCCACGTGCATCCCGAGGTAGTACTTTACCTCCCCAAGGTTCTTGCACTTGAAGTTCTCCATCAGCTGCTGCTGCACTTTCTGGATCTCCTTCATGCTGCTGCTGAAGAGAAGAATGTCGTCCACGTAGACCAGAAACATCACCAGCTTCTCCTTCTCCCCCTTGAGAAAGAGGCTCTCATCGCAGCTGCTGGTCCTGAATCCCATCTCCTCTAAAACAGATGCCAACTTCTGGTACCAGCAGCGTGACGCTTGCTTCAATCCGTAGATGGACTTTTTCAGCTTGCACACCCTTCCCGTACCATCCTCATACCCACGCGGCTGCGTCATGTACACATCCTCCTCTAAAATCCCATCGAGGAATGCCGTTGATATATCCATCTGAATGATGAATTTCCCACTAACGGCTGCATCTGCCAACAAGACACGGAGGGTAGGGGGTTTGGCAGTGGGAGCAAAGATCTCATTGAAGTCCTGCTTCTCCTTCTGCATAAACCCCTTAGCCACCAGCCTACTCTTGTAGATGGTGACCTGTCCCTTGTCATCGGTCTTGATCCTTAGCACCCACTTGCACTGTACGGCTTTCTTCCCCTCAGGCAGCACCACCAGATCCCATGTCCCATTCTCTAGCAGGCTCTGGTACTCAGCATCCCTGGAAACCAGCCACTTCTCCCTATCTGGTCCAGCTAATGCCTCCTCCATGCTAGCTGGTTCCTCTGGTGCAGGGGCAAGAAAACAGTAGGCAGGTTCATCCTCCTCATCCGGGTCATAGCCATGCGGTAGAATCAGCAATGCCTCCTCGGTCCCAAGCTGCTGCTCCGCTACACCTGATCCTGCAGTCAGCTTCTTAGTAGCCATACGGATACGTCCTGGCCTGGAGACGGGTGTCTCCCATCCCTTCATAACGACACCCTTCAGCTTCTTAGTTTTTCCCTGGTGGTGCCCTCCTCCCTCGGATCCAGCAGCTCCACTAGTGCTACCGCTAGTCTCCACACCATTGTTTTCACCAGCAGGTGCCTCCTGCATCTTCTCTCCATCACCACCCTCTGCAGCTGCCTCATCTCCCTCCTCCCACACACTAGGAGTCAGGTCCAGCTGCATGGTGATCTGCTCCATCTGCTGGGACACCTTAGCCTCCGGCTGTTTCTCCCAGCTCCCATACATCATGCCCTCAACAAACTTCACATCCCTGCTGTCAAACAACACACCCTTGCATGGTTCCCACAGCAGCCATCCTTTCCTCTCAGCAGCCAGGCCCAAATGCACACACCAGATTGCACTTGCCCCCAACTTACTTCGGTAGACCTTGGGGACGTGGGCGACTGCCATGCAACCGAACACTCTCAGCATGTCCACCGGCGGCTTCCTCCCAAGCCACCTCTCCAACGGCACCCAGGAATCATCCCCAACCTTGGAAAGAACCCTGTTCCTAGCGACCGTAGCGTGCCGGACAGCATGGGGCCACATGGAGTTGGCCAGCCCAGATTCTATGAGCAGCGCCCTAGCTGTCTCCAGAATGGTCCGGTTCGCCCATTCTGCTACACCGTTGGACTGTGGGGTGTAAGCCGTGGTCAGCTCCCTCTGGATGCCCTGCTTCTTAAGCCAGGCCGTCATCTCAGCTCCAAGGAACTCACCACCCCGATCTGTCCTGATCCGGTTCACTACACACTCCGCTTGCTTCTCCACGAATGGCAGCCAATCTTCCTGTATTGTAGAGGCGGCGTGGTCCTTCTGCTTCAGCGGATATGCCCACATAAGCCTGCTCCAATCATCCACTATGGTCAGAAAGTACCGCTCCCCCTTGTGCCCCTGAACCGGCAGCGGCCCCACCAAGTCCATGTGGAGCAACTCTAAAGGCTTCTTGCTCCTGCCAGTCACACTATGGAAGGGGAAACGGGTGAATTTGGATAGCAAGCATATTTCACAATTGTCATCAGGTGGCTGGCCATTCAGCTTCAGTCCCTTGACGACCCCATCCTTCTCCAGCTGCTTCAGCAAAGGCATTGCTACATGCCCCAAGCGTCGGTGTGCAGTTGCCCAATCCGTCTCCCCAGATCTGGCCGACATTTTGACACCAACCCCTCCAACGGCGTTGCACTCCCCCTGGGATGCAGACCCCTCTCCAGCCTGCCCCTCACCGTGCCACGCCAATGCCGGCAGCTGCCACATGGATCTATACACATCCTTGCTCTCGTGCAGATCCCAAAGCACCCGGTTGCCCAGCTGCCCCTTGTAAGTGCGTGCCCCATCCGTGCTAGTACTCACCCCAGCTTTGGCGAGCTTACGGAGGGAGTTGTGGTTGGCCTTGAGGTCGGGAACAAGGAGAACGTTGTGCAGCACCACCGGCTTGCCATCCGCTCCCTTGAATGCAGCTCGTCCCGCACCAGCCACCTTCAACGCGTGTCCAGAGGCAGAGCACACCTCAGAGATTGGTGCAGAGCGTAGGTCATCTAGCAAGTCCTTGCGCGGCGTCATCGTCCACGCAGCGCCCGTGTCCAACACCCAATAGTCCAGGGGGTGCAGCTCTGCTCCAACCTTGGCAGAGGCGTCTCCTTGCTCCCCCTGCTCTCCAATGTGGAAGAACTGGCCCGCGGTGCGCTCCTTCTTCTTCTCCGTACCGCCGTTGCTCTTCGGGTTGTTGTCGGACGAATCGGCGACCATGCTCGCGCCGTTTTTCTGGTTCCTCCGCGCGCCGCCATCCTGGTGACGATTCTGGGGGGTCCATCCATCGGGTTTCTTATAGCACAAAAACCAGGGGTGCCCCTCCTTCTCACAATACCAGCAACTCCCTTTCATTTTGCCACCAGTACCCGACTTGCCCCCACGTCCAGATTTCGCACCGCGACTCCAACCGGTACCTCCTTGTTGGTCGTTGGAGTCGTCGTCCTTCTTTGCACCGCGCCCGGCACCACCGAAGCCACGTCCTCTGCCACGTCGGCTCCCTTGCATCCCATAGCCGCTGCTGCCGTCGTCTCCACCCCTCAGTTGGCGGCGACGGAAGTCCTCCTCCAGAATCTTTGTCCGCACCCACTCGAGTGTCCACGAGCTCTGGTTCTGCGGCAGGCTCAATCCGCTCGTGAGTTGAAGCCACGATTCCGGCAGCAGCGAGAGCATCTTCAAACATTTGGTCTGCTCCGGGTAGGTGATTCCCGCGGTCGCAAACTTCGCGTAGAGGTCGCGCATCTTGTCCAGGACAGGTTGCACTGGCTCTCCCTGGCTCAGGCGCAACGCGGACAGCTCCCTCTCCAGCATCAACGTTGCAACAACGGAGGTCGGGGCGTGCAGCTCCTTCAACACGGTCCACGCCTTCGGACCGCACTCCACCTCCGGCACCAGGTGCATGACGTGGTGACGCTGGTTCAGCTCCAAACTCTGCGACATCAAATAGTAGCCAGCCGAGGAGCGCTCGTCCCAATCTTCCTGCAGCGTGGGGTCACTCGGTCTAGGCTCCTCCCCAATCATTAGTTTCAGCAAACCGATCTGACGGAAATACAATTGCATTTTCCAGGCCCAATCATCATAGCCCTCACCATTGAACTTCTCGACGGTGAAGTTCTTCAGCACCTCCTTGATCAGCGAGCCCTGGTTTGTTCGCGCTCCCCTTGGCGCCGAAACACCAGAATCTTGGCTGCCGCGACGATCTTGGGCTGAAGATTCACTAGCTCCCGCCGAATCCTTTCCCGCCATAGCTACCTATAACGAGGATCGCTATAACGCAGCTCCGATACCAGCTTGTTGGTGTAAGGGCCTAATAAACTCAAGCTATTAAGACTTAATCAAACTTAAAACCTCTCCTCGGGGTCACCTCCAAGGGTCCTTGGGTGCCTGGTACAAGACCAACCCCTATCCTCGGGTCCGAGTTTGTAGAGAGAGGAGTCAAGAATGACTTAGCCAAAATAACAAGAGTACCTTGAACGTCGCGCAGCGTATCGTGCAGACCGTCGATCGGATTAAGCTGAGAATTTGCTATATCGAAGCTCACGCTAAGAGCTTTAAAATAAACCAAGTTGCCTCGCGAAAAATTCTGCCATTGCAAAGTTATGGCTCGGACAGCGTTTGCCTAGCGTCGTAGTGCTAGCGTGCTAGCGTTGACTCGGTAGCATTCCGCCATCGTACCGTGTAGAAACGAAATTCCAGGAAGGGAGGAATTCGCTTGAATCAAATTGACTATATCCAGGTACAAACAGAGAAGGAATAAATAGTTATAGCTAGCAAGGACCTTGAGAATCAACCTGGGAACAACCAGGGATGATCCCAAATAATTCCAAGCAACAGAACCAACCTGGCTGGACAAAACAGCAGGTGGTAGGTTGGTAAACAACCTCTGGTTCTGTTTTTCCAACCTGGGAAAACAACAAACAGGTTCAGGTCCTAAAAACAGAACCTGTTTTGTCTTTGCCCAACCAGCCAAATGCTGGTTCCGCTGGTTTCCCCTGGCCCTGTAGCATGCAGATACAGACAAACAACATCCAACCTTCACCTAAATTGTACCCCTATAGTGCCTGCCCTGCTACACTATAGTCAACTAAACAAAACAGTACAATTTCGAGTTGGATAGAACTGAATCTGCGCAATCAATTCAACCGAACCGCAAAGCTTCCATCTTGGGTTCCTTTGCGAGCTCGTCCTTTCTGCTTGCACTGTTCATAGCGCGTACAATGTTGTGCCGAAGCGCACAATGCGCGAGTACCTGCAAATGCATCAAGCGAAAATTGCGAAAGCAAACAAACACACGAACATTCCATTCACATCCAAATGCATTTGCACACGCATACTCGTACAAACAGACGGCAGGATGTCGTGCAATGTGAATTTGCACCCAACAATTCTCTCGGACGCTCCCACTGCTCCCGCTTCGCCTACCACGTCTAACGCATCCAACACCATCAGTTGAGCGGTCCTCCTCAGGTGTCTGAAGCTGACGAAGATGAAACACCCTCGGCTGTGAACAAGGGGACTCCTGAAGATGAACATCAACCGCCACCAGGAACACCTGCAGCCGACACGAGTGAACATCCTGAGATCCAGCTTGAAGAGAGTCATGCCGCGCCGCCGACAATCATCTCTGGACAGCGCAATGCCACGCCCCTCAATCCGCTCGCGTTGAAGCTGCTGCATTTGGTTCGGCGCGTGAATGGTGGAATGGGAATGGCGGAGGCTGACATCAATGGCCTGCTACAGCTCGTGGTAGAGCCCGGCCTCGCGCCTCTTGTGACCTCGAAGCTCCGGAACTGCAAGGATCTGGAGCGGTTCGAGATGGAGCGCTTGGCAGGGCTCAATCGCGGATGGTCGGTGGTGACCTTCGAGGTCGAGGGTCATCCGCCACAGCGCCTGCTCTTCCAGAACCCAGCTCAGGTATGCCAACCCTGTAGAGCTGGCTATGAAATGCTGTTGCGAGCCCCATGTGGTGAATGTATAATGTTATCTTCATTATGTTTGTATGAGATCTGACCCACCTGACAAGCCACTAACCACGCCCCTGTTCTCTCCTGCCTTCGCCACCATACACCAGGCATTTGCTGAACTGTTTGGGCATCCCGGCTTCAAGCTCAAGGCGCGTGTCGATGAGGACTCTGACACAGGCGAGCGTCGCTATACCACGCCGGAAACAAGAACGTGGTGGAATGATGCTCAGGTAAGGAAATACCCTTTTTTCACCCAAAACCCGATCCGTGCTCGTGCCTCTGTCGCTGCGCTTTAGTGTCTCGAGCATCAGGAGTGTGTCATGTTCGTTGCACATGCTATAATGCTGGTTTAATCCGCCTGGCTACAAGTTACCTTGGTGGTGTTTGACCTCCAGGTGCTGGCTATGTGCAACCCGATATCGTAGATGTTTAGTGGTTGTTTATGATGCCTACCTATGATGCTTCATTATGTGTCCGTTGCCGCTTTGTCGTGCATTGCAGGAACACTTCGGATGGACTGAAGTCGTGGACGGAATCATCCTATATATTCGGATGTGACGCACATGAGCAACAACGGCCGGAAGAAAGCGTGGCCGCTCATGATGACGCTTGCCAACATCCCCCAGGCCAAGCGATGGGGGAAAGCCAGGCACACGCTACTTGCCCTCCTTCCTATCCCCCTTTCTGCAATGTCTGCCGTGGAGAAGGTGATGCTCTTCCAGCGATGCGTCATCACCGTGCTCCAGCCGCTTCTCGATGGCATGGAAAGGTCCGTACTCGGTTTGCATTTTTCTATGTCGTTACCCAATCACCTGCATAGTATGCAAAGTGTCTCTGTATGTAGCATTCCCCTTTGCCCCTCTTCGTACATGCACAAAGCCGTCGTCACGCATTTCAGCTGCCACTCTACCTGTTCCTTGCAGCGGGTTCCATCGCAGGGACCCTTTCGGTGATTGGCAAACCGTGCGGCCCCTGCTGTACGCCTGGGTGTGCGACTACCCCGAGAGCAGCAAGATCAGTTGCACACTCTCGCATGGATCGCGGATGCCATGCAGCATCTGCTATGCTGCAAATGTGAGGTTACATGCCATGTGCGCGCCTTCAAATCCATTGTCGTTTGAATGTCACCTGATAGAACCCATAAACTCACTACCCTTACATTTGTATCCCATCCCAAACCCCCGTGCTACACTAGGAGCATCTGGTTGCTGTCAAGGCACGGAACACGTCGCGCACGCCTGAACAGCAGCAATGGATCGTTAATGAGGCGGCTGGGATGACAACTAGCCATGACAACCCGTGCAAGACTTTCTCGACCTACCCTGTTGAGATGAGCGACCTGTTTCCCGGGCTACTGTGCATTCTATGCACTCCGAAACCCTAAGGAATTGTCAGATGTGCTTTGCCCCATTGAACCCACCCCACATGTTGTTTACGTTGGCTGCCCGGGTCGGTCAACTACATTTCTCCTCCATTCCCCACCACATCCCCATTTCCAGTGTGTGCTCTGGAAGTGGGATGTCCCAGGGACCGAGTGGGGCAATCCCTGTTGGGTGCAAATTCACTTTGCACGACATCCTGCCGTCTGTTTTTACGAATATGCGTGTGCAAATGCATTTGCGTGTGAGTGATGTGTTCGTGGGTTTCTTTGCTTTCGCAATTTTCGCTTGATGCATTTGCAGGTACTCGCGCAATGTGCGATTCGGCACAACATTGTACGAAAAGGAACCCAAGATGGAAGCTTTGCAGTTTGGTTCATTTGAATACGCGGATTCAGTTTTATCCAACTCAGGATTGTACTGTTTTGTTCGGTTATCTATAGTGTGCTAGGGCAAGTACTATAGGGGTACAATAAGGTGAAGGTTGGATGTTGTTTGTCTGTATCTGCATGCTACAGGGCCAGGGGAAACGAGCAAAACCAGAATTTGGCTGGTTGGGCAAGAACAAAATAGGTTCTGTTTTTAGGACCTGAACCTGGTTGTTGTTTTCCCAGGTTGGAAAAACAGAACCAGAGGTTGTTTACCAACCTACCACCTGCTGTTTTGTCCAGCCAGGTTGGTTCTGTTGCTTGGAATTATTTAGGATCATCCCTAATTGTTCCCAGGTTGATTCCCAAGGTCCTTGCTAGCTAGATTTATATATTCCTCCTCTGTTTGTACCTGGATATAGTCAATTGATTCAAGAGAATTTCCTCCTTGCTGGAATTTCGATTCAACGCGGTTCGGCGGCGGAATGCTACCCGAGTCAACGCTAGTACGCTAGCACTACGACGCTAGGTCAACGCTATCCGAGCCATAACTCCGTAATGGCAGAACTTTTCGCGAGGCAGCTTGGCTCATTTCTAAAGCTCTTGGAGCGAGCTTCGATATAGGCAATTCTCAGCTTAATCCGATCGACGTTCTGCATGATACGCTGTGCAACGTACAATGTACTGTTGCTATTTGATTGCGTTCGTCTTATCCCTCTCTCTACAAACTCGGACCCGAGGATAGGGGCTGGTCTTGTACCAGGCACCCAAGGACCCTTGGAGGTGACCCCGAGGAGTTTATTAGGTCCTTATACCAAAAAGCTGGTATCAGAGCTGCGTTATAGCGATGCTTTTTGTAGATAGCTATGGCGGGAAAGGATTCGGCGGGAGCTAGTGAATCTTCAGCCCAAGATCGTAGCGGCAGCCAAGATTCTGGTGTTTCGGCGCGAAGGGGAGCACGAGCAAACCAGGGTTCGCTGATCAAGGAGGTGCTGAAAAACTTCACCGTCAAGAAGTTCAATGGTGAGGGTTCTGATGATTGGGCCTGGAAAATGCAACTCTATTTCCGTCAGATTGGATTGCTGAAACTAATGTTTGGGGAGGAGCCTAGACCGAGTGACCCCGCGCTGCAGGAAGATTGGGACGAGCGTGCCTTGGCTGGCTACTACTTGATGTCGCAGAGTTTGGAGCTGGACCAGCCACACCACGTCATGCACCTGCTGCCGGAGGTTGAGTGCGGTCCGAAGGCGTGGACCGTGCTGAAGGACCTGCACGCCCCATCCTCTGTTGCCGCGTCGCTCATGATGGAGAGGGAGCTGTCCGCGCTGCGCCTGAGCGAGGGAGAGCCAGCCCAACCTGTTCTGGACAAGATGCGTGATCTCTACGCGAAGCTGGCGACCGCGGGAATCACCTACCCGGAGCAGACCAAGTGCCTGAAGATGCTCTCGCTACTGCCGTAGTCGTGGCTGCAATACACAAGCGGATTGAGCCTGCCGCAGAACCAGAGCTTGTGGACGCTCGAGTGGGTGCGCACGAAGATCCTGGAGGAGGATTTCTGTCGCCGCCAACTGAGGGGTGGAGACGAGGGCAGCAGTGGCTACGGAATGCAAGGAGGCAAACGTGGCAGAGGACGTGGCTTCCGTGGTGCTGGTTGTTGGTGTAAGGGCCTAATAAACTCAAGCTATTAAGACTTTATCAAACTTAAAACCTCTCCTCGGGTTCACCTCCAAGGGTCCCTGGGTGCTTGGTACAAGACCAGCCCCTATCCTCGGGTCCGAGTATGTAGAGAGAGGGATCAAGAGGGACTTAGTTAAAACAGCAAGAGTTCCTTGACCGTCGCGCAGCGTGCCGTGCAGACCGTCGATCGGATTAAGCTGAGAACTCGCTATATCGAAGCTCACTCTAAGAGCTTTCAAAAGAGCCAAGTTGCCTAGCGAAAAGTTCTGCCATTACGAAGTTATGGCTCGGACAGCGTTTGCCTAGCGTCGTAGTACTAGCGTACTAGCGTTGACTCGGTAGCATTCTGCCGTCGCACCGCGTAGAAACGAAATTCCTGCAAGGAAGGAATTCGCTTGAATCAATTTCACTATGTCCAGGTACAAACAGAGAAGGAATAAATAGTTCTAGCTAGCAAGGACCTTGGGAATAAACCTGGGAACAACCAGGGATGATCCCAAATAATTCCAAGTAACAGAACCAACCTGACTGGACAAAACAGCAGGTGGTAGGTTGGTAAACAACCTCTGGTTCTGTTTTTCCAACCTGGGAAAACAACAACCAGGTTCAGGTCCTAAAAAGAGAACCTGTTTTGTCTTTGCCCAACCAGCCAAATGCTGGTTCCGCTGGTTTCCCCTGGCCCTGTAGCATGCAGATACAGACAAACAACATCCAACCTTCACCTAAATTGTACCCTTATAGTGCCTGCCCTGCTACACTATAGTCAACCAAACAAAACAGTACAATTTCGAGTTGGATAGAACTGAATCTGCGCAATCAATTCAACCGAACTGCAAAGCGTCCATCTTGGGTTCCTTTGTGAGCTCGTCCTTTCTGCTTGCACTGTTCATAGCGCGTACAATGTTGTGCCGAAGCGCACATTGCGCGAGTACCTGCAAATGCATCAAGCGAAAATTGCGAAAGCAAACAAACACACGAACATTCCATTCACACCCAAATGCATTCGCACACGCATACTCCTACAAACAGACGGCAGGATGTCGTGCAATGTGAATTTGCACCCAACACTTGTCGCGGTGCAAAGAAGGACGACGACTCCAACGACCAACAAGGAGGTACCGGTTGGGGTCGCGGTGGGAAATCTGGACGTGGGGGCAGATCGTGTGCTGGTGGCAAAATGAAAGGGAGCTGCTGGTATTGTGAGAAGGAGGGGCATCCCTGGTTCTTGTGTTATAAGAAACCCGAAGGGTGGACCCCCCCAGAATCGCCATCAGGATGGCGGCGCTCGGAGCAACCAGAAAAGCGGCGCGAACATGGTCGCAGATTCGTCCGACGACAACCTGAAAGGCAAAGGCGGTGCTGAGAAGAAAAAGGAGCGCACCGCGGGCCAGTTCTTCCATGTTGGAGACGAGGGGGAGCAAGGAGACGGTTCTGCCAAGTTTGGAGCAGAGCTGCACCCCCTGGACTATTGTGTGTCGGACACGGGCGCTACGTGGACGATGACGCCGCGCAAGGACCTGCTAGACGACCTACGCGCTGCACAAATCTCTGAGCTGTGCTCTGCCTCTGGACATGCGTTGAAAGTGACTGGTGCGGGACAAGCTGCATTCAAGGGAGCGGATGGCAAGCCGGTAGTACTGCACGACGTTCTGCTCGTTCCCGACCTCAAGGCCAACCTCATCTCCCTCCGTACGCTCGCCATGGCTGGGATGAGTATTAGCACGGATGGGGCACGCACTTACAAGGGGCAGCTGGGCAACCGGGTGCTTTGGGATCTGCACGAGAGCAAGGATGTGTATAGATCCATGTGGCAGCTGCCGGCATTGGCGTGGCACTGTGGGGGGCAGGCTAGAGAGGGGTCTGCGTCCCAGGGGGAGTGCAACGCCGTGGGAGCCGTTGGTGTGAAATTGTCGGCCAGATCTGGGGAGACCGATTGGGCATTGGGGCATGTGGCAATGCCTTTGCTGCAGCAGCTAGAGAAGGACGGAGCCGTTAAGGGCTTGAAGCTGAATGGACAGCCACCAAATAAGAACCGTGAAATCTGTTTGCTCTCAAAGTTCACCCGTTTCCCCTTCCTTAGTGTGGCTGGCTGGAGCAAGAAGCCGTTGGAGCTGGTCCACATGGACTTGGTGGGGCCACTGCCGGTGCAAGGGCACAAGGGGGAGCGGTATTTTCTAACTATAGTAGATGATTGGAGCAGGCTGATGTGGGCGTATCCGCTGAAGCAGAAGGACCACGCCGCCTCCACGATACGGGAAGATGGGCTGCCGTTCGTGGAGAAGCAAGCAGAGTGTGTGGTGAAGCGGATTAGGACAGACCGGGGTGGTGAGTTTCTTGGAGCTGAGGTGACGGCCTGGCATAAGAAGCAGGGCATCCAGAGGGAGCTGACGGCCTACACCCCACAGTCCAACGGTGTAGCAGAAGGGCGAACCGGACCATTCTAGAAACAGCTAGGGCGCTGCTCATGGAATCAGGAGTGGGCAACTCCATGTGGCCTCATGCTGTCCGGCACGCTACCGTGGCTAGGAACAGGGTGCTCACCAAGGTTGGGGATGACTCCTGGGTGCCGTTGGAGAGGTGGCTTGGGAGGAAGCCGCCGGTGGACATGCTGAGGGTGTTCGGTTGCATGGCAGTTGCCCACGTCCCCAAAATCTACCGAAATAAGTTGGGGGCAACTGCAATCTGGTGTGTGCATTTGGGGCTGGCTGCTGAGAGCAAGGAATGGCTGCTGTGGGAACCATGCAAGGATGTGTTGTTTGACAGCAGGGATGTGAAGTTTGTTGAGGGCATGATGTATGGGAGCCGGGAAAAACAGCCGGAGGCTATGGTATCTCAGCTGATGGAGCAGATCACCAGGCAGCTGTACCTGACTCCTAGTGTGTGGGAAGAGGGAGAGGAGGCAGCTGCAGAGGGTGGTGATGGAGAGAAGGTACAGGAGGCACCTGCTGGTGGAGGAGATGGTGTGAAGACTAGTGGTAGCACTGAGGGAGGCGAGCAGCAGCAGGGCAAAGCTAAGGTGCCTAAACTACCGTCAAGGAGGAAGCTGAAAGGTGCCATTGTGAAGGGATGGGAAATACCCGTCACCAGGCCAGGACGTACCCGTATGGCCACTAGGAAGCTGACTGCAGGAGCTCATGTAGCAGAGCAGCAGCTTGGGAACGAGGAGGCGTTGCTGATTTTGCCTCAAGGCTATGACCCGGATGAGGAGGACGAGCCTGCATACTGTTTTCTTGCCCCTGCACCAGAGGAACCAGCTAGCATAGAGGAGGAACTAGCTGGGCCAGATAGGGACAAGTGGCTGGCTTCTAGGGTTGCTGAATACCAGAGCCAGCTAGAGAATGGGACTTGGGATCTAGTGGTGCTGCCTGAGGGAAAGAAAGTGATAGAGTGCAAGTGAGTGCTGAGGATCAAGACCGATGACCAGGGGCAGGTCACCATCTCCAAGAGTAGGTTGGTGGCTAAGGGGTTTCAGCAGAATGAGAAGCAGGACTTCAATGAGATCTTTGCTCCCACTGCCAAACCCCTTACCATCCGTGTCTTGTTGGCAGATACAGCCGTTAGTGGGAAATTCATCATTTAGATGGATATATTAACGGCAAACCTCAATTGAATTTTAGAGGTGGTGTACATGACGCAGCCGCCTGGGTATGAGGATGGTACGGGCAGGGTGTACAAGCTGAAAAAGTCCATCTACGGATTGAAGCAAGCGCCACGCTGCTGGTACCAGAAGTTGGCAGCTGTTTTAGAGGAGATGGGATTCAGAACCAGCAGCTGCGATGAGAGCCTCTTTCTCAAGGGGGAGAAGGAGAAGCTGGTGATGTTTCTGGTCTACGTGGACGAGATTCTTCTCTTCAGCTGCAGCATGAAGGATATCCAGAACGTGCAGCAACAGCTGATGGAGAACATCAAGTGCAAGACCCTTGGGGAGGTAAAGTGTTACCTCGGGATGCACGTGGAGAGGGATCTGGATCACAGGTGGTTGAAGCTGCACCAGGAGAAGTTCATCATGCAGCTGGGGGAGAAGTATGGGATTGAGAAGGAGCGCAAAGTTGCAACTCCCCTGCCAACTCAATTCAAGCTTGTCAAGGCTGCTGAGGATGAAGGGGTTGAAGCCGAGGAGCAGCAGCATTTTCAGTCATTGGTGCAGCCTCTTGTACGCAGCAGTTCACACGAGGCCCGACATCTCATTCTCGGTTGGGCAGCTGGCCAGGGTGGTGCAGAATCCATCTGAGGAGAAGGTAGATGCAGCTGAACGTGTGGTGAATACCTGAACTCTCACCCAAGCATTGGAGTTCAATACTCTGCTTCTGCACAGGTGAAGCAGAAAGGGGTTGAGGTGCTGAAGGAGGAAGGGGAGAGGCTTGGAGAAGGCAAGCTCTTTCTCACATGTTTTACCGATGTTACTTGGGCTTCTGAGAAGGAGGATTCCTCTTCTGTGAGAGGATACATCCGCCTGGTTGGGGGAGGACCCGTTAGTTGGAGGTCCGAGAAGCAGATGGAGACGGCACTCTCCTCCGAGTACGTGGCGATGTTCCATGGGGTAAAGGAGGTGATTTGGCTGAAGAGGCTGTAAGAGGAGATTGGCCAGGAGCAGAAGGTTGCTACACCGCTGTTTTGTGATAGCAAGGGGGCTCTTGGGATGGCCAGGAACGCTGTGCTTCATGGGCTGAACAAGCACATGCGTATCAAGTGGCGCTCGCTGCACAAGGAGGTGAGGAGGGGGACGGTGAATCCGATCTATATCAAGACTCACCAGCAGCCAGCAGACTTCCTCATCAAGAGGCTTGCGGATGGGCCTCATTGGCGTTGTGTGCGCATAAGTGGAATGGGCATGAAGTAGCATGGAATGATGGGAATGCAGCCGGCAGGCTGAGGGGGAGTGTGTTGGGTGCAAATTCGCTTTGCACGACATCCTGCCGTCTGTTTGTACGAGTATGCGTGTGCGAATGCATTTGGGTGTGAATGGAATGTTCGTGTGTTTGTTTGCTTTCGCAATTTTCACTTGATGCATTTGCAGGTACTCGCGCAATGTGCGCTTCGGCACAACATTGTACGCGCTATGAACAGTGCAAGCAGAAAGGACGAGCTCGCAAAGGAACCCAAGATGAAAGCTTTGCAGTTCGGTTGAATTGATTGCGCAGATTCAGTTTTATCCAACTCAGAATTGTGCTGTTTTGTTTGGTTATCTATAATGTGCTAGGGCAGGCACTATAGGGGTACAATTAGGTGAAGGTTGGATGTTGTTTGTCAGTATCTGCATGCTACAGGGCCAGGGGAAACTAGCAAATCCAGAATTTGGCTGGTTTGGCAAGGACAAAACAGGTTCTGTTTTTAGGACCTGAACCTGGTTGTTGTTTCCCAGGTTGGAGAAACAGAACCAAAGGTTGTTTACCAACCTACCACCTGCTATTTTGTCCAGCCAGGTTGGTTCTCTTGCTTGGAATTATTTGGGATCATCCCTGTTTGTTCCCAGGTTGATTCCGAAGGTCCTTGCTAGCTAGAACTATATATTCTTTCTCTGTTTGTACCTGGATATAGTCAATTGATTCAAGCGAATTTCCTCCTTGCTGGAATTTCGATTCTACGTGGTTCGGCGGCGGAATGCTACCCGAGTCAACGCTAGTACGCTAGCATTACGACGCTAGGTCAACGCTGTCCAAGCCATAACTCCGTAATGGCTGAACTTTTCGAGAAGCAACTTGGCCCGTATTTTAAGCTCTTGGAGCGAGCTTCAATATAGGCAATTCTCAGCTTAATCCGATCGACGGTCTGCACGATACACTGCGCAACGTACAAGTTACTCTTGCTATTTGATTGCGTTCGTCTTATCCCTCTCTTTACAAACTCGGACCCGAGGATAGGGGCTGGTCTTGTACCAGTCACCCAAGGACCCTTGGAGGTGACCCCGAGGAGAGGTTTAAGTTTGAATTGCGACTTAGTGGCTTGAGTTTATTAGGTCCTTACACGAACAATACCTACCTCGTTGTCATGCCTGAGATCATGCACCAGGCGGACCTGTTCATCATGAGCCACATTGTGGCTGTCGTGCGCAAGATGAAGAAGCGGCGCGTGAAGCAGATGGACAGGTCAGTGTTTTTGTGCATTGGATTCGTTGCTCTTGTTCATATATACTCAAAGCAAAACTACTTTGCTCTTACTGACATGTTTCTGGATTTGTGCCGCCGTTGAACTGATGTGTATGGGCAGGCGCCTGTCACTCATTCGCGACCGCACGCGCCTGAATCGCATGTGCCTGCCGGAGAGCGCCTGCTTCGAGTCCGGAGCATGTGTCGCGTGGCCTATAAGCACAGGGCCGTCATGCAGGTATGAAAGCCCTTGCATGTTATCATCCTGTCCGATAGGCTGCACCCTAAACACACAGCATGCAGAATCCACGTTACAAAACACACCCTGCCGACTGCCCCTTCCTTCATTCCCTGGTGCTCGTCACCACTGCCCCTGAACCAGTCTGCTCATACTGCCACTCCTTGTCCCGTCTCCTCACACCATCTGTGCTCACCCTCACCTTTGCTGTGCACTTTGAATTTTGCAGGTCATGGTTTTTGTTTTTGCCGGCCTGCTTCGCCAGCCCCAGATGGATGCCGTTCGTGCCTATTTTGGCTGGTACCTCCTGTGCTCCCATCCAATGATGCCCACTGAGCGGTCCCTCCGGGAGCTGAAGAAGATGACCTCTCGGTACTAATCTCATGCATGTTAACCCCTGTGCATGGAACGAATGCATGGCTACTACATATGTGCTCTTGTAGTAGGCAATCTTGTAAGGATGGTACTGCTAAACTTTGATAGGAAACTAATTGGAGTAGGCTGCCGTATGTATTAGTAGTCTCTGATGTGATTGCAAGTGTTGTTATCTCCCACTCCCATCAGGCTGGTTGATGCAGGCTGCCTTTCCAAAGCAGCCATCCTCTTGGTACCTTGTGAAAACCCATCTCATGTCGCACTACCTCGACTCCATTCGTCGAGCGGGTCATGCGACCGAAATCAGCACCAACACGTTTAAGCACTTGCACGGACCGTTGGTAAAGAGGATCTACCGTCGTCCAACAAGCACAATGTAGATGGGCGGATCATGAAGTTCCATGCTAGGCGCATTTCGGATGTGGTGCCGGTGGACGATCCTGCTGGCCGGGACACCGCCATGCGGCAGGTAAACATGTCGAGTGCTTGAAATGCATGGATATGAATGTAGAATGTAATAAAATCAATATCATATGTTGGCAGGCAATTGAGACCGACACACGGACTCTTATCAAAGAGTCATACTTCCTCCCTGTGGAGTTTCCAGAAGAACCCACCTCCACCAACTGGTTTGCAAGGAAGTGGGCCAAGCAACACCCTGGCGCCCAAGCTGCCATCAAGGATGCGCTAATACGTTATGCCGGATGCGTCACCAAGATTCGAGTAAGTACTTGAATGTTTATGCAATCAACCATCATTTGCCTGGCTCGTATCACTGATGACTAACAACCATTCTTATGCAGGCCCATGCATCGCTGGCAATCCCTGCGGCAAACGACGCCAGCTTCTCAAGAGTTTCTCACTTCGTTCGGGCGACGCCTGACTATTTTGAGAGGCCGTGATACTCGGATGTTGCAGTGGAGGGTGTAAGGTATGGTCGGAGAGAGGAGTGGTATGCAAGGTTGCTTCTGTTGTTCCATACAAAAATACGTGGAAAGAGGAAGGAGCTGGCTTACATTAGATATTGGAATGCAAGCGGAGAGGATGCTGCAACTGGATGCCTTCGCCTCAAGTGGACGACAGAACTGTATGCGTACTCGTGATTCCGATTGAAGCGCTGTTCCGCCACGTCTATGTGGTGAAGGCATTCCATCTGGACAGTACCTATCTCCTTAATAAGTATCAGATGTGATGAATTTATCTTGTAATAAAATGGCCAGCTTATTTATCCACAGTCACATTTCACTGAAGTCAAAGCTAAGAAAATCCATTACAAATTGACAACAAATTTGGCACGCTCCAAATAAACGACAATGTACTGGCGTCGCGAATTCGATTTCCAACTCCAATAAAGCATGGGGCCACATGGAGTTGCCCACCCCTGATTCTATGAGCAGCGCCCTAGCTGTCTCCAGAATGGTCCGGTTTGCCCGTTCTGCTACACCGTTGGACTGTGGGGTGTAAGCCGTAGTCAGCTCTCTCTGAATGCCCTGCTTCTTAAGCCAGGCCGTCATCTCAGCTCCAAGGAACTTACCACCCCGGTCTGTCCTAATCCGCTTCACCACACACTCCGCTTGCTTCTCTACGAACGGCAGCCAATCTTCCCGTATCGTAGAGGCGGCGTGGTCCTTTTGCTTCAGCGGATATGCCCACATAAGCCTGCTCCAATCATCCACTATGGTCAGGAAGTACCGCTCCCCCTTGTGTCCCTGAACCGGCAGCGGTCCCACCAAATCCATGTGGACCAGCTCTAGAGGCTTCTTGCTCCTGCGAGCCACACTATGGAAGGGGAAACGGGTGAATTTGGATAGCAAGCAGATTTCACAGTTGTCATCAGGTGGCTGTCCGTTCAGC
Organism: Closterium sp. Naga37s-1; assembly: GCA_947471745.1. Classification (NCBI taxonomy): domain Eukaryota; kingdom Viridiplantae; phylum Streptophyta; class Zygnematophyceae; order Desmidiales; family Closteriaceae; genus Closterium; species Closterium sp. Naga37s-1. Next base: position 861,933 of record CANJKZ010000167.1, read on the forward strand.
TTCAAGCCTTTAACGGCTCCATCCTTCTCTAGCTGCTTCAGCAAAGGCATTGCCACATGCCCCAAGCGTCGGTGTGCCGTTGCCCAATCCGTCTCCCCAGATTTGGCCGACACTTTCACACCAACGGCTCCCACGGCGTTGCACTCCCCCTGGGACGCAGACCCCCCTCTAGCCTGCCCCCCACCGTGCCACGCCAATGCCAGCAGCTGCCACATGGATCTATACACATCCTTGCTCTCGTGCAGATCCCAAAGCACCCGGTTGCCCAGCTGCCCCTTGTAAGTGCGTGCCCCATCCGTGCTAGTACTCACCCCAGCCTTGGCGAGCTTACGGAGGGAGATGAGGTTGGCCTTGAGGTCGGGAACGAGGAGAATCGTGCAGCACCACCGGCTTGCCATCTGCTCCCTTGAATGCAGCTCGTCCCGCACCAGCCACCTTCAACGCGTATCCAGAGGCAGAGCACACCTCAGAGATTGGTGCTGCGCGTAGGTCGTCTAGCAGGTCCTTGCGCGGCGTCATCGTCCATGCAGCACCCGTGTCCAACACCCAAAAGTCCAGGGGGTGCAGCTCTGCTCCAACCTTGGCAGAACCATCTCCTTGCTCCCCCTCGTCTCCAACATGGAAGAACTGGCCCACGGTGCGCTCCCTTTTCTTCTCAGCACCGCCTGTGCCTTTCAGGTTGTCGTCGGACGAATCTGCGACCATGTTCGCGCCGATTTTCTGGTTGCTCCGAGCGCCGCCATCCTGATGGCGATTCTGGGGGGTCCATCCTTCGGGTTTCTTATAACACAAGAACCAGGGATGCCCCTCCTTCTCACAATACCAGCAGCTCCCTTTCATTTTGCCACCAGCACCCGATCTGCCCCCACATCCAGATTTCCCACCGCGACCCTATCTGGTACCTCCTTGTTGGTCGTTGGAGTCGTCGTCCTTCTTTGCACCGCGACCAGCACCACGGAAGCCACGTCCTCTGACACGTTTGCCTCCTTGCATGTCGTAGCCGCTGCTGCCCTCGTCTCCACCCCTCAGTTGGCGGCGACGGGAGTCCTCCTCCAGAATCTTCGTCCGCACCTACTCGAGCGTCCACAAGCTCTGGTTCTGCGGCAGGCTCAATCCGCTCGTGAATTGAAGCCACGATTCCGGCAGCAGCGAGAGCATCTTCAAGCATTTGGTCTGCTCCGGGTAGGTGATTCCCGCGGTTGCCAACTTTGCGTAGAGATCACGCATCTTGTCCAGAACAGGTTGCACCGGCTCTCCCTCGCTCAGGCGCAGCGCGGACAGCTCCCTCTCGATCATGACCGTTGCGGCAATGGAGGTTGGGGCGTGCAGCTCCTTCAGCACGGTCCACGCCTTCGGACCGCACTTATCCTCCGGAAGCAGGTGCATGACGTGGTGTCGCTGGTTCAGCTCCAAACTTTGCGACATTAAGTAGTAGCCAGCCGAGGAGCGCTTGTCCCATTCTTCCTGCAGCGCAGGGTCAATCGGTCTAGGCTCCTCCCCAATCATTAGTTTCAGCAATCCAATCTGACGGAAATAGAGTTGCATTTTCCAGGCCCAATCATCATAGCCCTCACCATTGAACTTCTCGACGGTGAAGTTTTTCAGCACCTCCTTGATCAGCGAGCCCTGGTTTGTTCGCGCTCCTTTTGGTTCCGAAACACCAGAATCTGGCTGCCGCTACGATCTTGGGCTGAAGATTCAGCCATAGCTACCTAAAACGAGGATCGCTATAACGCAGCTCTGATACCAGCTTGTTGGTGTAAGGGCCTAATAAACTCAGGCTATTAAGACGTTATCCAACTTAAAACCTCTCCTCGGGGTCACCTCCAAGGGTCCCTGGGTGCTTGGTACAGGACCAGCCCCTATCCTCGGTTCCGAGTATGTAGAGAGAGGGATCAAGAGGGTCAAAACAGCAAGAGTACCTTGAACGTTGCGCAGCGTGCCGTGCAGACCGTCGATCGGATTAAGCTGAGAATTCGCTATATCGAAGCTCACTCTAAGAGCTTTAAAATAAACCAAGTTGCCTCACGAAAAAGTTTTGCCATTGCAGAGTTATGAATCGGACAGCGTTTGCCTAGCGTCGTAGTGCTAGCGTACTAGCGTTGACTCGGTAGCATTCCACCGTCGAACCGCGTAGATACGAAGTTCCAGCAAGGAAGGAATTCGCTTGAATCAATTTTTACTATATACAGGTACAAACAGAGAAGGAATAAATAGTTCTAGCTAGCAAGGACCTTGGGAATCAACCTGGGAACAACCAGGGATGATCCCAAATAATTCCAAGCAACAGAACCAACCTGGCTGGACAAAACAGCAGGTGGTAGGTTGGTAAACAACCTCTGGTTCTGTTTTTCCAACCTGGGAAAACAACAACCAGGTTCAGGTCCTAAAAACAGAACCTGTTTTGTCTTTGCCCAACCAGCCAAATGCTGGTTCCGCTGGTTTCCCCTGGCCATGTAACATGCAGATACAGACAAACAACATCCAACCTTCACATAAATTGTACCCCTATAGTGCCTGCCCTGCTACACTATAGTCAACCAAACAAAACAGTACAATTTCGAGTTGGATAGAACTGAATCTGCGCAATCAATTCAACCGAACTGCAAAGCTTCCATCTTGGGTTCTTTTGCGAGCTCGTCCTTCTGCTTGCACTGTTCATAGCGCGTACAATGTTGTGTCGAAGCGCACATTGCGCGAGTACCTGCAAATGCATCAGATCGGAAACTGATCCGATTATCCACATCCTCCTACGGCGCACTTGTTCTCTCTACACTTAAAGGCGGACGGTAGTCGACGGATGTGTATTGACTACCAAGCAGTGAACAAACAGACAGTTAAAAAATAAGTATCCGATGCCGTGCATAGACGACCTTATGGATCAACTGCGTGGTGCAACAACCTTATGGACCTACGGTCGGGATACTGGCAGATAAAAATGGCGGACAACTCGATCCACAAGATGGCGTTCCGTACCAGATACGGCTCCTACGAATACATAGTGATGCCGTTCGGACTCTGCAACGCACCAGCGACGTTTCAGGCGGAGATGAACCACATCCTACGACTCCTGCTGGACGAGTGCGTGGTAGTGTACCTGGACGATATCTTGATCTACTCAAAGAATATGAAGGAGCACGTGGAGAATCTACGGAAAGTCTGTTAGAATTAAGGATGGAATCTATATTGATTAGGGGGCTGAAATAACTCAAAATCGTCAACTAAGTTTTTTTGACCGAAAACTCGTCTTCAGAAGCAATGCCCCCGACGGAATCCGCATTGTTAGAACTTCACCAAAATCGACTATGTGGTTGCTTTAGATTGTAGCTACCATTCCCAATTTGAATCGTACTTAAAGGTGAAATATTTATTGAGATACCAATTTCGGCGCACTGGGGGTATGCTGGAGATGAAACTTAACTGAAACACAATTGTTCAACCAAGATCCACACAAGGAATTAGACTAGCAAGAAACCAGGGAGGAGATGATGAGGAGGACGAGAGAGAAGGTCTCAGGGAGTCCCCAACCAAGGAAACTCCACGAGCACGCAATTCCCCGTCCCTATAGCAACCCAACTTTTACCTTTGTCTCTTTCCCAGCCCATGCAATCCACGCAACTTGGCCACACTTGCCAAAAATAGAATGAAATTCCAATGTTGGTACAACAAAGCTGGCTGAAAAAATAGTGCTACCATAAGGAGAAAAACCTTTGATTTCAACCCCCCTCACGAAGGGTCCTCGCTCAATTTCAAATCCCAAGGATTTGCCAATGAGCCAGCAGAATACCCTCGTTGCGTAGGTGATAAAAGACAGCCTTCAACCTAACTAGGAATTGTCACGCTACAGTTAGTCGCATAACTACGCCTACACACAACGGCTTAGGACGCGTTGAAAGTGAGAATATCGCAGGATCGCGCGTGTATATCGATCCGCAGAATCGATTGGGCCGGATCGTTTGGCGAAACGATGCGCCCACGCGGTTGTAACGATCGCCCCTGTGTGATGGGTTGGATGTTACAGGATCAAGATTTCGGTTTTGCCTGCGACACCGTCTAAGAAAAACCCCCTTCACCCAACTACACCTGAGACATTCGCAACCAACAAGGCAACCAGCTTGAAATTCCGCGAAATGCCTGAATTATGCGCGTCTACGTTATCGCTATGCGAAATTTTAGTACTTCGCAGGCATCAGCATCAATCGTGCCTGTTGTGATCGGTTCGTGCACATCATCTGCGCATTGATGCTGCGGAAAGTTCTACAGCGATCAGTGATCAGTCGCATTCACTTATTGTGTACAAAAATTGGATAAAAACCTTACCGTAGCGTGGTTACAGAGTAGAAAACAGGGTAACTAATCTGCATACCGATCGCAACTGATGATCGATCGTCTACTTTCACCGCGTCCTTAGCCTATCTCGCGGCGTCAGCCCATAATCGCCTCCTCTCTCGGCCTCGTTTCAGTCTAGAAGGTGAGGAAACGGCTGGTTTGTACGCACCTTGAATGCCTCTCGTCATAAGGCGACGGGAGGCCGCGCCTATGCTTCCCCTCGCCGCCTCCCGCCGTAAGGCGACGGGAGGCCGTGCCATGGCTTCCCGTCGCGGTTTCCTCTCGCAAGGTGATGGGAGGTCGTGCCATGGTTTCCCGTCGCGGGCTCCCGTCGTAAGGCGACGAGAGGCCACGCCATGGCTTCCCGTCGCGGGCTCCCGTCGTCCTAAACCCATCATTGCATCGCCTGGCCTCACAAAGTCTCGGCGCTTATATCCATCTCCCATCCCTCCCTTCCCATCTTTCCACCGTTGCTCCCCACGAGCCAACGGGCTGACCATTTTTTCGCCTTACAAATCCATCTCGTCTATTTATCCTCCTACGCCTCCTTTTCTTCCAATCTCCCCTCTCCTTCCAATCGGCCAACCGGTCTCCACGACGGCAGCCCTCCCATAGCAATCCTCATTCATGTCGCCTTTCAACAAAAATGCGCCCATTTCCCCCCCTGGTTGCCCCCACCCCCTTCCTACTAGCCCTCATTTTTACCCTGGCTTGTCCTCATTCTCTCCTGCTTCCCTTTCGTATTCCCTTGTTTCTCCTCTCCCTTTTGCCCTTGCTTTCCCACACCTCGCCCTCTCCTTCCCCTCATTTCTCCCTTTGCTTCCCCCCATTACGGCCGTTGCTGATCCCTCACACCCCCCTATGCTTCCCCTCGTTTCCTCCTCTGCCCCCACTCATTTCCCTGCCCCCTCCTTCCTCTCATATCCCCTTCTTCTTCCCCTTGTTCTATCATCTCACCTCCAGGCCTTCGCATCTCCCCATCCTAAGGGGTCAACACGGATCACACAAGGCGAAAGCGTCTGTCAAGGAAAGCTCACCACAATCGGCCACGGAATCTGCGTTTCTACACGAGGTACGTCAGCCGTGAACTTCTCCTCCCTGGCCTGCCTTCAACCACTGCCCCAACCTCCCAACCCACCGCCGCTCTTCTCCATATTTTTGTAATCCCTGCCCTTCCCTGCCAAACCTTTCCCCAGTCTCATCACCTCCCAACCCACTGCTGTTGGGACCTTCCCCTTCCCATACAGTGCTTTAACCTCCCCTTCCCTCCCCTTCCCTGCGGTTCCCATCCCATCCCTTCGCCCCCACCCCACGACCACCCCCTTCCCTCCCCAAGTGGTTGAGTCGGTGCACATTGTTCAGTTCCATTCCGCTTATTCCATGCATTCCCTTCCTCTACCTCCCCTCCACGCCTTCACATCTCCTATTTTTACCCACGCATCTCCCACGTCGGCCTCGAATCTCCTCCGATCACCCCACCCTGCCTCCCTAGTATCTTCCCACACTAGTATCTTCCTATCTACCTGCACAACCGTTCCAGCTGCTTGCTCTTCCTTCCCGTCTCACCTGACTTTCTTTACAACGCGTATCCGTACCATCAATCTTCCCTCCCATCCTACCCATCTCCTTCCCCTCTTGTCTCTCCCCACTTCCGCCCCCATCTCACCTACATTCGTTCCCATCTCGCCTCCCATCTCCCGTGGGTGCCTCCCATCACCACTCCATGCCTCCTCATCTCGCCTTCCAGCCACCATCTCCCATTCATGCCTCCTATCTCCCATGGGTGCCTCCTATCACCACTCCATGCCTCCCCATCTCTCCTTCCAGCCACCATCTCCCATGGGACCTTATGGTTACATCTACCTGTGTTCGCCAGTGTCCCTTACTATCCTTTTCCGCTGCTCCCCTTCCCCCGACGCTCCCCTTCCCCCCACCTCCGCATGACCAATCCCTGCTGCCCTTACTCTTCTGCTGCATCTCGGCCTGCAGAGCAACCGCCCCTCAGGGGCCATTCCGCCACAGGACCAGCTGAAGCAGGTGAGTTTGAAGCCTTCCATGCGGATGCTGGATCAATCTCTTGCCACCCCACTCCCTACATTTCACTCCCCAAATCTCACTTCTCCCCTCCTTTCTGCTGTTATTCACTACCCCATCTCCACGCCCTTCCTTAGTTGTTTCTCCACCCTTCCTGGTGATCAATGGTGACCGCCTCCCTACTCACTTCCTTTCCAGCGTATAACCCAACGCTTTCATAACATTTCCTCAAACAATGATCCCAGTGTCAGAATCCCAACCACTTAGACCATTGGGATAAAAGGGCTTGTGCGCCCATGACCCCCCAGGCGAACGCGCCTGTAACCCCCCCTAGGATCAATCGGGCATCCACAGTGCAGATCTACTGACACCCAGCTCCATGCCTTTCATGACCATCTCTCCACCCTTGGCCTGCTGTCCTCGTTTTAGGACCTCATCCCTCTGTCCCACACTCCATCCCTCCCTATCCCTCACCTCTCCGGCACTATCCCACCCTTCCAGCCTCATCTATCCTCTTCCACACATTTCCCCCCTTCACTCTCCGCGTCTAGGTTTAGGTTGACTAGTGCAACTCTGCTGCTGCAAGTGTGTGTGGTGGGACCCACACTACCTTCCCCCCTGCAAGTGGCCAGCATCCACACACGTTAGTCCCACCAAATACATTTCCTCGCCTGCTGCCCTCCCCTTCTCGTCCAACCCGACCTGAAAGGCCCTCCCTGCCCCTCACTTGCCCTCCTTTCCCCTGTCCTTGTTTTTTTTTCTATCCTTCAATCACTGCCCTTTCCGGCTTCCCATTCATATTTCCAATCCTGTCATACCCTCGCACTCCTTTCACTTTGATGACCACCCCTCTCCCTTTCTTATCATTCACATGGATTCCCGGACGCTCATGTGCAATTCCACCACCACAACAGCAATGTCGCAGCGACAACATGGGCGTCAACAACGGCTGTTGCTTAGATTCAGGATTGGAGAGGAGGGTGAAGAGGATTAATAGGAGGAGCGGGATAGACGACGTGTGCATGGTTCAATGGCCACGACTTGTATGGGTTCCATATCTGTGCATAGTCGTTCATTTGTCGCTAGGACAGCGCATCCAAATCGAAGGTTTCGCCCTCGAAGAGTGGTCCGACCAACTAGTTTGCCCCCACAGAGTTGCCATGCTAAAGAAAGTTGGTCGTTGACTGCTTCTGCAGAGCATCATGCCAAGCAGTACAGTGTACTCGACAAGTGGGCTCGGCAACGGCTCGGTGTCAGATGAAGGAAGCTTGAGTACTCAGAGATGTACCATTGCGAGTATATTTGAGTGTGTTCTTGGGCAAAAACGCACATGAGGATGAACGGGGGCAGCCAATGGTAGTTAAGAATCATCGCTTTCGTTGTTACATTGATTACACTGCCCTGTTGGGTGACCACCCGTTTGCACGGGTCACTTTGCCGTGGCTAGTCTATATTCTGATAGGCTCGCTATACCCTGAGCCTACAAGCAACGATTACAAGCACTGTAGCCAGGGCGATGTTGACTGTTTCGCACTCGAATGGGTTGTCCCTGACGTGATAAATTTTGACATGAGATCATTCGAGGGCAAAAGTATGCGACGCGTCCAATCGCGCGCCTGCTTCAATTCCGTCGACCAGGCTTGCATCGCAGGTAGGGCGATGGAACGTCCCGCAATTAGATCGACCTACATGCGCATGCACGTTATCCTCATGCTGCTTTTGCCTCGACGTCAGTGTTTCATGTGCCATTCAGTTTTACGGCTTGACTCGCCCATTTACAACCAGGGGGGTCGATTCATTCATCCACGGCAAATTTGCAACGTGTAGCGTCACTACAGTCCAGTTGCGCTGACGGGGTTTGTCTTATTCTACTTTTGTTCGGACTTGTCTTGTTCAGTTTTGTCAGCATGTCAAGACCCGTAGGACGTGTCACTTGAATGACGATCATGCGATGTCGTCAGCGAATAATCGACCCTCCAACACTTCGAGATCCTCTTTGAACCACTTAAATAAAACGAACCTATGCAGGATCGAGCACATGGTCGGCATTTAGGGGACGCGTCCTTAGGTTGGATCGATGTCACTACATCGACTTTCGTGAGAACTTATGGATTTCAAGGCTATTCACGAAAAAAATTACTCCTCCTAGGATATCCCTGTCAGAATCTTAACTTAGCCTAGGTTTATGAGAAGCCTAGGCTAGGGTCGAGAGGAGCGGGAGCTGGCCAACAAAAGAGGTGTTGCATTAGGCAGTTACGAGGGTTATACAAGGAAGAAGCAAGGGGTGCACCACCAAACAAGATTGTAACAACTACACTACAATTATAGCTACATGCAGTTATAGAGATATATATGAAATATATGTCACGACAATCCCGTCATAGTAGAATTTCTAGGTCCAGGCTTGGGGCCGGCGTGAATGTAGCTCATTAGCGCGATACATGGCGGGTAATCCACAGCTTATCACTCTACGTAAGCTGAACCAGGCACCAGAGATTGACTGGGAAATTGAGAGCCTGAATGACAATGCGCCGTTGGCCTGAATGACAATGCGTCGTTGGAAGTGGGTGGAGTTTATTTGTCCCGTGACAAATGATTCGAGGCAGTCCAGGTTTACGCACTGCTAAACAAGTTTGGCTATAAAGTGTTGATGACGAAGGAGCGTATGGTGGTTGTCGGATGCAAATCCATGGCGGACGGGCACTTGCCCGCGTGTCTTTGGAGCTGTTTGTACACGCAATGTACACACGGTGATTCTTGGCGCATCACGGGGCTCGTACCCGTGGAGGACCACATCTGCAGGATGGAAGATCGGTTTCAATACACACTGGGAATCGCCAACAAGTTACATGTCCTTGTTAGAGCTTATGGCAACATGGTCCGCGCTGATCCATTCGCGGCCCCCATTCACTTTATGCGGCTGTCGGATGCCATAGGCCACACCTCCTCCTCACCCCTTCTTCTCTTGTTTCTCTCCCTCTCCCCTTCCTGTCCACAGGTCCCTTATTGCTTTCAGATTATCCTTCCTTACATGGTGCCTCGTTTGCTGCTTGCCGCTCGGCCCCTTCCCTCTGGATGTTCCTGCATCCTAGCCATCGACTGGGTTCTCTGACTCGCTAGCTAATGCTCGGGAAGTTTACACATGCCACTCCAGTATAGCGAGAAAACAAACAAACAAGCAGGGAATACAGGTTATGCTAGCAACTAAGTACACAAACGATTGTTGCTAGCTACTGATTCACTTCCATGGGCGTGGTGGGGGTCTGAACCTGCACACACACGCAGGCAATCAAGCACACACAAACAGCATACTCACTCGTAGAGTTATATAATGGAGAACAAACAGTACAGTGATCAAAACCTAGCAAGTGCAAGCATGCAGGTATATGTATATAGATCACAGTACAAGAAAGTCAAGAAGTGAGCAAGCGAGGCCAAATAGGCACAAGGCCTAGAACAGTACAGAAACGCTGATGATCACAAGGCTGAAGTGCCTTGGTGAAGAAATCAGCAGTGTTGGCCCGAGAGGCCACGTAAGCAAGACGAAGCTGACCACGCTGCTGCAACTCTCGAGCAAGGAAGTAACGCAGAGCGATGTGCTTCGTCCTGTGCTCCAGTCTGTGCTCCTGACACAAGGCAATCATGGCCTTGTTGTCGACGTACAGAACTGGAGGAGAACGAGGCGGCTCTCCCAAGTCGGTCAGCAGGTAGGTGAGTCAGCGTAACTCCTGTGCAGCCATGGCCCCTGCGTAGATCTCAGCCTCACAACTGGAACTGAGAACAGAAGACGAGTGGGTAGACCACCAAGAAATAGCCGGAGCCAAGGCTGAAAGTGTAACCCTGAGACGACCGCTACGTAGCCAAGTCGTCAACCCAAGAGGCGTCTGCGTGTCCAGTGAGGACAAATCGACCCCGTCCTCCAAGCACGAGCCCCATGCCCAACGTACTGCACAAGTAGCACAACACCCTCTTAGCGGCCTTCCAGTGCTCTTGTCGGTGTCTCCCGGGCGCAACGTAGCGTGCCAGGATGCTAAGAGGGTAGGCAAGTCAGGTCGAGTGCAGGTCATCTACATGAGGCAGCCCACAAGCTCTGAATACGGGCCACTCGGCTCTACGGACTCGTCCGAAGGTAGAGCTGAGAGCGAGTGACCGGTAGGCAGAGGAGTGGACTGTGGCGAGGAGTACTGGAAGTCAAAGCGCTGAAGGACCTGCTGCACCATGTGTGACTGAGTCAAGGTAATGGTGCGCCGTGCTCTGTCCCGGGTGATCTGCAAGCCAAGATAGTTGGGCAGCTCACCCAGGTCTGTGCACGTGAGTCTCTTCTGCAGCTCTGACTTCACTAGGGCCAGTCCCTCAGTGTCAGCAGTGGCAAAGACCAAGTCGTCGACGTAAACGAGGATGTAGAACGGCGGCAGCGAATTGTCGATGCGTAGAAACAGCGACGGGTCAGAAGTCGAAGGAGCAAACCTAAGAGCCGCAAGAGTCGTCCTCAGTGTGTCGTGCCACTCGCGAGGCGCCTGGCGGAGACCGTAGACTGGCCGCCGGAGGCTCCACTGGGTACCTGCAGGAAACGACCCAGTGAAGCCAGGTGGGCGGCGCAGCCAGATCTCCTCGTGCAGGCTGCCCTGTAAGAAAGATGTGCTGAAGTCAAGAGAGTGAAGCTCGTAGTCACGCTGAGCGGCGACGTGCAGCAGTACCCGAAGAGTGGTCATCTTCGGGGTAGGGGAGAAGGTCTGGAAGAAGTCAACTCCTTGTAGCTGACTGAAGCCTCGTGCAACGTAACGAGCCTTGAAGGCAAGCGAACAACCCGACGGCCGCTTCACCCTGAAAATCCACACGCCATCGACTATGTTTGCCCCAGGAGGGGGAACTGCGTCGATGTAAGTGCCTGTGGACTTCCAGGATGCCATCTTTGCATCCATGGCTGTCTGCCACTGAGAGGAGTAGGGACCCGTAATCGCCTCTGCGTAAGAGCGCGGGGTCGGGATGTCTGGTGCATCCGGGTCTCCCTCAGGTGCAATCAGCATGGACACGAGATGAGGTACAGCAGCTGCAAAACACTCAAAGTCCTCCTGCCTGTCCTCAAGGACGTCCGTGCCAAGAGCACACTCCCCCCCGACGGACGGAGGACAGACAGACTCAGACTCAGCAACAAGACTAGCGGAGTAGTCAAGACGACAGGCGGCAGCAAAGTCAATAAGCTCAGCAACTAGGGCAGACGCAGCAGTGGACTCGAACGAAGGGTCAGTGACAACAGTGGCCAGGAGACATGTGACAGTCGGACTGGCAGAACGAAGTAATTCAGACTCAGGGTCCGGACCGTCAGCAAGAGAGGACGCAGGAGGAGACGGCAGGGGGACACGCTGTGGAACAGAGGAAGGACGGAGTGCCATATGGTGCGTGCTGGGGACAGCAGGAGGACGCTGACGCGGAATACGACGACCAGTGCAAACAGCGCGAACAGGCGACGCAGGACGAGACGCAGGCTCACGACGCTCAGTAAGACCTCTTGTCTGCTCAGTGTAAGGAGAAGGAACAGGTAGTGGGGAGGCTGGCTGTAACTGCGACTGCGACTGGTCAAGCGGTGGACACAGTAAGGGAGGAGTAAGGCCAGTAGAAGACGGGAGAACAAGAAGCTGCTGAAGCAGTGGAACGAAGTACGGTCGCGGCCGCACAGTGCCTCCAGCACCAGAACCGACAGCTCCAGCACCCCCAGCGCCAGCACCTCCAGCTCCAGGGTCTCCAGCCCTAGCACCTGCAGCTCCAGTCTCTCCAGCTCCAGCGCCTGCAGCACCACCAGCTCCAGCAGCTCCAGTACCTCCAGTACGAGCACCTCCGGGACCAGCGGCTCCAGTACCTCCAGCATCTCCAGCTCCAGCACCTCCAGCTCCGACTCCTGCAGTACCTCCAGCTCCAGCAGCTCCAGTACCTCCAGTACGAGCACCTCCGGGACCAGCGGCTCCAGCACCTCCAGCACCTCCAGGACCACCAGCTCCAGCGCCTACAGCACCAGGGTCTCCAGCTCCAGCGTCCGCAGGAACACCGGCTCCAGCAGCTCCAGCACCTCCAGTACGAGCACCTCCGGGACCAGCACCTCCAGCACCTCCAGGACTAGCAGCTCCAGTGTCTCCAGCGGCAGGCCCCCCAGCTCCAGCAGCGCCACTCTGAAGGCTCCAGCGCCGAGCAAACCACTCGCGCAGCTGCGGTGGAGAGAGGGGCTCCCGCCGTGACGAGACACGCGTAGAACCTCCAGCAGACAAAGTACCTGTTGGGTGCAAATTCACATTGCACGACATCCTGCCGTCTGTTTGTACGAGTATGCGTGTGCGAATGCATTTGGGTGTGAATGGAATGTTCGTGTGTTTGTTTGCTTTCGCAATTTTCGCTTGATGCATTTTCAGGTACTCGCGCAATGTGCGCTTCGGCACAACATTGTACGCGCTATGAACAGTGCAAGCAGAAAGGACGAGCTCGCAAAGGAACCCAAGATGGACGCTTTGCAGTTCGGTTGAATTGATTGCACAGATTCAGTTCTCTCCAACTCGAAATTGTACTGTTTTGTTTGGTTGACTATAGTGTAGCAGGGCAGGCACTAAAGGGGTACAATTTAGGTGAAGGTTGGATGTTGTTTGTCTGTATCTGCATGCTACAGGGCCAGGGGAAACCAGCGGAACCAGCATTTGGCTGGTTCGGCAAAAACAAAACAGGTTCTGTTTTTAGGACCTGAACCTGGTTGTTGTTTTCCCAGGTTGGAAAAACAGAACCAGAGGTTGTTTACCAACCTACCACCTGCTGTTTTGTCCAGCCAGGTTGGTTCTATTGCTTGGAATTATTTGGGATCATCCCAGGTTGATTCCCAAGGTCCTTGCTAGCTAGAACTATTTATTCCTTCTCTGTTTGTACCTGGATATAGTAAAATTGATTCAAGCGAATTCCTTCCTTGCTGGAATTTCGTTTCTACGCGGTGCGACGGCGGAATGCTACCGAGTCAACGCTAGTACACTAGCACTACGACGCTAGGCAAACGCTGTCCGAGCCATAACTTCGTAATGACAGAACTTTTCGCGAGGCAACTTGGCTCTTTTGAAAGCTCTTAGAGTGAGCTTCGATATAGCGAGTTCTCAGCTTAATCCGATCGACGGTCTGCACGGCACGTTGCGCGACGTTCAAGGTACTCTTGCTGTTTTGACTAAGTCCCTCTTGATCCCTCTCTCTACATACTCGGACCCGAGGATAGGGGCTGGTCTTGTACCAAGCACCCAGGGACCCTTGGAGGTGACCCCGAGGAGAGGTTTTAAGTTGGATAACGTCTTAATAGCCTGAGTTTATTAGGCCCTTACACCAACAAGCTGGTATCAGAGCTGCGTTATAGCGATTCTCGTTATAGGTAGCTATGGCGGGAAAGGATTCAGCGGGAGTTAGTGAATCTTCAGCCCAAGATCGTAGCGGCAGCCAAGATTCTGGTGTTTCGGCGCCAAGGAGAGCGCGAACAAACCAGGGCTCGCTGATCAAGGAGGTGCTGAAAAACTTCACCGTCGAGAAGTTCAATGGTGAGGGCTATGATGATTGGGCCTGGAAAATGCAACTCTATTTCCGTCAGATTGGATTGCTGAAACTAATGATTGGGGAGGAGCCTAGACCGAGTGACCCCGCGCTGCAGGAAGAATGGGACGAGCGCTCCTCGGCTGGCTACTACTTAATGTCGCAGAGTTTGGAGCTGAACCAGCGACACCACGTCATGCACCTGCTGCCGGAGGATAAGTGCGGTCCGAAGGCGTGGACCGTGCTGAAGGAGCTGCACGCCCCAACCTCCATTGCCGCGACGCTCATGATGGAGAGGGAGCTGTCCGCGCTGCGCCTGAGCGAGGGAGAGCCGGTGCAACCTGTTCTGGACAAGATGCGTGATCTCTACGCGAAGCTGGCAACCGCGGGAATCACCTACCCGGAGCAGACCAAATGCTTGAAGATGCTCTCGCTGCTGCCGGAGTCGTGGCTGCAATACACGAGCGGATTGAGCCTGCCGCAGAACCAGAGCTTGTGGACGCTCGAGTGGGTGCGGACGAAGATTCTGGAGGAGGACTTCCGTCGCCGCCAACTGAGGGGTGGAGACGAGGGCAGCAGCGGCTACAGCATGCAAGGAGGCAAACGTGACAGAGGACGTGTCTTCCGTGGTGCTGGTCGCGGTGCAAAGAAGGACGACGACTCCAACGACCAACAAGGAGGTACCGGTTGGGGTCGCGGTGGGAAATCTGGACGTGGGGGCAGATCGGGTGCTGGTGGCAAAATGAAAGGGAGCTCCTGGTATTGTGAGAAGGAGGGGCATCCCTGGTTCTTGTGTTATAAGAAACCCGAAGGATGGACCCCCCAGAATCGCCATCAGAATGGCGACGCGCGGAGCAACCAGAAAAGCGGCGCGAACATGGTCGCAGATTCGCCCGACGACAACCCGAAAGGCAAAGGCGGTGCTGAGAAGAAAAAGGAGCGCACCGCGGGACAGTTCTTCCATGTTGGAGACGACGGGGAGCAAGGAGACGGTTCTGCCAAGGTTGGAGCAGAGCTGCATCCCCTGGACTTTTGGGTGTTGGACACGGGCGCTGCGTGGACGATGACGCCGCGCAAGGACCTGCTAGACGACCTACGCGCTGCACCAATCTCTGAGGTGTGCTCTGCCTCTGGACATGCGTTGAAGGTGGCTGGTGCGGGACGAGCTGCATTCAAGGGAGCGGATGGCAAGCCGGTGGTGCTGCACGACGTTCTGCTCGTTCCCGACCTCAAGGCCAACCTCATCTCCCTCCGTAAGCTCGCCAAGGCTGGGGTGAGTACTAGCACGGATGGGGCACGCACTTACAAGGGGCAGCTGGGCAACCGGGTGCTTTGGGATCTGCACGAGAGCAAGGATGTGTATAGATCCATGTGGCAGTTGCCGGCATTGACGTGGCACGGTGGGGGGCAGGCTAGAGAGAGGTCTGCATCCCAGGGGGAGTGCAACGCTGTTGGAGCGGTTGGTGTGAGAGTGTCGGCCAGATCCGGGGAGACAGATTGGGCAACGGCACACCGACGCTTGGGGCATGTAGCAATGCCTTTGCTGAAGCAGCTGGAGAGAATGGGGCCGTCAAGGGTCTGAAGCTGAACGGCCAGCCACCTGATGACAACTGTGAAATCTGCTTGCTATCCAAATTCACCCGTTTCCCCTTCCATAGTGTGGCTGGCAGGAGCAAGAAGCCTTTGGAGCTGGTCCACATGGACTTGGTTGGGCCGCTGCCGGTTCAGGGGCACAAAGGGGAACGGTACTTCTTGACCATAGTGGATGATTGGAGCAGGCTGATGTGGGCGTATCCGCTGAAGCAGAAGGACCAGGCCGCCTCCACGATACGGGATGATTGGCTGCCGTTCGTGGAGAAGCAAGCGGAGTGTGTAGTGAAGCGGATCAGGACAGATCGGGGTGGTGAGTTCCTTGGAGCTGAGATGACGGCCTGGCTTAAGAAGCAGGGCATCCAGAGGGAGCTGACCACGGCTTACACCCCACAGTCCAACGGTGTAGCAGAACGGGCGAACCGGACCATTCTAGAGACAGCTAGGGCGCTGCTCATAGAATCTGGGCTGGCCAACTCCATGTGGCCCCATGCTGTCCGGCACGCTACGGTTGCTAGGAACACGGTTCTCTCCAAGGTTGGGGATGACTCCTGGGTGCCGTTGGAGAGGTGGCTTGGGAGGAAGCCGCCGGTGGACATGCTGAGGGTGTTCGGTTGCATGGCAGTCGCCCACGTCCCCAAAGTCCACCGAAGTAAGTTGGGGGCAAGTGCAATCTGGTGTGTGCATTTGGGGCTGGCTGCTGAGAGCAAGGGATGGCTGCTGTGGGAACCTTCCAAGGGTGTGTTGTTTGACAGCAGGGATGTGAAGTTTGTTGAGGGCATGATGTATGGGAGCTGGGAGAAACAGCCGGAGGCCAGGGTGTCCCAGCAGATGGAGCAGATCACCATGCAGCTGGACCTGACTCCTAGTGTGTGGGAGGAGGGAGAGGAGGCAGCTGCAGAGGGTGGTGATGGAAAGGAGATACAGGAGGCACATGCTGGTGGAGAAAATGATATGGAGACTAGCACTAGTGGAGCTGCTGGATCCGAGGGGGGAGAGCAGCAGCAGGGGAAAACTAAGAAGCCGAAGGGTGTCGTTATGAAGGGATGGGAGACACCCGTCTCCAGGCCAGGACGTACCCGTATGGCCACTAAGAAGCTGACTGCAGGAGCTGATGTAGCAGAGCAGCAGCTTGGGACAGAGGAGGCATTGCTGATTCTACCGCATGGCTATGGTCCGGATGAGGAGGATGAACCTGCCTACTGTTTTCTTGCCCCTGCACCAGAGGAACCAGCTAGCATGGAGGAGGCATTAGCTGGACCAGATAGGGAGAAGTGGCTGGTTTCCAGGGATGCTGAGTACCAGAGCCTGCTGGAGAATGGGACATGGGAGCTGGTGGTGCTGCCTGAGGGGAAGAAAGCCGTACAGTGCAAGTGGGTGCTAAGGATCAAGACCGATGACAAGGGAAAGGTCACCATCTACAAGAGTAGGCTGGTGGCTAAGGGGTTTATGCAGAAGGAGAAGCAGGACTTCAATGAGATCTTTGCTCCCACTGCCAAACCCCCTACCCTCCGTGTCTTGTTGGCAGATTCAGCCGTTAGTGGGAAATTCATCATTCAGATGGATATATCAACGGCATTCCTCAATGGGATTTTAGAGAAGGATGTGTACATGACGCAGCCGCCTGGGTATGAGGATGGTACGGGCAGGGTGTGCAAGCTGAAAAAGTCCATCTACGGATTGAAGCAAGCGCCACGCTGCTGGTACCAGAATTTGGCAGCTGTTTTAGAGGAGATGGGATTCAGGACCAGCAGCTGCGATGAGAGCCTCTTTCTCAAGGGGGAGAAGGAGAAGCTGGTGATGTTTCTGGTCTACGTGGACGACATTCTTCTCTTCAGCAGCAGCATGAAGGAGATCCAGAAAGTGCAGCAGCAGCTGATGGAGAACTTCAAGTGCAAGAACCTTGGGGAGGTAAAGTACTACCTCGGGATGCACGTGGAGAGGGATCCAGATCACAGGTGGTTGAAGCTGCACCAGGAGAAGTTCATCAAGGAGCTGGGGGAGAAGTATGGGATTGAGAATGAGCGCAAGGTTGCAACTCCCCTGCCAGCAGAATTCAAGCTTGTGAAAGCTGCAGAGGATGAAGGGGTTGAAGCCGAGGAGCAGCAGCAATTTCAGTCCTTGGTGGGCAGCCTCTTGTATGCAGCAGTTCACACAAGGCCCGACATCTCTTTCTCGGTTGGGCAGCTGGCTAGGGTGGTGCAGAATCCATCAGAGGAGCAGGTGGATGCAGCTGAGCGTGTGGTGAAGTATCTGAACTCTCACCCAAGCATTGGAGTTCAATACTCCGCATCTGCACAGGTGAAGCAGAAAGGGGTTGAGGTGCTGAAAGAGAAGGGTTCTCCTCCCTCAGATCCAGCAGCTTCCCTGGTGCTACCACTAGTCTCCACATCATCTCCTCCACCAGCAGGTGCCTCCTGCACCTTCTCTCCATCACCACCCTCTGCAGCTGCCTCATCTCCCTCCTCCTACACACTAGGAGTCAGGTCCAGCTGCATGGTGATCTGCTCCATCTGCTGGGACACCTTAGCCTCCGGCTGTTTCTCCCAGCTCCCATACATCATGCCCTCAACAAACTTCACATCCCTGCTGTCAAACAACACACCCTTGCATGGTTCCCACAGCAGCCACACCTTGCTCTCAGCAGCCAGCCCCAAATGCACACACCAGATTGCACTTGCCCCCAACTTACTTCGGTGGACTTTGGGGACGTGGGCGACTGCCATACAACCGAACACCCTCAGCATGTCCACCGGCGGCTTCCTCCCAAGCCACCTCTCCAACGGCACCCAGGAGACATCCCCAACCTTGGAGAGAACCCTGTTCCTAGCAACCGTAGCGTGCCGGACAGCATGGGGCCACATGGAGTTGGCCAGCCCAGATTCTATTAGCAGCGCCCTAGCTGTCTCTAGAATGGTCCGGTTTGCCCGTTCTGCTACACCGTTGGACTGTGGGGTGTAAGCCGTGGTCAGCTCCCTCTGGATGCCCTGCTTCTTAAGCCAGGCCGTCATCTCAGCTCCAAGGAACTCACCACCCCGATCTGTCCTGATCCGCTTCACTACACTCTTCGCTTGCTTCTTCACGAACGGCAGCCAATCATCCCGTATCGTGGAGGCGGCCTGGTCCTTCTGCTTCAGCGGATACGCCCACATCAGCCTGCTCCAATCATCCACTATGGTCAAGAAGTACCGCTCCCCTTTGTGCCCCTGAACCGGCAGCGGCCCAACCAAGTCCATGTGGACCAGCTCCAAAGGCTTCTTGCTCCTGCCAGTCACACTATGGAATGGGAAACGGGTAAACTTTGAGAGCAAACAGATTTCACAATTCTCATCAGGTGGCTGTCCGTTCAGCTTCAGACCCTTGACGGCCCCATCCTTCTCCAGCTGCTTCAGCAAAGGCATTGCTACATGCCCCAAGCGTCGGTGTGCCGTTGCCCAATCTGTCTCCCCGGATCTGGCCGACACTCTCACACCAACCGCTCCAACAGCGTTGCGCTCCCCCTGGGATGCAGACCTCTCTCTAGCCTGCCCCCCACCGTGCCACACCAATGCCGGCAACTGCCACATGGATCTATACACATCCTTGCTCTCGTGCAGATCCCAAAGCACCCGGTTGCCCAGCTGCCCCTTGTAAGTGCGTGCCCCATCCGTGCTAGTACTCACCCCAGCCTTGGCGAGCTTACGGAGGGAGATGAGGTTGGCCTTGAGGTCGGGAACGAGCAGAACGTCGTGCAGCACCACCGGCTTGCCATCCGCTCCCTTAAATGCAGCTCGTCCCGCTCCAGCCACCTTCAACGCATGTCCAGAGGCAGAGCACACCTCAGAGATTGGTGCAGCGCGTAGGTCGTCTAGCAGGTCCTTGCGCGGCGTCATCGTCCACGCAGCGCCCGTGTCCAACACCCAAAAGTCCAGGGGATGCAGTCTGCTCCAACCTTGGCAGAACCGTCTCCTTGCTCCCCCTCGTCTCCAACATGGAAGAACTGGCCAGCGGTGCGCTCCTTCTTCTTCTCCGCACCGCTGTTGCTCTTCGGGTTGTTGTCGGACGAATGGGCGACCATGCTCGCGCCGTTTTTCTGGTTCCTCCGTGCGCCGCCATCCTGATGGCAATTCTGGGGGGTCCATCCTTCGGGTTTCTTATAACACAAGAACCAGGGATGCCCCTCCTTCTCTCAATACCAGCAGCTCCTTTTCATTTTGCCACCAGCACCCGATCCGCCCCCACGTCCAGATTTCCCACCGCGACCCCAACCGGTACCTCCTTGTTGGTCGTTGGAGTCGTCGTCCTTCTTTGCACCGCGACCAGCACCACGGAAGCCACGTCCTCTGCCACGTTTGCCTCCTTGCATGCCGTAGCCGCTGCTGCCCTCGTCTCCACCCCTCAGTTGGCGGCGACGGAAGTCCTCCTCCAGAATCTTCGTCCGCACCGACTCGAGCGTCTACAAGCTCTGGTTCTGCGGCAGGCTCAATCCGCTCGTGTATTGCAGCCACGACTCCGGCAGCAGCGAGAGCATCTTCAAGCATTTGGTCTGCTCCGAGTAGGTGATTCCCGCGGTTGCCAGCTTCGCGTAGAGATCACGCATCTTGTCCAGAACAGGTTGCACCGGCTCTCCCTCGCTCAGGCGCAGCGCGGACAGCTCCCTCTCCATCATGAGCGTCGCGGCAATGGAGGTTGGGGCGTGCAGCTCCTTCAGCACGGTCCACGCCTTCGGACCGCACTTATCCTCCGGCAGCAGGTGCATGACGTGGTGTCGCTGGTTCAGCTCCAAACTCTGCGACATTAAGTAGTAGCCAGCCGAGGAGCGCTCGTCCCATTCTTCCTGCAGCGCGGGGTCACTCGGTCTAGGCTCCTCCCCAATCATTAGTTTCAGCAATCCAATCTGACGGAAATAGAGTTGCATTTTCCAGGCCCAATCATCATAGCCCTCACCATTGAACTTCTCGACGGTGAAGTTTTTCAGCACCTTCTTGACCAGCGAGCCCTGGTTTGTTCGCGCTCCCCTTGGCGCTGAAACACCAGACTCTTGGCTCCCGCTACGATCTTGGGCTGAAGATTCACCAGCTCCCGTCAAGATGTTGCCCGCCATAGCTACCTATAACGAGGATCACTATAACGCAGCTCTGATACCAGCTTGTTTGTATAAGGGCCTAATAAACTCAGGCTATTAAGACGTTATCCAACTTAAAACCTCTCCTCGGGGTCACCTCCAAGGGTCCCTGGGTGCTTGGTACAAGACCAGCCCCTATTCTCGGGTCCGAGTATGTAGAGAGAGGGATCAAGAGGGACTTAGTCAAAACAGCAAGAGTACCTTGAACGTCGCGCAGCGTGCCGTGCAGACCGTCGATCGGATTAGGCTGAGAACTCGCTATATCGAAGCTCACTCTACGAGCTTTCAAAAGAGCCAAGTTGCCTCGCGAAAAAGTCTGCCATTACGAAGTTATGGCTCGGACAGCGTTTGCCTAGCGTCGTAGTGCTAGTGTACTAGCGTTGACTCGGTAGCATTCCGCCGTCGCACCGCGTAGAAACGAAATTCCAGCAAGGAAGGAATTCGCTTGAATCAATTTCACTATATCCAGGTACAAACAGAGAAGGAATAAATAGTTCTAGCTAGCAAGGACCTTGGGAATCAACCTGGGAACAACCAGGGATGATCCCAAATAATTCCAAGCAACAGAACCAACCTGGCTGGACAAAACAGCAGGTGGTAGGTTGGTAAACAACCTCTGGTTCTGTTTTTCCAACCTGGGAAAACAACAACCAGGTTCAGGTCCTAAAAAGAGAACCTGTTTTGTCTTTGCCCAACCAGCCAAATGCTGGTTCCGCTGGTTTCCCCTGGCCCTGTAGCATGCAGATACAGACAAACAACATCCAACCTTCACCTAAATTGTACCCCTATAGTGCCTGCCCTGCTACACTATAGTCAACCAAACAAAACAGTACAATTTCGAGTTGGATAGAACTGAATCTGCGCAATCAATTCAACCGAACTGCAAAGCGTCCATCTTGGGTTCCTTTGCGAGCTCGTCCTTTCTGCTTGCACTGTTCATAGCGCGTACAATGTTGTGCCGAAGCGCACATTGCGCGAGTACCTGCAAATGCATCAAGCGAAAATTGCGAAAGCAAACAAACACACGAACATTCCATTCACACCCAAATGCATTCGCACACGCATACTCGTACAAACAGACGGCACGATATCGTGCAATGTGAATTTGCACCCAGCAGTTTTAAGTTGGATAACGTCTTAATAGCCTGAGTTTATTAGGCCGTTACACCAACAGTACCTCCAGGCTCAGCACGCTCAGGATCAGCACCCCCAGGCTCCGCACGCTCAGGCTCCGCACCCCCAGGCTCCGCACCCTCAGACTCAGCAACCCCAGGCTCAGCACCCCCAGGCTCCGCACGCTCAGGCTCAGCACCCCCAGGCTCCGCACGCTCAGGCTCAGCACCCCTAGCAGCACCACCCCCAGCAGCACCAGAGTCGACAGCCACCTCGACAGGCTCGACAGGGTCTACCTGAGACACACCTGAGGGAGCAGGACCCTGAGGGGGGAGGGGGTCTACCGGAGGAGGACCTGGTGCAAGGAAGAGCGACGGGGAGGGGAGAGGGGCAGTGCGGTAGGGGAAGAGATGGTAAAAGCGGACCAACTCGTCAAACGTGACGTCCTGAGAGGGCAGGACGCGGCGCGAGGTGGGGTGGTAAAACTGCCAGCCAGGCGCGTCAGGGGGAAAGCCAAAGAAGACGCAGGGAATGGCGCGGGAGGAGAGCTTGTCCGCGGACGTATCGCGGACAAAGGCACGAGAGCCCCAGACCCGGAACACCGACGCATCGCCAACCTTACCTGTCCAACGCAGTGTAGGCGAGGTCTCCGGCAAGGAGACATGGGGCCAGAGGTTGAGCTGATGCGCAGCGTACCGGACCGCAAACGGCCACAGAAAATGGGGGGCAGCCGCATGGATCAAGGAGGTACGAGCTGTTGACCTTTTTTTTTTGGGATCAAGAGGCTCTTAACACACCTTTAATCAACACTAGGTAGTCCCCACGGGGTCACCTCCAAGGGTCCTTGAGTGCCTGGTAGAACCAGCCCCTTTCCAAGGGTCCGTGTTTGAAGAGGGATTTCCCTAAGTATGAAAATTATCGTGCGTACAAGAGCTTTCCCAAACTTTGTTGCGCAGCGTCGACGACGAAATGGGCTCGTGTGCAGAATAGCTCTTCACGTCAGTACGTTGATAGAGCAACTTAACTCGTCGAAGAGATTCAGAAAATATTTCCACTAGGAAGGATTTGACACAATCAAGCACAAGCACACGTTTTATATTTCGCCTAACACACACGCATATGGAAATAGCAAAGTAGTTGTAAAACTGAATTTCGGACATTCGCCATGCTGTACTTGAAAACGGTTGCTCAACTTCTTAGGCTATTGTCTTCTTCCTCCTCTTATAAAAAACTGTATTCAAATTTCACTTAGGACAGTTGCCCCTGCTGACTCCTCACATGAACACTCATAGCTCACATGTGCCTCCAATGTGAGCCATGCGAGTTTACAGTTGTAAAACGGATTTAACCGTTGAATGACGCGAGTAACCGACTTGTACCTGTGGCGAAATCATTCCGCAATGCGGCGTGACATTCGCGAGAAATTACCTGTCCCGCGAGTCAACGCGAAATTTAGTTTTTTCAACTGTAATTCCGAGCACCCCCCACGTGCCACACGCCACGACAGAAAAGGACGTGACTCGAGATTCAGTTATTCAACTGAAATCTCGAGTCAAACCTCGAGCACCTCTCGCTATCCCTTGGCACCCCCCGAAACACACGCGCACCCCTCAGGTGCGCAATCATGCACGACCAGACAAACTGGTCGTGCTGTACTGCGCGTGGGCAGGGCGATCATTCGCCCTGTCCTATTGCGATCGTGGGCCCTGCCACGCTCGCAACAGTGCGCGAGCACACGCTCGGGCCCTCAGGGCCTACACGCGAAATCAAGACCACACGCACGGTCAAGATTTCGCGTGCTTGACCAGCGCGAAAGTCAACACACTCCCCAGTCAAACTATCGAGCCCCACAAACACCCCACGATACACCACTCGCTCGCATGAGCCACGCATGAAACATTACACACAAATGAGACTTTCATGGGAAGCTCATTTGAGGCTCATTGGAGCTTCATGAAGCCTTTCATTTGAGCTTTCATTTGAGCTTCATTTAAGCGCGTCATGGAAGCCTCTTTAGAGCGCTTCATGAGAGCTTCATTTGAGCGCATCATGTGAGCAAAATTTGAGCGCATCATGAGAACAGTGAACACGAAACTGAAAATGCACAAACACAAAATGCAATTACAAATGAGAACGAAACACACAAAATGCAAGGACGAATGTGCACGGAACACACACAAAATGCGCATGCACAAAATGCAAAATGAAAAGACATTTCTCACGCCACAAATTACCTTCAAACAAAACTCCCCATTTTCTTTTACCCTCGGCGAATAGGCGGTAGGTTGCCGTGCAAACCAGGTATTGCACTCAACACGAGTGACCTCCATGACTAAGCCAATGCGGCGCTCGGCATCCTCATTCTGCTGCGGAGAGGCCGGAAGCGTGAACGACTTGCGAATGCCCTCCCCACGACAAAAGTCCCGCAAGAGGTCGGAGGCAAACTCACCACCTCTGTCAGAGTGCAGACGCAGGACCGGAAGGTCCAGGTCGAACCGTTCGCGGAGCTGGAGACGGACAGCGCGGATCCAAGGGATCAAAACATCAGGGACCTCCCCCTTGCTGCGCATTGCTGCGCAAGGGGAAGACCGTGTTGTAACGCGAGTAGTCGTCAACAACCAGCAGAAAGCAGCGCTCGCGGCCCTGTCCACGGACGCGGGCTGGGCCCCACACGTCCATGTGGAGAGTCTGCAGGGGAGCAGTCGTCGGGGGAAACGAGGAGGAGTGAGGAGCGGTGCGCTGCCGCCCCTCGACACAGGGAAGGCAGGGAGGGGCAGGCGAGGGTGGGAGGGGAGGCAGAGACCTGGGAAGACCAGAGACAAGGAGACGCGAGTGCATGCCACGGAGGCGTGGCACGGAGGGGTGACCAAGGCGGTGGTGCCAAAGGAGCGTCTGGTGCGACAAGACGCGACACGAGCAGGGGGCTGCTATCTGACCTGACGCGGACGCAGATGCAGCTACCTGAGGAGGCTCAGTGATCAGTGTGTACAGACTCGACCCAGGCCGACGGGTGAACGTAGCCAGGTGACGGCCCGTCCGTCTGCACGTGCAGATCGACACACGCTGACCCCCAGGAGTGGTGGTAGTGACCATCGCATCCAGGAGAGCAGCGGTACTCACCAAGTTTGTAGAGAACGAGGGGAGGTGAAGACCTGAAAGTGAGCCGGACGGAACCGCCGGACACGGGAGAACAGTGGAGGAACGGGCAAGAACTGGGCCCCCTGAGGGGTCAGCCGGTCTGACAGCAACAGGTGCAGGGAGTGGTGTGACTGTGGTGCTGTCGCGAAAGAAACAGTGGGAAGCACCTGAGTCAAGCGTGAAGGTGTGCAAAAGGCGTCGTCAAGACGGGAGAAGCACCGGTACTGGGTGTGAAGCTTCCTGCATGTCTGACCAGTGCGGCCACCTGTGCGAATGACATACGGGCAGCGACCACTACCCCTAGACGCCCCACGCTGAGCAAACCACTCACGAAGCTGCTGGGACGTAGGGGTCTCGCTCGGACGCTGCTGCTGCTGCCTCTGGCCACCGCCAGAACCTCCCCTCTGAACAGCTCAACCCCGGCCGCCACCATAGCCGCCGCCACCACTACCACTGCCGCCACCACTGCCGCTGCCACCACCCCCACTGCCGCCACCACCGCCGCCACCACCGCCGCCACCACCGCATCCACCAACGCCTCCACTCCCACCACCACTCCCACCGCCACCACCGCCACCTCCACCGCCTCCACCGCCCCCACCACCGCCTCCACCGCTGCCACCCCCACCACCCTGGCCTCCCATGCCCCTGCCGCTGCGGCGCCTCCCACTAGGAGCAGACGCAGCTCCTACCTCCTCAGCACGAAGGTAGTCAACAGCAGCAGCAGAAGCGACTGAGGGGACAAGGGGGGAGGGGGAACACCCCTCGAAGAAGGGAGTGCGAGGAGTGCCACGAGAAGCGCCTACAGCGACTATGCTAGTCTCAGCTGCAAGGAGGTGCTTCTCGAGCAGGTCGACAGTGAGATCTGTGGGGTCAAGGGCGAGAAGGAGGACCGTGACTGCGCTAAGAGAGTACGGGAGGCGGGGGTCGATGAAGTAGAGATCGATGTACATGGGAGGGGGGTTCTTGGCTAGAAACTCGGCAGGATGCGCGGCGTGGTAGCGAGTGTCACTAGTGCGAAGGTGAGTGACGAGGTCGGCGACTGTGGCAAAGGCGGACAGCTCGGGGAACAGGTAGGGTAGTATAAGGCGGCCTAGAGCAGCAGTGGCCGGGGAGGAGTAACGAGCGACTACAGCGTCGTACACGGCTTTAGCAATCTTGTGCTGGCCAAAGTGAGCGCGTTCGGCTAACGGCAGGTGGTTGCGAACGGCTAGGCGAGCAGCAGCGTCACGGGTAAGCCACTGTGAGCGAGTCGCACTGTCAGCTTTGGCGGAAGGGGCGAGAGAGGCTCCAGACGTGAGGTCAAACAGCGAGACACCGTCCCTAGAGTCGCTCAGTAAGTACAGCTGTAAGTCATCGAGCCACGCATCGAACTCAATCGGGCGGCCCTCAGGATCGAAGGTGAGAATGCTGAGAGTAGCCATAGCGGGCCAAGCAGTTGGGCGCGCTAGCAGCAGGGCAGCACGCAGGCAGGGCAAAGCAGCAGGGCGACGGCCAGCAGGGCGGTGCACAGGCAGATCAGGGCAGGGCGGCACGGCGGCGAGCGGCGCGCATGCAGGGCAGGGCGGCGCGGCGGCGAGCGGCGCGCTGGCAGGGCGGCGTGGCGGCGAGCGGCGCGCGGGCAGGGCAGGGCGCGCGGCGGCGAACAGCGCGCGGGCAGGGCGGCGGCGCTACGGCGAGAGGCACGCGGGCAGGGTGACGCGGCGGCGAGCGGCGCGCGGGCAGGGCAGGGTGCGCGGCGGCGAGCAGCGCGCGTGCAGGGCGACGCGGCGGCAAGCGACGCGCGGGCAGGGCAGGGCGCGCGGCGGCGAGCAGCGCGCGGGCAGGGCGGCGCGGCGCGGCGGCGAGCAGTGCGCGGGCAGGGCAGGGCAGGGCGTGCGCAGGCAGCGCGACGCAAGGCAGGGCGTGCGCGGGCAGCGCGACGCAAGGCAGGGCGTGCGCGGGGCAGCGCGACGCAGGGCAGGGCAGAGCAGCAAGGCGCTAACAGGGCGGCGCGACGTGTGGGGTAGCGCGATTCGGTGGGCCCGAAAAAAAAACTGTCCTAGGAGAGGACCTGCTTTGAAACCATGTCAGAAACAGTAAGCGAGAATGATGAAACTAACAGCATGCAGGAGTACAAGTAGCAAACCCTAATTGGGTTGTACCCCATATGGGCTACCCCACTACAGCCTACACAACATGCAACATATAAGCTTGACACATCTGACATGCAATTCTGTTGGGTGCAAATCCACATTGCACGACATCCTGCCGTCTGTTTGTACGAGTATGCGTGTGCGAATGTATTTGCGTGTGAATGAAATGTTCGTGTGTTTGTTTGCTTTCGCAATTTTCGCTTGAAGCATTTGCAGGTACTCGCGCATTGTGCGCTTCGGCACAACATTGTACGCGCTATGAACAGTACAAGCAGAAAGGACGAGCTCGCAAAGGAACCCAAGATGGAAGCTTTGCGGTTCGGCTTACTTGATTGCGCAGATTCAGTTCTATCCAACTCGAAATTGTACTGTTTTGTTTGGTTGACTATAGTGTAGCAGGGCAGGCACTATAGGGGTACAATTTAGGTGAAGGTTGGATGTTGTTTGTCTGTATCTGCATGCTACAGGGCCAGGGGAAACCAGCGGAACCAGCATTTGGCTGGTTGGGCAAAGACAAAACAGGTTCTGTTTTTAGGACCTGAACCTTGTTGTTATTTTCCCAGGTTGGAAAAACAGAACCAGAGGTTGTTTACCAACCTACCACCTGCTGTTTTGTCCAGCCAGGTTGGTTCTGTTGCTTGGAAATATTTGGGATCATCCCTGGTTGTTCCCAGGTTGATTCTCAAGGTCCTTGCTAGCTAGAACTATTTATTCCTTCTCTGTTTGTACCTGGATATAGTCAATTTGATTCAAGCGAATTCCTCCCTTCCTGGAATTTCATTTCTACACGGTACGACGGCGGAATGCTACCCGAGTCAACGCTAGTACGCTAGCACTCCAACGCTAGGCAAACGCTGTCCGAGCCATAACTCCGTAAATGGCAGAACTTTTCACGATGCAACTTGGCTTATTTTAAAGTTCTTGGAGCGAGCTTCGATATAGCAAAGTCTCCGCTTAATCCGATCGACGGTCTGCACGATACGCTGCGCGACGTTCAAGGTACTCTTGTTATTTTGGCTAAGTCATTCTTGACTCCTCTCTCTACAAACTCGGACCCGAGGATAGGGGCTGGTCTTGTACCAGGCACCCAAGGACCCTTGGAGGTGACCCCGAGGAGAGGTTTTAAGTTTGATTAAGTCTTAATAGCTTGAGTTTATTAGGCCCTTACACCAACAAGCTGGTATCAGAGCTGCGTTATAGTGATCCTCGTTATAGGTAGCTATGGCGGGCAACACCTCGACAGGAGCTGGTGAATCTTCAGCCCAAGATCATAGCGGCAGCCAAGATTCTGGTGTTTCAGCGCCAAGGGGAGCGCGAACAAACCAGGGCTCGCTGGTCAAGGAGGTGCTGAAGAACTTCACCGTCGAGAAGTTCAATGGTGAGGGCTATGATGATTGGGCCTGGAAAATGCAACTCTATTTCCGTCAGATTGGATTGCTGAAACTAATGATTGGGGAGGAGCCTAGACCGAGTGACCCCACGCTGCAGGAAGATTGGGACGAGCGCTCCTCGGCTGGCTACTACTTGATGTCGCAGAGTTTGGAGCTGAACCAGCGTCACCACGTCATGCACCTGCTGCCGGAGATTGAATGCGGTCCGAAGGCGTGGACCGTGTTGAAGGAGCTGCACGCCCCGACCTCCGTTGTCGCAACGTTGATGCTGGAGAGGGAGCTGCCCGCGTTGCGCCTAAGCGAGGAAGAGCCGGTGCAACCTGTCCTAGACAAGATGCACGACCTCTACGCGAAGTTGGCGACCGCGGGAATCACCTACCCGGAGCAGACCAAGTGCTTGAAGATGCTCTCGCTGCTACCTGAATCGTGGCTTCAATTCACGAGCGGATTGAGCCTGCCGCATAACCAGAGCTCGTGGACACTCGAGTGGGTGCGGACAAAGATTCTGGAGGAGGACTTCCGTCGCCGCCAACTAAGGGGTGGAGAGGACGGCAGCAGCGGCTATGGGATGCAAGGGAGCCGACGTGGCAGAGGACGTGGCTTCGGTGGTGCTAGACGCGGTGCAAAGAAGGACGACGACTCCAACGACCAACAACGAGGTACCCGTTGGGGTCGCGGTGCGAAATCTGGACGTGGGGGCAAGTCGGGTGCTGGTGGCAAAATGAAAGGGAGTTGCTGGTATTGTGAGAAGGAGGGGCACCCCTGGTTTTTGTGCTATAAGAAACCCGATGGATGGACCCCCCAGAATCGTCACCAGGATGGCGGCGCGCGGAGGAACCAGAAAAACGGCGCGAGCATGGTCGCCGATTCGTCCGACAACAACCCGAAGAGCAACGGCAGTACGGAGAAGAAGAAGGAGCGCACCGCGGGCCAGTTCTTCTACATTGGAGAGCAGGGGGAGCAAGGAGACGCCTCTGCCAAGGTTGGAGCAGAGCTGCACCCCCTGAACTATTGGGTGTTGGACATGGGCGCTGCTTGGACGATGACGCCGCGCAAGGACCTGTTGGACGACGTATACGCTGCACCGATCAATGAGGTGTGCTCCGCCTCTGGACACGCGTTGAAGGTGGCTGGTGCGGGACAAGCTGCATTTAAGGGAGCGGATGGCAAGCTGGTGGTGCTGCACGACGTTCTCCTCGTTCCTGATCTCAAAGCCAACCTCATCTCCCTCCGTAAGCTCGCCAAAGCTGGGGTGAGTACTAGCACGGATGGGGCACGCACTTACAAGTGGCAGCTGGGCAACCGGGTGCTTTGGGATCTGTACGAGAGCAAGGATGTGTATAGATCCATGTGGCAGCTGCCAGCATTGGCGTGGCACGGTGGGGGGCAGGCTAGAGAGGGGTCTGCGTCCCAGGGGGAGTGCAACGCCGTGGGAGCCGTTGGTGTGAAATATCGGCCAGATCTGGGGAGACGGATTGGGAAACGGCACTCCGACGCTTGGGGCGTATAGCAATGCCTTTGCTGAAGCAGCTGGAGAAGGATGGGGTCGTCAAGGGTCTGAAGCTGAATGGCCAGCCACCTGATGACAATTGTGAAATATGCTTGCTATCCAAATTCACCCGTTTCCCCTTCCATAGTGTGACTGGCAGAAGCAAGAAGCCTTTAGAGTTGCTCCATATAGACTTGGTGGGGCCGCTGCCGGTTCAGGGGCACAAGGGGGAGCGGTACTTTCTGACCATAGTGGATGATTGGAACAGGCTTATGTGGGCATATCCGCTGAAGCAGAAGGACCACGCCGCCTCTACGATACGGGAAGATTGGCTGCCATTGGTGGAGAAGCAAGCGGAGAGTGTGGTGAAGCAGATTAGGACGGATCGGGGTGGTGAGTTCCTTGGAGCTGAGATGACGGCCTGGCTCAAGAAGCAGGGCATCCAGAGGGAGCTGACCACGGCTTACACCCCACAGTCTAACGGTGTAGCAGAACGTGCGAACCGGACAATTCTGGAGACAGCTAGGGAACTGCTCATAGAATCTGGGCTGGCCAACTCCATGTGGCCCCATACTGTCCGGCACGCTACCGTGGCCAGGAACAGGGTGCTCACTAAGGTTGGTGATGACTCGTGGGTGCCTTTGGAGAGGTGGCTTGGGAGGAAGCCGCCGGTGGACATGCCGAGGGTGTTCGGTTGCATGGCAGTCGCCCACGTCCCCAAGAAGTATCGAAGTAAGTTGGGGGCGAGTGCAATCTGGTGTGTGCATTTGGGACTGGCTGCTGAGAGCAAGGGATGGCTGCTGTGGGAACCATCCAAGGGTGTCATGTTTGACAGCAGGGATGTGAAGTTTGTTGAGGGCATGATGTATGGGAGCTGGGAGAAACAGCCGGAGGCCAGGGTATCCCAGCAGATGGAGCAGATCACCATGCAGCTGGACCTGACTCCTAATGTGTGGGAGGAGGGAGAGGAGGCAGCTGCAGAGGGTGGTGATGGAGAGAAGATACAGGAGGCACCTACTGGTGGAGAAAATGATGTGGAGACTAGTGGTAGCACTAGTGGAGCTGCTGGATCCGAGGGAGGAGAGCAGCAGCAGGGGAAAACTAAGAAGCCGAAGGGTGTCGTTATGAGGGGATGGGAGACACCCGTCTCCAGGCCAGGACGTACCCGTATGGCTACTAAGAAGCTGACTGCAGGATCAGGTGTAGCGGAGCAGCAGCTTGGGACCGAGGAGGCATTGCTGATTCTACCGCATGGCTATGACCCGGATGAGGAGGATGAACCTGCCTACTGTTTTCTTGCCCCTGTACCAGAGGAACCAGCTAGCATGGAGGAGGCATTAGCTGGACCAGATAGGGAGAAGTGGCTGGTTTCCAGGGATGCTGAGTACCAGAGCCTGCTAGAGAATGGGACATGGGATCTGGTGGTGCTACCTGAGGGGAAGAAAGCCGTACAGTGCAAGTGGGTGCTAAGGATCAAGACCGATGACAAGGGACAGGTCACCATCTACAAGAGTAGGCTGGTGGCTAAGGGGTTTATGCAGAGAAGCAGGACTTCAATGAGATCTTTGCTCCCACTGCCAAACCCCCTACCCTCCATGTCTTGTTGGCAGATGCAGCCGTTAGTGGGAAATTCATCATTCAGATGGATATATCAACGGCATTTCTCAATGGGATTTTAGAGGAGGATGTGTACATGACGCAGCCGCCTGGGTATGAGGATGGTACGGGCAGGGTGTGCAAGCTGAAAAAGTCCATCTACGGCTTGAAGCAGGCGCCACGCTGCTGGTACCAGAAGTTGGCAGCTGTTTTAGAGGAGATGGGATTCAGGACCAGCAGCTGTGATGAGAGCCTCTTTCTCAAAGGGGAGGGGGAGAAGCTGGTGATGTTTCTGGTCTATGTAGACGATATTCTTCTCTTTAGCAGCTGCATGAAGGAGATCCAGAAAGTGCAGCAGCAGCTGATGGAGAACTTCAAGTGCAAGAACCTTGGGGAGGTAAAGTACTACCTCGGGATGCACGTGGAGAGGGATCCAGATCACAGGTGGTTGAAGCTGCACCAGGAGAAGTTCATCAACGAGTTGGGGGAGAAGTATGGGATTGAGAATGAGCGCAAGGTTGCAACTCCCCTGCCAGCAGAATTCAAGCTGATGAAGGCTGCAGAGGATGAAGGGGTTGAAGCCGAGGAGCAGCAGCAATTTCAGTCCTTGGTGGGCAGCCTCTTGTATGCAGCAGTTCACACAAGGCCCGACATCTCTTTCTCGGTTGGGCAGCTGGCTAGGGTGGTGCAGAATCCATCAGAGGAGCAGGTGGATGCAGCTGAGCGTGTGGTGAAGTATCTGAACTCTCACCCAAGCATTGGAGTTCAATACTCCGCATCTGCACAGGTGAAGCAGAAAGGGGTTGAGGTGCTGAAAGAGAAGGGGGAGAGGCTTGGAGAAGGCAAGCTCTTTCTCACTTGCTTTACCGATGCTACGTGGGCCTCTAAGAAGGAGGATTCCTCATCTGTGGGAGGATACATCTGCGTAGTTGGGGGAGGACCTGTTAGTTGGAGGTCAAAGAAGCAGACGGAGACGGCACTCTCTTCCGTGGAATCAGAGTACATGGCGATGTTGCATGGGGTGAAGGAGGTGATTTGTCTGAGGAGGCTGTTAGAGGAGATTGGCCAGGAGCAGAAGGTTGCTACGCCGCTGTTTTGTGATAGCAAGGGGGCTCTTGGGATGGCCAGGAACGCTGTGCTTCATGGGCTGAACAAGCACATGCGTATCAAGTGGCACTGGCTGCGTAACGAGGTGAAGAGGGGGACGGTGAATCCGATCTACATCAAGACTCACCAGCAGCCAGCAGACTTCCTCACCAAGAGGCTTGCGGATGAGCCTCATTGGCGTTGTGTGCGCATGAGTGGAATGAGCATGAACTAGAATGGAATGATGGGGATACAGCCGGCAGGCTGAGGGGGGGTGTGTTGGGTGCAAATTCACATTGCACGACATCCTGCCGTCTGTTTATACGAGTATTTGCGTGTGAATGAAATGTTCGTGTGTTTGTTTGCTTTCGCAATTTTCGCTTGAAGCATTTGCAGGTACTCGCGCATTGTGCGCTTCGGCACAACATTGTACGCGCTATGAACAGTACAAGCAGAAAGGACGAGCTCGCAAAGGAACCCAAGATGGAAGCTTTGCGGTTCGGCTTACTTGATTGCGCAGATTCAGTTCTATCCAACTCGAAATTGTACTGTTTTGTTTGGCTGACTATAGTGTAGCAGGGCAGGCACTATAGGGGTACAATTTAGGTGAAGGTTGGATGTTGTTTGTCTCTATCTGCATGCTACATGTGTTAAAGTTTAGAAGAAAGAAGAGAGAAGAAGAGGATTGCACTAGCAAGAATGGGGATACAAATAGGAAACCCTAGAAGGGTTGTACTCGCTATAGAGCACCCCACTACTGGCTAGAGCATAAGATAACATTCTGACACACCCCCATAGCCAAAGTGGGGTGTAATCAGCAGAGGAAGCAAAGGAGTACAAGCTCAGGGTGGATCACAATGTCACCACACATTCTGAGCACAAGTTCAAGAAGCAATAGTTTAAGTTCACAATTATGAGCAAAGCTAGTGGTAGTCACAACGGGCAAGTGAGGAGGAGGAGAGAGAGTGAGAGGAGAGGAGATAGGGGGCGACGGCTGAAGCTGCAGACACACGGGCAACAGGAGGCAGACTGGCACAGCGGCTACCGGACGAAGTCCCCGGAATACAGGAGTAACAGGCCCCGCGGCTAAAGTAGCGGCAGACGAGCAACGGACCCACGGGCGGCTGGCACAGCTGGCTACGACTGGGCTACCGGACGAAGTCCCCGGAATACAGGTGCTGCTGGCGACACGACGGCAACCTCCATTCAGCTTCCCCAAACTATCCCACTCCCCCCTGGCACACACCCGCTGCTACACCGCTAGCTCCACTCACCCTTCACCCCCCCTTAGTACCACTCCACCGGCTCCAACACGTCCACCCCCCCTCAGCGGCAGCTGCAGCACAGGGAGACGGAGGAGGAGGAGGAGCAGGCGACGCCACACACCTGCCACCCCCCAACCGCCACCCCCCAACCGCCACCCCCCAACCACTACCCCCCAAACCCTAAAAACAGGGTAGGGAGGTGGGGGGGGGGGGGGGGGGGGGGGGGCAACGCGCGGCCCCCGGCGCGACGGGGCAGCAGGGCCGCGCGACGGGGCAGCAGGGGCCGCGCGCGGCTCCCCTGGCGGCGCGACGGGGCTGCAGGGGCCGCGCGCGGCTCCCCTGGGCGGCGCGACGGGGCTGCAGGGGCCGCGCGCGGCTCCCCTGGGCGGCGCGACGGGGCTGCAGGGGTCGCGCGCGGCTCCCCTGGGCGGCGCGACGGGGCTGTAGGGGTCGCGCGACCCGCCGCGCGCCTTGTTGTTTTCCCAGGTTGGAAAAACAGAACCAGAGGTTGTTTACCAACCTACCACCTGCTGTTTTGTCCAGCCAGGTTAGTTCTGTTGCTTGGAATTATTTGGGATCATCCCTGGTTGTTCCCAGGTTGATTCTCAAGGTCCTTGCTAGCTAGAACTATTTATTCCTTCTCTGTTTGTACCTGGATATAGTCAATTTGATTCAAGCGAATTCCTCCCTTCCTGGAATTTCGTTTCTACGCGGTACGACGGCGGAATGCTACCCGAGTCAACGCTAGTACGCTAGCACTCCAACGCTAGGCAAACGCTGTCCGAGCCATAACTCCGTAAATGGCAGAACTTTTCACGATGCAACTTGGCTTATTTTAAAGCTCTTGGAGCGAGCTTCGATATAGCAAAGTCTCCGCTTAATCCGATCGACGGTCTGCACGATACGCTGCGCGACGTTCAAGGTACTCTTGTTATTTTGGCTAAGTCATTCTTGACTCCTCTCTCTACAAACTCGGACCCGAGGATAGGGGCTGGTCTTGTACCAGGCACCCAAGGACCCTTGGAGGTGACCCCGAGGAGAGGTTTTAAGTTTGATTAAGTCTTAATAGCTTGAGTTTATTAGGCCCTTACACCAACAAATTCATCATCACCGGGCGGCGCGGCGGCGAGCGGTGCGCGGGTATGGCAGGGCGGCGTGGCGACGAGCGGCGCGCTGGCAGCAGGGCGGCGCGCGGGCTGCAAAGGGCGGCGCGCAGGCTGCAAAAGGGCGGCGCGCGGGCTGCAAAGGGCGGCGCACGAGCAGCTGGGCGGCGTGTGGGCTGCAAAGGGCGGCGCGCGGGCTGCAAAGGGACGGCGCGCGACCAGCAGGGCGACGCGACGGGCAGGGCAGGGCGGCGCGCAACTAACAGGACGGCGCGACGGGCAGGGCAGGGCAGAGCGCGGCCAGCAGGGCGGCGCAACGGGCAGGGCAGGGCGGCGTGGCAGCCAGCAGGGCGACGCGCGGGCAGGGCAGGGCAGCGCGACCGGTGAGGCAGCACGACGAGTAGGGTAGGGCGCTACGAGCAGGGTAACGCGCTACGGGCAGGGAACTATTCGGTGGCCCTAAAAACGGTCCTGGAACAAGACCTGCTCTGAAACCATGTGAAGAATACTGAACGAGAATGGATGAACTAAGATGAAAGTGGGTACAAGTACTAACCCTAATTGGGTTGTACCCCATATGGGCTACCCCACTACAGCCTACACAACACACAACATAATAGTTTGACAGAATTACCGCAAGTGGATGTGCTTCACTCTGCCCTTCCGTCGAGGCTCTCGATACAGGAGGATCATGACATTGTTGTCAGCGAACAAGGTCGGTGCACAGCTATGCAGCTCACCTAAGTCAGTGAGCAAGAAGGTGAGCCAGCGGAGCTCCTGAGCAACCATGGCACCAGCATAGATCTCTGCCTCAGCACTGGACGAAGCCACAAACGACGACCGAGTAGAACTCCACGACACAGCTCCGGAGCCAAAGCTGAAGCAGTAACCCTAAGCAGACTTGCAAGTCTCTAAGCCGTCGGCGTACGACGGATCGCAGTGCCCAGTCAGTTCTACTGGCTCTCTCTTTCCAACCACAAGCCCCATGCCTGCTGGGTGAGAAACTGAAGCTGCACAAGGTGTACATCACCTTTCTCGTTGTGGTCTTCAACAAACCCAATGACAAAGGCAACATTCTCAAGTTCATCGTCGCAAGCAAGCGATACGTCTGGGTGGCCAATGTTCAATACCGAAGCAGGGCATACACGAAGACATTCGCCTTTGTTTGGCTCATGCGCAATGATACTCGAAAGAGAAAGGATCTGGCAGACTTACAACGCAACATCTTTCCGTAGCAAGGACATTCATGACTAACTTGCCAAGAAGAGGATCGTGTATCACATCTCGCTATCGTACGCGCATCCACTGAAAGGCATCACCGAACAAATCAATTGGACGCTCATGACAACGGTCCGAGCCTGCTTAAACAAGCCGGGCTTCTCCCTGCCTACTGGACCTAAGCCATGCATCACTTTGCCAGCATGCACAACCTCCTCTTTACCATGGCGATGGAGAGAAACCTCTTGCCTCACCTCAAGTGGAGGTGCCAAGGGCGATTCGGTTGTGTGATGTCATCATTTGCATTCACATCTGTCTACCTCCCATCCTAACTTTCTACCTTAAATGCGTATTGTGCACGTGCGTAAGAATTTGTGTTTGATGTTGTATGGAATTTGTGAGTGTGTTAATATTATTCTGCTTGAGCAGATATATGAAATGACTTCTCTGCTCAAGAGATTTTCAACAAACCAATGATCACTTCAATCGGAGCAACTATGCTTTTGACTGAAGTTCGTATGCTTTTGATTTATTGTTGCAGCGACTATAAGAATTTGTGGGGTGACTCTTATGTTGGGTGCAAATTCACTGTGTTGGGTGCAAATTCACATTGCACGACATCCTGCCGTCTGTTTGTACGAGTATGCGTGTGCAAATGCATTTGGGTGTGAATGGAATGTTCGTGTGTTTGTTTGCTTTCGCAATTTTCGCTTGATGCATTTGCAGGTACTCGCGCAATGTGCGCTTCGGCACAACATTGTACGCGCTATGAACAGTGCAAGCAGAAAGGACGAGCTCGCAAAGGAACCCAAGATGGACCCTTTGCAGTTCGGTTGAATTGATTACGCAGATTCAGTTCTATCCAACTCGAAATTGTACTGTTTTGTTTGGTTGACTATAGTGTAGCAGGGCAGGCACTATAGGGGTACAATTTAGGTGAAGGTTGGATATTGTTTGTCTCTATCTGCATGCTACAGGGCCAGGGGAAACCAGCGGAACCAGCATTTGGCTGGTTCGGCAAAGACAAAACAGGTTCTGTTTTTAGGACCTGAACCTGGTTGTTGTTTTCCCAGGTTGGAAAAACAGAACCAGAGGTTGTTTACCAACCTACCACCTGCTGTTTTGTCCAGCCAGGTTGGTTCTGTTGCTTGGAATTATTTGGGATCATCCCTGGTTGTTCCCAGGTTGATTCCCAAGGTCCTTGCTAGCTAGAACTATTTATTCCTTCTCTGTTTGTACCTGGATATAGTAAAATTGATTCAAGCGAATTCCTTCCTTGCTGGAATTTCGTTTCTACGCGGTGCGAAGGCGGAATGCTACCGAGTCAACGCTAGTACGCTAGCACTACGACGCTAGGCAAACGCTGTCCGAGTCATAACTTCGTAATGGCAGAACTTTTCGCGAGGCAACTTGGCTCTTTTGAAAGCTCTTAGAGTGAGCTTCGATATAGCGAGTTCTCAGCTTAATCCGATCGACGGTCTGCACGGCACGCTGCGCGACGTTCAAGGTACTCTTGCTGTTTTGACTAAGTCCCTCTTGATCCCTCTCTCTACATACTCGGACCCGAGGATAGGGGCTGGTCTTGTACCAAGCACCCAGGGACCCTTGGAGGTGGACCGTGCTGAAGGAGCTGCACGCCCCAACCTCCATTGCCGCGACGCTCATGATGGAGAGGGAGCTGTCCGCGCTGCGCCTGAGCGAGGGAGAGCCAGTGCAACCTGTTCTGGACAAGATGCGTGATCTCTACGCGAAGCTGGCAACCGCGGGAATCACCTACCCGGAGCAGACCAAATGCTTGAAGATGCTCTCGCTGCTGCCGGAGTCGTGGCTGCAATACACGAGCGGATTGAGCCTGCCGCAGAACCAGAGCTTGTGGAAGCTCGAGTGGGTGCGGACGAAGATTCTGGAGGAGAACTTCCGTCGTCGCCAACTGAGGGGTGGAGACGAGGGCAGCAGTGGCTACGGCATGTAAGGAGGCAAACGTGGCAGAGGACGTGGCTTCCGTGGTGCTGGTCGCGGTGCAAAGAAGGACGACGACTCCAACGACCAACAAGGAGGTACCGGTTGGGGTCGCGGTGGGAAATCTGGACGTGGGGGCAGATCGGGTGCTGGTGGCAAAATGAAAAGGAGCTGCTGGTATTGTGAGAAGGAGGGGCATCCCTGGTTCTTGTGTTATAAGAAACCCGAAGGATGGACCCCCCAGAATCGCCATCAGGATGGCGGCGCGCGGAGCATCCAGAAAAGCAGCGCCAACATGGTCGCAGATTCGCCCGACGACAACCCGAAAGGCAAAGGCGGTGCTGAGAAGAAAAAGGAGCGCACCGCGGGACAGTTCTTCCATGTTGGAGAC
Organism: Closterium sp. Naga37s-1; assembly: GCA_947471745.1. Classification (NCBI taxonomy): domain Eukaryota; kingdom Viridiplantae; phylum Streptophyta; class Zygnematophyceae; order Desmidiales; family Closteriaceae; genus Closterium; species Closterium sp. Naga37s-1. The sequence continues at coordinate 900,416 of CANJKZ010000167.1, forward strand.
GAGGGGGAGCAAGGAGACGGTTCTGCCAAGGTTGGAGCAGAGCTGCATCCCCTGGACTTTTGGGTGTTGGACACGGGCGCTGCGTGGACGATGACGCCGCGCAAGGACCTGCTAGACGACCTACGCGCTGCACCAATCTCTGAGGTGTGCTCTGCCTCTGGACATGCGTTGAAGGTGGCTGGTGCGGGACGAGCTGCATTCAAGGGAGCGGATGGCAAGCCGGTGGTGCTGCACGACGTTCTGCTCGTTCCCAACCTCAAGGCCAACCTCATCTCCCTCCGTAAGCTCGCCAAGGCTGGGGTGAGTACTAGCACGGATGGGGCACGCACTTACAAGGGGCAGCTGGGCAACCGGGTGCTTTGGGATCTGCACGAGAGCAAGGATGTGTATAGATCCATGTGGCAGTTGCCGGTATTGACGTGGCACGGTGGGGGGCAGGCTAGAGAGAGGTCTGCATCCCAGGGGGAGTGCAACGCTGTTGGAGCGGTTGGTGTGAGAGTGTCGGCCAGATCCGGGGAGACAGATTGGGCAACGGCACACCGACGCTTGGGGCATGTAGCAATGCCTTTGCTGAAGCAGCTGGAGAAGGATGGGGCCGTCAAGGGTCTGAAGCTGAACGGCCAGCCACCTGATGACAACTGTGAAATCTGCTTGCTATCCAAATTCACCCGTTTCCCCTTCCATAGTGTGGCTGGCAGGAGCAAGAAGCCTTTGGAGCTGGTCCACATGGACTTGGTTGGGCCGCTGCCGGTTCAGGGGCACAAAGGGGAGCGGTACTTCTTGACCATAGTGGATGATTGGAGCAGGCTGATGTGGGCGTATCCGCTGAAGCAGAAGGACCAGGCCGCCTCCACGATACGGGATGATTGGCTGCCGTTCGTGGAGAAGCAAGCGGAGTGTGTAGTGAAGCGGATCAGGACAGATCGGGGTGGTGAGTTCATTGGAGCTGAGATGACGGCCTGGCTTAAGAAGCAGGGCATCCAGAGGGAGCTGACCACGGCTTACACCCCACAGTCCAACGGTGTAGCAGAACGGGCGAACCGGACCATTCTAGAGACAGCTAGGGCGCTGCTAATAGAATCTGGGCTGGCCAACTCCATGTGGCCCCATGCTGTCCGGCACGCTACGGTTGCTAGGAACACGGTTCTCTCCAAGGTTGGGGATGACTCCTGGGTGCCGTTGGAGAGGTGGCTTGGGAGGAAGCCGCCGGTGGACATGCTGAGGGTGTTCGGTTGCATGGCAGTCGCCCACGTCCCCAAAGTCCACCGAAGTAAGTTGGGGGCAAGTGCAATCTGGTGTGTGCATTTGGGGCTGGCTGCTGAGAGCAAGGGATGGCTGCTGTGGGAACCATGCAAGGGTGTGTTGTTTGACAGCAGGGATGTGAAGTTTGTTGAGGGCATGATGTATGGGAGCTGGGAGAAACAGCCGGCGGCTAAGGTGTCCCAGCAGATGGAGCAGATCACCATGCAGCTGGACCTGACTCCTAGTGTGTGGGAGGAGGGAGATGAGGCAGCTGCAGAGGGTGGTGATGGAGAGAAGGTGCAGGAGGCACCTGCTGGTGGAGGAGATGATGTAGAGACTAGTGGTAGCACCAGGGAAGCTGCTGGATCTGAGGGAGGAGAACAACAGCAGGGCAAAGCTAAGGTGCCTTAGCTACCACAAAGGAGGAAGCTGAAGGGTGTCGTTATGAAGGAATGGGAGACACCCGTGTCTAGGCCAGGACGTACCCGTATGGCCACTATGAAGCTGACTGCAGGAGCTGATGTAGCAGAGCAGCAGCTTGGGAATGAGGAGGCATTGCTGATTCTACCGCATGGCTATGATCCGGATGAGGAGGATGAACCTGCCTACTGTTTTCTTGCCCCTGCACCAGAGGAACCAGCTAGCATGGAGGAGGCATTAGCTGGACCAGATAGGGAGAAGTGGCTGGTTTCCAGGGATGCTGAGTACCAGAGCCTGCTGGAGAATGGGACATGGGAGCTGGTGGTGCTGCCTGAGGGGAAGAAAGCCGTACAGTGCAAGTGGGTGCTAAGGATCAAGACCGATGACAAGGGACAGGTCACCATCTACAAGAGTAGGCTGGTGGCTAAGGGGTTTATGCAGAAGGAGAAGCAGGACTTCAATGAGATCTTTGCTCCCACTGCCAAACCCCCTACCCTCCGTGTCTTGTTGGCAGATTCAGCCGTTAGTGGGAAATTCATCATTCAGATGGATATATCAACGGCGTTCCTCAATGGGATTTTAGAGGAGGATGTGTACACGACGCAGCCGCCTGGGTATGAGGATGGTACGGGCAGGGTGTGCAAGCTGAAAAAGTCCATCTACGGATTGAAGCAAGCGCCACGCTGCTGGTACCAGAAGTTGGCAGCTGTTTTAGAGGAGATGGGATTCAGGACCAGCAGCTGCGATGAGAGCCTCTTTCTCAAGGGGGAGAAGGAGAAGCTGGTGATGTTTCTGGTCTACGTGGACGACATTCTTCTCTTCAGCAGCAGCATGAAGGAGATCCAGAAAGTGCAGCAGCAGCTGATGGAGAACTTCAAGTGCAAGAACCTTGGGGAGGTAAAGTACCACCTCGGGATGCACGTGGAGAGGGATCCAGATCACAGGTGGTTGAAGCTGCACCAGGAGAAGTTCATCAAGGAGCTGGGGGAGAAGTATGGGATTGAGAATGAGCGCAAGGTTGCAACTCCCCTGCCAGCAGAATTCAAGCTTGTGAAGGCTGCAGAGGATGAAGGGGTTGAAGCCGAGGAGCAGCAGCAATTTCAGTCCTTGGTGGGCAGCCTCTTGTATGCAGCGGTTCACACGAGGCCCGACATCTCTTTCTCTGTTGGGCAGCTGGCAAGGGTGGTGCAGAATCCATCAGAGGAGCAGGTGGATGCAGCTGAGCGTGTGGTGAAGTACCTGAACTCTCACCCAAGCATTGGAGTTCAATACTCCGCATCTGCACAGGTGAAGCAGAAAGGGGTTGAGGTGCTGAAAGAGAAGGGGGAGCGGCTTGGGGAAGGCAAGTTGTTTCTCACTTGCTTTACCGATGCTACGTGGGCTTCTGAGAAGGAGGATTCCTCATCTGTGGGAGGATACATCTGCGTAGTTGGGGGAGGACCTGTTAGTTGGAGGTCCAAGAAGCAGACGGAGACGGCACTATCTTCCGTGGAATCGGAGTACATGGCGATGTTCCATGGGGTGAAGGAGGTGATTTGGCTGAGGAGGCTGTTAGAGGAGATTGGCCAGGAGCAGAAGGTTGCTACGCCGCTGTTTTGTGATAGCAAGGGGGCTCTTGGGATGGCCAGGAACGCTGTGCTTCATGGGCTGAACAAGCACATGCGTATCAAGTGGCACTGGCTGCGTAAGGAGGTGAAGAGGGGGACGGTGAATCCGATCTACATCAAGACTCACCAGCAGCCAGCAGACTTCCTCACCAAGAGGCTTGCGGATGAGCCTCATTGGCGTTGTGTGCGCATGAGTGGAATGAGCATGAACTAGCATGGAATGATGGGGATGCAGCCGGCAGGCTGAGGGGGAGTGTGTTGGGTGCAAATTCACATTGCACGACATCCTGCCGTCTGTTTGTACGAGTATGCATGTGCGAATGCATTTGGGTGTGAATGGAATGTTCGTGTGTTTGTTTGCTTTCGCAATTTTCGCTTGATGCATTTGCAGGTACTCGCGCAATGTGCGCTTCGGCACAACATTGTACGCGCTATGAACAGTGCAAGCAGAAATTTTCGCGAGGCAACTTGGCTCTTTTGAAAGCTTTTAGAGTGAGCTTCGATATAGCGAGTTCTCAGCCTAATCCGATCGACGGTCTGCACGGCACGCTGCGCGACGTTCAAGGTAGTCTTGCTGTTTTGACTAAGTCCCTCTTGATCCCTCTCTCTACATACTCGGACCCGAGGATAGGGGCTGGTCTTGTACCAAGCACCCAGGGACCCTTGGAGGTGACCCCGAGGAGAGGTTTTATGTTGGATAACGTCTTAATAGCCTGAGTTTATTAGGCCCTTACACCAACATCTTATGGGGTATAGACCTTTTATCGCCACCTTCCTCTAGTTGCTGCCAAGTGGTTGGGAGAAGCCAGACTAGGTTGGCAAGTGGGGCCAATTTGGGTGAGGTGGATTGGGAAGGTTGGGAAAAGAACGAAGGTCAAAGTTGGGTTCTTATAGGGAGAGGAATTTGTGTGCTTATGGGGTTTCCTTGTCTGGGAACTCCCTGGGGACCTTCCCTCTCTTCCTCCTCATCCTCTCTCACCTGTTTTCTTGCTACTCTAATTCCTTGTGTGGATCTTGTTTTGAACTATTGAGTTTGAGTTAAGTTTCAGCTACAACATACCCCCCAGTGCGCCATCTCTAAAGTTTTACTTCACCTTTTGATACAATTCAAATTACAAATGATAGTCAAGATCTAGGACTACAATGTAATCGGGTTTAGTGAAGTTCCAACGGTGAACGTTTTGTCGACGGCGTTTCTTGTGAAGTCGACTTTTCTGTTCAGAAACCTAGTCCAACGATTTGACCTATTTCGGCCCCCTAAACTTCCTAGACTCCGAGAAAGTTTCCGAGCCCACGTATTGGGGAGTATACCTTGCAATCGGTTACGAGTACAAGAGTTGGATCATCCTTGACATAGAGTCCCAAGAAAATAGTCCCATCGCGTGACACTCTGTTATACGAACGACTCATTTTGGAGTACTTCTGCGACGACCAGAACGTGGAGCCACTACGACGCATGAGCATGGAGGAAGAAGCTTCGCCATACGAGAAGACGAAGCCGTAGCTGCAATCTTTTAGCAAGATCTATCTGACGAACACCTCGGACCAAAGCCGCTGCCGCACAACGACAGTGATGATGATGGCGATGTACCACTAGAACCATCGCGCGATGCCCTACAAAGCCCCACACCTGCAACGAAAAGCACACCAGTTGATTTTAACGAAATCATAAAAAGGGGTATCACAGAGCGACTGTTACTGGTCTGCAGCTACTCGGGCTCCACACGACAACATCAGCACCACCTCGCGACATCGAACCAAGAACACAATCCCAAGCACTAACGGGTCACCACAGCAAGGAATGACGCGCCACAATAGATGCAGAAATCAATGCCCTGGAATCACGCAATACCCGGGGATGTGTGGACCACACAACAGTAAAGGGGAGAAGGATTTTCTCAAGGGTAATGAGTCTTTCAAGTGAAACCGCAGCGGATGTCACTATTGAGCGCTTTAAAGCCCGCTAGATAGATTTCCATCGGACATTCACACCGATAAGCAGGCATACGTCAGTGCGGATTTTCCTCGCCAAGTATCTTATTCTTCGACAGATCAGTGTGAAGAACGTGCTTTTGTACGCAATGATGACGTGCTACTCTACGTGGAACAACTGCACACTCACAGAGAAGGGACTCACAGGTGTGCCAACTCAAAAAATCCATGTACAGCATCAAGCAGTCCCCACACCTGTGGCAAGATCATCTTCACAACATCATACTCGACATCGTATTTATACAACTACCTCACAAAGAAGGGGTGTATTATCTTCATTTCTGCAGAGATTGCACCCTACTCAATATGTACGTGGACACTAGGACAAGGAAAACCCTTCTCTATCATTTTAAAGAAGAACATGGGAAGCCGCGTGGACGTCACCACCAACCACGCAATGACTCAGTTTTGGGGGCTAAACATCACCTGCTCACTATACGCCATCGACCTGTCAACTTCCAAGTACGCCAAGACATTTATGGAACGCTTAAAATTTTTACCCGCACTGCTCTCAACCCTATACCGCACCTGGACCGTGCTACAAAGCTGACAACAAGGCTCTCTCGCCAGTAGGACTCTAACTCTATCAGCAACAACTAGGATGCATGCAATTCGTCACTGTTACTTGGAGGCGTAATCTCTCCTACGTTGCTAGCCAACTCGCTCAGTTATCTCGTTGAGCTGAAATGGAGAACATACTGGTTTTGAGGCATGCTCTCCATAGATTCATTTCAAGCCACAACACTGGACTATCTTATTCAACTCTCACAACCCCCTCCTTTAGCATGATGGACTACGTGAATGTCAATCACGCCACTAATCCAGACAATCGATGGTCATGTTACGGCTTCCTCTTCCCATCCGAGCCAATGTAGGAGATGGTTGCCCTGTTATCAGCCGAAGCAGGTTTAATCGCCATCATAAATGTCGTTCGTATCTGCAAAAGCTTCTGCAGGAAGTTAAAATCGTGACATCACCAACTTTCAAACTTCATTGTGACAACCACAGTACAATCAGGATTGCGAACAAGCCTGGCAGCCAATAGAACAAAGCACATCCCAAATCCACAAAGGGGAGGTTGTCTTGATCATGTAACGACTCCCACGCCAGCAGTTCCAACACTTTGCGGTCCAACACTTCGGCGCCATCAAGTGAGTGAAGATCTGCTACGCTCAGGAATGAAGGGGGGTCCAACGATAAAGAAGCTATTCTTAAAATTAACACAGAAAACAATATCAAGAACGAAAGTTGATTAGTCGAAATAAGTTACAACAACACGGTTATAGCTGAGAAATTCAGTTTAAATAAAGGGGGGAAGAATGTACCCCGTGCAGTACATGGTTAGTTAGGTATTATCGTATTCCTTTGTAATCCTTCAGACCGAAGTATGCCTTAGTCATAATCACGTATGTCATTTTACGTTCGCTCTGAGAGATATCGCTCGCCAATCAAAATTTATTCTGAAAACATATAATTTGACACACCCCCATAGGCTAATTGAGGGGCATCAAAACAAGCAAGAGAGAAACATGGTCACAAGACCAGTCAAGAAAAGCCACAAAGCAAGAGATGCAACTCAAGGTGGTATGACTAGCCAGCCTCTAAGACGAACAGCCACAAGGCCAGTTCAATAGTTCATATATGTATATATAATCAACAAAACAAGCAGACCGAGTCTACAACAAACAAAGGCATTTCTGAACAAGGCTAAGATGTGAGCTAAACCTGTCGTACTCACCAGGCGGGAGGGCCTTGGTAAAGATGTATGCCGTGTTGGCCGCTGAGACCAAAACGACCAAGCGTGCCTGGCCGCACCACTGCAGCTCTCGCAGGAGGAAGTACCGTATATTGATATGCTTCACTCTGCCCTCCAGTCGAGGCTCTCAACGTAGGAGGATCATGGCCTTGTTGTAAGCGAACAAGGTTGTTGCAGAGCTAGGCCTCTCACCTCGGTCTATGAGCAAGAAGGTCAACCGGCGAAGCTCCTGACCAGACATGGCGCCAGCGTAGATTTCTGCCTCAACACTCGATGAAGCCACAGACGACGACTAGGCAGACCTCCACGACACAGCTCCAGAGCCTAAGCTGAAAGAGTACCCTTGGTGTGAGGATCGAGGATCGAGTTCTGTAAAATGATTATGAATCATGGTTACAAGTACCCATAACTATATATAGACATGACACAAGGCACGTAACCCAGGTATTACTAGAAGGTACCAGGCCTCACGAACCATCGGGAACGGAACCTTCCCGAATTCGGTAGAAGATATTTGGTCGAAATTACGCGCACGCAAAGTCACGTGGGAAAAACTGACGTAAAAGAGGATTCGGTGCACGCAACCTATTCGGTGTTAAAACTATTATAACTATAGTAAAAGCAGCGAGCTAGGAAATAAGCACCGGAGCAATAATAGTCAAAATAAATAAGCAAGTTCAGGTAAGAACGGACGTCGTACTCTCACACCGGCGTAGACATGCAGATCTCCAAGTCGTCGGCGTAGGACTAGTCAGAGTGCCTGGTAAGTCGCCCAGGCTCTATCCCTCCAAGCACAAGCCTCATGCATGACGTAGTCGAAAGATACTTCATTACCCTCACAGCAGCCAACTAGTGAACAAGACGGTGTCTCCCAGTCGCAACAAAGTGAGCCAGACGCTGAGACGAGTGCTCGACATGTTCCAGCCCGACTACCTACTATGATGGGAACGGCCGCGTGTGCAAGCTGCTGAAGAGCTTGGACGGCCGGAAACAGTCGCCGCTGTTGTGGTACTCGGCACTCGACGCCGTGCTGACCGGCGCCGGCTGGAGCAAGAGCCAAGTCGATGAGGCACTGGACTACAAGGTCAGCGACGATGGGGTAACGTGCTGGGTGCTGGCCTACGTTGACGACCTGCTCGCCGCGAGTAGCAACACCGCGATGCTGAAGGAGCTACTGGTGGCTGCCTTCGAGCTGCGCGAAAATTAACCCGGTCGAGAGGTATCTCGGGCTGGATATCGTGCGCGACCGAACGAGGAGGAAGCTGTAGCTCCACCAGCAGGCCTACGTCGACAAGCTGCGTAGGTGCTTCATGGACGAGGAGCAGACTGACCGGGTGCCGAAGACGCCGGTCTCTGTCGACGCCTACGCTAAGCTGACGTTTGACGGCGAAGAGGATCAGTTGAGCGAGGAGGAGGAATACCAGCAGAAGGTCGCCGACCAAGCGCCGCGACTCTGGCCCGCCGCCGAACTCCAGGGTGGCGTAACGGGTGTCGGCGAGGTAGGCCAGATAACGGTCAACCTCATGCCAGTGATGGTCGCACCTCACCATCAGGCCGCTCCCCAGCTTAAAGCCCGCAGCCCAAGTTATTCAACCTTAGTAAGGTTGACCGCTGGGTTGTGGGGGCGGGTATCACAAAAGTTGACAGAAGTTATGAGCAAGGGTTGTTACTCTTTCGCCCATCCCTCGCAACACTTTCTAAGGGGGGGACTTCGTGTTTAGGTGCCGAAGTCCCAAGTTGCAACGGTGTTTTTTTCCAAGTTTCCGAAGCCCACTCATCAAGATTAGTAACGTTGACCCGTGCGGTAGGCAAGATGGGCCGCGGGCTATAAATTGATTGCGCATATTCAGTTATATCCAGCTCGAAATTGTACTGTTTTGTTTGGTTAACTATAGTGTACAAAGGCAGGCACTGGTACAATTAGGTGAAGGTTGGATGTTGTTTGTCTGTATCTGCATGCTACAGGACCAGGGGTAACCAGTGGAACCAGCATTTGGTTGGTTGGGCAAGGACAAAACAGGTTCTGCTTTTAGGACCTGAACCTGGTTGGTGTTTTCCCAGGTTGGAAAAACAGAACCAGAGGTTGTTCCACAACCTGCTACCTACCTTTTGTCAAGCCAGGGTAGTTCTGTTGCTTGGAATTATTTGGGATCATTCCTGGTCATTCCCAGGTTGATTCCCAAGGTACCTGTTTGATCTAGCTATTTATCCCTTCTCTGTTTGTACCCTGGATACAGTTGATTGAATCGAGCGAATTTCTTCTCGCTGGAATTCCGTATTCATGCAGTTCGATGGCGGATGCTATCCGAGTCAACGCTATTACGCTAGCACTACGACGCTAGGCAAACACTGTCTAAGGCATAACTGCAATGGCACAACTTTTCACGAGGCAACTAGGCTTATTTTAAAGCTCTTGGAGCGAGCTTCGATATAGCATAATCTCAGCTTAATACGATCGATTGTCTGCACGGTACGCTGCGTAACATTCAAGGTACTCTTGCTCTTTGACTAAGTCCCTCTTGATCCCTCTCTCTACAAACTCGGACCCGAGAATAGGGGCTGGACTTATACCAAGCAGTCAGGGACCCTTGGAGCTGACCCCGAGGAGAGGTTTTAAGTTGGATAACGTCTTCATAGTTTGAGTTTAAAACACCAACAGACTTCGCAGTCGGGTGTACGGGATGTGCAGCCGGCTGCACGCAGAGGTCGAGCCGACTTAGGCGTGAAAGTCGACGGGGTTCGTCGACTTCTGCGGGAACCACTGCTACGCCGCTGACGAGGCAGGTCGGCAGCCGACTTCGACTGGTGTGGTCGACGAAGGGGATCGTCAACTTGCGGGGACGCCGACTTGGTGAAGTCGACGGGAGGCTTCGACCTGGACGGTCGACGAGGGTGTGCATCATCATGCGGACGCCGACCGCCAGACATGTCGGCGCTGACTTCGGGGTTTCCCAGTCGACCGAGTAACCCGGGCGACAAGGTTCTGCGGAGGTGCGCAGACGTCGCCCAGGAGTTTTGGCGAAGCCCACCTCGGGCTGGTATCTCGAGGTCGATGTAGCTTATCGGGCGTAATCGTCAGCACATGGACAACTTGGCACCTGCACAATATGCGTGGTGGTGCACAATGTGCAAGACGCCTTGCTGCAGCGTTGGCAAGCCGCACTGGTGCACTGCTGACAGGTCGCTGACTTGCAGCGTTGGCAAGCCGCCTTCGAGCTGCATTGGCGCACTGTCGACCTGCTCTGCTGGCAGGCTGCTCCCATGCAGCGCTAGAGGTCGACCTGCCTGTGTACTAGGTTGCTAGGTCCCAGATGTTGTTATTGTTGCCATTGCAAATTCCATCATTGTATCCAACTTTTGCTAGTGTAACTCTTGCCAATTCTCCCCGTAAATGCCAACTAGAGGAAACACGAGCAAACGCTACAATCATCCGTACCACCCGTGCTTCCCTCGTAGTCCAGCTCCTGGTGTAGAGTGACTCTCCGCAAATAACACACTTACTGTTGGTACCAACCATACGGGTAAGTAACCCAATTCCCCATAGTACCAACCATATGGGTAAGTAACACACATACTCTTTGTAGCAATCATATGGGTAAGTGACGCACTTACTCTTTGTACCAACTATATGGGTAATGCACTTACTTATAATACCAACCATATGGGTTAGTCACACACTTACTTATGGTACCAACCATATGGGTAAGTAACGCACTTGCTCATTGTACCAACCATAACGGTTAGTGACGCACTTACCCTTTGTACCGTCCATATCGGTAAGTGACGCACTTACTCATAGTACCAACCATACAAGTAGGTGATGGAATTACTCATTGTACGAACCATATGGGTAAGTGACGCTTTTAATCTTTGTCCCAACCACATGGGTAAGTGATGCACTTACTCCTAGTACCAACCATATGGGTAAGTGACGCACTTACCAACCATATAGGTAAGGGACGCACTTACTCTTTGTACCAACCATATGGGTAAGTGAAGCACTTAGTCTTACTACCAGCAATATGGGTAAGTGACGCCTTACTCTTTGTACCGACCATATGGGTAAGTGACGCACTTGCTCTTTGTACCAACCATATGGGTAAGTCACGCACTTGCTCAGTGTACCAACCATATGGGTAAGTGACCCACTTACACATTGTACCAACCATATGGGTAACTGACGCATTTACTCTTTGTACCAACCATATATGGGTAAGTAACACACTTATTCATTGTACCAACCATATGGCTAAGTGACGCACTTACTCTTTGTACTGACCATATGGGTTAGTGACGCACTTACTGATTGTACAAACCATATGGATATGTAACGCACTAACTCATAGTACCAACCATATGGGTAAGTAACGCACTAACTCATAGAACCAACCATATGGGTAAGTTACGTACTTACTCGGCGTTTCAACCATATGGGTAAGTGACGCCCTTACTCTTTTCACCAACCATATGGGTAACTGACGCAGTTACGCATAGTACCAACAATATGAGTAAGTAACACACTTACTCTTTATACCGACCATATGGGTAAGTGATACACTTACTCTTAGTACCAACCAGATGGGTAAGTCACGCACTTACTCTTTGTACCAACCATATGGGTAAGTGACGGAATTTCTCATTGTACCAACCATATCGGCAAACCATATAGGCAAGTAACACACTTACTCATAGTACCAATCATATGGATAAGTGGCACACTTACAATTTGTACCAACCATATGGGTAAGTGATGCACCTACTCATAGTACCAACCATATGGGTAACTGACGCACATACTCTTTGTACCAAGCATATGGGTAAGTAACGCAATTATTATTAGTACCAACCATATTGGTAAGTGGCGTAATCACTCTTTGTAACAACCATATGGGTAAGCGACGCACCTACTCATAGTACCAACCATATGGGTAAGTGACACACTTACACTTTGTACCAACCATATGGGTAAGTGACGCATTTACACTTTGTACCAACCATATGGGTAAGTGACGCACTTACTCATAGTACCAACCATATAGGTAAGTGACGCACATACACTTTGTACCAACCATATGGGTAAGTAATGCAATTATTATTAGTACCAACCATATGGATAAATGACGCACCTACTTACTGTACCTACTATATGGGTAAATGACGCACCTACTCATGGCACCAACCATATGGGTAAGTAACACACTTACTCATAGTACCAATCATATAGGTAAGTGTCAAGTTACAAAACTGTAAGTATTGACTAAGGAAAGTGAAAACAAGCAAGATATATGCGACCTAACCCTAACTCTAGAAAATATGAATGTCACACCTAGATTAACATAAACAACACATATAAAATATATGTTGACACACCCCCGTAGTCTAGCTGACGGTACCATAGTCCTGTGAAAAGCAACACAAATCTCAGGGTGGGTCTCAAGGACACACACAGTCTGAGAGCAAGCAAGGGTCACATGACCAGTCAGCAAGAACAAGCAAGGGTCACAAGACCAATCCACACGAACAAGACAAATCTCAGGGTGGAGCTCAAAGTCACCACACACTCCAAGAGCAAGCAAGAGGCCACAAGGCCAGTCCACATGCAGGTATATAGCCAATATAAGGAGATGCAAGAGTACAAGACAAGCAAGACAAAGCATCTCTAGGTAAACAAGTAGGGACGGCCAGGCACAAGGCCAAGGTGGGTGCAGAAACGCTGGTGGTCACAAGGCGGCAACGCCTTGGTGAAGATATCTGCCGTGTTGGCCTCAGAGACTACACGTCGTACGAGTGCCTGGCCACGCTGCTGCAACTCACGCAGAAGGAAGTAACGAAGCTGGATGTGCTTCGCCTTCCCAACCAGTCGGGGCTCCTCACACAACAGGACAGAAGACCTGTTGTCGGCGAACAAGACTGGGGGAGAGCGAGGCTGCTCACCAAGGTCGGTGAGAAGGAAAGACAGCCAGCGAAGCTCCTGAGCGGCCATGGCGGCAGCGTACACCTCTGCCTCACAGCTGGAACCGGCAACGGACGACGCCCGAGTCGACCGCCACGAAACAGCACCTGCCCCGAGGCTAAAGGAGTACTCCTGTGTAGACCGACGCGTCTCCGCGTCGTCGGCCCACGAAGATGTTGGTGTAAGGGCCTAATAAACTCAGGCTATTAAGACGTTATCCAACTTAAAACCTCTCCTCGGGGTCACCTCCAAGGGTCCCTGGGTGCTTGGTACAAGACCAGCCCCTATCTTCGGGTCCGAGCATGTAGAGAGAGGGATCAAGAGGGACTTAGTCAAAACAGCAAGAGTACCTTGAACGTCGCGCAGCGTGCCGTGCAGACGGTCGATCGGATTAGGCTGAGAACTCGCTATATCGAAGCTCACTCTAAGAGCTTTCAAAAGAGCCAAGTTGCCTCGCGAAAAGTTCTGCCATTACGAAGTTATGGCTCGGACAGCGTTTGCCTAGCGTCGTAGTGCTAGCGTACTAGCGTTGACTCGGTAGCATTCCGCCGTCGCACCGCGTAGAAACGAAATTCCAGCAAGGAAGGAATTCGCTTGAATCAATTTCACTATATCCAGGTACAAACAGAGAAGGAATAAATATTTCTAGCTAGCAAGGACCTTGGGAATCAACCTGGGAACAACCAGGGATGATCCCAAATAATTCCAAGCAACAGAACCAACCTGGCTGGACAAAACAGCAGGTGGTAGGTTGGTAAACAACCTCTGGTTCTGTTTTTCCAACCTGGGAAAACAACAACCAGGTTCAGGTCCTAAAAACAGAACCTGTTTTGTCTTTGCCCAACCAGCCAAATGCTGGTTCCGCTGGTTTCCCCTGGCCCTGTAGCATGCAGATAGAGACAAACAATATCCAACCTTCACCTAAATTGTACCCCTATAGTGCCTGCCCTGCTACACTATAGTCAACCAAACAAAACAGTACAATTTCGAGTTGGATAGAACTGAATCTGCGCAATCAATTCAACCGAACTGCAAAGCGTCCATCTTGGGTTCCTTTGCGAGCTCGTCCTTTCTGCTTGCACTGTTCATAGCGCGTACAATGTTGTGCCGAAGCGCACATTGCGCGAGTACCTGCAAATGCATCAAGCGAAAATTGCGAAAGCAAACAAACACACGAACATTCCATTCACACCCAAATGCATTCGCACACGCATACTCGTACAAACAGACGGCAGGATGTCGTGCAATGTGAATTTGCACCCAACACACTCCCCCTCAGCCTGCCAGCTGCATCCCCATCATTCCATGCTAGTTCATGCTCATTCCACTCATGCGCACACAACGCCAATGAGGCTCATCTGCAAGCCTCTTGGTGAGGAAGTCTGCAGGCTGCTGGTGAGTCTTGATGTAGATCGGATTCACCGTCCCCCTCTTCATCTCCTTACGCAGCCAGTGCCACTTGATACGCATGTGCTTGTTCAGCCCATGAAGCACAGCGTTCCTGGCCATCCCAAGAGCCCCCTTGCTATCACAAAACAGCGGCGTAGCAACCTTCTGCTCCTGGCCAATCTCCTCTAACAGCCTCCTCAGCCAAATCACCTCCTTCACCCCATGGAACATCGCCATGTACTCCGATTCCACGGAAGATAGTGCCGTCTCCGTCTGCTTCTTGGACCTCCAACTAACAGGTCCTCCCCCAACTACGCAGATGGATCCTCCCACAGATGAGGAATCCTCCTTCTCAGAGGCCCACGTAGCATCGGTAAAGCAAGTGAGAAAGAGCTTGCCTTCTCCAAGCCGCTCCCCCTTCTCTTTCAGCACCTCAACCCCTTTCTGCTTCACCTGTGCAGATGCGGAGTATTGAACTCCAATGCTTGGGTGAGAGTTCAGATACTTCACCACACGCTCAGCTGCATCCACCTGCTCCTCTGATGGATTCTGCACCACCCTAGCCAGCTGCCCAACCGAGAAAGAGATGTCGGGCCTTGTGTGAACTGCTGCATACAAGAGGCTGCCCACCAAGGACTGAAATTGCTGCTGCTCCTCGGCTTCAACCCCTTCATCCTCTGCAGCTTTCACAAGCTTGAATTCTGCTGGCAGGGGAGTTGCAACCTTGCGCTCATTCTCAATCCCATACTTCTCCCCCAGCTCCTTGATGAACTTCTCCTGGTGCAGCTTCAACCACCTGTGATCTGGATCCCTCTCCACGTGCATCCCGAGGTAGTACTTTACCTCCCCAAGGTTCTTGCACTTGAAGTTCTCCATCAGCTGCTGCTGCACTTTCTGGATCTCCTTCATGCTGCTGCTGAAGAGAAGAATGTCGTCCACGTAGACCAGAAACATCACCAGCTTCTCCTTCTCCCCCTTGAGAAAGAGGCTCTCATCGCAGCTGCTGGTCCTGAATCCCATCTCCTCTAAAACAGCTGCCAACTTCTGGTACCAGCAGCGTGGCGCTTGCTTCAATCCGTAGATGGACTTTTTCAGCTTGCACACCCTGCCCGTACCATCCTCATACCCAGGCGGCTGCGTCATGTACACATCCTCCTCTAAAATCCCATTGAGGAATGCCGTTGATATATCCATCTGAATGATGAATTTCCCACTAACGGCTGAATCTGCCAACAAGACACGGAGGGTAGGGGGTTTGGCAGTGGGAGCAAAGATCTCATTGTTGTCCTGCTTCTCCTTCTGCATAAACCCCTTAGCCACCAGCCTACTCTTGTAGATGGTGACCTGTCCCTTGTCATCGGTCTTGATCCTTAGCACCCACTTGCACTGTATGGCTTGCTTCCCCTCAGGCAGCACCACCAGCTCCCATGTCCCATTCTCCAGCAGGCTCTGGTACTCAGCATCCCTGGAAACCAGCCACTTCTCCCTATCTGGTCCAGCTAATGCCTCCTCCATGCTAGCTGGTTCCTCTGGTGCAGGGGCAAGAAAACAGTAGGCAGGTTCATCCTCCTCATCCGGGTCATAGCCATGCGGTAGAATCAGCAATGCCTCCTCTGTCCCGAACTGCTGCTCTGCTACATCAGCTCCTGCAGTCAGCTTCATAGTGGCCATACGGGTACGTCCTGGCCTGGAGACGGGTGTCTCCCATCCCTTCATAACGACACCCTTCGGCTTCTTAGTTTTCCCCTGCTGCTGCTCTCCCCCCTCAGATCCAGCAGCTCCACTAGTGCTAGTCTCCATATCATTTTCTCCACCAGCATGTGCCTCCTGTATCTTCTTTCCATCACCACCCTCTGCAGCTGCCTCCTCTCCCTCCTCCCACACACTAGGAGTCAGGTCCAGCTACATGGTGATCTGCTCCATCTGCTGGGACACCTTAGCCTCCGGCTGTTTCTCCCAGCTCCCATACATCATGCCCTCAACAAACTTCACATCCCTGCTGTCAAACAACACACCCTTGCATGGTTCCCACAGCAGCCATCCCTTGCTCTCAGCAGCCAGCCCCAAATGCACACACCAGATTGCACTTGCCCCCAACTTACTTCGGTGGACTTTGGGGACGTGGGCGACTGCCATGCAACCGAACACCCTCAGCATGTCCACCGGCGGCTTCCTCCCAAGCCACCTCTCCAACGGCACCCAGGAGTCATCCCCAACCTTGGAGAGAACCCTATTCCTAGCAACCGTAGCGTGCCGGACAGCATGGGGCCACATGGAGTTGGCCAGCCCAGATTCTATTAGCAGCGCCCTAGCTGTCTCTAGAATGGTCCGGTTCGCCCGTTCTGCTACACCGTTGGACTGTGGGGTGTAAGCCGTGGTCAGCTCCCTCTGGATGCCCTGCTTCTTAAGCCAGGCCGTCATCTCAGCTCCAAGGAACTCACCACCCCGATCTGTCCTGATCCGCTTCACTACACACTCCGCTTGCTTCTCCACGAACGGCAGCCACATCAGCCTGCTCCAATCATCCACTATGGTCAAGAAGTACCGCTCCCCTTTGTGCCCCTGAACCGGCAGCGGCCCAACCAAGTCCATGTGGACCAGCTCCAAAGGCTTCTTGCTCCTGCCAGCCACACTATGGAAGGGGAAACGGGTGAATTTGGATAGCAAGCAGATTTCACAGTTGTCATCAGGTGGCTGGCCGTTCAGCTTCAGACCCTTGACGGCCCCATTCTCTCCAGCTGCTTCAGCAAAGGCATTGCTACATGCCCCAAGCGTCGGTGTGCCGTTGCCCAATCTGTCTCCCCGGATCTGGCCGACACTCTCACACCAACCGCTCCAACAGCGTTGCACTCCCCCTGGGATGCAGACCTCTCTCTAGCCTGCCCCCCACCGTGCCACGTCAATGCCGGCAACTGCCACATGGATCTATACACATCCTTGCTCTCGTGCAGATCCCAAAGCACCCGGTTGCCCAGCTGCCCCTTGTAAGTGCGTGCCCCATCCGTGCTAGTACTCACCCCAGCCTTGGCGAGCTTACGGAGGGAGATGAGGTTGGCCTTGAGGTCGGGAACGAGCAGAACGTCGTGCAGCACCACCGGCTTGCCATCCGCTCCCTTGAATGCAGCTCGTCCCGCACCAGCCACCTTCAATGTTGGGTGCAAATTCGCATTGCACGACCTCCTGCCGTCTGTTTGTACGAGTATGCGTGTGCGAATGCATTTGGGTGTGAATGGAATGTTCGTGTGTTTGTTTGCTTTCGCAATTTTCGCTTGATGCATTTGCAGGTACTCGCGCAATGTGCGCTTCGGCACAACATTGTACGCGCTATGAACAGTGCAAGCAGAAAGGACGAGCTCGCAAAGGAACCCAAGATGGACGCTTTGCAGTTCGGTTGAATTGATTGCGCAGATTCAGTTCTATCCAACTCGAAATTGTACTGTTTTGTTTGGTTGACTATAGTGTAGCAGGGCAGGCACTATAGGGGTACAATTTAGGTGAAGGTTGGATGTTGTTTGTCTGTATCTGCATGCTACAGGGCCAGGGGAAACCAGCGGAACCAGCATTTGGCTGGTTGGGCAAAGACAAAACAGGTTCTGTTTTTAGGACCTGAACCTGGTTGTTGTTTTCCCAGGTTGGAAAAACAGAACCAGAGGTTGTTTACCAACCTACCACCTGCTGTTTTGTCCAGCCAGGATGGTTCTATTGCTTGGAATTATTTGGGATCATCCCTGGTTGTTCCCAGGTTGATTCCCAAGGTCCTTGCTAGCTAGAACTATTTATTCCTTCTCTGTTTGTACCTGGATATAGTGAAATTGATTCAAGCGAATTCCTTCCTTGCTGGAATTTCGTTTCTACGCGGTGCGACGGCGGAATGCTACCGAGTCAACGCTAGTACACTAGCACTGCGACGCTAGGCAAACGCTGTCCGAGCCATAACTTCGTAATGGCAGAACTTTTCGTGAGGCAACTTGGCTCTTTTGAAAGCTCTTAGAGTGAGCTTCGATATAGCGAGTTCTCAGCCTAATCCGATCGACGGTCTGCACGGCACGCTGCGCGACGTTCAAGGTACTCTTGCTGTTTTGACTAAGTCCCTCTTGATCCCTCTCTCTACATACTCGGACCCGAGGATAGGGGCTGGTCTTGTACCAAGTACCCAGGGACCTTTGGAGGTGACCCCAAGGAGAGGTTTTAGGTTGGATAACGTCTTAATAGCCTGAGTTTATTAGGCCCTTACACCAACAAGCTGGTATCAGAGCTGCGTTATAGCGATTCTCGTTATAGGTAGCTATGGCGGGAAAGGATTCGGCGGGAGCTAGTGAATCTTCAGCCCAAGATCGTAGCGGCAGCCAAGATTCTGGTGTTTCAGCGCCAAGGGGAGCGCGAACAAACCAGGGCTCACTGGTCAAGGAGGTGCTGAAAAACTTCACCGTCGAGAAGTTCAATGGTGAGGGCTATGATGATTGGGCCTGGAAAATGCAACTATATTTCCGTCAGATTGGATTGCTGAAACTAATGATTGGGGAGGAGCCTAGACCGAGTGACCCCACGCTGCAGGAAGATTGGGACGAGCGCTCCTCGGCTGGCTACTATTTGATGTCGCAGAGTTTGGAGCTGAACCAGCGTCACCACGTCATGCACCTGCTGCCGGAGGTTGAGTGCAGTCCGAAGGCGTGGACCGTATTAAAGGAGCTGCACGCCCCGACCTCCGTTGTTCCAACGTTGATGCTGGAGAGGGAGCTGTCCGCGTTGCGCCTGAGCGAGGGAGAGCCGGTGCAACCTGTCCTGGACAAGATGCGCGACCTCTACGCGAAGTTGGCGACCGCGGGAATCACCTACCCGGAGCAGACCAAGTGTTTGAAGATGCTCTCGCTGCTGCCGGAATCGTGGCTTCAATTCACGAGCGGATTGAGCCTGCCGCAGAACCAGAGCTCGTGGACACTCGAGTGGGTGCGGACAAAGATTCTGGAGGAGGACTTCCGTCGCCGCCAACTGAGGGGTGGAGACGACGGCAGCAGCGGCTACGGGATGCAAGGGAGCCGACGTGGCAGAGGACGTGGCTTCGGTGGTGCTGGACGCGGTGCAAAGAAGGACGACGACTCCAACGACCAACAAGGAGGTACCGGTTGGGGTCGCGGTGGGAAATCTGGACGTGGGGGCAGATCGGGTGCTGGTGGCAAAATGAAAGGGAGCTGCTGGTATTGTGAGAAGGAGGGGCATCCCTGGTTCTTGTGTTATAAGAAACCCGAAAGATGGACCCCCCAGAATCGCCATCAGGATGGCGGCGCGCGGAGCAACCAGAAAAGCGGCGCGAACATGGTCGCAGATTCGCCCGACGACAACCCGAAAGGCAAAGGCGGTGCTGAGAAGAAAAAGGAGCGCACCGCGGGACAGTTCTTCCATGTTGGAGACGAGGGGGAGCAAGGAGACGGTTCTGCCAAGGTTGGAGCAGAGCTGCATCCCCTGGACTTTTGGGTGTTGGACACGGGCGCTGCGTGGACGATGACGCCGCGCAAGGACCTGCTAGACGACCTACGCGCTGCACCAATCTCTGAGGTGTGCTCTGCCTCTGGACATGCGTTGAAGGTGGCTAGTGCGGGACGAGCTGCATTCAAGGGAGCGGATGGCAAGCCGGTGGTGCTGCACGACGTTCTGCTCGTTCCCGACCTCAAGGCCAACCTCATTTCCCTCCGTAAGCTCGCCAAGGCTGGGGTGAGTACTAGCACGGATGGGGCACGCACTTACAAGGGGCAGCTGGGCAACCGGGTGCTTTGGGATCTGCACGAGAGCAAGGATGTATATAGATCCATGTGGCAGTTGCCGGCATTGACGTGGAACGGTGGGGGGCAGGCTAGAGAGAGGTCTGCATCCCAGGGGGAGTGCAACGCTGTTGGAGCGGTTGGTGTGAGAGTGTTGGCCAGATCCGGGGAGACAGATTGGGCAACGGCACACCGACGCTTGGGGCATGTAGCAATGCCTTTGCTGAAGCAGCTGGAGAAGGATGGGGCCGTCAAGGGTCTGAAGCTGAACGGACAGCCACCTGATGAGAATTGTGAAATCTGTTTGCTCTCAAAGTTTACCCGTTTCCCAAGAAGCCTTTGGAGCTGGTCCACATGGACTTGGTTGGGCCGCTGCCGGTTCAGGGGCACAAAGGGGAGCGGTACTTCTTGACCATAGTGGATGATTGGAGCAGGCTGAAGCGGATCAGGACAGATCGGGGTGGTGAGTTCCTTGGAGCTGAGATGACGGCCTGGCTTAAGAAGCAGGGCATCCAGAGGGAGAACGGCTGACCACGGCTTACACCCCACAGTCCAACGGTGTAGTAGAACGGGCGAACCGGACCATTCTAGAGACAGCTAGGGCGCTGCTCATAGAATCTGGGCTGGCCAACTCCATGTGGCCCCATGCTGTCCGGCACGCTACGGTTGCTAGGAACAGGGTTCTCTCCAAGGTTGGGGATGACTCCTGGGTGCCGTTGGAGAGGTGGCTTGGGAGGAAGCCGCCGGTAGACATGCTGAGGGTGTTCGGTTGCATGGCAGTCGCCCACGTCCCCAAAGTCCACCGAAGTAAGTTGGGGGCAAGTGCAATCTGGTGTGTGCATTTGGGGCTGGCTGCTGAGAGAAAGGGATGGCTGCTGTGGGAACCTTTCAAGGGTGTGTTGTTTGACAGCAGGGATGTGAAGTTTGTTGAGGGCATGATGTATGGGAGCCGGGAGAAACAGCCGGAGGCTAAGGTGTCCCAGCAGATGGAGCAGATCACCATGCAGCTGGACCTGACTCCTAGTGTGTGGGAGGAGGGAGATGAGGCAGCTGCAGAGGGTGGTGATGGAGAGAAGGTGCAGGAGGCACCTGCTGGTGGAGGAGATGATGTAGAGACTAGTGGTAGCACCAGGGAAGCTGCTGGATCTGAGGGAGGAGAACAACAGCAGGGCAAAGCTAAGGTGCCTAAGCTACCACAAAGGAGGAAGCTGAAGGGTGTCGTTATGAAGGAATGGGAGACACCCGTGTCTAGGCCAGGACGTACCCGTATGGCCACTACGAAGCTGACTGCAGGAGCTGATGTAGCAGAGCAGCAGCTTGGGAATGAGGAGGCATTGCTGATTCTACCGCATGGCTATGATCCGGATGAGGAGGATGAACCTGCCTACTGTTTTCTTGCCCCTGCACCAGAGGAACCAGCTAGCATGGAGGAGCCATTAGCTGGACCAGATAGGGAGAAGTGGCTGGTTTCCAGGGATGCTGAGTACCAGAGCCTGCTGGAGAATGGGACATGGGAGCTGGTGGTGCTGCCTGAGGGGAAGAAAGCCGTACAGTGCAAGTGGGTGCTAAGGATCAAGACCGATGACAAGGGACAGGTCACCATCTATAAGAGTAGGCTGGTGGCTAAGGGGTTTATGCAGAAGGAGAAGCAGGACTTCAATGAGATCTTTGCTCCCACTGCCAAACCCCCTACCCTCCGTGTCTTGTTGGCAGATGCAGCCGTTAGTGGGAAATTCATCATTCAGATGGATATATCAACGGCATTCCTCAATGGGATTTTAGATGAGGATGTGTACATGACGCAGCCGCCTGGGTATGAAGATGGTACGGGCAGGGTGTGCCAGCTGAAAAAGTCCATCTACGGATTGAAGCAAGCGCCACGCTGCTGGTACCAGAAGTTGGCAGCTGTTTTAGAGGAGATGGGATTCAGGACCAGCAGCTGCGATGAGAGCCTCTTTCTCAAGGGGGAGAAGGAGAAGCTGGTGATGTTTCTGGTCTACGTGGACGACATTCTTCTCTTCAGCAGCAGCATGAAGGAGATCCAGAAAGTGCAGCAGCAGCTGATGGAGAACTTCAAGTGCAAGAACCTTGGGGAGGTAAAGTACTACCTCGGGATGCACGTGGAGAGGGATCCAGATCACAGGTGGTTAAAGCTGCACCAGGAGAAGTTCATCAAGGAGCTGGGGGAGAAGTATGGGATTGAGAATGAGCGCAACGTTGCAACTCCCCTGCCAGCAGAATTCAAGCTTGTGAAAGCTGCAGAGGATGAAGGGGTTGAAGCCGAGGAGCAGCAGCAATTTCAGTCCTTGGTGGGCAGCCTCTTGTATGCAGCAGTTCACACAAGGCCCGACATCTCTTTCTCGGTTGGGCAGCTGGCTAGGGTGGTGCAGAATCCATCAGAGGAGCAGGTGGATGCAGCTGAGCGTGTGGTGAAGTACCTGAACTCTCACCCAAGCATTGGAGTTCAATACTCCGCATCTGCACAGGTGAAGCAGAAAGGGGTTGAGGTGCTGAAAGAGAAGGGGGAGCGGCTTGGGGAAGGCAAGCTGTTTCTCACTTGCTTTACCGATGCTACGTGGGCTTCTGAGAAGGAGGATTCCTCATCTGTGGGAGGATACATCTGCGTAGTTGGGGGAGGACCTGTTAGTTGGAGGTCCAAGAAGCAGACGGAGACGGCACTATCTTCCGTGGAATCGGAGTACATGGCGATGTTCCATGGGGTGAAGGAGGTGATTTGGCTGAGGAGGCTGTTAGAGGAGATTGGCCAGGAGCAAAAGGTTGCTACGCCGCTGTTTTGTGATAGCAAGGGGGCTCTTGGGATGGCCAGGAACGCTGTGCTTCATGGGCTGAACAAGCACATGCGTATCAAGTGGCACTCGCTGCGTAAGGAGGTGAAGAGGGGGACGGTGAATCCGATCTACATCAAGACTCACCAGCAGCCAGCAGACTTCCTCACCAAGAGGCTTGCGGATGAGCCTCATTGGCGTTGTGTGCGCATGAGTGGAATGAGCATGAACTAGCATGGAATGATGGGGATGCAGCCGGCAAGCTGAGGGGGAGTGTGTTGGGTGCAAATTCGCATTGCACGACATCCTGCCGTCTGTTTGTACGAGTATGCGTGTGCGAATGCATTTGGGTGTGAATGGAATGTTCGTGTGTTTGTTTGCTTTCGCAATTTTCGCTTGATGCATTTGCAGGTACTCGCGCAATGTGCGCTTCGGCACAACATTGTACGCGCTATTAACAGTGCAAGCAGAAAGGACGAGCTCGCAAAGGAACCCAAGATGGACGCTTTGCAGTTCGGTTGAATTGATTGCGCAGATTCAGTTCTATCCAACTCGAAATTGTACTGTTTTGTTTGGTTGACTATAGTGTAGCAGGGCAGGCACTATAGGGGTACAATTTAGGTGAAGGTTGGATGTTGTTTGTCTGTATCTGCATGCTACAGGGCCAGGGGAAACCAGCGGAACCAGCATTTGGCTGGTTGGGCAAAGACAAAACAGGTTCTGTTTTTAGGACCTAAACCAGGTTGTTGTTTTCCCAGGTTGGAAAAACAGAACCAGAGGTTGTTTACCAACCTACCACCTGCTGTTTTGTCCAGCCAGGTTGGTTCTATTGCTTGGAATTATGTGGGATCATCCCTGGTTGTTCCCAGGTTGATTTCCAAGGTCCTTGCTAGCTAGAACTATTTATTCCTTCTCTGTTTGTACCTGGATATAGTGAAATTGATTCAAGCGAATTCCTTCCTTGCTGGAATTTCGCTTCTACGTGGTGCGACGGCGGAATGCTACCGAGTCAACGCTAGTACACTAGCACTACGACGCTAGGCAAACCCTGTCCGAGCCATAACTTCGTAATGGCAGAACTTTTCGCGAGGCAACTTGGCTCTTTTGAAAGCTCTTAGAGTGAGCTTCGATATAGCGAGTTCTCAGCCTAATCCGATCGACGGTCTGCACGGCACGCTGCGCGACGTTCAAGGTACTCTTGCTGTTTTGACTAAGTCCCTCTTGATCCCTCTCTCTACATACTCGGACCCGAGGATAGGGGCTGGTCTTGTACCAAGCACCCAGGTACCCTTGGAGGTGACCCCGAGGAGAGGTTTTAAGTTGGATAACGTCTTAATAGCCTGAGTTTATTAGGCCCTTACACCAACATTCAACGCATGTCCAGAGGCAGAGCACACCTCAGAGATTGGTGCAGCGCGTAGGTCGTCTAGCAGGTCCTTGCGCGACGTCATCGTCCACGCAGCGCCCGTGTCCAACACCCAAAAGTCCAGGGGATGCAGCTCTGCTCCAACCTTGGCAGAACCGTCTCCTTGCTCCCCCTCGTCTCCAACATGGAAGAACTGTCCCGCGGTGCGCTCCTTTTTCTTCTCAGCACCGCCTTTGCCTTTCGGGATGTCGTCGGGCGAATCTGCGACCATGTTCGCGCCGCTTTTCTGGTTGCTCCGCGCGCCGCCATCCTGATGGCGATTCTGGGGGGTCCATCCTTCGGGTTTCTTATAACACAAGAACCAGGGATGCCCCTCCTTCTCACAATACCAGCAGCTCCCTTTCATTTTGCCACCAGCACCCGATCTGCCCCCACGTCCAGATTTCCCACCGCGACCCCAACCGGTACCTCCTTGTTGGTCGTTGGAGTCGTCGTCCTTCTTTGCACCGCGACCAGCACCACGGAAGCCACATCCTCTGCCACGTTTGCCTCCTTGCATGCCGTAGCCGCTGCTGCCCTCGTCTCCACCCCTCAGTTGGCGGCGACGGAAGTCCTCCTCCAGAATCTTCGTCCGCACCCACTCGAGCGTCCACAAGCTCTGGTTCTGCGGCAGGCTCAATCCGCTCGTGTATTGCAGCCACGACTCCGGCAGCAGCGAGAGCATCTTCAAGCATTTGGTCTGCTCCGGGTAGGTGATTCCCGCGGTTGCCAGCTTCGCGTAGAGATCACGCATCTTGTCCAGAACAGGTTGCACCGGCTCTCCCTCGCTCAGGCGCAGCGAGGACAGCTCCATCTCCATCATGAGCGACGCGGCAACGGAGGTTGGGGCGTGCAGCTCCTTCAGCACGGTCCACGCTTTCGGACCGCACTTATCCTTCGGCAGCAGGTGCATAACGTGGTGTCGCTGGTTCAGCTCCAAACTCTGCGACATTAAGTAGTAGCCAGCCGAGGAGCGCTCGTCCCAATCTTCCTGCAGCGTGGGGTCACTCGGTCTAGGCTCCTCCCCAATCATTAGTTTCAGCAATCCAATCTGACAGAAATATAGTTGCATTTTCCAGGCCCAATCATCATAGCCCTCACCATTGAACTTCTCGACGGTGAAGTTTTTCAGCACCTCCTTGATCAGCGAGCCCTGGTTTGTTCGCGCTCCCATTGGCACCGAAACACCAGAATCTTGGCTGCCGCTACGATCTTGGGCTGAAGATTCACTAGCTCCCGTCGAATCCTTTCCCGCCATAGCTACTTATAACGAGGATCGCTATAACGCAGCTCTGATACCAGCTTGTTGGTGTAAGGGCCTAATAAACTCAGGCTATTAAGACGTTATCCAACTTAAAACCTCTCCTCGGGGTCACCTCCAAGGGTCCCTGGGTGCTTGGTACAAGACCAGCCCCTATCCTTGGGTCCGAGTATGTAGAGAGAGGGATCAAGAGGGACTTAGTCAAAACAGCAAGAGTACATTGAACGTCGCGCAGCGTGCCGTGCAGACCGTCGATCGGATTAAGCTGAGAACTCGCTATATCGAAGCTCACTCTAAGAGCTTTCAAAAGAGCCAAGTTGCCTCGCGAAAAGTTCTGCCATTACGAAGTTATGACTCGGACAGCGTTTGCCTAGCGTCGTAGTGCTAGCGTACTAGCGTTGACTCGGTAGCATTCCGCCGTCGCACCGCGTAGAAACGAAATTCCAGCAAGGAAGGAATTCGCTTGAATCAATTTCACTATGTCCAGGTACAAACAGAGAAGGAATAAATAGTTCTAGCTAGCAAGGACCTTGGGAATCAACCTGGGAACAACCAGGGATGATCCCAAATAATTCCAAGCAACGGAACCAACCTGGCTGGACAAAACAGCAGGTGGTAGGTTGGTAAACAACCTCTGGTTCTGTTTTTCCAACCTGGGAAAACAACAACCAGGTTCAGGTCCTAAAAACAGAACCTGTTTTGTCTTTGCCGAACCAGCCAAATGCTGGTTCCGCTGGTTTCCCCTGGCCCTGTAGCATGCAGATAGAGACAAACAACATCCAACCTTCACCTAAATTGTACCCCTATAGTGCCTGCCCTGCTACACCATAGTCAACCAAACAAAACAGTACAATTTCGAGTTGGATAGAACTGAATCTGCGCAATCAATTCAACCGAACTGCAAAGCGTCCATCTTGGGTTCCTTTGCGAGCTCGTCCTTTCTGCTTGCACTGTTCATAGCGCGTACAATGTTGTGCCGAAGCGCACATTGCGCGAGTACCTGCAAATGCATCAAGCGAAAATTGCGAAAGCAAACAAACACACGAACATTCCATTCACACCCAAATGCATTCGCACACTCATACTCGTACAAACAGACGGCAGGATGTCGTGCAATGTGAATTTGCACCCAACAGAAGAGTCCGAGTAACCTGTGAGTGTAACTGGCTGCTTCCCTCCAAGGACAAGTCCCATGCATACTCTTAGCAGCGTACCAGTGGGAAGGTCGGTATCTCCCAGGCGCAACAAAGCGCGCAAGGACGCTAAGAGGGTAAGCTAGGTCTGGGCGAGTACAGGTCATCAGGTAGATGAGACAACCCACCAGCTCAGGATATGGACCACTGGACTCAAATGACTCGTCCGAAGGTGGAGCCGTGAGCCCATGATCCACACCAAGAGGGGTGAGCTGTACCTTGGAGAACGGGAAGCGAAACCGCGTGAGGATCTGCTCGACCATATGCGACTGAGTCAGCGTAATGGTGCGAGCTGCCCTGTCCCTGGTGATCTGCAGGCCAAGGTAGTGTTGCAGCTCACCAAGGTCAGTGCAAGTGTGTCTCATCTGCAGTTCCTCCTTCACGGAGGCCAGCGCGCGTCGGTCGGGAGTGGCGAACACCAGGTCGTCAACGTAGACCAGGACAAAGAACGTGGTCGAGCCACGGCGAACGAACAGTGACGGGTCAGCAGACGACGGAAAGAAGTCAAGCGCTGCAAGGGTCGAGCGAAGTGTGTCGTGCCACTCACGTGGAGTCTGACGCAGGCCGTAGACTGGTCGACGCAGCTGCCACTGGGTCCCAGGTGGGAAAGAGCCAGTGAAGCCAGGTGGGCGACGCAGCCAGATCTGCTCGTGCAGGCTCCCCTGAAGGAACGCGGTAGAAAAGTCCAAGGAGTGCAACTCGTAGTCACGCTGGGCTGCAATATGCAGCAACACCCGAAGAGTACTCATCTTCGGGGTGGGAGCGAAGGTCTGGAAGAAGTCCACCCCCTCTAGCTGACTGAATCCTCTCGCCACATAGCACGCCTTGAACACAGGTGGTGATCCAGGCGGCCGCTTCACCTTGTAGAGCCATCGGCCATTGACGACGTTCGTCCCAGGTGGTGGGACTGCGTCGACGTAAGGGCCTGTGGACCTATAAGATGCCATCTCTGCCTCCTCAGCTGCTATCCAGTACGAAGCCCATGGTCCCGAGACCGCCTCGGCGTGAGTGCGAGGGATCGGGATGTCAAGGGCGTCTGGATCCCCCTCAGGGGCAAGTAGCATGGCGCAGAGATGAGGAACAGCGGCCGCAAGGAAACCAAGCTCGAACTGCATGTCCTCGAGGACTTCCAAGGGAAAGACAGGAGCATCCCCAGAGAACGGAGAACGAGCAGGGCCACTCACCACGTGAGCGGCGTAGTCAAGGCGGTGGGAAAAGGCAAAGCCAGCGTCAGTGGTAACAAGAGCTGAGACAGACGACAGAGGTGCAGTCGGGTGAGTGACCAACGCGGACAAAACACGGGAGACGACAGGACGGGAGGCACGGAGGTAGTCGGACAACGGGTCGTGAAGCACAGTGAGGGACGACTCAGGGTGCTGTGGAAGGACAGGGTGGAACGGACCGTCTGCACGGTAACGGGACCGACGACGCTCGGGGGACACAGCACGACTGAGGGGAGAACGACGAGTCCACTCGGACGAGGAAAGGGACTCAACAGGGGGAAAGCGTGCAGGTGCTGGGTCGGGGAGGTCGCGTAGTCGCAGTCGCTGCTGCTCCGCCTCCTCTGGCGTCTGCTGCAACGGTACCGGCCCCTTCTGCTGCTCCTGTGGCTCCGCCTCTGCCCTCTCCTGCTGCGACTGCAGCTGCACCCGCTGCTGCGACCGGGACTCCTGCGCTACCCTCTCCTGCTGCGGCCGTGACTCCTCCTGTACTCTCTCCTGCTGGGTCTGTAACTGCACCTGCTGCTGCGGGTGGGACTCCTGCCCTACCCTCTCCTGGTGCGGCCGTGACTCCTCCTCTACCCTCTCCTGCTGCGGCTGCAGCTGCACCCACTGCTGCGACCGGGACTCCTGCGCTACCCTCTTGTGCTGCTGCTGTGACTCCTCCTCTACTCTCTCCTGTTGCTGTAGCTGCTGCTGCTGCTGCTGCTGCTGCTCCTGCTGCTGCTGCTATTGCTGCTGCTGTGCCCTCTCAAACCGCTCACGCTCCTCCCTCTCCAACCGGAGGAGACGCTGCTCACGGGTCAGGAAACGTACAGTGCGCGGTGTAGGCGCCGCACTGCCAGTGCCTCCAGCTCCAGCACCCCCAGAAGCACCTCCACCAGCGCCACCCCCGGGGCCTCCAGTACCTCCCGTAAGAACATCCCCAGGCTCCGCAGCAACCGGCCGCAGAGGAGAACGAGGAGGGAACTGCGGGACGGCCGGGAAGCCAGGGGGTGACGCGGGGCGAGGCCGCCGACTCGAGGCTGCCGTGTCCTCCACGGGAGTGACCTCCATGCCCACACCCACTGCACCCCCAGAACCGACACCACCAGCTCCTGCAGCCCCAGCACCCTCACCCTCCACAACTGCACCTCCCGCACCCCCAGAAACGACAGGGACTGGACGCTGCGGGGGGGACGACTGCGGAGTGACGTGCGACACACCTGACGGGGCAGGACGCGAAGCGGGGGGGGCTACCGGGGCGACTGGGGGGGGGGGGCTCAAGGGTAAGGAACAGTGGGGGGGAAAAGACCTCGGTACCTCGGTGGGGGCGACTCCTGTAGTAACAGACAGACTTGTCGAACGTGACGTCCTGAGAAGCGAAGAACCCGCAGGTGACGGGGTCGTAGAACACCCAGCCGGAGGCGTCCAAAGGGAAGCCAAGAAAGACGCAGGCACGAGTGCGCGGAGACAACTTGTTCACGCCAGGGGCGCCAACGTGAGTCAGACAACCCCAGACGCGGAAGTCAGCTGCTACGCCCGGTAAACCTGACCAGAGGGAGACCGGCGTCACCCGTGGCCGTGCGTCACTGGGCCACATGTTCAGCTGGTGCGCGGCGTAGCGGACTGTCTGAGGCCACAAGAACTGAGGGGCACCAGCATGGCACATGGAGGTCCGGGCAACCTCCATGACCAGGCCGATGCGTCGCTCGGCTACCCCGTTCTGCTGCGGCAAGGCTGGTAGCGTGTAAGACTGAATGACTCCCCGACCCTGACAGAACGTCTCTAGGCGAGTGGAAGAAAACTCACCACCACGGTCCGAGTGTAGGCGAAGCCCACACAGGCCCTGGGCGCCACCCCACGCTAGTAGCCACGGCTCAAGGACGGTAGGTACATCGGCCTTCCGTCGCAAGGGGAAAACCGTGGTGTGGCGGGAATAGTCGTCCACCACAATCAGGAAGTAGCGCTCCTGACGTGGGCCAAGGACAGGGGAGGGGCCCCAAACGTCAAAGTGCAGGGTCTGGAAGGGAGCCGTGGTGGGGGGAAGGAGGAAGAGTGAGGGGCGGCGCGCTGCCGACCCTCGACGCAATGAGTGCACGGCGGTGCAGGCGAGCGAGGAAGCGGGGCAAGCGACCCTGGGAGACCTGAGACCAGACGGTAACGTGCCATCCTACTGAGACGCGGGAACGACGGGTGGCCTAGACGGTGGTGCCAGAGGACCGACGGGTGAGTGAGTGACCGACAGTCGCACGACACAGCAGCTACCTGACCTGACCTGACCTGACCTGACTCAGTGTGGTGGGACCCAGTGTGTAGTGAGTACAGACCAGAGCCCGGCTCTCTGTGAAAAGTGGCCAGAGGCGCCCCAGTGGCACCTCCTGTGCAGGAGGCAACAGGCTCGTCCAGTGGAAAAGTAGTGACTACACCTAGGTCGTGGAGGTGACTGACACCTACCAGGTTCCTGGAGAACGAGGGGGTGTAGTAACCTGTGAGGAACCCAGAGGGAGCTGCCGGATACGGGAGAGTGGTGGTGCTGTGGGCAACTACAGGTCCCACGCTGGTGTCAGCCAAGGCGACAGTGGCAGGAGTGCGCAGTGGTGTGAGGTCAGTACAGTCGCGAAAGAAACAGCTGGACACTCCAGAGTCTAGGGTGAAGGAAAGCTGTGCAGTCTGTGAGGTCGCACCCGAGCCAGCGACAAATGCTGGTGCTAGACTGGTGGTAGCTGCAGCTCCTACACAAAGACGATCAGAGACGCCTGGACTGGAAACAACACACGCACCAAGACTGGAAACACAGGTCTCTACTCGTGCAGCCGGGAAAGATCCTAGACCAGGTAGGTGAGACTCAACTGGTGCAGCAATGCGCTGGCGAAGACGCGAGAGCCAGTGCGGTGTAATAGCGTGAGGCTGCTGCTGGTTCCGCTGGGGGCAGCCTAAACTGCTGCTGGTTCCGCTGGGGGCAGCCTAAACTGCTGCTGGTTTTGCTGGGGGCAGCCTAAGCTGCTGTTGGTGCGCTGGGGGCAGCCTATGCTGCTGCTGGTTCTGCTGGGGGCAGCCTAAGTTGCTGTTGGTGCGCTAGCGGTAGCCTAAACTGTTGCTGGAGCGCTGGTGATAGCCTAAGCTGCTGCTCGGGCGCTGGGGGCAGCCTATGCTGCTGCTGGTTGTGCTGGGGGCAGCCTAAGCTGCTGATGGTGCGCTGGCGGTAGCCTAAGCTGCTGCTCGAGCTGGGGCAGCCTATGCTGCTGTTGGTTTTGCTGGGGGCAGCCTAAACTGCTGCTACCGGTGCTGCTGGTGGCGGGTTTCAGCTATTGAGGCGGAGGATTCAGATCGTGGGGGGCAGCTCTGACTGGTACAAGTGGGGAAGCGGGTGCGGTTCTATGCGGTTCAGTGCGGTTCTGCGCGGTTCTGCAAGGTGGAGAGTATCGGGTGGGGCGGCTGATTCCGGGTGAGGTGACTGGAACGGGTGGGGCAGCAGCTCTGGCTGGAACGGGTGGGGCAGCGGGTGCGGTTCTGTGCGGTTCTGTCCGTTTCCGTGGGGTTCTGCGCGGTGGAGAGTACTGGGTGGGGCGGATGATTCTGGGTGAGGTGACTGGAACGGCGGGTGGGATTGCAGATATGGCTGGGGCGGCAGGCTACAGGTGAGGCAGTGGGAACGGGTGAGGGCGGCAGAACTGGTTGGGGCGGCCTGTTAAGGGTGGGGTGGCAGAACTGGGAAGGGGCGGCTATTCTGGCTGGGGCGGCGGGCTAGGGCAGTGGGGACGGGTGGGGCGTCGGGCTACGGGGAAGGCTGTGGGACGGGTTGCAGGTGGCGCGGCGCGCAGGCTGCACGGGCTGCTGTGCGAGCGGACGGGCGAGCAGTTGCGCGTGCTACTGTGTGGGCCGTCGCACGCGGCTGCGCGCGCGACCGTTTGTGCGGGTGCGAGCGACTACGCGAGCGGATGTACGGGCGTCGCGACAGGGGGAAAAAAGTAGGGCGCGACGGGGGAAAACGGGCAGGGCGCGACGGGGGGGGGGGGGGGGAGGGGGAGAGTAACGACGCGACGGATCTGACGGGTGAGGCAACGGGAAAACGGGTGGCGCGCGAGGTACGGGGCACTACGAGTCACGAATTGACGGGGGGCTACGGGCTAAGGCGCTTCGGGCTAGGGCGCTTCGGGCTAGGGCGCTTCGGGCTAGGGCACGTTACATGGCGGTGGGCCCATGGGATGTTTTTATCGCTCTATACCATGTCAAGTTACAAAACTGTAAGTATTGACTAAGGAAAGTGAAAACAAGCAAGATATATGCGACCTAACCCTAACTCTAGGAAATATGAATGTCACACCTAGATTAACATAAACAACACATATAAAATATATGTTGACACACCCCCATAGTCTAGGTGACGATACCATAGTCCTGTGAAAAGCAACACAAATCTCAGGGTGGGTCTCAAGGACACACACAGTCTGAGAGCAAGCAAGGGTCACATGACCAGTCAGCAAGAACAAGCAAGGGTCACAAGACCAATCCACACGAACAAGACAAATCTCAGGGTGGAGCTCAAAGTCACCACACACTCCAAGAGCAAGCAAGAGGCCACAAGGCCAGTCCACATGCAGGTATATAGCCAATATAAGGAGATGCAAGAGTACAAGATAAGCAAGACAAAGCATCTCTAGGTAAGCAAGTGAGGACGGCCAGGCACAAGGCCAAGGTGGGTGCAGAAACGCTGGTGGTCACAAGGCGGCAACGCCTTGGTGAAGATATCTGCCGTGTTGGCCTCAGAGACTACACGTCGTACGAGTGCCTGGCCACGCTGCTGCAACTCACGCAGAAGGAAGTAACGAAGCTGGATGTGCTTCGCCTTCCCAACCAGTCGGGGCTCCTCACACAACAGGACAGCAGCGAACAAGACTGGGGGAGAGCGAGGCCGCTCACCAAGGTCGGTGAGAAGGAAAGACAGCCAGCGAAGATCCTGAGCGGCCATGGCCGCAGCGTACACCTCTGCCTCACAGCTGGAACCGGCAACGGACGACGCCCGAGTCGACTTCCGCGGGAAACACTGCTAGGCCGCTGACGAGGCAGGTCGGCAGCCGACTTCGACTGGTGTGGTCGACGAAGGGGATCGTCAACTTGCGGGGACGCCGACTTGGTGAAGTCGACAGTAGGCTTCGACCTGGACGGTCGACGAGGGTGTGCATCATCATGCGGATGCCGACCGCCAGACTTGTCGGCGCTGACTTCGGGGTTTCCCAGTCGACCGAGTAACCCGGGCAACAAGGTTCAGCGGAGGTGCGCAGAGAGTAGAGCTGCGCGCAATGAGTGGTCAAGAGGTGGGGTCCGCCAGGGTGACAGGTGTCGAGAGCGGTGTGACGGTGGTGCAGTCGCGGAAGAAGCACCGAGTCGCGCCGGAGTCCAGCGTGAACGAGAGCAACGCCTCCGCAGGAACTACACCTGTGCTAGCAGTCTCACAAGCACCTACCCTAGCATCCTCTACACAAACTGACCTAGGCACACTGGAATAATAGCACCAGCAGAGAAAGCCCAGCCCAGCTCTTCTTGGATTGGGTGAAAGCGAAGTTGCGTGGTTGTTCGAGAAGGCTTCTGCTGAGGTGTGCAACACGGAGTGGTTGATTAGAGTCTGCGGCCTCAAACTCGAGGACACCTAGGTTAACTAAGTACTGCACCTCGTGTTTCATGGTGGTCACAAACAAAACACCCGCAGATGGATGGCAACCCGAGAGTCAAATTTGGCTCTTTCAACATGCCCTCCCCAACTCGAGTCGAGTCTCCTTGCTTAACAATCCTGAAGGTGCAGGCTCGGGACCAGGCTTGTCGCTACAAGGGCCTTTGTCCGTTTTACCCGTAGCATTCAGTATTGGCTTTGGCTCAGGTCAGAGACTTAAAGGGTTGGGTTAGAGGGGAGCCCTGATTCGTGAAGGACTGGTTTCGAGCCTAGCCCTGATTCGTTAATGACTGAATCTGGGCCCTGCCCGGATTTCCCACATACGTTCTCCCCCCCCCCTCCCCCTCCCCTCCCCCCGCCTTCTGCTAGTTTTCCTTCCCCCTTCCCTAGACACTGGACTTCCCTTAGAGAAAAAACCAACCCCCTCATCTCTCCCTGAGTGACTACCATGACTTGGAAACAAAAACCCAACCCACTTGTACTATTATTCCTCATCACTTGCACCAGCAGCATACATGGCATACATGCCTACAGAAATCTTGTCCCAATCAAGCGAAAATATAACAACGCCCTTCTTGAGCAATCCTAATCAGTCAGGGACCCTGGCCTGCTCACCGAACTCGCCACGAAAATCGTCCTCACTCGGCAAAAACAGCAAGCCTCGCCGTGCCCCAGCTTTTCGCAGGCGTCGCCAGCCAGTGCGACGCACGTACGGGCAAGGACCAGTAGCAGAGCGGCTACCGCCAGTGGAGCTCCACTGAGCAACCCACTCACGAAGCTGCTGCGGCGAGAGAGTCTCCTGTCGACGCGGCTGATGCTGCTGCTGCAATCCACCCCCAGAACCGCCACCTCCACCTGCTGGTCCACCGGACAAAGCTCCACCAGACGCCGCACCGGGGCCACCACCCCCACCAGCTCCACCACGACCACCACCCCCACCTTCTCCGCCACTCCCGCCACCCCCGCTACCTCCACCAACCCCGCCTCCCCCACCGCCTCCGCCACCTCCACCACCCCCACCACCCCCACCCCTCTTGCACACACCCCTATTGCGCCTCCCGCTAGGAGCGGACGCAGCTCCGACCTCCTCACCACCGAGGAAGTCAACAGCAGCAGCAGAGGCAACAGGGGACGCCAGAAGGGAGGGAGTGCACCCCTCAAAAAAGGAGGTGTTGGGGGTGCCACTGGAGGCAGCTACAGCGCGGGCACTGGTCTCGGCCTGGAGGAGACGAGTCTCAAACGAGTCAAGGGTGAGACTAGTGGGGTTTATAGAGAGGAAGTGGGCTTGAACAGCACGAAGGGTGTCAGGGAGGCGAGTCACGAGGAAGGACAGAATGAGGTACATGGGGGGCTGGTTCTTAGCCATAAACTCTAGTGGGAGAGCGGCACGGTAGCGAGTGGCAAGGGAGCACAGGTGGGCCACGAGGTCAGCTACAGTGGTGAAGTCTGACAGCTCAGGGAAGAGAAACCGCAGTGCAAGACGACCTAGGGTGGCAGAAGAGGGGGAGGAGTAGCACTTAACTACCGCGGCATAGAAGGCATGGGCCGACTTCACCTGGCGAAAGTGGGCCCTCTGGTCGGGCGAGAGGTGAGCGCGGACTGCAAGTAAAACAGTGGCGTCGCGTGCCGCCCACTGCGTGCAGGCAAGGCGGTCACCGCGGTACTTCTTTTGCATGTCCTCTGCAGCAGTAGCGGCAGGCTCTACTGGAGGCTTGGGGGGCTCGAGGGACTTCGAATTGTGCTCACAGGTCCGTGGTGATATTCTGCAGGTACAGGTGCATGCCCTCTAGCTAGGACTCAAACTCGATAGGGCGCCCCTCTCCATCAAAGGTTAGGACAGTGATAGTCGCCATGGAAGAAGGTCAGGCAGCAGGACTAGGAGTTAGCTGCAGATCTAGGTATGGAAAGCACGGCAGTAGGTGAGCGGCTCGGCAGCAGGCAGAGCGGCAGTGTGGCGCGGTGCGGCAGTAGGTAGGGCGGCACGGCGCGGCAGTAGGCAGGGCGGCACATCGCGGCTCGGCAGGGCGACGCGGCGCGGCAGGGCGGCGCGGCGGCGCGACTCGGTAGTTGGTGGCAGAGGGCGGCTAGCGTGGGCGGCAGCGGGCGGCTAGCGCGGGCGGTAATGCGGGCGACAGCGCAGGCGGCAGCGCGGGCGGCAGCGCAGGCGGCAAGCTGCAGCGCAGGCGGCAAGCGACAGCGCAGGCGGTGCGCGGGCGGCAGGGGGCTGCACATGGGCGGGCAGTGGGCCAGAAGCGGGCAGCTGGTGGCAGCGAGCTGTAGGTGGGCTGCAGCGGGCCGGCCAGCGAAGTAGGGCGGGCGGCATCGCAGGGGGCAGTGTGGGCGGCAGTGCGGTGCAGGCGACGGGGCAGCGCAGCGGGGCAGTGCGGGCGACATTGCGGCAGCGCGGGCGGCAATGCGGGGCAGCGCGCGCAGTGCACGCGGCGGGGCAGCGCAGTGGGGTAGCTCAGCGGGGCAGCGTGGGCGGCAGCGCGGCAGCGCGGGCGGCAATGCGGAGCAGCGCGGCAGCGCGCGTGGGGCAGCGCGAGACAGCGCGCGCGGGGCAGCGCGGGGTAGTGCGCGTGGGCATTTTAGAATAGCGCGCGCGGGGCAGCGAGATCAGGAGCGGCAGCAGCGGCGCGGCGGTAAGCCAGTGGGCGACAGCGGGCAATAGTTTGCACATGAGGGTAGTGGCGCGCGCTAAGGCAGCAGCGCGTAAGGCAGTAGGGCGGGCGGAACGTACCTACTTGATGATACCATGTTGGAAACTGAAACAGCGGAATGATTGCATTGAGCAGCATGGGTGATACGAGTATGAACCCTAAAAGGGTTGTACCCCTTACAGCATGCCTCATTACAACGTACAACACAATATAACATTTGACAAGTGCGCCAAGGTAATACCTTCGGGAATGCTGTATAACCCTTTTGGTTATTCCAACAAATAACACCATGGAAACAAACAAGGGATCTAATTGAGCTATATAATCCTACTTATAAATTTACTCTGTGGGGTACAATCCCTTCTTCAACAGTAATACGTTACAGATATCGGTACACCAGCAACTATTCCGATGCCTAGCAGTTACAAGGTGCAACGCGTAACCTCTGGTCCTGGTCAGTCAACGGTCTCGACAATTGATTTCCGACTATTGACTTTCCATCTCCTTGCTATCGCGTGCTCTATAAGAGCGTATTCCTATGGCTTCATATCAGGCCACCTCGTATCAAGATTGTACTTTTCGCCTGGTAAAAGTAGCGAGATGTTTTGGGTTTAGGGGAATTTTCAGTGTGAGGGGTTCAGGAGGGGTTCAGCAAGGAGAACCATGGAGAGGGAAGTTGGCCAAAAGAGGGCTTTCATTATGGAGTTGGGAGTACAAATAGGAAGGAGAGGAAAGGGGAATGGTACACCACCAGCAGTTGGTATCTAATAACTAATATAGTACACTAGCTAACTGTAGGCAGTTATAAGGTATGCAAATACAATTCAACAGCCTGATATGAGGTTGCTTGATACGAGGTGTAGGAATACGCTCTAAGAGCGTACCTAACGCGATAGTGGTGAGAACGCATCCTCTGTACGAGTAGGTGTGCTATTGCCATAGCTTAGGATTGCTAGAATAACCTTTTCGGTTATTCCAACAATGTGAACACAAATATTTGATGAACTAATGGATCTTGATGCGTGGAATTCGTTGGTATCGTAACATAGGAAACTCCATTCGGCAATAAATTGTTACACATGGTAGAATCCATGACGGAGACAACTAGTCTTGTTATTGGCCCTTCCTTACAGTGTGGTGGAGGTTGGTTGGTAGAAGGTACGAACAATATAGGATTATGAATTATGTTCTTTATTTAGCCCTTTCTACATAACAAACATGAAACGAGTAGTGTTAGTAAAAGATCAGTGTCGGTCGAACAATTCTCTGTTGCAGCTCTGTGGGAAGTGTGTCAGTGCCAACCGAACCGCAAGCAGGACGCTTTCGCTTCACTGACGTCACCTCACTGGCATCTCACCTCACCTCCTCCCCTCCACGGCGCACCTGCTCTCCCTCCGCTGTTCTGTTCATGGCTGTAGTGTACTTGTACGAGATTCCCCCCCACCTGCATCCACTCCACACCACACCCAGACCCGTTTTGTCTGACAGAGCGGGATAAAGCATATCATTGAGAGGGGGTGTCTGTTGGGTCAACTCCGCCTATCGATGCTCTGCTCCGCCACTCTGCCCCCAAGCCATGGAGCCGTGTACTACGAATTGGGACCACACGGTCGAGTTTGGTTCTATGAGCGGCCATGCTGGATTCGAATCGAAATAGGAGACCATATTAGTCCGGAGGGCGTCCTTTCCTGGTGAAGGTTTTTTCTTACCAGCTCACCTTCGTTCCTGGGTGTCGACGCATTTTCGCTAGTTGTGTTTGATAATATTAGTCGCTGACTACTAGCTGGTACATCAGTTACCATGCCAGTACACTACCGGCATACATAGCAATTGCTCTAACTGCCTTTTCAGGCTGTTAAGATCTTTAACCTCTCGAGGGAAGCTCGTAGCTGACACAACTAGAGCCAACAGAGATGACAGGCTTCTTCGACAGAATACGAAGGTTCTTTAAAAAGCCAGAGCAGCGAGAGGACCGGCTCTTTTACATTAACGATGCTGACAGCAACGAGGAATCTAGATTCAGCAGCAACAAGATCGCAACGACCAAGTACACGTGGTACACGTTCATTCCGCGAGGCCTCTTCGAGCAGTTCAGACGAGTCGCGAACTTCTATTTCCTCTTCAACGCCATTATTTCCCTCACGCCGCTCAGTCCCGTCATGCCCATCACCACCATCACGCCTCTCGTCTTCGTCATCGGTCTCGCCATGCTTAAAGAGCTGTGGGAGGATATTAAACGCGGCGCGTCGGACTTCGAGACGAATAAGCGGAAAATACGCGTGATACTTCCGGATGGGTCGGAAGCGATTCGCGAATGGAGAGAGTTAAGAGTCGGCGACATAGTGCAAGTGGAAGGCGACACGTACTTTCCCGCGGATTTGATCTGCTTAGCCAGCAGCAGCGACGACGGTTCGTGTTACGTAGAAACGATGAATCTGGACGGCGAGACGAATCTTAAGTTGCGCCAGGCGCTTCACGAGACGTATGCTCTAGACGGGTCGCAGCTGGCGAGATTAAGAGGCACTGTGGAGTGCGAGCATCCTAACGTCTCAATTTACACGTTCACGGGGAAGATGCGCCTCGAGGGCCTTCAAGAGACGCCCATTTTCCTCTCGCCGACTAACATTCTCCTTCGCGGCTCCAAGTTACGAAACACGCGGTTCGCGGTGGGTCTGGTGGTGTACTCGGGGCGCGAGACGAAGATCATGATGAACGCCACGGATCCGCCGTCCAAGCGAAGCTTCGTGGAAAGGCGGCTGGATTACGTCATCATTTTCGAGCTCGTTCTCATGCTGACGCTCGCGATCTTCCCCGCCGCCGTCTTCGCGGCGCGGCTGTCGTACCAGGAGCAGTACATGTGGTACCTGGAGCTGGATCAGAACGCGCAGCTCACGGGGCTTAACAAGGCGCAGTATAACGCGGACAACCCCGCTCTCGCGGGCGTGCTGCAGTTCTTCACGTGCCTCGTGCTCTATGGTATGGCGATTGGCGTTCCCTCTTGTACCCTCCCTCTCATCCGCTCCCTCTCATCCCCTCCCTCTCGTCCCCTCCCTCTCATCCCCTCCCTCTCATCCTCTCCCTCTCATCCCCCTTTCGTCCCGTTCCCTCTCATCCCTTCCCTCTCATCCCTTCCCTCTCATCCCTTCCCTCTCATCCCTTCCCTCTCATTCCTTCCCTCTCATTCCCTCCATCCCCTTCCCTCCTCTCATCAGCCCCCCTCTCGTTCCGTCCTTTCTCATTCCCTCCCCTCACTTGCCCTCCCAACTCACATTCTTTCTCCTCTCACCCCCCTCCCCCTTCACATCCCCTCCCCTCCCATCCCCTCCCCTCTTATCCCTTCCCCTGTCATCCCCTCCCATATCATCCCTTCCGCTCTCACCCCCTCCCCACTCACCCCCTCCCCTCTCACCACCTCCCCTGTCTTCCCCTCCCCTCTCATCCTCTCCCCTCGCTGCGTGCCTGTGTGCCCGTTACCCATGCCCCGTATCCCCATCTCCTGCAGGCTACTTGGTGCCCATATCGCAGTGCACAACACTGCACATGCCCATGTGCTCGCCTCGACCGTCCCCTCTCTGCTCTTCGGAACCCTCACTATGGGCTGCCATCGTGTGGCCCCTACCTCCCTCCGCCCCCACAGGCTATTCGTCCCCATCGTGCTGCACGTGGCGCTGGAGGCCGTGCAGCTGCTGCACGCTGCCACTGCCCCTCTGCTCACCACACGGTGCCTCTGCTCCTCTTATCCGTCTCCTCTCTACCCGCCTGTCCCTCACCCTGTGCCCCCGACACTTCGCCCTGCAGGCTACTTCGTGCCCATTGCGCTGCACGTGGCGCTGGAGATACTCTGGTGCTTGGCTTGTCCGTCTCCTCTCTACTCCCTTGCACCCACACCATTTGCCCCCATCGTGTGCCACCTGCCCCTCTCTCCCCACCCCCCCCACACCTTGCAGGCTACTTTGTGCCCATATTGCTGTACGTGACGTGACGATGGAGGTCGTCAAGCTGCTGCAGGCTGCCACGACCCCTCTATGCATGCCCTCCTCTCCTCCGTGCGCACCCCCCACCTCCCCCCCCCTGCAGGCTACTTCGTGCCCATCTCGCTGTACTCGACGCTGGAGATGCTCGTGTGCTTCGCTCTTCCGTCTCCTCTCTGCTATGCTCCTCGGTACCCTCACCATATGGCCCCATCGCATCCCCTATTCACACCCCCCCTCCCCACCCCCCCCTCTCCCTCCGCAGGCTACTTCGTGCCGATATCGCTGTACGTGACGATGGAGATAGTGAAGCTGCTGCAGGCGGTGACGATATCGATGGACCTGCACATGTACTACGAGGACAAGGACATCCCCGCCCTCGCCCGCACCTCCAACATCAACGAGGAGCTCGGCATGGTGAGATGCCGTGGGTGGCATGGTGAGATGCCGTGGGTGGCATGGTGAGACGCGGCGCGGTGGGTGGCGTGGTGGGTGACATGGTGAGGGAGAGTGCAGGGTGGGATGAGTGGAGGGCCACGGAAGAGGGGCTGTGAAGGACATCCCCGCCATCGCTCGGCCCTCCAACATCAACGAGGAGCTCTGCATGGTGTGGTGAGGCGCGGTTGCAGTTGCAGTGACAGTGGGTGGGTGGCGTGGTGAGGGAGAATGCAAGGCAGGGACGAGTGGAGGGCCATGAGGAGGAGCTGTGACTGAGGGGCGGGTTAGGGGGTACGAGGGGGCCGGTCAATTACACGAGTCCCCTCCGTCTCCCTGCATGCCTCCCCACCCGCCCCTGGTCACGCCCACCAGGTGCGCACGGTGCTGTCAGACAAGACGGGCACGCTGACGCGCAACCAGATGGAGTTCTTCAAGTGCTCCATCGCCGGCACCCCCTACGGCATGGGCGTCACCGAGGTCGAGAAGGCCGCCGCCCAGCGCGCAGGCCGCCCTCCCCCACAAGAGGACGAGGACGACGACCAGGTGTACCTCCCCGAGCGCCCCCTGGAGAAGGGGTTCAACATGCGGGATCCAAGGCTGGACGGCATGAAGTGGGTGGAGCAGCCGTGTGCCGATGAAATCCGACGGTTCCTGGAGGTGCTGTCCGTGTGCCACACTGTCGTGGTGGACACGGCTCCCATTGAGCGCACTGCTAGTAGTAACATCTTTGCCATGGGGACTGCTGCGGGCGTGGGGGGTGAGGGTGGTATGGGGAATGGTGCAGGCGGGGTGGGCGAGGGGGCGAGTCCTGGGATGAAGAGCAGCAGCAGCAGCGTGAGCCTCGCGAGTGGAGGGTCCAGCGTGAGAGGTGGCGGGGCGGGCAGTGCAGGCGCGGGTGTGATGGGCGGAGGGGGCACGCCGCTGCTGCCAGGGGAAGGGGAAAGTGGGGGAGAGACACCGTCCCCGCTGGTACCGGGGGGGGAGGAGGCGGTGGATGGCGAGGCGGTGAGGTTCCTGGCGGAGTCACCCGACGAGGCGGCGTTTGTGGTGGCGGCGAAGCGCCTGGGGTTCCTGTTCCTGGGGCGGCAGGGCAACGAGCTCAAAGTGCGCGAGTATGGGGCGCGGTGGAGTGTGGTGCAGGACCGGTCGTACGAGCTGCTCAACACTCTCGAGTTCACCAGCCACCGGTCGGTGCCGCCTTTGAGTGCCACTCACTTTTCAGCTTTTCCGCTTTTTTCCACCCCCTTTTTCCATCACGACCTCGATCTTCCCTCTGCTTATCCTCCCCACCTGTCCCTTCCCTGTTTCCGCCCTTATTCCGCAGCCTTTCACCCCACCTTTTGACACCACTTCCATAATTCACCTCCTCCCGTTACCTCTTCCCCTCCCCCTCCCCCAACTCCACGCGGGTTCCCCATCCTTTCCCCTGGCCTACTTGCTGCAGCAAGCGCATGTCAGTGGTGGTGCGCACGCCAGAGGGGCGCCTGCTGCTGCTCTGCAAGGGCGCCGACAGCGTCATCATGGACCGCCTCGGGGCCTCCGAGCAGGCTCAGAAGTACCGGCCAATCACAGAGCGCCACATGACCATGTACGCGGAGGCCGGGCTGAGAACGCTGGCGATTGCGTGGAGGGAGGTGGGCGAGGAGGAATACGCGGTGTGGCAGCAGCGGTGGGTGGAGGCGAAGGGGTATGTGGCGGATGCGGGTGTGCAGGCAGAGCGGCTGGAGGCGCTGGCTGATGAACTGGAGAGTGAGCTGGTGCTCGTGGGCGCCACTGCCATTGAGGACAAGCTGCAGGTGCGCTGGTGGGTGGGGGTGAGGTGCAGGTGAGGCGAGGTGCAGGTGAGGAGAGGTGCAGGTGAGGAGAGGTGCAGGTGAGGCGAGGTGCAGGTGAGGAGAGGTGCAGGTGAGGAGAGGTGCAGGTGAGGAGAGGTGCAGGTGAGGCGAGGTGCAGGTGAGGCGAGGTGCAGGTGAGGCGAGGTGCAGGTGAGGTGAGGTGAGGTGCAGGCGAGGTGCAGGTGAGGTGAGGCGAGGTGCAGGTGATGTGAGGTGAGGTGCAGGTGAGGTGAGGTGCAGGTGAGGCGAGGTGCAGGTGAGGTGAGGTGAGGTGCAGGTGAGGTGAGGTGCAGGTGAGGCGAGGTGCAGGTGAGGTGAGGTGAGGTGCAGGTGAGGCGAGGTGCAGGTGAGGTGAGGTGAGGTGCAGGTGAGGTGAGGTGCAGGTGAGGTGAGGTGCAGGTGAGGTGAGGTGAGGTGCAGGTGAGGTGAGGTGAGGTGCAGGTGAGGCGAGGTGCAGGTGAGGTGAGGTGCAGGTGAAAGGGGAGAGGGGCAGGTGGGGACGAGGTACGGTGAAGGCGAACTAAAGGTGGGGCAGGAGCGGGGGAGGGAGGGAGGGAGGGAGGGAAGCGTGCTGCTTGCCACGAAACGACTTGTGTTGCCGTGAATCTTTGGATGGCCTCGCCCCAAAAGATCCAGGTGACTTACAGCCGACTTTTGAGATGTCCCAAAAGTTGCTGCGTCTGGGTTACCCAAAGCCATTCCAAGAGTTGCTCACGGCCACCCTCTCACCGCCCCCGTCCGCACGTGGGAGTGCCGCAGGCCATAAATTCACTGGCACACTCCTTCTCTCCACATCATCCCATGCTCCCCTCCCCGTCCAATGTCTGCCCCCCCGCCTCCCCCCTGCTTGGCCCCGCCCCCTGCCCTCGGCAGGTGGGAGTGCCACAGGCGATAGAGGCGTTGGCGGTGGCGGGGATAAATCTGTGGGTGCTGACGGGGGACAAGCTGGAGACGGCCATCAACATCGGCTTCGCGTGCAGCCTGCTGCGCCACCACATGCAGCAGCACCTCGTCTTCCTCGAAGATAATGACGCCGCTGTCAAGGAGGCTGCCAGAAGGGGCGTGCCGCTCAAGGAGGTGAGCGACATTGCAGTGTGGTGCGGTGGCCATCAAGGGGCACGCGCTGTAAATGGCTGTCCCTGGGTCGATTCAGAAGCTCCTGCCAGCCACTTTCCTCGGATATTTGCTCTGCCACTGTGTGGCCGTCTCTTCTCGTCCTCTTGCATCAACCTATGTTTGCTTCACCGCACCCATCCCTTCCACGCTCCCGGGCCCCCACCCATTTCCCATTTCCCCTTCCCACCCGTTCTGGTGTTCACTCAACTCCTCTCCCTCTCAGGACCACTCCCTCTCCTCTGCACACTCCCCTCCCCACTTTCCAACCCCCTCCCTCCCCAACACTTGTTTGCACCCTCCCCTCGCGCCGTGCCTCCGCGCGCTGCAGTTTGCAGCAGAGCTGGTGCGCTCACAGATCCTGGCAGCCAGTGAGTCCGTGCACGGCGCACAGTGGGCAGGCGCACAAGGGGGGGGCGCACAGGAGGGAGGCGCACAAAGAGAAGGCAGCGCAGAGGCCAGTGGGAGAACCAGCAACCGTGCCGATAATCATGCGCAGGAACACAGCGGCGACGGGGGCGGAAGCGAGGGCGGGAGCGAGGGCGTGGGTGGGAGTGGGAGTGAGAGTGGGAGCGAGGGCGGGGCGGCACAGGAGCACGCAGTGGTGATAGACGGCAAGGCACTGGCACTGGTGCTGGCAGATGACGCCCTCCGTGCTGCTTTCCTGGAGCTGGCGCTGCAGTGTGCGTCCGTCATCTGCTGCCGCGTGTCGCCCAAGCAGAAGGCGCAGGTGACGGCCATGGTGCGGCGCGAGGGCAAGCAGATCTGCCTCGCCATTGGGGACGGGGCTAATGACGTGGGCATGATCCAGAAGGCGAACATTGGCGTGGGCATTCGTGGCGAGGAGGGACAGCAGGTGAGGGGAGGGCGGCAGGTGAGGGGAGGGCGGCAGGTGAGGGGAGGGCGGCAGGTGAGGGGAGGGCGGCAGGTGAGGGGAGGGCGGCAGGTGAGGGGAGGGCGGCAGGTGAGGGGAGGGCGGCAGGTGAGGGGAGGGCGGCAGGTGAGGGGAGGGCGGCAGGTGAGGGGAGGAGGGCAGGTGAGGGGAGGGCGGCAGGTGAGGGGAGGGGCAGCAGCTGTAGTAGGGGATGAAGAGATAGAAAGTCGAGAGAGAGAAATGGTTTTTTGGCCCGAATG
Source organism: Closterium sp. Naga37s-1 (assembly GCA_947471745.1). Classification (NCBI taxonomy): domain Eukaryota; kingdom Viridiplantae; phylum Streptophyta; class Zygnematophyceae; order Desmidiales; family Closteriaceae; genus Closterium; species Closterium sp. Naga37s-1. Next base: position 945,197 of record CANJKZ010000167.1, read on the forward strand.
CCAGTGCTGCGTGAGGCGCATCAGAAGTAGGGATGTGGGGGTAGCGCACATAGACTTGTGCATAGTCGTCGCCCGTGCTGCAGTTGTGCAGCATGGCATGGCTGCCCTTTCTGTGATGGCCAATGTGCAACCCCCATATGTGTGCCTGCACCAGCATTCATCGCCCCACGTGTTTCCTCTGCTGCCCGCCTCGCATACCTGCTTGTTTCCCACGGCCAGGCTGTCATGGCGTCAGACTTTGCCATTGGGCAGTTCAGATTCCTGGAGCGGCTGCTGCTGGTGCACGGGGGGTGGTGCTACAAGCGCATCTGCATTCTGGTGAGGGCGGGCTCTTACTTGCTAGGTTTTACTTGTATGCGTGTAATGCCTGCTGCTTCCACGCACAGCCATCATCTCCTTTCCAAACCAGACCTTCATTTCACCTCGATTGCTTGCTCTTCCTCTTCACCACACCCTGCTCCTGTCTCCTTGCACTCGGTCGGTATCCTATCCCGATGTGCGTGCTCCCACGCCACCCCACATGGCATCACATACTTTTTTTTTATTCCTTTTTTTTCACCTTCACCATCCCCTACTCCCACCATACCCTATCCTTCCCTTCCCTATTCTTCTCCTTATCCCATCCCATCCCACCTCCCCCCTCACCCCACGCAGATAACCTATTTCTTCTACAAGTGTTTTGTGTTCGCGTTCACCATCCTCTTCTACAACTGCCTCGCCTACTTCTCCGGCACGGCGGTGTACTACGACTGGTACCTCACGCTCTTCATGGTCTTCTTCACCTCGCTGCCCATCGCCGTCGTGGGAGTCATGGACCAGGACGTCAAGGCCGTCTACCGCCTGCGCTACCCGCAGCTCTACAAGCAGGTGGGTGGGCACTGGGTATGAGCGTGTGAGGCAGCTCTACGCCCAGGTGGGTGCTTCAGGGCGTGTGGGGCAGCTGTGTGGATAGCTGTGCCGTGCTTCCTTGCTCCCTCCACACCACACCCCTTCTAAATCTAAAACTTTTGCAGGTGTATGGCCAGGTGTGTTTTATTAGCATAGGCAAGTGGGAGAAGCCAATCATAACAACCTAAACACCCAGACGGGGTGGCCACTTGGGGTGGCTGGGCCAACACACCCATGTGGGGTGATCTAACCAGAAGATCAAAGCTTCCTGCCCTTACATGTGGCACCATTTTGGGCAGAAAGGAGGGGCAGAGGGCTAACCCTTCCTCTCTGGCTCTCCCCGCCCTCTTCCCTGCCCCCCAGGGCCAGCGCAACGAGTACTTCTCAGTGGTGAGTGTGGCGAGCTGGATGGTGAACGGGCTGGTGCAGGCGGGCATCCTCTTCACGCTCACGCTGCTGCCCTTCGCCCTCGTGCCCGACCGCCCCACCGGGCTCATCCTGGACCTCACGGCCGTGGGCACCATCATGTATGCTTCTGTCGTCACCACCGTCAACCTTGAACTCGGCTCCAACGTGCAGGTGAGCCGCCTAGGTGCCTTGTTGCTGCCCCTACTGAGCACATGAGAGAGCATCTGGGCGGACGTGTTAGCGATAGCAGTGTCGAGTCTGTGTGGCCATGAGTGACATGCTGCTTGCATTCCTCAGTGACATGCTGCTTGCATTCCTCCACAACATCCTTCCAAACTCCTCTCGCTTCCTCGTGTTCTTTTCTCCTCCCACCTCCTTCATCCTGCCCTCCCAGCAACCGCCTCGTTCCCCAACACATTGTTGCAACATGTTCAAAGCGCATGTCTTTAAAATACATAACCGCTTTTTTCTTATGACATGTCCAAAGACTCTCCACTTCTTTTGTACTTTCCTCTCTTACCCCTTCCACCCCTCCTTCTCCCTTCCCACCGGCAGTATTGGAACGCACTGCACTTCATCACCATATTCGGGTCCATCCTCTTCTTCTTCATCCTCATGACGATCGGCAGCTACCTGCCCGCCAATTGGGTCGGCAATCTGGTGGGAGTGGCCGGCCAGCTGCTGCCCGCCGCCAGCTTCTGGCTCAACCTGCTGCTCGCCGTGGTGGCCGCCATGCTGCCATCCTACACCATCCGGGGGATCTGGAGGTGATGCTCGGGGGCGCTGGGCCGGGATGGGAGGGATGGGGAGCCTTGATGCCTCGTATTATCTGCTCAGTCTCGCACCGCATTCTGCTCTGCTCTCCGTCTTCCCCAGCCATGTGTGTCCAGGAAACGAGCAGCTGGTGCAGTGGGAATAGTCGAGGTCAATGCTGTGGCACCTCAAGCACTCTCAACCTTTTCATCCCTGATGCGCACTAGCTCTTCCCCTCTCACCCCACTTTCTCCTGTGTCTCGTGGCAGGCATGTATGCCCGGGCGACCATGAGGTGGTGCAGGAGATCGAGCGCAGAGAGAGGCGGCGAAGGTTGACGCGGCTCTCCACCATGGCACGCCACATGTGCACCGGTGCACCACTGGTGACCAATCACGGCGCGACTGGCGCTGCTGACGTGGAGAGGTCGGCCCATGGCACTGCTGGTAGCGATGACAGTGGGGAGGGGAAGGGGAAGGGGAAAAAGAAGGGGGTGGGTGGGGTGGGGAACGGGGTTGTGGGAGAGTACCAGGTGGCAGCAGAGCAGGGTCCGAGTGTGGCTGAGGAGTTGAGACACAGACACAGCAGCAGCAGAGACACTCAGCAGTAACCTCACGGATGTACCATAGCCAATAGGCACCCAGTAGCACCAAATGAGAAAATGCCAGGTGGGTACCGTATCTGTTCGTGTTGGATAGGTGGCAGAAGAAAAAGATGGCCAGGAGGGGTCTAGTTGTAGAGTTTCAGGTGCATGTGGAAGGTGTGGATGCCAGTTATATTGACGAGTAATGCAGTTTGTCCTGGTGCTGTTGCTAGCTGATAATCTATAATCATTTGATCCTTGCAAACGAATCCTGCCTGAGTACTGGTAATTTCAAGACGAACCTGTCATTTATGGTAAACTAACAACCAGCAGGTTGGCAAAAAACCGGCTACACTTTACTCCTAACAACGGTAATACCATGTACCTTCTTGGGATGTGCTGGAAGTCTGGCACTTCCCAGATTTTCGAGATAAGTTATTTAAAACCGGAGTCTCAAGTATCCCGAAGTTGCCTCATCCTTCCTACCTTTGGTTGGGTCACAAAGTCCAACCAAGCTTCCTACCTTTGGTTTTGTCACTAAGTCCAACCAACCTTCCTACCTTTGAAACCTGTGGACCCTGGGTTTTAACTTTTCTAAGCCAAAGACGCGGCGAGCTTGATGTGCGCCGCCACGGCGAGCAGCTCAGGGAAGCTCAGCGGAAGAACCGGCGGCTTGAAGCCGTTGGGATAGCGTTCATCACGGAGAAACGACTTGAGGTAGTTAATCGGAACAGCGTAAGCGCGGACCCTTCCGCCGAACACCCCTGCCAGCGCCGCCGCTTCGGAGAGCGCCACATCTTGGCGATTCGTGTCGAAACTGAGCTCGGGATTGTTCTTTTTGGAGGAGTCAAAGCGGTGCTTGCGGAAGCGGCCAATCTCGCCGAGAGTGATGAATTTCTTCGTCACGGAGAAGCTGAGCATTTCGTTGAAGAGCGTTACGTTAACGAGGTAGTTGTTACCGAGGTAGGAGTCATCGCGGACGAGCGACACGTCGTGCTCGATCTTGTTGTGCGCGCGGAGCTGCACGAGGTCGATCGTCTGCGCCGCGGGGTTCCCCACGCCTTTCGCGAAGGCGGAATCGAGAATGGCGTTCGTCATGGTCGGGGAGAAGGAGTAGAACTTGCTAAAGGCGGCGACAATGCGGTCGCGCGGAACGGCGGAGCCGTCGCGCGGAAAGACGCCGTGGTTCGCCATCGTGTTGAAGCCTGGGCACGGGCCTCGAGTGGTCGTAGGGTCCGGCGGCGGGACGTACGAGCCGAGTTTCAGCGCGGTGGTTGACGGGGCGAGCAGCGCGGCGAGCGCTGCTATGAACTTCGCGAGCGCGAAAGAGCATGACGTGATAAGGAAAGGTTTACGCCTGGAAGGGCGGTTCTTGTGAGAGTAAGGGAGAATTTTGTGAGACATGGCGTAGGAACGGTTACTAGCTGAATGCAGGAGAAAGGGATACTTTTTAGAGACAGACAGGTGATAGTTCATGAAGAGGGAATGACAGACTTATCATCGAGGTAGTAATGGGAATGGAGGTGGTGGTGAGTGCGGAGAGTTTTGTGGTAAAACTCAGAGATACAGAGGACGAAGGCGCAGTTCGGAGAATCAGCATAGTCAGGGATGAGGGGACTTCAGGAAGAAAACAAAGGTTTTGAGCGGTTTACAGATAGTGCTGAGATCGGTTGGATTCGGTTGGGGTGCTAGCTCTCTGTGCTGAGCTGTGGGATTCGGTTGGGGGAACAAGCAACAGACCGCACGGCAGCTGGAGCGGGGGTAACTCGGCGGAACGGAGGACAGCGCAGAGGGGCGAGGATTCTGGTGCACGCCTCGGAGGTCAGCACAGTGACGACTGCTGTCTGCCGACCATGGCATGGCCTCTGGATTGCAGGGCGTTTTTCCCTGTTTAGCCTGTTTTCATAGTGAGTTTTGGCCGCCACACTGCTAATACAGCACTCGTCGTCTGTACCGCCCTGCCCACCGCTGGCATGACTATAAATCCATCCTGCTTATTGTGAAACCCTGCCTTGTCCGAGCCCGACTCTAGAAGCACCATGCTGGCATAAATACTCCCTTTAAATCCCACCGTGTCAACCTCCCTAGAAAAAACCCACAGTGTTGACCTTGCCCTCCCTTTCTCAGCCTCCCTTTCCGACCGGCATATCCCAAGGCTTGACTTTTTTCTCAGCCTGGTTCCGAGACCTTTCAGTTTCAAGGATTTCTCTCGACGGCTACACCTGATGCTCGCCAATTTCACACCACCTGAGATTTTTCATAAATCACCCTTGACCTTTTTTGGCTTTAAAGCTGCGGTCTACATACTAAGTGGTGTTTTTTGGGTGTATTTTTTATGCCCACCCTTTCGTGCGTTTTGATTGGAGAACGAAGTCAGCAGTTTCAGAAACACCGCAGCAGACGAACTCAGACAGGAAACGCGAATCCAGCCCAATTTCGTGCTGACGCGTAGTTTGGGGGAGGGTCTGCGGAAGGGCGGGAAACAACCTGGGGAGTTCTGTTTCAGGCGGAAAGAACCCCAACCCCCTCTCTCCACCCCTCTGAACCGTTAGCTTTGCAGGAAAGGTGGCCGAGTTCAAAAACTGGTCACCCGGTTTTCAAGTGATAATCTGAGGCCTCCCGCTCTAGGTATGTAGACCGCAGCTTTAAGGATCAGACATCCAGGAATTAAAGTCTATTCGTGACAGTGTTTAGTGTAGATCTCGCAAAACTCTCACTCAGTAGCTGCAGCGCACAGACTGGATCTTCCGATGCGACCGTGATTTTGTTTTTTTTTCCTACTGAGTCGTGTGGGTAGTCTCGAACATTTCCCGACTTAAAACCAATGCTGTCCGAATAAACCCCGATTTCGGGTAAACCAGAAAGGATTGCCCGGGGGTGTGAAATTGGTGGTAGTGAATTTGGCAGGAGTCAGGTGTACTATATTTGAGGCTGTTATATATGGTCCCTGATTCTGGATTGTATGCGGTGATACGTTTTGGAACAATGGCATTGCTCTTTTCCCTTTTTGTTGACCTTCATCCATTACTATCATAAAATATCGCGCTTATCGCTCACTTCTCGTAGCTGCTTTTAGGGCTTGTACGCTTGCGTACGGATAGGGATCGCTTGAATACTGTCATATGCCAATTTATTAACATAGAGTTAGCAATTCGACCTCGCCCTCTTCAGGTTCTCTTTCAACCCACTCCTCGCCAACGCTTTTTCCGACTCTTCAACCAAATGAAAGAAAAACACTCCGCGTGGTTCGTTTTTAGTTTTTTTATGATAGTACCGAAAAAAATGGAACATACACCATGTAATTTCTTGACAATCCCGCGCCTGCCATACTGCAGTGGCATGACACTGTATACATTGTTGGCAACTCGGACATGTCATGATTCCTTAAAACGAATCGAGAGCCCTGATCACGGTCCTCCTTTATATGATTTTTTTTTACCGAAATACCTTGCTAGTAAAGATTTTTTATATGTTTACATTGCGACCGACCATCGACGCAACCGTGGCGCCATTCTGATCGGTGCACTGTACCTTCTTGAACCTTTTTTCCACCCTGTTTTTGTCAACAGAATAAACGAGAATGAATGAACTAGCAGCAAGATAGGTACAAGTAGGAAACCCTAATTGGGTTGTACCCCTTATGGGCTACCCCACTATAGCCTACACAATAAGCAGCATATAAGTTTGACACACCCCCATAGGCAAAGTGGGGGAGAACAAGAGGTCACAAGACCGGTCAAGAAAAGCAAAGCAAGCTCAGGGTGGATCACAAAGTCACCACGCATTCTGAGCACAAGCAAATGGCCACAAGGCCAGTTTAAATGCAGAGTTATATAATGGAGAACAAACAATACAGTGATCAAAACCTAGCAAGTGTAAGCATGCAGGTATAAGTATATAGATCACAGTACAAGCAAAGTCAAGAAGTGAGCAAGTGAGGCCAAGTAGGCACAAGGCCTAGAACAGTACAGAAACACTGATGATCACAAGGCTGAAGTGCCTTGGTGAAGATATCAGCAGTGTTGGCCCGAGATGCCACGTAAGCAAGACGAAGCTGACCACGCTGCTGCAACTCTCGAGCAAGGAAGTAGCGCAGAGCAATGTGCTTCGTTCTGTGCTCCAGTCTGTGCTCCTGACGCAAGGCAATCATGGCCTTGTTGTCGACGTACAGAACTGGAGGAGAACGAGGCGGCTCTCCCAAGTCGGTCAGCATGTAGGTGAGCCAGCGTAACTCCTATGCAGCCATGGCCCCTGCGTAGATCTCAGCCTCACAACTGGAACTGAGAACAGAAGACGAGCGGGTAGACCGCCACGAAACAGAGCCGGAGCCAAGGCTGAAAGTGTAACCCTGTGACGACCGCTGCGTAGCCAAGTCGTCAACCCAAGAAGCGTCTGCGTGACCAGTGAGGACAACTCGAGCCCGTCCTCCAAGCACGAGCCCCATGCCCGACGTACTGCACAAGTAGCGCATCACCCTCTTAGCGGCCTCCCAGTGCTCTGGTCGGTGTCTCCCGGACGCAACGTAGCGTGCCAGGATGCTAAGAGGGTAAGCAAGGTCAGGACGAGTGCAGGTCATCAGGTACATGAGGCAGCCCACAAGCTCTGGATACGGGCCACTTGGCTCTACGGACTCATCCGAAGGCAGAGCTGAGAGCGAGTGACCGGTAGGCAGAGGAGTGGACTGCGGCGAGGAGTACGTGAAGCGGAAGCGCTGAAGGACCTGCTGCACCATGTGTGACTGAGTCAAGGTAATGGTGCGCTGTGCTCTGTCCGGGTGATCTGCAAGCCAAGATAGCTGCGCAGCTCACCCAGGTCTGTGCACGTGTGTCTCTTCTGCAGCTCCGACTTCACGTGGGCGAGTCCCTCATTGTCAGCAGTGGCAAAGACCAAGTCGTCGACGTACACGAGGATGTAGAATGGCGGCAGCGAAGTGTCGGTGCGTAGAAACAGCGACGGGTCAGCAGTAGAAGGAGCAAACCCAAGAGCCCCAAGAGTCGTCCTCAGTGTGTCGTGTCACTCGCGAGGCGCCTGGCGGAGACCGTAGACTGGCCGCCGGAGGCTCCACTGGGTACCTGCAGGAAACGACCCAGTGAAGCCAGGTGGGCGGTGCAGACAGATCTCCTCGTGCAGGCTTCCCTGTAGGAAGGCTGTGCTGAAGTCAAGAGAGTGAAGCTCGTAGTCACGCTGTGCGGCAACGTGCAGCAGCACCCGAAGAGTGGTCATCTTCGGGGTAGGGGAGAAGGTATGGAAGAAGTCAACTCCCTGTCGCTGACTGAAGCCTCGAGCAACGTAACGCGCCTTGAAGACAGGCGGAGAACCCGGCGGCCGCTTCACCCTGAAAATCCACATGCCACTGACGATGTTCGCCCCAGGTGGGGGAACCTCATCGATGTAGGTACCTGTGGACTTCCAGGAAGCCATCTCTGTGTCCATGGCTGTCTGCCACTGAGAGGAGTAGGGACCCTCAATCGCTTCTGCGTAAGAGCGCGGGGTCGGGATGTCAGGTGCATCCGGGTCTCCCTCAGGTGCAATCAGCATGGACACGAGATGAGGTAAAGCAGCGGCAAAGCACTCAAAGTCCTCCTGCCTGTCCTCAAGGACGTCCGTGCCAAGAGCACACTCACCCCCGACGGACGGAGGACAGAGAGACTCAGACTCAGCAACAAGACTAGCAGCGTAGTCAAGGCGACAGGCGGCAGCAAAGTCAACCAGCTCAGCAACTAGGGCAGACGCAGCAGTGGACTCAAACCAAGGGTAAGTGACAACAGTGGCTAGAAGACGTGTGACAGTAGGACTGGCAGCACGAGCAAGGTCTGACGGCGGGTCAGCAACGTCAGGAAGAGAGGACGCAGGAGGAGACGGCAGAGGGACACGCTGTGGAATAGAGAAAGGACGAAGTGCCATCTGGTGCGTGCCAGGGACAGGAGGAGGACGCGGACGTGGAACGCGACGACCAGTGCGGACAGCGCGAACAGGCGACGCAGGACGAGACTCAGGCTCACGACGCTTCGCAAGACCTCCGGTCGCTCCAGTGTAAGGAGAAGGACCAGGCAGTGAGGAGGCTGGCTGTAACTGCGACTGCGACTGGTCGGGCGGTGGACACAGTAAGGGAGGAGTAGGGCCAGTAGAAGTCGGGAGACCAAGAACCTGCTGAAGCAGTGGAAAGAAGTACGGCCGCGGCCGCGCAGCGCCTTCAGAACCAGCACCGACAGCACCAGTACCCCCAGCTCCAGGGTCTCCAGCTCCAACGCCTGCAGTACCACCAGCTCCAGCACCTCCAGCAGTTCCAGCTCCAGCAGCACCTCCAGCTCCAGCAGCTCCAATACCTCCTGCTCCATCTCCTGCAGCACCACCAGCTCCAACAGCTCCAGTACCTCCAGTACGAGCACCTCCGCGACCAGCGGCTCCAGCACCACCAGCAGCGCCAAATCCAGCGCCTCCAGCTCCAACTCCTGTAGTACCTCCAGCTCCAGCAGCTCCAGTACGTCTAGTACGAGCACCTCCGGGACCAGTGGCTCCAGCACCTCCAGCAGCGCCAGCTCCAACGCCAGCAGCACCTCCAGCTCCAACGCCGACAGCACCTCCAGCTCCAGCAGCTCCAGTACCTCCAGCGCCACCAGGACCAGGGCCTCCAGTGGCAGGCCCCCCAGCTCCAGCAGCGCCACTCTGAAGACTCCATTGCCGAGCAAACCACTCGCGCAGCTGCGGTGGGGAGAGAGGCTCCCGGTGTGACGAGGCACCCGGAGAACCTCCAGTACCTCCAGTAACTCCAGGACCAGCAGCTCCAGCACCTCCGGCTCCAACGCCCGCAGCACCACCAGCACCAGCAGCTCCAGTACCTCCATTACGAGCACCTCCGGGACCAGTGGCTCCAGTAACTCCAGCAGCTCCAGCTCCAACGCCGGCAGCACCTCCAGCTCCAACGCCGGCAGCACCTCCAGCTCCAACGCCGGCAGCACCTCCAGCTCCAGTACCTCCAGCTACAGGGCCTCCAGCAGGAGCCCCCCCCGGCTCCAACGGCGCCGCTCCGAAGGCTCCAGCACCGAGCAAACCACTCGCGCAGCTGTGGTGGAGAGAGAGACTCCCGTCGGGACGAGGCACCTGTAGGACCTCCAGCAGACTCAGCACCCCCAGGCTCAGCACCCCCAGTCTCCGCACCCGCAGGCTCAGCACCCCCAGTCTTAGCACCCCCAGGCTCAGCACCCCCAGGCTCCGCACGCTCAGGCTCAGCATCCCCCAGGCTCCGCACGCTCCGACTTTGCACCCCCAGCAGCACCACCCCCATCAGCAGCACCAGAGTCGACCGCGACCTCGACAGGCTCGACAGGGTCTACCTGAGACACACTTTAGGGAGCAGGACCCTGGGGGGGGAGGGGGTCTACCGGAGGAGGACCTGGTGCGAGAAAGAGCGGCGGGGGGGGGAGAGGGGCAGTGCGGTAGGGGAAGAGACGGTAAAAGGGAACCGACTCGTACGACAAAATAGGAAGCTTTTTTACGACAAAACTCCCCACGACAAAATGCCCTCCCCACGACAAAAGTCTCGCAAGAGGTCGGAGGAAAACTCACCACCTCTGTCAGAGTGCAGACGCAGGACTGGAAGGTCCGTGTGGAACCGCTCGCGGAGCTGGAGACGGACAGCGCGGATCCAAGGGATCAAAACATCAGGGACCTCCCCCTTGCTGCGCAAGGGGAAGACCGTGGTGTAACGCGAGTAGTCGTCAACGACCAGCATAAAGTAGCGCTCGCGGCCCTGTCCACGGACGCGGGCTGGGCCCCACACGTCCATGTGGAGAGTCTGCAGGGGAGCAGTCATCGGGGGAAACGAGGAGGAGTGAGGAGCGGCGCGCTGCCGCCCCTCGACACAGGGAAGACAGGGAGGGGCAGGCGAGGGTGGGAGGGGAGGCAGAGTCGCGGGAAGACCAGAGACAAGGACACGCGAGTGCATGCCATGAAGGCGCTGCACTGAGGGGTGACCAAGACGGTGGTGCCAAAGGAGGGTCCGGTGCGACAGTGCGCGACACGAGCAGGGGGCCGCTAGCTGACCTGACGCAGACGCAGACGCAGCTACCTGAGGAGACACAGTGGTCAGTGTGTACAGACTCGAGCCAGGCGCACGTGTGAACGTGGCCAGGTGCCGGCCAGTCCGGGAGCACGTACAGATCGCCACACGCTGTCCTCCTGGAGTAAAGGTGTCAACCCATACATCCTGAAGGACGGCGTTGCTCACCAAGTTTGTAGAGAACGAGGGGAGGTGAAGACCTGACAGTGGGCCAGACGGAACCGCCGGACACGGGAGAAAAGTGGAGGAACGTGCAAGGACTGGGCCCCCAGAGGGGTCAGCCAGAGAGACAGCAACAGGTGCAGGGAGCGGTATGAGTGCGGTACTGTCGCGAAAGAAACAGCGGGAAGCACCTGAGTCAAGCGTGAAGGTGTGCAAGGCCTCAGCAGGCGTAGTACCAGAGAGAGCAGACTCACTAGCACCTAGAGCAGCAGCCTCACCAGCACCTAGGGCAGCAGGCTAACCAGCACCTAGAGCAGCAGCCTCACCAGCACCTAGAGCAGCAGACTCTATGCCTGGGTCAGGCGGCACACACAGGTAACAGTCACCCTCAGCACTAGCAGGCAATGCATACATGGCAGTGAGGATAGCATCATAGTCAAGAGCAAAGATATCCACCCTCTGCCTAAGTAGCTCCAGCCAGCTGGGGAGCTCAGCCGCATCGCCAAACTCTGTACGCCAGGCGTCGTTCAGACAGGCGAAGCAGCGGGACTGTGTGTGACCAACTGTCCCGCAAGTCTGACCAGCTCCATCACCTGTGCGAATGACGTACGGGCAGCGAACAGTACTCCGAGACCCTCTACTCTGAGCGTACCACTCACGAAGCTGCTGGGGCGTAAGGGTCTCGCGCGGACGCCGCTGCAGCTGCATCTGGCCACCGCCAGAATCTCCCGACTGACCAGCTCCAGGGCGACTGCCACTACGGCCGCCGCCACAACCCCAACTAGCGTACCACTCACGAAGCTGCTGGGGCGTGAGGGACTCGCGCGGACGTCGCTGGAGCTGCATCTGGCCACTGCCAGAAACTCCCCACCGAACAGCTCCACCGAGACTGCCACTATGGCCGCCGCCACCACTCCCACTGCTGCCACTACCGCTGCCACCAGTCTCACCGCTACCACGAAGAGAAGCCATAGCGGGAAAAGGAAGGAGATGTGCGACCAGCACAGTAGCACGCAGGGAAGGCAGGGCGGCGAGCAGACACTAGGGTAGGTCGGGGCGGCTTACGGTCAGGGAAGGGCGGCGGCCAGCAGGGCGGCGCGCAGGCAGGGCAGGGCCGGGCAGTGGCCAGGAGGGCGGCTCGCGGGCAGGGCAGGGCGGCGCGGCGGCGAGTGGCGCACGGGCAGGGCAGGGCGGCGCGGCAGCGCGGCGAGCGGGCAGGGCAGGGCGCTCGGCGGCGCGGCGCGCAGGCAGGGCAGGGCGCGCGGCAGCGCGGCGCGCGGGCAGGGCAGGGCGCTCGGCGGCGACGCGGCGCGCGGGCAGGGCAGGGCGCACGGCGGCGCGGCGCGCAGGCAGGGCAGGGCGCGCGGCGGTGCGGCGCGCGGGCAGGGCAGGGCGCGCAACAGCGCGGCGCGCGGGTAGGGCAGGGCGCTCGGCAGCGCGGCGCGCGGGCAGGGCAGGGCGCTCGGCGGCGGCGCGGCGCGCGGGCAGGGCAGGACGCATGGCGGCGCGGCGCGCAGGGAGGGCAGGGGGCGCGGCGGTGCGGCGCGCGGGCAGAGCAGGGCGCGCGGCAGCGCGGCGCGCGGGCAGGGCAGGGCGCTCGGCGGCGGCGCGGCGCGCGGGCAGGGCAGAGTGCACGGCGGCGCGGCGCGCGGGCAGGGCAGGGCGCGCGGTGGCGCGGCGCGCGGGCAGGGCGACGCGGCAGCGCGGCGCGCGAGCAGGGCAGGGCGAGCTGCGGCAGGCGGCGCGCGGGTCAGCAGGGCGCGCAGGCGAGGTGGCGCGACGGCGCCTGGGCAAACAGGGCGCGCTGCAGCGGGCGGCGCGCGGGCAAAACAGAGCGCGCTGCGGCGGGCGGCGCGCGGGCAGGACAGGGCGTGCGCAGGCAGCGCGACGCAGGGCAAGGCAGGGCAGGGCGGCGCGATCACGGCGGCGCGACGGGTGGGGTAGCGCTACTCGGTGGGCCCTAAAAAAAAACGGTCCTACGCTAGGACCTGCTCTGAAACCATGTCAACAGAATTAACGAGAATGAATGAACTAGCAGCAAGATGGGTAAAAGTAGGAAACCCTAATTGGGTTGTACCCCTTATGGGCTACCCCACTATAGCCTACACAATAAGCAGCATATAAGTTTGACAGTTTTACTGAAGAAAACAATTTCCCGCTAACATGTCTCCTCTCGCCAATCCTCGAAATTTTGTACATACCAAAGGAATGAAAGAGAATTGTTTTGCAATCCTGCATGGCCAGGTTGCTACAAATATTCGATACCCAAAGCGCGGTTTGTTTGTTTGTTTGTTTGTTTTTTTTTTTTTTTTGCGGAGGCTAACGCGTTGTGCTCGTAGAAAAAAAAGAAGCAAGATTCTCACTAGCAAGAAAGGAATAAACAATAACACAACGCATGGCAATGGCATTATGGCAATAAACTACGGAAGGCATGCAATACAACTAACAACATTGTCACCCCCTAGCAGCATAGTGACTTGCCAGCGCAGCACGAAGGCGGCTTGCAAGCGCTGCACCAGCAAGTGAATTCCGCGCATGTGCATCACCTACTAAAGTAGGTGCATGTCTGTACGACATGTGCCTAGTTGAGCATGTGATGCACATTGCGCATGTGTCAGGTTGTAGAACAAGTGATGTTGTTTCCGCATGTAGACTTTCGCCAAAACCGTATGGGGCAAAATTCACGCACATGCAGAAATTTGCCGACCAGTAATTTTGCTCGACCAGAAAGACGTTGCTCAGCCGACGCCGCGGACAGTGTTACTTCCGTCAATCGGCGCCCTATCGGTGATCACTTTCGACGACCGGCGAGACCCAGCGCTGCCACCGACTTATTTCTGTCGTCCAGCGCCTCGTCGGCTTTCGCTACTGTCGCCTAGAAAGTCCGCCGACACCGACGTTTTAATTTCGTCGGCAGGCGCTTCGCCAGCCTTTGATAAGTTCCCCCTCAAACCGTCTTCGACCACGAAACAAAGCTGGCTGGGCACATTTGCACACCAGACAGCGAGGCCGACTTCGCCCAAGCGGCGGTCTTTGTTGTCAACACTTCCCTGACTAGATCAAGCTTGGGCACACACGCACGGAATGCCCACGCAGAAGAACCTACATAACTGAATACTGTAAGATTACGACGGCTTATGCTTGCTTTGCTAGCTTCCCTGCCTTTATTATGCTATTTCTAGCTTAGGTTTATTTTATCATGCATAGATATGCTTGATTTACTAGGATAGGAGCATTCCTATATTCTATTATAGTTAAAGCACCGGACCAGGTTATGCGTACCGAACTCAAGCCTTTCAGTTCCCACTGAATTGCTTTCTACCGAGTTCGAGAAGGTTCTGTTCAGGACGCTTCACGACCCTCAGAACATCCGCGTAACACTTGTTATAGTCACAATAGGCTTGAATGTGCCTAAAACGAAAGATAGAGAGCACAGACGGATTTCTGCACAGCGGCTTCAAACGTTGATAGCGTCCTGCTCACAGATGCAAATGACTTGTTTCAAATTTGATCTGGAGCGTCTTCACGTCGTCTACAATTAGCAATTTAGATTGCACGATTTGATAAAGAACTGACGACACAGCGTCGGTTTGAACGAACGGTACTATGGCAGCCACTATAGTCTTAGAACACAAGATAGGAAGAGTTACGAGTTGGGAATGACTCCCAGCTCCTACAAACCCCAAGAGCCGAGGTACAGTGAAGTGGAACAGTGCCACACTGTCCCCAACCACGAAGGGTCTCGAAACTACCCTTCACTAGGGCCTACACCAAGTGAAATGTTACACTACACAAAGTAATGTAACTATCTTCAATATCTTGAGGTGTACCCTTTTGTCAAGCTTCGAAATCACTTGAGGCTTGACACCAAGGCTCGGGCTCTTCATCACAAACTCATCCTTGAGTTCTTGATGGGTCTGCTGCACACACCTGCGACACGCCGAACGTTCGACACAGGACAAAATAGAAACCGCGCACGACAAAATAGAAACCGCGCGCGAGACACAAACGACCGCGTAACACGCGTCTAGCGATAACTCGCTATTGACTCGACACACACACTCGACATCATGACTCAACATTCACACACAATTATAAGCATGAAATATATATTATCCCATGCCCTCATACCATTCCATACACACACACATTCACGCACACGGACAACAAGCCGAGTGCAAACCGTAGGGTTGCACCAACAAACTCCCCCTCGGATTGTTGGCCTTAGGATATGTTGCTCTCTCAGTTCAGAGCCATCCCAGCCAGCTTGCAACACTTCCAATGCTGCTGCTCCACCAGCCTCTTGGTCATCATGTCAGCCGGCTGCCCCGTGGTCTTCACGTAGCGCAACTCAACTTCACCCGCGGTTACCATGCTCCTCGTCCAATGCCACTTCACTCTCATGTGCTTCGTGAGTCCATGCAACACAGGGTTCTTAGCAAGAGCAATGGCACCCTGGCTGTCACAGTACAGTGGGGTAGGTCCTTGCTGCTCCTCCCCCAATTCAGCCAACAAACGCCGCTGCCACACAATCTCCCGTACGGCACGGAAGAGTGCCATGTACTCGGACTCCACCGAGCTCAAAGCTTGGTCAACCTGCTTCTTGCTCTCCCAAGCAGTTGGGCCTCCACCAACACAGCATATGAAGCCTCCCACACTTGTCATGTCCTCTGGTTCTGATGCATATGAAGCATCCGAGTAGGCGGTGAGGAACAAACGCCCGGGTTCAACACCATCCGCGCCCTTTTGGCGCCTTTGTGCCGCCGCCGAGTATTGCAGCCCAACGGTCGGTGTTTGGCCAAGATACTTGGCCACCCTCATTCCAGCTGCTACCTGCTCCTCATTAGGGCATTGCACAACCCTAGCCAGCTGCCCGGTAGCAAACGCGACGTCCGGTCGGGTGTTTACCGCCGCATACATGAGGCTGCCCACCAACGAGTGAAATCGGCGCCTCTCCTCTTCACCAACGCTCTCCTCCTCTGGTCCCTTCACACACTTGAACCCAGAGGGAAAGGGTGTAGCCACATGGCCTTCACTCTGCCCAAAGTTGGCAGCCAATGCCTCCAGGTACTTTCGTTGATGCACCCGCATGCACCGCTTCTCCACATCTCGTTCGATGTGGAGCCCAAGGTAGAAGCTCACGTCACCAAGGGCCTTGCACTTGAACTTGTCTTGAAGCTTCAGCATCACCTCCTTCACAAGGTCAGAAGAGGGTGAGAAAATGAGGATGTCATCCACATAAACCACCATGAAACTCCTCTGCTCCCCCTCGCCAAGCATGAACAAGGAGTGATCGGCCGTTGAGGGAGTGAAGCCGATCCCCTCCAACACTTCGCGCAGCTTCATGTACCATTGCCTAGGGGCCTGCTTCAGCCCATAGAGGGCCTTCTTCAGCTTCCACACTCTGCCACTACCATCATCAAACCCCTCTGGCTGCGCCATAAAAATCTCCTCCTCAAGGATGCCGTTAAGGAATGCCGTTACGATGTCCATTTGCTTTACTACCCATCCTTTGATGGCGGCTCCCGCGAATAGGGTTCGCAGCGTCGTCGGCTTCACCACAGGGGCAAACAGCTCCTTGAAGTCCACCTTCTCCTTCTGCTGGTACCCCTTGGCTACAAGCCTAGACTTGTAGCGCTCGATCTTGCCGTCGGCATCCGACTTGATTTTGAAGAGCCACTTGGACGTTATCGCCGTACGCCCCTCCGGTAGCTCCACCAATTCAAACGTGTCATTCTCCTCGATGCTCTTCAGCTCACTCTCCATGGCCTTCTTCCACTCCTCAGCATCACTACTCTCCAAAGCCTCCTTGAGAGTTGCTGGTTCTCCCGGCATCTCCACCGGAGAGAAGAACGCGAAGGCACACTCCTCGTAGTCACTCTCCTCGTCGTCTCCGACCATCATTGCCGCTCCGGCCAGGGCTGTCTTGCCCTGCTTTCCCGGCGCATCATAGGTCAGCCTATTAGGGGGTTGAACTCTCCTCTTCTACCTTCCTTCCTCCTCAGCTGCAGGGACTTGAAGGCCTTGGCGTTGCTGCGGTGTGGCTCGAATCCGTGGAGCACTCGTAGTACGGGAAGGGAGTGACGGTGCACGCTCGCTCACTTGCTGCACCTCCTCCTCTTCTTCCTCTGCATCATTGGCCTCCTCTCCCCCATTCACAAGGGAGGATTGCCTTGTGGTTGTGCTGCCGCTGCTCAGCTCCAAAGGCAGCTCCACATGCTCCAAACCGGAACTCTTCACCTCCCCAAACCGCACGCCTATCTTCGCCTCATTCTCCGCCTTCCAATCCTTGTACATGAAGTTCTCCATGAACTTGCAGTCCCTGCTCACCAAGAACTTCTTGGTGAATGGGTCCCAAAGAAGCCACCCCTTGCTGTTTTGAGCCATGCCCAAGTGCACGGCCCACACCGCCTTGGCACCAAGCTTGTTGTGCCGAAGATGCTTAGGCACGAGTGCCATGCACATGCACCCGAACACCCGAAGCATATCCACCTTTGGCTTCCTTCCTAGCCACTCCACATAGGGCACCCATTTGTCTGCTCCCACATGAGTCAAGGCTCTGTTCTTGGCCACACACGCGCTCCGCACCGCATCAGGCCAGAAATAGTCGGGTAGCCCGGCTTCAATGAGCAACCCGCGTGCCGCCTCCGTGATTGTGCGGTTCGCTCGCTCGGCGATGCCGTTCATTGCAGGGGAGTATGGCATGGTGAGGGAGTGCCGAATACCATTCTTCTTCAGCCACAACCCAAACTCCTTGCTCAGGAACTCTCCCCCTCGATCGGTGCGGATTGACTTGACTAGACGGTCTTGTTGCCGCTCCACCATCGGGAACCAATCCGTCTTCAACGTTTCAGCCACGTCGCTCTTCTTGGCCAGCACGTACACCCAAGTCATGCGGGTGTAGAAGTCGACAATGGTGAGAAAATACTCAGCTCCAGCAGCTCCAAGCTTCAGGGGGGCCACCACGTCCATCACCACCTCATCAAGCGGTGCCTTTGCCGTTGCCTCCGAACTAGGGAACGGAAACCGGGTGAACTTGGCTTGAATGCACGTCGGGCAGCCAAGCACCTCATCGGGCTCCCCCTTCACACGTATGCCAGCAACCATCTCATTCTTCACTAGCTGCTGCAAGATGGGCAGGGCCACATGCCCCATGCGCCGATGCAAGGTGAACCAATCACACTCCCCCGTAGCCGAAGTTGGATTGGAGAATGCCGCGCTCGCAATAGCGCCCCACATACTCTCTCCGTAGTCCTCCTCTGCTGCTGCCTCTGGGTTCTCCTCACCCTTTTGCTGCTCCTTGGTTGCTGCACCACTCTCCTTAGGTTCACTGAACTTGCTGGTCCCTCCAGGTTTGCTCTTCTTGAGCTCATTCTCCTTAGCGCGACCGTTCGCGCCATCGTCGCTACCGACCGCTCCATCCTTGGTGCTGATGCTTGCTGCCACTTGCCTCTCCTTAGGCATAGGGACCACTGGGATCTGCCACATCTCGTTGTAGACATCCCTGTCCTCATGAAGGTCCCAAAGAATTCGATCGCCAAGCCTTGCGGTGTAGGTCTTGGCTCCCTTCGAGTTCGTGTCCATGCCGGCCTTTGCCAACCGCCGCACGGAAATCAGGTTTGCAGCAAGGCTGGGCACCCAAAGCACGTTCTTGAGGCCCACCATCTTCCCATCAGCACCCTTGAACATGGCCTTGCCCATGCCTTTCACCTCTGCTCGCTGCCCCAAAGCCGATGTGACATGCTTCACCGGTGACGGCTCGAGTTCGGTGAGCAAGTCCGGGCGAGGTGTCATGCTATAGGTAGCGCCACTATCAATCACCCAATAGTCCAGGGGGTGTAGGGTCACCTTCCCCACAGCTGCTGGCTCCTCAAAGCCTTCATCCTTCTCTGGACCAGCCGGTACTTGCGTCGACACGAAGTAGAATAGACCCGGGTATCGATCGTCGCTCGGGTCCTTGTCGTTGTCTCCGCTCTTCATGTTTGCAGCTCCGCCACCACGACCGCCACGGCCTCCACGGCCTCGTCCTCTCCCTCCTCCTGCTCCTCTACCCTCTTGGCCTTGAGCAGGGGTCCAACCATCAGGGAGTTTGTAGCAGTCGCGCCACATGTGTCCGCTCTTGTGGCAATAGTGACACTCGCCGTCGAATCGGCCGCGACCGCGTCCGTAGCTCTTGTCGTCGCTGCCGTAACCGCCACTCCTGCGGCCTCCGCCGAAGTTGCTGCCACCAAACCTTCCTCCCCCTCGTCCTCTGCCTCTTCCTCGACCATATCCACGGCCGATGCTCGCTGCCCCAGCGCCATCCGCACTCGCCAACTCACGGCGGCGGAAATCCTCTTGAAGGATAGCTCGCTTCACGTCTTCAAGCGAGAGGCGGGGCAAGTCGCGATTAAGGTTGATGATGAGCGAGGACCATGACTCTGGGAGTAAGGCCAGCAACTTGGTCTTCTTTTGGAGCTCACTGTAGTTCAAATCAGCTCCCTCAAGCCGCGTCAACAAGTCGAAGAATTTCTGCACCCCTTCTTCAACCGCTTCGTCTTCTTCAATTCGTAGTGCCGCCATTTGCCGTTCCAACACCACCGCTACCGCCGCTGTTGCAGGAGCATGTACACCCTTGAGAGCAGCCCATGCCTTTGGTCCTTTCTCTGGTTCACGCTGGAATGGCTTGATGTGACGGATCTGACTGCTCCCCAACGCTTGCCCAAGTAAGAGATAGCCTTGTGCGCTCTTCCGCACCCACGGGCTCTTCTCCGGGTCGTTCTCGGGGCGCTTCTCCGTTCCTTCCATCACCTCCAGCAGGTCATAGTGGTCAAAGATGTTCTCCATCTTGAAGGACCATTCAGCAAAGTTGTCACCGTTGAACTTGTCAAGCCCAAACACCCTAGGCTCATCCCTAGGTGGGCCAAGACTTGGTTGCATGGGCGCCATGGCTGAATCACGGGGTTGGCCTTGAGCTTGAGCTTCTCCACTGCCACCAGCACCTCTGCCACCCCTTTCCTCAGGTCCAGACATTATCGAAACTGCTCCAAGTAAGAGATAGCCTTGTGCGCTCTTCCGCACCCACGGGCTCTTCTCCGGGTCGTTCTCGGGGCGCTTCTCCGTTCCTTCCATCACCTCCATCGTAACACGCGTCTAGCGATAACTCGCTATTGACTCGACACACACACTCGACATCATGACTCAACATTCACACACAATTATAAGCATGAAATATATATTATCCCATGCCCTCATACCATTCCATACACACACACATTCACGCACACGGACAACAAGCCGAGTGCAAACCGTAGGGTTGCACCAACAACACTTGGGTTACCTGCCTTGTGTCGAGACTATATATAGCCTCGTGTTGCACCCAGGTGGATCAATCAATATTCATTCTTCAATTCTGAACTCGATCCTAGATCCTCACACTTGGTAATCAGAGCCGTTTACACGCGAAGTTTTTTCGACCACTAAAACTCAGTCTTCAAAAACCGCGGGGGCGACGAACGTTAAACACCGATTTCGGGTACGTAAAACCGGTTCCGTGTTTTTCACTCCCCCTCATTTTCGGTTTTTCGGACGCGCGATGTCATGAATGGAGGGTGCTGGAGACAATTTCGTCACCGAAGTCGCAACCCTTCGCACGGAGATGGACCAGACGCGGGCGGCGCTTCAACGAATTGAAACACTCCTCGCGAACCAGTCGGCAGCCGCCACAGCAGCAGTGGATGCAGCAGCGAACGCAGCAGCGACAGCAGCAGCAGCAGCGGCGACACCGACATTTCACGGACCAGTGGCACCACCTTCGCGGAACCTCGAAGCAGCTCGCCCGAGGCTCCCCGAAGCGTTCGATCAGAGCACGAAGGGATCGGACGTTCGACGATTCGTGGCAACCGTCGAAATTTACTTCGAGGCCATTGGCTGTTCGACCCCGACAAATGACGCAGCAAGGATTCGGCTCGCAGCGACACTGTTGCGAGGCCAGGCACTCGAATGGATTTACTACAGCAACGTGGTCCGCGGAGAGGGAACGTGGGCGCAGTTTCGGGCAGACCTGATCGAAAGGTTTGAACCAATTAATTCAACCTACATGGCGCGGCAGCAGATTCACCGGCAGAAAAAGTACGGGAGTGTGGCGCCGTACACGCAGCAGATGGAGCAGTTATTTAATCGCATCACCGACCTGACCGAAGGCGAAAAAATCCAAGCGTATACCGAGGGGCTGAAAATGGAGATACGCAGACAGGTCATCGCTGCGAACCACAGTAGCTACCGCGACATGGTACGTGCATCCGAGCGATGCGACGCGTTGACGCGTGGCCAACTCAAAACACGACGCTACATGCTGAACAAATCTTTCGGCACAGAGCGATCGGCACCCCCCACGTTCGCCAAACCGATGGATGTCGACAGAATCGACGCGAAGCCACAGCCGACAAAATGCGAATTTTGCAGCGCAGCCGGACATCAGATCCTGTCGTGTTACAAGATGAAGAAAGCACGTGGGAAATTGATGGGCGGCAACAGTGCAGCACCTCCGAAGTAAAAAAACGGGGATCGCCAGTAGCCGCGGATCGACCTGGCGATCGTGTAAAGATCCGAAAAGAGAAAAAGGGCGACGACGTGGCGACTTCGGAGCGGGCGAAAAAAGGAGAAAATGATGGCGCGAATTTACAACGTCACGACCAACCGGCACCAGGGGAATTCACCGAGAAAAATGGAGGCTCCGCGAAAGAAGACTCCGCACCGACCGGGAAACTCCAGCCGAACACCCACAAAAGTAAGAACTTGTTAAAGTTATCCTATAAAGATACTTTAACAAAGAATATTACTTCTCGTGGTTTTCAAGCCTTTGAAAAATTCAGGGGAGAGTTAGAGGCCAAGAAAAAGCCTTTAGAAATTATTCAGGTACCTGAGAAGTTGGGCAAAGTATTACGGAGCGTAGAAAAGGGTCGTGCGTTCTGTGGAGTTAATATTCTCTCCCCGCAGCACAGTGTTAAGGCTCCCCGTTGCCCGCAGGTGAAACCTACACAGCTGGAAAGGCTTAGAGGAAAATTCTAGGCTTAGGAGAAGTTGTTCAAGCCTCGGAAAAATCCTCCTACCCCCCAGGTGAAATTGGAAGTTAAGAGTGCTGAGTCAGGTGTAGGAAATAGGCATGGTAATTTCTTTGATGTACCCTATGATCCTATTAACGAGACTATATTTGGCTACTCAGCGCAGCAGAAACCACTACTCCTCGAGGTGTTATGCAAAGGACGACGCCTCCAGGCACTGGTGGACAGTGGTGCGTCTCACTCGGTGTGTGACCGCGGGACGTTGGAGAAAATTGGAGAACCTTCGGAGGAGACCAAGTTCACGGCAACGATGGTGGACGGTACGAAACTTCCCATCCACGGCGAAGCATCACTGCAGCTGCACATAGGGGCGCTGAGGTGGAAGCCGACGTTGCCGATCACGAACATCAAATGTTTAGATTTCATCTTGGGGCAAGATTTCTTGAAGCGGTTCAACCCCGAGATCGATTGGGTCAGACGGAAGGCGTGCATCTACAACAACGGGAAACGAGTGGAGTTGAGAAGCTGGACGGATACAGGAAGCGTTTCCTGAAACGACAATGGCACGGTTCGAACGGACGGTGAACGAGAGTAACATGGGTTACTTAGCACTGGTTATGGCAGCAGCAGAGGAGAAGAAGCCGAACGCAGAGCTACCTGCAGCAGTGAAGGAGGTGTTGGAGCAGTACAAAGACATCATGCCAGACGACCTACCTGCAGGAGTACCTCCAGCGCGCACGAGATCGTGGAGTAACCAGGTGCGAAAACTGTCTCACGTGCACCATACCGCCTTAGTCCGACCGAACTGACAGACATGAAGAAGCAGATAGAGTATCTACTGGACAGACAACTAATCCGCCCATCCACCTCTCCCTACTGTGCACCAGTTCTCTTCACTCCAAAGCCGGACGGTAGTTTACGGATGTGCATCGACTACCGCGCACTGAACAAATAGACAGTTAAAAACAAATACCCCATACCGCGCATAGACGATCTTCTAGACCAACTGCATGGTGCAACGGTCTTTTCGAAGCTGGACATACGGTCGGGTTACTGGCAGATCAAGATGGCGGACAACTCGATCAACAAGACGGCGTTCCGTACCAGATATGGCTCCTACGAATATCTAGTGATGCCGTTCAGACTCTGCAACGCACCAGCGACGTTCCAGGCGGAGATGAATCATATCAAACGGCCCCTGTTGGACGAATGCGTGGTGGTGTACCTGGACGACATCCTGATCTACTCAAAAAATATGAAGGAGCACATGGAGCATATGCGGAAAGTCTTCGAGATCATGCGGGAGAACAAGTTTTATATGAAGTTGTCGAAGAGCGACTTCGCCCTGAAGAAGGTGCAGTTTCTCGGGCACATGGTGAGTGCCGAGGGCGTACACGTGGACCCGCGGAAAATTGAAGCCGTCAAGAAGTGGAAAGTACCTGAGAACGTGAAGGAGTTGCAGCAGTTCCTAGGCTTCGCAAACTATTACAACAGGTTCGTGCCGCAGTACGCTAAGATAGCAGCGCCACTGACCAACCTACTGAAAAAGGATACGCCCTACATTTGGGATAATCATAAGACAAGCACTGACTACAGTGCCAGTACTTATCTTACCGGATCCAAACAAAGACTACGTGGTGGAAGTGGACGCTAGTGACCAGGCAGTCGGAGCAGTACTGATGCAGGATCACGGACACGGTTTGCAGCCCATCGCCTACCTCAGTAAGAAGTTACACAGAGCAGAACTGAACTAACCAATCCATGACAAGGAAGCCTTAGCGATAGTCACAGCCTTCAAGGCGTGGAGGTGTTACCTAGAGGGAGCCTAGACTACAATCTACACTTACCACTGCAGTCTCAAATACCTGAAGTCGCAGCCGACGCTCTCACGACAACAGGTGCGGTGGGTGGACTTCCTGGAAACTCACTTCCACTACGACATCGTCTACAAGCCCGGGCTACACAACAAAGTAGACGCGTTAAGCCGCCCCGGTCATGTAGCAGGCATCCAGCTCGACGGGATGAACCCTCTGCTCAAGGGTCTATTCCAACATGGGTACTCCGTGGACGCAGAGATTGCTACGGCAGAGAAACATAAGCTGTTACAGTGGGAGAAAGACTTAGATGTAAGGAAGGGTTCAGGGACGATCTGGGTACCGAACTATGCCCCGCTACGACATATTCTCCCGGAGGAGTTTCACGACGTACCATACGCGTGACATTTCGGGAGCAACAAGACGTTACCAGTGATAGCGAAGTATTACTACTGGCCCCGGATGGCAACAGACGTGCAGCAGTTTGTCACCTCATGCGACACATGCCAGCGGATGAAGAGTAGCAAGCATAAAAAAGCTGGGTTACTTCAGCCTCTACCTGTATCAGAGCAGCCATGGCAGTTCGTTAGCATCGACTTCATCACGGGACTTCCTTCGACCTCACGAGGGCATGACGCTATACTCCTGGTGATCGACAAGTTCTCAAAAATGGGTCAATTCATCCCGACCAACACCACGGCTACAGCTGAAGCAACTGCTCGCCTCTTCTTCGACCGCATCATCACCATCCACGGCATCCCCGCTACTCTCATCTCAGACAGAGACCCAAAGTTCACTAGTAAGTTATGGAGGGAACTCATGGGTTTGTTGGGGACAAAGCTTGCAATGTCTTCAGCATACCACCCCCAGAGTGACGGACAAATAGAGCGACTCAATCAGGTGGTTGAACACTTACTGCGCACAGCTTGCAAAGACGACGTCAGCCACTGGGATCAACAGTTTCCGACCCTAGAGTTCGCTTACAACAACGCGTCACATGCGGCCACATAAAATCTCCTTTCTTCTTCTGCTACGGACGGGAACCACTTACACCACAGCAGCCAACCACACCGGCACACGTCCAAGCCGCACATGACTTTGTCACCACCACGCAGCAGCTATGGGAGAAGACTCAGCGATCTCTCACCACGATGCAGACCTCCCAGAAGCAGTATGCCGATCGACAGCGACGTGATCACTCAGTAGCAGTCGGAGATCAGGTGCTCCTCGACACGCGCAACTTGAACCTGTCTCACCTACCATCCAAGCTCTGGCCTCGCTTCTGTGGTCCCTTTCACGTTGAGGCACAGGTGACACCAGTAACATTCCGCTTGCGCTTGCCTACTACGTGGAAGCTTCACAATGCTTTCCATGTTCAACTACTGAAGCACTACAAGGACCCCAACCAACAGTTCCAGGGACGGCAGCTACCGCCACCACCGCATGTTCTCATACAGGATGAACCAGAGTACAAAGTGGAGTGCGTTCTCACTCATCGGCGCCGCGGCGGCAAGACCCTCGAGTTCCTGATACATTGGAAGGGTTATGACCCCACAGAGGACAGTTGGGTTGCAGAAGATGATATGGGCAACGCACGCCGTGCTCTCAATGACTATCTTGTCAAGCAGGGTGTATCTCACGCCACCCAGCTTTGAGGGGGGGACGTGTGAGAGTACGACGGCTTATGCTTCCTTGGCTAGCTTGCCTTGCCTTTATTATGCTATTTCTAGCTTAGGTTTATTTTATCATGCATAGATATGCTTGATTTCCTAGGTTATGTGCATTCCTATATTCCATTATAGTTATAGCACCGAACCAGGTTACGTGTACCGAACTCAAGCCTTTCGGTTCCCACCGAATTGCTTTCTACCGAGTTCGGGAAGGTTCTGTTCGGGATGCTTCGCGACCCTCAGAACATTTGCGTAACACCTGGGTTACCTGCCTTGTGTCGAGACTATATATAGCCTCGTGTTGTACCCATGTGGATCAATTAATATTCATTCTTCAATTCTGAACTCGATCCTAGATCCTCACAAATACAGGGGGGCATAATCCGCCGGCGTGCGAACACCGCATGCCACTCACCGCACCAGCCATGTTGAAAGACATAGCGCCTACTTCTGCATGCCGCTAACGTCCATGTCGGCAATGGTTTAGGGTTAGGGATGCCGGAAAGTGTAGTGCCTTCGTGAGGAAATCCGCCGTCTGTTCAGTTGGCGGAATGTACTGCAGCGCGAGCTTCTTGCGCTTCACCATCTGCTGTAGCCAGACGCATTGTCGCTCCATGTGCTTGACGTTGCCAAGCCTTTCGCTACCGCAATGGCCGACTTTGGTTGCAAGGAGGAAGATTGGCGTCCCAGCATCGAGGAGCTGGAACTATGCGAGGAGGAAGCGAAGGCGGCATGCCCCATCGCCGACTTTGGTTGCAATGATGTGCTCTGACTCCGACTCCGACGAGGACAACGTCACGTACTTGATCTGCTGGCTCGTCCACGAGACAGCTATGCTGTGAGAGTACGTCGTCCGTTATGTCATCCTAAAGTTTCTATTTGATTTCCTATCCTACTTTTCCTATTCGTGTACTTTACAATTTCTGATTATATTTATATGCACTGACGAAGATGCTTGTGCACCGTTTCTAGACCCATCTCAAATTATCTCGCGTGACTTTGCGTACGCGTGACTATGCGTCGAACGATCTTAATATTTTGGGAAGGTTCTATTTCCGCGGGTTCTAGAACATGGTTGCATCCTAGTTACCCACCTTGTACGTGCCTATATATAGTCCCGCTGTTTGTACCCATAATTCATTATGTACTCCCACTTGGTCATCAATGTCAAAATAGTGAAGGAACGAATGACTGAACTAGCAAACAGGTGGGTACAAGTAGGAAACCTAAAAGTGTTGTACCCTATATGAACTACCCCACTACAGCCTACACAGACTATAGCATATAAGTTTGACACACCCCCATAGGCAAAGTGGGGGAGAACAAGAGGTCACAAGACCGGTCAAGAAAGGCAAAGCAAGCTCAGGGTGGATCACGACGATACCACGCAGTCTGAGCACAAGCAAATGGCCACAAGGCCAGTTCACATGCAGAGTTATACAAAGAAGAACAAGCAATACAGTGATCACAACCTAGCAAGTGCAAGCATGCAGGTATAGGTATAGAGATCACAGTACAAGCAGAGTCAAGAAGTAAGCAAGTGAGGCACAGTAGGCACAAGGCCTAGAACAGTACAGAAACGCTGATGATCACAAGGCTGAAGTGCCTTGGTGAAGACATCAGCAGTGTTGGCCCGAGTGGCCACGTAAGCAAGACGAAGCTGACCACGCTGCTGCAACTCTCGAGCAAGGAAGTAGCGCAAAGCGATGTGCTTCGTTCTGTGCTCCAGTCTGTGCTCCTGACACAAGGCAATCATGGCCTTGTTGTCGACGTACAGCACTGGAGGAGAACGAGGCGGCTCTCCCAGGTCGGTCAGCAGGTAGGTGAGCCAGCGTAACTCCTGTGCAGCCATGGCCCTTGCGTAGATCTCAGCCTCACAACTGGAGCTGAGAACAGAAGACGAGCGGGTAGACCGCCAAGAGACAGAGCCGGAGCCAAGACTGAAGGTGTAACCCTGTGACAACCGCTGCGTAGCCAAGTCGTCAGCCCAGGAAGCGTCTGCGTGACCAGTGAGGACAACTCGAGCCCGTCCTCCAAGCACGAGCCCCATGCCCGCCGTACTGCACAAGTAGCGCAACACCCTCTTAGCGGCATCCATGTGCTCCTTCCTGTGTCGGCCAGGAGCGACATAGCGTGCTAGAATGCTAAGAGGGTAGGCAAGGTCAGGTCGAGTGCAGGTCATCAGGTACATGAGGCAGCCCACAAGCTCTGGATACGGGCCACTCGGCTCTACGGACTCGTCCGAAGGTGGAGCTGAGAGCGAGTGACCGGTAGGCAGAGGAGTGGACTGTGGCAAGGAGTACGTGAAGCCGAAGCGCTGAAGGACCTGCTGCACCATGTGTGACTGAGTCAAGGTAATGGTGCGCTGTGCTCTGTCCCGGGTGATCCGCAAGCCAAGATAGCTTGTCAGCTCACCCAGGTCTGTGCACGTGTGTCTCTTCTGCAGCTCCGACTTCACGTGGGCGAGTGCCTCAGTGTCAACAGTAGCAAAGACCAAGTCGTCTACGTACACGAAAACATAGAACGGCGGCAGAGTGGTATCGGTGCGTAGAAACAGCGACGGGTCAGCAGTAGAAGGAGAAAACCCAAGAGCAGCAAGAGTAGTCCTCAGTGTGTCGTGCCACTCACGGGGTGCCTGGCGGAGACCGTAGACTGGCCGCCGGAGGCTCCACTGGGTACCAGCAGGAAACGACCCAGTGAAGCCAGGTGGGCGGCGCAGCCAGATCTCCTCGTGCAGGCTGCCCTATAGGAAAGCAGCGCTGAAGTCAAGAGAGTGAAGCTCGTAGTCACGCTGAGCGGCGACGTGCAGCAGTACCCGAAGAGTGGTCATCTTCGGGGTGGGGGAGAAGGTCTGGAAGAAGTCAACTCCCTGTCGCTGACTGAAGCCACGTGCAACGTAACGCGCCTTGAAGACAGGCGGAGAACCCGGCGGCCGCTTCACCCTTAAAATCCACATGCCACTGACGATGTTCGCCCCAGGCGGGGGAACCTCGTCGACGTAGGTGCCTGTGGACTTCCAGGAAGCCATCTCTGTGTCCATGGCTGTCTACCACTGAGAGGAGTAGGGACCCTCTATCGCCTCTGCGTAAGAGCGCGGGGTCGGGATGTCTGGTGCATCCGGGTCTCCCTCAGGGGCAAGCAGCATGGACACGAGATGAGGTAAAGCAGCTGCAAAGCACTCAAACTCCTCCTGTCTGTCCTCAAGGACGTCCGTGCCAAGAGCACACTCACCCCCGACGGACGGAGGACAGACAGACGCAGACTCAGACTCAGCAACAAGGCTAGCGGCGTAGTCTAGACGACAGGCGGCAGCAAAGTCAACAAGCTCAGCAACTAGAGCAGACGCAGCAGTGGACTCAAACGAAGGGTCAGTGACAACAGTGGCCAGGAGACGCGTGACAGTAGGACTAGCATCACGAAGGGAGTCAAACTCCGGGTCCGGACCGTCAGGAAGAGAGGACGCAGGAGGAGACGGCAGAGGGACACGCTGTGGAGCAGTGGAAGGACGCAGAGTCATATAGTGAGTGCCGGGGACAGGAGGAGGACGCTGACGCGGAACACGACGACCAGTGCGGACAGCGCGAACAGGCGACTCAGGACGAGACTCAGGCGACGCAGGACGAGACTCAGGCGACGCATGACGAGACTCAGGCTCACGACGCTCCGTAAGACCACTAGTCGGTCCAGAGTAAGGAGAAGGACCAGGCAGTGGAGAGGCTGGCTGTAATTGCAACTGCGACTAGACAGGCGGTGGACTCAGTAAGGGAGGAGTAGGACCAGTAGAAGGCGGGAGGTAAAGAACCTGCTGAAGGAGCGGAACGTAGTACAGCCGCGGCCGCGCAGCGCCTCCAGAAAGAGCAGAGACAGCACCAGTACCCTCAGCTCCAGGGTCTCCAGCTACAACTCCCGCAGCACCACCAGCTGCAGTACCTCTAGCAGCTCCAGCTCCAGCAGCACCTCCAGCAGCAACAGCTCCAGCACCTCCAGCTCCAACTCCTGCAGCACCACCAGCCACAGCAGCTCCAGTACCTCCAGTATGAGCACCTCCGGGACCAGCGGCTCCAGCACCTCCAGTAGCTCCAACACCAGCGGGACCTCCAGCAGCGCCAGCACCTCCAGCAGCTCCAACACCAGCAGAACCTCCAGCAGCGCCAGCACCTCCAGCAGCTCCAACACCAGTAGGACCTCCAGCAGCGCCAGTACCTCCAGCACAAGCACCTCCATGACCAGCGGCTCCAGCAGCTCCAGCAGCACGGCTACAGCGCCGAGCGTACCACTCACGCAGCTGCTGTGGAGAGAGGGGCTCCCGCCGTGACGGGACACTCGGAGGACCTCCAGACTCAGCACGCTCAGGCTCAGCACCCCCAGACTCAGCACCCCCAGGCTCCGCATGCTCAGGCTCAGCACCCCCAGGCTCCGCACCCTCAGACTCAGCAACCCCAGGCTCAGCACCCCCAGGCCCCGCACCCGCAGGCTCAGCTCCCCTAGCAGTACCAGAGTCGAAAGCTACCTCGACAGGCTCAACAGGGTCTACCTGGGACACATCTGAGGGGGCAGGACCCTGAGGGGGGAGGGGGTCTACCGGAGGAGCACCTGGTGCTAGGAAGAGCGGCGGGGGGGGGAGAGGGGCAGTGCGGTAGGGAAAGAGACGGTAGTAAGATACCGACTCGTCAAACGTGACGTCCTGAGAGGACAGAACACGACGCGAGGTGGGGTGGTAAAACTACCACCCAGGTGCGTCAGGGGGGAAGCCAAGGAAGTCGCAGGGAACAGCACGGGAGGACAGCTTGTCCGCGGAAGAATCGCGGACAAAAGCTCGAGATCCCCAGACACGGAACACAGACGCATCGCCAACCTTCCCCGTCCACCGCAGAGTAGGTGTGGTCTCCGGCAAGGAGACACGAGGCTGAAGGTTGATCTGATGCGCAGCGTACTGAACCGCGAACGGCCACAGAAAATGGGGAGCAGCCGCATGGATCATGGACGTACGAGCGACGTCCATGACCATGCCAATGCGGCGCTCAGCAATCCAATTTTGCTGTGGAGAGGCCGGAAGCGTGAATGTCTGGCGGATGCCCTCCGCACGACAAAAAGCCCTCAGAAGGTCGGAGGAAAACTCACCACCTCTGTCTGAGTGCAGACGCAGAACAGGAAGGTCCGAGCCAAAACTCTCGCTGAGCTGGCGACGAGCACCGCGGATCCAGTCGATCAACACCTCAGTGACCTCACCCTTGCGGCGCAAGGGGAAGACTGTGGTGTAACGCGAGTAGTCATCAACGACCAGCAGGAAGTAACGCTCGTGACCCTGTCCACGGACGCGGGCTGGGCCCCACACGTCCATGTGGAGAGTCTGCAGAGGAGCCTCTGTCGGAGGAATCTCAGAGAAGTGAGGAGCGGCGCGCTGCCGGCCCTCAACACAAGGAACACAGGTAGGGGCAGGCCCTGGAGGAAGGGGAGGGAGGGACGGGGGGAGACCTGAGATAAGGAAACGGGAGGCCATACGTCGGAGACGAGGCAGGGAGGGGTGACCAAGGTGGTGGTGCCTAAGGAGAGTCTCGTGTGACAGAGGACGAAACGAGCAGGGGGCAGACGCCGGACTAGACCTGGACGCAGTAGCAAACACCTGATCAGACGCGGCTACCTGACCAGACGCAGTAACCGGAGGAGACGCAAGTCGACGGGTGAACGTGGCCAGGTGGCGGCCCGTCCGTGAGCAAGTGCAGTGGGTCACACGCTGACCTTCAGGGGTGAACTGGTCAACCCACACGTCCTGGAGATCAGCTCCACTCACCAAGTTCGTAGAGAACGAGGGGAGGTGGAGTCCCGACAGCAAGCCCGACGGGGCAGCAGGACACGGTAGAACCGTGGAAGAGTGCGCAAGGACTGGGCCCCCAGAGGGGTCAGCCAGAGAGAGCAGACTCACCAGCACCTGGAGCAGAAGACTCACTAGTACCTGGAGCAGCAGACTCACTAGTACCTGGAGCAGCAGACTCACTAGCACCTAGAGCAGCAGCCTTAATGCCTGGGTCGGGCGGAACACACAGGTAACAGTCACCCTCAGCACTATCAGTCACAACATACATGGCAGCAAGGATAGCATCGAAATCAAGATCAAAGATAGCAACATTCTGCTTAAGCAGATCACCCCAGCGAGGGAGCTCAGCGCCGTCAGGAAACTGGGCGCGCCAGGCGTCAGTCAGGCGACCGAAGCAGCGCTGCGAAGTGTGGGGCAGTCGACTGCTCTCCGCCATGGCTCCGCCATGGTTTCTACAAACCTCGAGTTACCCAGCATCCTCGTTATTAAGCTTCGGCTCTGCATCTGTCCAGTCATGTAGCTCTGATTTCCTATTAATCGGCAGCTTTGTCACTTCAAATGACACTGACATTCCGTGTTATCAGGCGACAGTCTCAGATGTGTTCCTGGCATTATCAAGGTCTCGGGAGCTCCTGTCGGATCTGCGTTTTAATCTTAAGGTTGCTGTACATCAACACTCGGCTATTTCAACTAATGGAGGAACATTTCTCAAGGACCAAGCCTCGGGATCATACAACTACTGGAAGTATTGGTTGGATCCAGGCATACCGAAATTACTACTTAAAGAAGTGCTCAGATCAATGGCAGATCAACTGGTCATCAGTGCTCAGCACCTCTTCTATCTGCCTTATTGTCATCATCGCACGATGGCTCCTGCTAAGGGTCCCCGCTCCAAGGTTGTGGTTGATCAGCCTGTCATGGATCAGCCTACCACTGATCTGCCTGCTACTGATGGTGTCAACGGCGTTGCTGCTGGTGCTTCCACTCTTCCTTCTGAGAAGCTGTCTAAGCCTGCTGGGAACAACACGGCGAACACACAAGGCACTACGGAGTCAGTTTCCAACATCAGTGTCGCTGGTTCATCCGGACTGACTGTCAATGAAAAGGCGGACGACACGCAGACGCTGATCTTTGACAACGACGGTTTCATAGAAGATGACTCCGACGAGGAAATGGAGGTTGATCTGGACTTGGAAGCCTCGATCCAGCTGCGAACTACACTTATCTTGCTTTTCCCCATTAACCTGGTCGCTGCAAAGGAAACTGCTTCCGTTATTGATGCTATCAAGATCCTGATCAAACGTGGCTGGAATGCAGAGTTATCCGCTGAAGCGCAGACCTCGACAAAGTTCCAAGAGCTTCAGCCGGGCTATGTTGCCAAGACTCGCTTCGGTCGGCTGTTGGTCTCCTTCACCATGCAAAGCGACGCTGCGCTCGTTAAGACCAAGGAAGTGTTGTATCAGAGGATCAATGGTGGTGCGCTGATCAAACTCCATTGGCAGCATACCGAAAACCCAGATTACCTGCGGGAGAAGGCGCTGAACCCGCTGGCACTCGAAGTCGTTTTTCGCGGAGTATCTGCAGTTGTTGAGTTGGACCGGATCGAAGCCAGGCTCGTCGGGTACAAGCTGTCAAGCCGGAAGCACCCTGCCTTTAAGAGCTGCTCCTGCCTTCACCGCGTCCTTCACCCTGTCACTGGCGCGGACACGGAGGTGGTTAAGGGTCTGGTTTACGTCTTTCCGGAAGATAAGCACCGCTGGCTGCACGCAATGCCTGACCTTGCAGATCGGTCAAAGACGCTCCTGATCCACTACCCTGCTTTAACCTGCTCGCTTTGCGGCGGTCAGCATTATGATAAGTTTCATGATGCTTTCGTCGTAGAGCGTCAGGGTAATGTCGGGAACTGGAATTTGACGGTTGGGAATGCACATCGGCTGAACGGTAAAAGCTTTAAGCGCATGCATCGCAAAGTCTTTCTTACCATTGACTCCTCGCTTACTAACCTCCTCTCTCGATCTCGCAGCTTCATCTCTGAAAGCCACCACGTTAGTCCTCCCCCTTCTGCAAGATCCCACTCTGGCACTTATCTCAACCGGATGCAGCCGGGAGGAGTGGCTGTGCACGCAGAGCGGTTGCAACAAAGCGCACGGGAAATGCTTCATGACAGCGAAAGCCCACATCATCTCAGCTACTCACCTCATCAATCTGGAGACTCCGGGAACTGCCACCAAGGCATCCCTCGACAAGCTCCGCCTGGCTGCTGTCAAAAAGCAGTATGGGATCTGAAAAGGAGAATCCTCACAGCGGCAGGAGTGTGCCTGGTAGTCAGTGTAGTCAGCTATTTCACCTTTCTCAGCCTGTGGATGCGTAGGGGCTGCAAGTCAGTGGTTAAATGATTAACAAGAAGAATATCATTACCTGTGCGGGCCTTAATGTCAACGGCCTGGGAGACAAAGTAAAACAAGACAGAGTCACCACCTGGCTGAAAGACGCAGCAGACATAGCAATCCTATCAGACACTAGACTAGCGAGCTCTCATACCTTTTGGTCCTCAACAAGCTTCACCACAGTAGCTGCTGCCTCTCCTAGAGCAAAGGCCGGCGGAGTCGCGATCATTAGCAAGAATCCCACCTTACGTTTTTCTGACATTAAATCCCACCCCTCCGGTAGAATCATCAGCGCATTAGTAGACGGCCCCGGCATCCAACTTACCCTGATAGCAGCATATTTTCCATCAAGCCCAACAGCCAGAACACCCTTCATACTCAACTCTCTCGGGCCAGTAATAGATCAGATCCCGCCTGGTTCTAACCTGCTCATCATCGGAGACTTGAACATAATAGAGGACCCCGCCTTAGACAAGACCTCAGGACTAGGATCCACCTCCGAAAACGAAAGGCTCTATAACAGATGCACAGCCATTCAACTATCAGACGCTTACCGCACGCTTTACTCTAGAGACCGAGAGTACACCTTCTACTCCACCGCTCAGAGGGAGAGTTCCAAAATCGACCGAGCCTTACTATCCATGTCCCCTTTACCGTACCTGGTTGACTCCGAACACGTCTCACCGAAAGAACAGATATCAGATCACGGCTTCGCCATTCAGGTGACCCTTAAGGTAGATGATAAAGCCCGCCTCGGTCCAGGTATATGGAGACTGGACGCGGCCCTCTCAAACAGACCGGGAGTAAGAAGGATCATAGAAGAGACGCTGGAAAAGCTGTCAGTCACAGATGGACGGAGCTATGAGCTTTTGATCACCAGACTTAACACACGGCTTCACGGCTACACGAAGCAGGAGCACAAGAGAGTGAGAGCCACCTTCACTCACCTGGTGTCGGCTGTAGCAGCTTTGAAGCAGGAAGCTATGGGGAACCCGAAGTGCGACAGGCTGAGATCGCTGTTAACGGAAAAGGAAGCGATGCTGAAGTAGTACCTTGAATGGAGGCGGGAACGCAAGCACCTGATGGCCGGGCTAGACACGGAGCACACCAGTGAGATCTCGTCGAAGCAGTTATCGGGGCAGATTAAGGCGAGGAAGAGTCGCACGCGGATTGCGGAGGTGAACGTAGCCGGGAAAATGGTGTCCGACTCACAGAGTGTACTTGTTGCGGCCTCTGATTTTTTCAGAGAGATCTTCGGACGGGACAGACGGGCAGACTACACGGTGTGGGACCCAGACCCGAACAGGCTATTGCACCCTGGCGCAGCAGAGCTCCTCGCCGCTGACTGGACGGAGGGAGAGGTCAAGGAGGCTTTCGCTGCACTGGCGAAAAACAAATCGCCAGGGAACGACGGGCTGCCGAAGGAATTTTTTGAAACAAACTGGGACCTTCTCGGCGGGAGTTTCATGGCGATGGTCCGAGATTTCACGGCTTCAGGGTCACTTCCTGGGGAGGTCAAGGAAGCTGTGACTATCCTCCTGCACAAAAAAGGCGACAGGGATCAGTTATGCAACTACAGGCCGATAACCCTGCTCAGCTTCACGTACAAGATACTAGCCAAAGTTTTGGCGGACCGACTGAAAAAAGTGTTGCACCAGGTGATCTCACCAGAACAATACGGCTTTATCCCGGGGAGAAGGCTCACTGATGCGGTGGCTTTGGTAGCGGACATAATCGACGCGGCAAAAAATGGAAATGAAGACTGGTATTTACTGCTCGTTGACTTCCAGAAGGCTTTCGATTCAGTGTCGCGGGACTTCATCTTCCACGTACTGGAGCGCATGGGCTTTCCGGTGAAGTTCGTGTCGTGGGTCAAGGGCATGCATGCACACACAACGACCAAAATGCTGATCAACGGCTGGCTGGGTGACGGCATAGAAGTAGTGTCTGGAGTGCGTCAAGGCTGTCCACTAGCGCCATACCTCTTTCTGTGCGCTGTGGAGCCTCTGGTGCAGAAGGTGGAGAGGAGTCAGCTGGGGTTGAATATCGCCGAACAACGCCTGGCATACCTCGGGTATGCAGACGACACAACTCTAGCTCTGCAGGGGAGGGAGCAGATTAACAAGGCGGAACAGCTGTTAGACGAGTTTCAGCAGCAGTCTGGTCTCTCGACCAACAAAGCGAAAACGGTGATTCTACCTCTGGGTCTAAACCTTGGAGCTTCGGAGAACGGGGCTTTCAAGTGGGCGAAGCCCCAAGAGGCAGAAAGGCTATTGGGGATTTGGGTAACACCGGACGGCAGTGGACTTCCCACCTGGGAGAAGGCGTTGGGAGAGATCACCAAGCGTTTGACAAGCTGGAAGCAGAAATTCCTCACGGAGAAGGCGAGAGGGGCGGTGGCGAATCATTACATCCAGCCTGTGATGACCTTTCAAGCGCAAGTCTACCCGCCACCTGCAAATTATGGAAGGAGTTGGAGAAGTTAATACACAATTTCGTCTCGGGCAACAAAGCAACGCCCACAAAGGTCTTCCTGCTGTGGAGCAAGGAGTTGCTCTACACCCCGAGGATGGATGGCGGGTTGGGGGTCCAAGATCCAAGTGTAACACTCGCGTGTCTGGCCGCCAGGAGAGTTGGCTTGCTAATGACGGAAGCAGATCAGCTCAAGAGGGAGCTGATGGTGCGCGCGGCTGACCTTCCGTTGGGGCTAGACACCTTCACCTCGCACGACCGCCTTCTGCGCAACTGGGAAGGGAGAAGCCAGCGCTGGAAGCAGACATGCGAGATTTTCATGAAATCGCCCCTCAGTGTTCGGACGGTAGGAATCACGAGGGAGGAGGTCGCAAAAGAAGAGCTGGTTTTCAACCGTGCCATCATGATGGGAGTGACAGCCCCGGTGGGTGGACAAAAGTCTGCAGAGCAGCTGTGGGACTGGGTGTTGGGAGACCTGGTGAAGCAGAAACAGGACGGTGGCTGGGAGCAGAAATCCATGGCGGAGCTCACGGAGCAGCTCGGTGGGAAGGGACCTACCAGGCTTGCGCTGAAGGCGTTCACAGCAGCACCAAGCGAATGGAGGGAGGCTCTCCTGACCCCCTGCACGAACACGGCTGGTGGGGTTCCGGGCGCAGTAGCAATTCTCCCGCGCATCCCAATCCTGGAAAACGGGGGAGTGATTTCGCAGAAGAGAGTGCGGGAGCATTGGGCGAGTCCTTGGTCACTCCCAGCAGACCGAGAGACGTACTAACGCGGGTGTACAATTTCAATCTTCAAGTGGGGGAGAGACTCGCCTTCCTCAGTGACAAACCCCTCTGCCCGCACTGCAACAGCGAGGAGACACTGGAACATTGCCTTTTCGCCTGCCCGCGGATCCAAACAGTGATTGCTGCGCTGAAGCGGGCTCTCCGCATGCTGAATCCACGACGGGTCGCGGACTCTCTGGAGGACCTTCTTTTCCGCAAAGCTGGTACAGTCTCAGCTTTCTCGGAAGCGACTCTCATTGCAATCACGCTGCATCAGATTTGGTTGGAGCGGTGCGAAGCTGTCTTCAGGGGGCGCAGATTCAGAGCGCGCCGAGTGCTGAGGAGGATCCTGTTCGCCTTCCGTTTACATGCGAGAGTGTATATGAAAGCACGCTTGACAGCGTGGCAGAAGAAAAAGAAATCGGCGCGAGATGGCAGTTTTGGCAAGAGCCTATTGGAGGAACAACGGGTGATAAGCAAGATACGGCTGGCAGGAGAGAAGAAGTGGACGTGGACCAGTGGTTTCGAGTCCATCTGGACTAACCCTAGGACGGTGTTCAACCCACCGTAGCCCCTCACTGGAGCAGACAGCCTCTGCTCACTCATGCACGGTTACGACCGATTTGTCTAGTATGCATTTGTGTTTTGCGATGTATACTTTTCAATCATTAAAAAAAAAAAAAAAAAAAAAAAAAAAAATGTGGGGCAGTCCGCACGTCTCCCCACGGCGCCCGCCGGTGCGAAGAACGTAAGTACAGGGACCAGCCCCCCCAGACCTCCCACGCCCAGCGTACCACTCACGAAGCTGCTGGGGCGACAGGGTCTCACGGGAACGCGGCTGCTGCTGGCGCTGGCTACCGCCAAAGCCTCCACGCTGCGCGGCTCCACCTCGACCAGCACCACCGCCGCCGCCACCTCCACCGCCGCTGCCGCTGCCTCCACCGACGCTGCCACTGCCTCCACCACCCCCACCGCCGCCACCACCCCCACCACCGCCACCGAAGCCCCCACTCCTGCCACCACCCCCACCTCCACCGCCACCCCCTCCGCCTCCTCCACCGCCTCCACCGCCGCCCCCACCGTCCCCTCCACCACCCTTGCCCCCCTTGCCCTTGCTGTTGCGGCGCCTCCCAGTAGGAGCAGACGCAGCACCGACCTCCTCAGTGCCAACGAGGTCGACAGCAGCAGCAGAAGCAACAGAGGGGAGAAGGGGGACAGGGGACCACCCCTCAAAGAAAGGGGCGCGAGGGTCGCCGCGAGAAGCACCTACAGCAACGATACTCTTCTCAGCTGCAGTGAGGCGCTCCTCTAGCAGGTCGACGGTGAGCTCGGTGGGGCAAAGGGAGAGAAAGTGGTCCCTGACTGAAGAAAGGGAGTCAGGGAGACGGGTGACTAGGTAGTAGAGGGTGATGTACATGGGGGGGGGGGTTCTTGGCACAGAACTCAGTGGGAAGCGCAGCGCGGTAGCGGGCGCCACTAGTGCGGAGGTGAGTAATGAGGTCAGCGACTGTGGCAAAGGCGGCCAGGTCCGGGAACAGGTACGGCAGCATGAGGCGGATGAGGGCAGCAGTGGCAGGGGAGGAGTAGCGCGCTACGACAGCGTCATACAAAGACTTAGCAGTCTTGTACTGGCCAAAGTGCGCGCGCTCAGCAGACGGCAGGTGACTACGAACAGCAAGGCGAGCAACAGCATCACGAGTAGTCCACTGCGAGCGAACCGTACTGTTAGCAGTGGCAGCAGGTGCAGGAGAGACACCGGACGTGTGATCGAAAAGGGAGGCTCCGTCCTTAGAGTCGCACTGAAGAAAGAGCTGTAGGTCGTCCACCCAAACGTCGAAGTCAACCGCACGACCCTCAGCATCAAAGGTAAGAACATTAGGGCTAGCCATAGCGGCAGTAGCAGCAGTAGCAGCAGTGGCAGCAGAAACAGCAGTAGCAGCAGGAGCAGCGCGGGCAGGGCAGTGCGGCTCAGTAGGGCGGCGCGGCTCGGCAGGGCGGCGCGGCTCGTTAGAGTGGCGCGGCTCGGCTGGGCGACGCGGCTCGGCAGGGCGGCGCGGCTCGGCAGGGTGGCGCGGCTCGGCTGGGCGGCGCAGCTCGGCCGGGCGGCGCGGGTGCTTACCAGGGGCGGGTGCAGGGCAGGGCCGCAGCTGGCGGTTAGGTCAGGGCCGCGACTGGGCGGCAGTAGGGCAGGGCCGCGACTTGGCGGCGGTAGAGCAGGGCCGCAAATGGGGCGGCTGAAGGGCAGGGCCGCGACGAGTCGGCGGCAAAGCAGGGCCGCGACAGGGCGGCAGCAGAGCAGGGCCGCGGCTGGGCGGTGGTAGAGCAGGGCCGCGACGAGCAGCGGCAGGGCAGAGGCCGCGGCGGGCGGCAAGGTCGAGGCCGCGACGAGGGGCGGCAGGGTAGGGCCGCGACGGGCGGCAAGGCAGGGCCGCGGGTGGCGGCAGGGCAGGGCCGCGACTAGGCGGCTAGGTCGGGGCCGCGACGAGGCGGCTACAGGGCAAGGCCGCGATGGGCCGAGAAGGCAGGGGGCCGCGACGGGCCGTTAGGGCAGGGCCGCAACGGGCCGAGAAGGCAGGGCCGCGACGGGCGGCACTAGGGCAGGGCGCGCGACGGCGCAGGTGAGGCAGGCGCGAGGCGCGCTTCGGGCAGGGCAGGAAAATTTTTAATCGTGGTGGGCCCTAAAAAAAAACGTTCCCACGAGGGAACCTGCTCAGAATACCATGTCAAAATAGTGAAGGAACGAATGACTGAACTAGCAAACAGGTGGGTACAAGTAGGAAACCTAAAAGTGTTGTACCCTATAAGAACTACCCCACTACAGCCTACACAGACTATAGCATATAAGTTTGACAATCAAAGCCTACTTACACTTCTCGACCTTCAGCTTGCTACCTTTCCATTCTTGAAAAATCGCCGGGGGCGACGACACCACACTGATCCTGGTACGTCACTTCCCCCTCGCACATTTGTTGAACTGACATGACGACGTGCATGGAGGAGGTCGTTGACAACTTTGTGACTAGAAAAGGCTTCGCCCTCACTTGGGCGAAGTCGAGTTCGCTGTCCTGTGCGCAAGGTGTGCAGCCGGCTAGGCTTCGTGGTCGGCGCCGACTTGGAGGAGGAAGTCGGCAGGGTTGGTTAGCCAACTTTGGCAAAGCCGACCACATCAAAGACGACACCAGCGAAGCCGACCTCGGCGACACCAACGAAGCGAAGACGGCGGACGGCGTCGAGCCTCGGCAGTCGACGAAGGTGATCGTTGACATGGCGCCGACCTACGGTCGTCGGCTCCGGTTGAGCGACCTTCTTCTGGTCAATCGAATAATTGGCCGGCGAAGTTTTGCGTGAGTGCGCCAACTTTGCCCCAAGCGGTTTTGGCGAAAGTCGACCTGCGGGACGAGCATCACGTACTCCACAACCTGACACCTTCTCAATGTGCATCACACGCACGACGTGCACGCAACCGTCTGTTAAGAAGACCTGCACCTACTTGGTAGATGCGGCACATGTGCACCCTTGTTCACCTGCTACTTCAGTGCTGGCAGGCCCCCTTGGTGCAACGTTGGCAAGCCGCCTTGCTGCACGTTGGCGCGCCGCCATCTAGATTCGTTGGCACGCCGCCTTCCAGCTGCATTGGCAAGCCGCCTGTGTGCTACGTTGGAGGCCGACTTGCCAGGTCGCAAGGTGTGTTGCATTGCGTTCTTGCTATATTGACTTCCTTGCCAATGTATGCATTTTGTGTCAAGGTACTGAACGGGAATGGATGAACTAGGAACAAAGTGGGTACAAGTACTAACCCTAATTGGGTTGTACCCCATATTACCCCACTACAGCCTACACAACCTAAACATTAAAACAGTTTGACACACCCCCATAGGCAAAGTGGGGGAGAACAAGGGGTCACAAGACCAGTCAAGAAAAGCAAAGCAAGCTCAGGGTGGATCACGAAGTCACCACACACTCTGAGCACAAGCAAATGGCCAGAAGGCCAGTTCACATGCAGAGTTGTATAAATGAGAACAAGAAGTACAGCGATCACAACATAGCAAGTGGAAGCATGCAGGTATATATATATAGATCACAGAACAAGCAAAGTCACGTAGTGAGCAAGTGAGACGAAGCAGGCAGAAGGCCTAAAGCGGTACAGAAACGCTGATGATCACCAGACTGAAGTGCCTTGGTGAATATATCAGCAGTGTTGGCCCGAGTGGCCACGTAAGCAAGACGAAGCTGACCACGCTGCTGCAACTCTCGAGCAAGGAAGTAACGCAGAGCGATGTGCTTCGTCCTGTGCTCCAGTCTGTGC
The DNA here is from genome assembly GCA_947471745.1 of Closterium sp. Naga37s-1. NCBI lineage: Eukaryota > Viridiplantae > Streptophyta > Zygnematophyceae > Desmidiales > Closteriaceae > Closterium > Closterium sp. Naga37s-1. Next base: position 986,322 of record CANJKZ010000167.1, read on the forward strand.
TCCTGACACAAGGCAATCATGGCCTTGTTGTCTACGTACAGAACTGGAGGAGAACGAGGCCGCTCTCCCAAGTCGGTCAGCAGGTAGGTGAGCCAGCGTAACTCCTGTGCAGCCATGGCCCCTGCGTAGATCTCAGCCTCACAACTGGAACTGAGAACAGAAGACGAGCGGGTAGACCGCCAAGAAACAGAGCCAGAGCCAAGGCTGAAAGTGTAACCCTGTGACGACCGCTGCGTAGCCAAGTCGTCAACCCAAGTGTCCACTGAGGACAACTGGATCCTGTCCTCCGAGCACGAGCCCCATGCCCGATGTACTGCACAAGTAGCACAACACCCTCTTAGCGGCCTCCCAGTGCTCTGGTCGGTGTCTCCCAGGCGCAACGTAGCGTGCCAGGATGCTAAGAGGGCAGGCAAGGTCAGGTCGAGTGCAGGTCATCAGGTACATGAGGCAGCCCACAAGCTCTGGATATGGGCCACTCGGCTCTACGGACTCGTCCGAAGGTGGAGCTGAGAGCGAGTGACCGGCAGGCAGAGGAGTGGACTGTGGCGAGGAATACGTGAAGCCGAAGCGCTGAAGGACCTGCTGCACCATGTGTGACCGAGTCAAGGTAATGGTGCGCTGTGCTCTGTCCCGGGTGATCCGCAAGCCAAGATAGCTTGTCAGCTCACCCAGGTCTGTGCACGTGTGTCTCTTCTGCAGCTCCGACTTCACGTGGGCGAGTGGCTCAGTGTCAGCAGTAGCAAAGACCAAGTCGTCTACGTACACGAGAACGTAGAACGGCGGCAGAGTGGTGTCGGTGCATAGAAACAGCGACGGGTCAGCAGTAGAAGGAGCAAACCCAAGAGCAGCAAGATTCGTCCTCAGTGTGTCGTGCCACTCACGGGGTGCCTGGCGGAGACCGTAGACTGGCCTACGGAGGCTCCACTGGGTACCTACAGGAAACGACCCAGTGAAGCCAAGTGGGCGGCGCAGCCAGATCTCCTCGTGTAGGCTGCCCTGTAAGAAAGCTTTGCTGAAGTCAAGAGAGTGAAGCTCGTAGTCACGCTGAGCGGCAACGTGCAGCAACACCCGAAGAGTGGTCATCTTCGGGGTAGGGAAGAAGGTCTGGAAAAAGTCAACTCCATGTCGCTGACTAAAGCCTCGTGCAACGTAACGAGCCTTTAAGACAGGCGGAGAACCCGGCGGCCGCTTCACCCTGAAAATCCACATGCCATCGACTATGTTCGCCCCAGGAGAGGGAACCTCGTCGACGTAAGTGCCTGTGGACTTCCAGGATGCCATCTCTGCGTCCATGGCTGTCTGCCACTGAGAGGAGTAGGGACCCGTAATCGCCTCTGCGCAAGAGCGCGGGGTCGGGATGTCTACAGCATCCGGGTCTCCCTCAGGTGCAAGCAGCACGGCCACGAGATGAGGTACAGCAGCTGCTAGACAGTCAAAGTCCTCCTGCCTGTCCTCAAGGACGTCCGTGCCAAGAACACACTCACCCCCGACGGACGGAGGACAGTCAGGCTCAGACTCAGCAACAAGACTAGCTGCATAGTCGAGACGACACCCATCAGCAAAGTCAACAAGCTCAGCAACTAGGGCAGACGCAGCAGTGGACTCAAACGAAGGGTCAGTGACAACAATGGCTAGGAGACGTATGACAGTAGGGCTGGCAGCACGAGCAAGGTCGGACGCAGGGTCGGGAACGTCAGGAAAAGAGGACGCCGGAGGAGACGGCAAGGGAACTCGCAGTGGAACAGAGGAAGGACGAAGTGCCATACCTTGAGTGCCGGGGACAGGAGGAGGACACTGATGAGGAACACGACGACCAGTGCGAACAGCGCGAACAGGCGAGGCAGGACGAGACGCAGACTCACGACGCTATGAAGGAGAGTCTGTCTGCTCAGTGTAAGGAGAAGGAGCAGGCAGTGGGGAGTCTGGCGGTAACTGTGGCTGCGACTGGTCAGGCGGTGGACACAGTAAGGGAGGAGTAAGGCCAGTAGAAGACGGGAGACTAAGAACCTGGCGAAGCAGGGGAACGAAAAACGGTCGCGGCCGCACAGTGCCTCCAGCACCAGTACCGACAGTTCCAGCACCCCAAGGGCCAGTACCTCCAGCTCCAGGGTCTCCAGCTCCAGCGCCCGCAGCTCCAGGGTATCCAGCTCCAGCGCCTCCAGCTCCAGGGTCTCCAGCTCCAGCGCCTGCAGCACCACCAGCTCCAGCAGCTCCCGTACCTCCAGTACGAGCACCTCCGGGACCAGTGGCTCCAGCACCTCCGGTACCTCCAGCTCCAGCGCCTCCAGCTCCAGGGTCTCTAGCTCCAGCACCTGCAGCACCACCGGGACCAGCAACTCCAGCACCTCCACCACCTCGAGTACCAGCAGCACCACCAGCACTGGCAGCTCCAGTACCTCCAGAACGAGCACCTCCAGGACTTGCAGCTCCAGCACCTCCGGTACCTCCAGCTCCGGCGCCTCCAGCTCCAGGGTCTCTAGCTCCAGCACCTGCATCACCACCAGCTCCAGCAGCTCCAGTACCTCCAGTACGAGCACCTCCGGGACCAGCAGCTCCAGTGCCTCCAGCTCCAGTGCCTCCAGCGGCAGGCCCCCCAGCTCCAGCTGTGCCACTCCGAAGGCGGGTGCGCCGAGCAAACCACTCGCGCAGCTGCGGTGGAGAGAGAGGCTCCTGCCGTGACGAGGCACCAGTAGGACCTCCAGCAGACACAGTACCTCCAGGCTCAGCACCCCAAGACTCAGTACCCCCAGGCTCCGCACCCTCAACCTCAGCAACCCCAGGCTCCACACCCTCAGACTCAGCAACCCCAGGCTCAGCACCCCCAGGCTCCGCACGCTCAGGATCAGCACCCCCAGACGCAGCACCCCTAGCAGCACCACCCCCAGCAGCACCAGAGTCGATAGCGACCTCGACAGGCTCAGCCAAGGAGAGTGGGTCTACCTGAGACACACCTGAGGGAGCAGGACCCTGAGGGGGGAGGGGGTCTACCGGAGGGGGACCTGGTGCGAGGAAGAGTGGCGGGGGGGGGAGAGGGGCATCGCGGTAGGGGAAGAGACGGTAAAAGGGAACTGACTCGTCAAACGTGACGTCCTGAGAGGGCAGGACACGGCGCGTGGTGGGGTGGTAAAACTGCCAGCCAGGCGCGTCAGGGGGGAAGCCAAGGAAGACACAGGGAATGGCGCGGGAGGAGAGCTTGTCTGTGGACGTATCGCGGACAAAGGCACGAGAGCCCCAGACCCGGAACACCGACGCATCGCCAAACCTCCCCCGTCCAATGCAGTGTAGGCGAGGTCTCCGGCAAGGAGACACGGGGCCAGAGGTTGAGCTGATGCGCAGCGTACCGGACCGCAAACGGCCACAAAAAATGGGGAGCAGCCGCATGGATCATGGAGGTACGAGCGACCTCCATGACTAAGCCAATGCGGCGCTCATCAACCCCATTCTGCTGTGGAGAGGCCGGAAGCGTGAACGACTGGCGGATGCCCTCCCCACGACAAAAGTCCCGCAAGAGGTCGGAGGCAAACTCACCACCTCTGTCAGAGTGCAGACGCAGGACAGGAAGGTCCTGGCGGAACCGCTCGCGGAGCTGGAGACGGACAGCGCGGATCCAAGGGATCAAAACATCAGGGACCTCCCCCTTGCTGCGCAAGGGGAAGACCGTGGTGTAACGCGAGTAGTCGTCAACAACCAGCAGAAAGTATCGCTCGCGGCCCTGTCCACGGACGCGGGCCCACACGTCCATGTGGAGAGTCTGCAGGGGAGCAGTCGTCGGGGGAAACGAGGAGGAGTGAGGAGCGCCGCGTTGCCGCCCCTCGACACAGGGAAGGCAGGGAGGGGCAGGCGAGGGTGGGAGGGGAGGTAAAGACCTTGGAAGACCAGAGACAAGGAGGCGGGAGTGCATGCCACGAAGGCGTGGCAGGGAGGGGTGACCAAGGCGGTGGTGCCAAAGGAGAGTCTGGTGCGACAGGAGGCAACACGAGCAGGGGGCTGCTACCGGACCTGATGCGGACACCTGACCAGACGCAGCTACCTGAGGAGGCTCAGTAGTCAGTGTGTACAGACTCGACCCAGGCCGACGGGTGAACGTGGCCAGGTGACGGCCCGTCCGTGTACACGTGCAGAAAGACACACGCTGACCCCCAGGAGTGGTGGTAGTGACCATCGCATCCTGGAGGGCAGCGGTACTCACCAAGTTCGTAGAGAACGAGGGGAGGTGAAGACCTGAGAGTGAGCCGGACGGAACCGCCGGACACGGGAGAACAGTGAAGGAACGTGCAAGAACTGGGCCCCCTGAGGGGTCAGTTAGTCTGACTGCAACAGGTGCTGGGAGTGGTGAGACTGTGGTACTTTCGCGAAAGAAACAGTGGGAAGCACCTGAGTGAAGCGTGAAGGTGTGCAAGGCCTCAGCAGGCGCAGTACTAGGGAGAGCAGACTCACTAGCACCTAGAGCAGCAGCCTCTATACCTGGGTCGGGCGGCACACACAGGTAACAGTCACCCTCAGCACTAACAGTCAAAGCATACATGGCAGCAAGGATAGCATCATAGTCAAGAGCAAAGATATCCACACCCTGCCTAAGCAGCTCTAGCCAGCGGTGGAGCTCAGTCGCGTCGGGAAACTCTGCGCGCCAGGCGTCGTCAAGACGGGAGAAGCAGCGGGACTGTGTGTGACCAATCTTCCCGCATGTCTGACCAGCGCAATCACCTGTGCGAATGACGTACTAGCAGCGAACACTACCCCCAGACGCCCCACGCTGAGCAAACCACTCACGAAGCTCCTGGGGCGTAGGGGTACCACACGGACGCTGCTGCTACTGCCTCTGACCACCGCCAGAACCTCCCCGCTGACCGGCTCCACCCCGACCGCCACCACTGCCGCCGCCACCACTCCCATTGCTGCCACCACCGCCACCGCCACCACTCCCACTGCCGCCACCACCGCCGCCACCAACGCCTCCACTCCCACCACCACTCCCTCCGCCACCACCGCCACCTCCACCGCCTCCACTGCCCCCACCACCGCCTCCACCGCTGCCACCCCCACCACCCTTGCCTCCCTTGCCCTTGCCGTTGCGGCGCCTCCCACTAGGAGCAGACGCAGCCGCGACCTCCTCAGCACGAAGGAAGTCAACAGCAGCGGCAGAAGCGAAAGAGGGGGCAAGGGGGGAGGGGGAACACCCCTCAAAGAAGGGAGTGCGAGGAGTGCCACGAGCAGCACCTACGGTGACTATGCTAGCCTCAGCTGCAAGGAGGTGCTTCTCGAGCAGGTCGACAGTGAGGTCCGTGGGGTCCATGGCGAGAAAGAGGTCCCTGACTGCGCTAAGAGAGTCAAGGAGGCGGGTGACGATGAAGTAGAGAGTGATGTACATGGGGGGAGGGTTCTCGTCTATAAACTTGGTGGGAAGCGCGGCGCGGTAGCGAGTGTCGCTAGTGCGAAGGTGGGTGATGAGGTCGTCGACTGTGGCAAAGGCGGACAGCTCGGGAAAAAGGTAGGGCAGTATAAGGCGGCCGAGAGCAGCAGTGGCAGGGGAGGAGTAACGAGTGACTACAGCGTCGTACAGGGCTTTAGCAGTCTTGTGCTGGCCAAAGTGAGCACGTTCGGCTAGCGGTAAGTGGTTGCGAACGGCTAGGCGAGCAGTAGCATCACGGGTAAGCCACTGCGAGCGAGTCGCACTGTCAGCTGTGGCGGGAGGGGCGAGAGAGGCTCCAGACGTGAGGTCAAACAACGAAACGCCGTCTCTAGAATCGCTCAGTAGGTACAGCTCTAGAATCGAGCCACGTATCGAACTGGATCGGACGGCCCTCAGGATCGAATGTGAGAACGGTGAGAGTAGCCAAGCGGGCAGAGCAGGGTGGCGCGTGACAAGCAGGGCAGCACGCAAGCAAGGACGGCGCGACGGGCAGGGCGGCGCGCAAGCGCTAGGGAAGCGCGCAGGGCAGGGCGGGGCGGCGCACAGCTAGGGCAGGGCGGCGCAACTGGCAGGGCAGGGCGGCGGCCAGCAGGGCGGCACGCAGGCAGGGCAGGGCAGGGCGGCGGCCAGCAGAACGGCACGCGGGCAGGGCAGGGCAGGGCGGCGGCCAGCAGGGCGGCGCGCAGGCAGGGCAGGGCAGCGCGGCGGCCAGCAGGGCGGCGCGCGGGCAGGGCAGGGCGGCGTGGCGCCAGCAGGGCGGCGCGACGGGCAGGGCAGGGCGGCGCGCGGCAAGCAGGGCGGCGCGACGGGCAGGGCAGGGCTGGGCGGCGGCTAGCAGGGCGGCGCGCAGGCAGGGCAGGGCGGCGCGGCGACCAGCAGGGCGGCGCGCGGGCAGGGCAGGGCGGCGCGGCGCTAGCAGGGCGGCGTGACGGGCAGGGCAGGGCGGCGCGCGGTAAGCAAGGCGGCGCGACGGGCAGGGCAGGGCGGCGCGGCGCTAGCAGGGCGGCGCGACGGGCAGCGCAGGGCGGCACGCGACAAGCAGGGCGGCGCGACGGGCAGGGCAGGGCGGCGCGGCGCTAGTAGGGCGGCGCGAAGGGCAGGGCAGGGCGGCGCGTGGCAAGCAGGGCGGCACGACGGGCAGGGCAGGGCGCTACGGGCAGGGTAACGCACTACGGGCAGCGAACTATACGGTGGGCCCTAAAAAAAAAACCGGTCCTGGAACAGGACCTGCTCTGAAACCATGTCAAAGTACTGAACGGGAATGGATGAACTAGGAACAAACTGGGTACAAGTACTAACCCTAATTGGGTTGTACCCCTTATGGGCTACCCCACTACAGCCTACACAACCTAAACATTAAAACAGTTTGACATTTTGTTCTCATTTCTTAGTGAACTCTTGCCAAATTCACATACGAATACAGCAAAGCAAATGGTGAGAACGTTAACAACACTCCGATCAACTCCGATCACCCTGTACAACCCGTGACCTCCAATGTAGTTCACCTCCTGTTGTAGAGTTACTCTCCGCATGGTGCGGTGAGCGCGGATGGCCCCGCGATAGACATTCGTATTAGAGCGACCGTTGCGCATTTCCTAAGTCATAGCTTAGGCCGGCATGCGTTTAGACCACCATGGTCGACCCGATAGTAGTTGCAGCAGTAGAGGATACACTGCCGGCGTGAGAGGCTGTTGTGCGGGAGCGCCACCAACATGGCGAGTTCAGTGAGGCGGACATAGAGCTCATGCTCCTATGAACTCGTGCGTAGTGGGCGCGCAAGCACCCCCCTCCTTTTGCTAAAGCGTACGGTGCGTCCGCCTCTCCCCAAGCCAAAGACGATGAAGGCGGCGCCAACCTTGTCGGCAACGGAGGTGCAAGGGTGGCGCGCGGAGTGATTCGAGGTCCAGTCAGAGCCGACATCGTCGGCGTCTGGGGAGCGCAAGCACAAGTGCCGCAGTTGGCGGCTGCGGACAGCTCGCGAGGTGACATCGACGGTCGGCGTCGAATTGGAGACGAGCTGAATTGGGTGTCGAATTCGTCAGCTGGGAGAGCTGCGTCGCTATCTTGGCTTGCAGATCACCCGAGACAGAGCAACATGGGTGGTTCCATGGTGCAGCAGATCCTTGGGTGGTTCCATTCTCACTACTCTTTTCCACAGTCCACTCCTCGTGCTATTGTCCACGGACCCTCGGCTCTTGTTCATGATGTGTCTGCTGAGCCTAGTGGTCAGTACAGAGAGCTGGTGGGTTGCCTCATGTACGTGATGACGTGTACTCATCCAGAACTCGCTTGCCCTCTCAGCATCCTTGCTCGCTTTATTGCGACCGGGAGACACCGTCCCGCTCACTGGACTGCAGCTAGGAGGGTTGTGCGATACCTAGTGAGCATATCAGGCTTGTACATGGAGGTAGACAGTTAGACAGGCTCACAGGGCACACTAACATATCCTGGGCGGATGACAACAAGACTCGGAGGTCATCACAGGGCTAATGTTCCAGTCTAGGTTCTGGAGCAGTCTCGTGGAGGTCGCCTCTTGTGTCGTCCGTTGCTCTGTCTAGCTGTGAGGCCGAGATCTACTCCGGTGCCGGTGCTATGGCTACACAAGAGCTGCGCTGGCTCGCTCTGCCCTGGTCTTGTTTGCTGACAACAGGGCCATGATCCTTCTATGTCAGGAGCCTCGACTAGTGGGGAAAGCGAAGCACATTCAGCTAGGTACTTCTTTCTGCGTTATTTGAAGCAGCACGGCCAGGCACGTGTGGTACCCGTAGCCTCAGAGGCCAACACCGATGATATCTTCACAAATGCACATAATCATCGGCGATGTTGGACACAGCTTGGTCTAGTTACAACAGGTCCTCAACTGCTAGTTTCACGATCTTATTGCTTGCTCTGCAGTAACTTTGCATATATATGCCTATAGTTTGTGAAATCTTTGACTGACCTTGTGGCCCTTTTGCTTAGTGGATGGGCTAGTAGTACTACCTCGAGTTTGCTTTGCTTTGCTTTCTCTAGTAACTATCCCTCACCTAGCCTATGTGGGTGTGTCAAACTATGTATCTTGTATTGTAGGCTAGGTGTACACTTCTAGGGTTGGGTTTGCACATGTATGCTGTCGTATGCCCTTGATTCAATCATTCTCGTTCTCACAATGTCTTTAACACCGGCGGCATCACCCGGACTTACGGCTACTTCAAGTTCTCACCGGACAAGATTGCCGTGTCCAAGCTGCTCGAAAGCCGACATGATCTGATGACGTGGACGGATGCGATTGAGCCACAGATGGAGATTGCAAGACCGAAGAAGTAACCGACAGAACTGTACCTGACATGCTACCGAGGGGAGAGGGGTAGCGTGAGACACACCTGACGGGGTCAGACCTGGGCGGGGATGATGTACCGGAGGAGCAGGACCAGGAGGAGGAGTGGGAGCTAGAAAGAGGGGAGGTGGGGGGACCAGAAGTCCTCGGTGGGGGAAGCGGGCGTAGTAGGACACTGACTCGTCGAAGCGAACGTCACAAGAGTCGAGGAACCTGTGGAGGGGCGGGTGGTAAAACGTGAAGTCAGGGGCGTCCACCGGAAAACCAAGGAAGACACAGGGGAGGGTGCGAGCCGAGAGCTTGTCCGCAGAGGTATCGCGGACATGCGCAAGGCTTCCCCAGACACGAAACTCCGACGCAACACCAGGTGACCCGGTCCAAAGACTGGTCAGTGAAGCCCCTGGCCGTGAGACACGAGACCAGAGGTTCAGCTGGTGGGCGGCGTAGCAAACCGCGTAGGGACACAGAAAATGGGGCGCACGGGCATGGACCATGGAGGTGCGGGTGGTGTCCATGACCAGGTCTATGCGGCGCTCAGAAACCCCACTTTTTTCTGGCGCTAAAGCGCTACGGGGCGCGCGGTCTGCGGGGCGCGCTGCCTGCGGGGCCCGCTGCCTGCGGGGCTCGCGACCTAAGGCAGTGCGCGGCAGCCTGAAGCAGTGCGCGATAGCCTAAGGCAGAGCGCTGGGCAGCCAAATGCAGTGCGCGACAGCCTAAGGCAGCCTAAGGTAGAGCGCGGGGCAGCCTAAGGCAGTGCGCGATAACCTAAGGCAACCTAAGGCAGAGCGTGGGGCAGCCTAAGGCAGAGTGCGGGCAGCCTAAGGTAGTGCGTGGCAGCCTAAGGCAGTCTAAGGCAGAGAGCGGGGCAGCCTAAGGCAGAGCACGGGGCAGCCTAAGGCGGTCCATGGCAGCCTAAGGCAGAGCGCCGCTTAGCAGTGCGCGGGGCAGCCTAAGGCAGAGCGCAGGAGCGCCGGGCAGCGTGAGGTAGCGAGGGGTAGTGCACGATTCTAACGGACGGGCAGGGAGCCGGACGGACGGAGCTAGGGCGGAGAACGGACGGAGAACGGACGGAGCAAGGGCGGAGAACGGACGGAGCTAGGCCCTAGGAGCTACCTAATCTGATACCATCTCAGAATGTAACAACGAAAATGGGGAGTGAACTAGGCAACATAAGATGCAAGTATGAACCCTAAGGTGTTGTACTCACTACAATGTACCTCATTGTAGCCTAACAACCTAACACAATTATATCAATATAGTTTGACAAACCCCTCCTTCCTTCAATTTCCCTCGCCATCCCTCCTAGCCGTCCTCCTAAGTCCTACTCTTCTTACATAAGGTAAGAGCCTACTTGAACAATTCTAACATTCTACCCAAAAAAAAAAAAAAAAAAACAACAACAACAACAACAAAAAACAACAGAGTTGTCTGAATTCTGGCGATTTGTACAAGCTAGTCATCATATAAAAGGTACAAGTGCCTAAAAATTCATATGAACACTATTAATTGGTTCTGGTTTTTAGACCAACTAGTGTCGCTGGTTGAGGTAGATCTAAAAAAAAAATATAGATGGACAAAACGTTCAACGTAACACTGTATTCCTTACTGTAAGGAATTTTCCTAATTCCTTACTAGGTCACCTTGTACGCGTACAACTCCAACTTTCAGAGTTCCAAGCTCAGTCCGACAATATCGCCCTCCAAACGTCCGGAGAGGCGGGCGCAATGGCCGGAAGCAACACCGACACCGGTAACAGTAGCAAGGACAGTACCAGCGGCAACGGCAGTCTCAACAACTATCAAGATAAAGCCGACGAACACGCCTCCGTTTAACATGGGTGACAAGTTTGTCACTGTTTCCGCACGGTTGTTCATTGTGGAAGTGTTCTTTGATGTTGCTCCGGTTAACGACGACGCCGCCCATATTATTTTTGCAGTATCACTATTACTCGGACCAACGCTGGAGTGGTGGCGACGCACGCTGCAATCGGAGGGGACTCCGGAAGGGATAACACGTGCGAACGACGGGACTTCGACACCTGTAACACAACGAGCATCATCGATCTTTGGGATGGCCACGACACGCACATGGAAGGAGTGGGGTGCTGCCCTGCGAAAAAACATTCGAGCATGTATCCGCCTCGGATTCTCCCCGCATGAAGCTGCGTGCCTGGAAGCAGCTGGCTTCGGTCCAGGACTATACGGCAACATTCTGTAATTTGGACGACCAAGTGGATGACATGAGCGACTCGGGGCGACTGGATCGCTACGTGGCGGGCCTCAAGTACGAAATACAGAACAAGGTGCGGTGCACGCGACCGCGCGACTTTAACGATGCCATCTATACCCGAATCAACGGATGCGCTGATGTAGTGGGCGAGAGGGAGCTCCCAGGAGGGCGCTCGATCTAGTGGATCGACTCAGCAGCCACGATCAATGGTATGGATGCTCCGAGATGAGCCTTAGGGTCGTACTTTATATGCAACCAACTGGGCCCCGAAGCCGAAACAGTGGAAGAAGAACGACGAAGAAGAGTCGGGAGAAGAGACAAGTCAGTAGCAGACAGGCGCCCTACTGACGAGACCCTATTGCCCGGCAGTCACCATTTACACCGGATAGTGGTACCGATACGGGCTATCCACCGCAACCGGATGAATAAGGTGGATGAACGTGGGGATCACCGCGTGCTGGTCGTGGGTAGGGTTAACGGGTATAAAATACAAATATTTGTTGTGGATAGCCTCATCAACTTGTCAACTGCAAAAAAAAAACGGAGTTAAGTTGGACAGGTGTCTGCCAGAGATTGACGCGCGACTGGTGGACGGGACACCGCTGGCGATACGCGACGAGGCTAAAAGAATCCGGATGCAGTGTGGCGGCGATTTTGAGTTCAGCATGAAAATGCTTGCGACGGCGCTGGACGGCTGCAATGTGCTGCTGGGGCGAGACTGGCTGCAGCGATTCAATCCGACGATCGACTGACGACGGGGGCATGCACACTGCCCAGCAACAAGGGCCGCGTGATGCTTCTAAAATGGAAAGAGCCGAAACCGGTGACGACACGTGTCAACGCGGTCACCATGTCGCGGGCGATGACGACAGTGCGACGCCGCACATCTGTACGAGGTGGCAGCCTCCAAAAAGATCGCCGACATTGACACACTCTGCGCTGCTGTACCTGAGGACCTGGCGAGCATAATTCGGAAGTATCCCGAAATTTTCGCGGATGACCTCCCGGACGGATTGCCACCTCAACGACCTGAAGATCACAGGATCCAGCTGGAGCCTGGCGGAGAACCCACTGTTCGGTTGCAGTTGCGGCTCAGCCAACCGGAGCTTGACGAGTTGAAAAGCCAGCTGGTATACCTCCTCGCCAAGGGTCTTATCAGGCCGAGTACGTCACCGTTTGCAGCCCCAATACTGTTCACGCCGAAGAAGGACGGAGGCCTGCGCATGTGTATCGACTATCGAGTGCTGAATCGGGTCACTATCAAGTCACCTTACCCGATCCCGCGAGAAGACGACCTACTGGATCAACTTCGTGGGGTTCGCTTCTTCTCAAAAACCAATTTGCAAGGTGGCTACCACCAAATTCGCGTGTTCGCTGACGACTGCCCGAAGACCGCTTTTCGAAAACGCTATGGCAGTTACGAGTAGGCAGTCATGCCGATCGGCCTGACAAACGCCTCAACATTCCATTCGGGCAGGGCAGGAAAAAAATAATCATGGTGGGCCCTTAAAAAAACGTTCCCACTAGGGAACCTGCTCTGAAACCATGTGAAAGATAGAACGAGGAATGATAGCATTGAGCAGAATGAGGAGTACAAGTAGGAAACCCTAAAGTGTTGTACCCCATATGAACTACCCCACTACAGCCTACACAGACTATAGCATATAAGTTTGACACACCCCCATAGGCAAAGTGGGGGAGAACAAGAGGTCACAAGACCAGTCCAGAAAAGCAAAGCAAGCTCAGGGTGGATCACGAGGTCACCACACATTCTGAGCACAAGCAAATGGCCACAAGGTCGGTTCACATGTAGAGTTATATAAAGGAGAACAAGCAATACAGTGATCACAGCCACGCAAGTGTAAACATGCAGGTATATGTATAGAGATCACAGTTCAAGCAAAGTCAAGAAGTGAGCAAGTGAGGCCAAGTGGGCACAAGGCCTAGAACAGTACAGAAACGCTGATGATCACAAGGCTGAAGTGCCTTGGTGAAGACATCAGCAGTGTTGGCTCGAATGGCCACGTAAGCAAGACGAAGCGGACCACGCTGCTGCAACTCTCGAGCAAGGAAGTAGCGCAGAGCAATGTGCTTCGTTCTGTGCTCCAGTCTGTGCTCCTGACACAAGGCAATCATGGCCTTGTTGTTGACGTACGGAACTGGAGGAGAACGAGGCGGCTCTCCCTGGTCGGTCAGCAGGTAGGTGAGCCAGCGTAACTCCTGTGCAGCCATGGCCCCTGCGTAGATCTCAGCCTCACAGCTGGAGCTGAGAACAGAAGACGAGTGGGTAGACCGCCACGAAACAGAGCCGGAGCCAAGGCTGAAGGTGTAACCCTGTGACGACCGCTGCGTAGCCAAGTCGTCAGCCCAGGAAGCGTCTGCGTGACCAGTGAGGACAACTCGAGCCCGTCCTCCAAGCACGAGCCCCATGCCCGACGTACTGCACAAGTAGCGCAACACCCTCTTAGCGGCATCCATGTGCTCCTTCCGATGTCTCCCAAGAGCGACATAGCGTGCCAGAATGCTAAGAGGGTAGGCAAGGTCAGGTCGAGTGCAGGTCATCAGGTACATGAGGCAGCCCACAAGCTCAGGGTATGGACCACTCGGCTCTACGGACTCGTCCGAAGGTGGAGCTGAGAGAGAGTGGCGAGTAGGCAGAGGAGTGGGCTGTGGCGAGGAGTACGTGAAGCCGAAGCGCTGAAGGACCTGCTGCACCATGTGTGACTGAGTCAAGGTAATGGTGCGCTGTGCTCTGTCCCGGGTGATCTGCAAGCCAAGATAGATGCGCAGCTCACCAGGTCTGTGCACGTGTGTCTCTTCTGCAGCTCCGACTTCACGTGGGCGAGTCCCTCAGTGTCAGCAGTAGCAAAGACCAAGTCGTCGACGTACACGAGGACGTAGAACGGCGGCAGAGAGGTGTCGGTGCATAGAAACAGCGACGGGTCAGTAGTGGAAGGAGCAAACCCAAGAGCCGCAAGGGTCGTCCTCAGCGTGTCGTGCCACTCACGGGGCGCCTGGCGGAGACCGTAGACTGGCCGCCGGAGGCTCCACTGGGTACCAGCAAGAAACGACCCAGTGAAACCAGGTGGGCGGCGCAGCCAGATCTCCTCGTGCAGACTGCCCTATAGGAAGGCTGTGCTGAAGTCAAGAGAGTGAAGCTCGTAGTCACGCTGAGCGGCGACGTGCAGCAGAACCCGAAGAGTGGTCATCTTCGGGGTAGGGGACAAGGTCTGGAAAAAGTCAACTCCCTCTCGTTGACTGAAGCCTCGTGCAACGTAACGCGCCTTGAAGACATGCGGAGAACCCGGCGGCCGCTTCACCCTGAAAAATCCACATGCCACTGACGATGTTCGCCCCAGGTGGGGGAACCTCGTCGACGTAGGTGCCTGTGGACTTCCAGGAAGCCATCTCTGCGTCCATGGCTGTCTGCCACTAAGAGGAGTAGGGACCCTCTATCGCCTCTGCGTAAGAGCGCGGGGTCGGGATGTCTGGTGCATCCGGGTCTCCCTCAGGGGCAATCAGCATGGACACGAGATGAGGTAAAGCAGCGGTAAAGCACTCAAAATCCTCCTGTCTGTCCTCAAGGACGTCCGTGCCAAGAGCACACTCACCCCCGACGGACGGAGGACAGACAGACTCAGACTCAGCAACAAGACTAGCGGCGTAGTCTAGACGACAGGCGGTAGCAAAGTCAACAAGCTCAGCAACTAGAGCAGACGCATCAGTGGACTCAAACAAAGGGTCCGTGACAACAGTTGCTAGTAAACGCGTGATAGTAGGACTAGCAGCACGAAGGGAGTCAGACTCCGGGTCCGGACCGTCAGGAAGAGAGGACGCAGGAGGAGACGGCAGAGGGACACGCTGTGGAGCAGTGGAAGGACGCAGAGTCATATAGTGAGTGCCAGGGACAGGAGGAGGACGCTGACGCGGAACACGACTACTAGTGCGAACAGTGCGAACAGTGCGAACAGGCGACGCAGGACGAGACTCAGGCTCACGACGCTCCGTAAGACCTCTAGTCGGCCCAGAGTAGGGAGAAGGACCAGGCAGTGAAGAGTCTGGCTGTAACAGCGACTGCGACTGGTCAGGCGGTGGACTCAGTAAGGGAGGAGGAGGACTAGTAGAAGGTGGGAGGCCAAGAACCTGCTGAAGGAGCGGAACGTAGTATGGCCGCGGCCGCGCAGCACCTCCAGAAACAGCAGAGACAGCACCAGCACCCCCAGCTCCAGGGTCTCCAGCTCCAACTCCCGCAGCACGACCAGCTCCAGTACCTCCAGCAGCTCCAGCTCCAGCAGCACCTCCAGCAGCAACAGCTCCAGCGCCTCCAGCTCCAACACCTGCAGCACCACCAGCCCCAGCAGCTCCAGTACCTCCAGTACGAGCACCTCCAAGACCAGCGGCTCTAGCACCTCTAGCAGCTCCAGCACCAGCAGTACCTCCTGCAGCTCCAGCTCCAGCAGCACCTCCAGCTCCAGCAGCTCCAGTACCTCCAGTACGAGCACCTCCGGGACCAGCGGCTCCAGCACCTCCAGCAGCTCCAGCACCAGCAGTACCTCCAGCAGCTCCAGCTCCAGCAGCACCTCGCTGGAGTCTCCAGCGGCGAGCAAACCACTCGCGCAGCTGCGGTGGAGAGAGAGGCTCCCGCCGAGACGAGGCACCTGCAGGAACTCCAGCAGACTCAGCACCCCCAGTCTCAGCAACCGCAGGCTCAGCACCCTCAAGCTCAGCACCCTCAGGCTCAACACCCCCAGGCTCCACACACTCAGGCTCAGCACCCACAGGCTCCGCATGCTCAGGCTCCGCACCCCCAGCAGCACCACCCCCAGTAGCAGCACCAGAGTCAACCGCTACCTCGACAGGCTCGACAGCGTCTACCTGAGACACACCTGAGGGAGCAGGACCCTGAGGGGGAAGGGGGTCTACCGGAAGAGGACCTGGTGCAAGGAAGAGCTGCGGGGGGGGAAGCGGTGCAGTGCGGTAGGGGAAGAGACGGTAAAAGGGAACCGACTCGTCGAACGTGACGTCCTGAGAAGGCAGGACTCGGCGCGAGGTGGGGTGGTAAAACTGCCAGCCAGGCGCGTCAGGGACAAAGCCAAGGAAGACGCAGGAAATAGCGCGCGCGGAGAGCTTGTCCGCGGACGTATCGCGGACAAAGGCACGAGAACCCCAGACCCGGAACACCGACGCATCGCCAACCTTCCCCGTCCACCGCAGTGTGGGCGAGGTCTCCGGCAAGGAGACACGGGGCCAGAGGTTGAGCTGATGCGCAGCGTATCGGACCGCAAACGGCCACAGAAAATGGGGGGCAGCCGCATGGACCATGGAGGTACGAGCGACCTCCATGACTAAGCCAATGCGGCGCTCAGCAATCCCATTCTGCTGCGGTGAGGCTGGGAGCGTGAACGTCTGGCGAATGCCCTCCCCACGACAAAAGTCCCGCAGAAAGTCAGAGGCAAACTCACCACCTCTGTCAGAGTGCAGACGTAGGACGGGAAAGTCCGTCTCGAACCGCTCGCGGAGCTGGAGACGGGCAGCGCGGATCCAAGGGATCAAAACATCAGGGACCTCACCCTTGCTGCGCAAGGGGAAGACCGTGGTGTAACGCGTGTAGTCGTCAACGACCAGCAAAAAGTACCGCTTGCGGTCCTATCCACGGACGCGGGCTGGGCCCCACACGTCCATGTGGAGGGTCTGCAGGGGAGCAGTCGTCTGGGGAAACGAGGAGGAGTGAGGAGCGGCGCGCTGCCGCCCCTCGACACAGGGAAGGCAGGGAGGTGCAGGCGAGGGTGGGAGAGGAGGCAGAGTCTCTGGAAGTCCAGAGACAAGGAGACGTCGGTGCATGCCACGGAGGCGCTGCACCGAGGGGTGACCAAGACGGTGGTGCCAAAGGACGGTCTGGTGCGACAAAGCGCGACACGAGCAGGGGGCCGCTAGCTGACCTGACGCAGACGCAGACGCAGCTACCTGAGGGGACACAGTAGTCAGTGTGTACAGACTCGAGCCAGGCGCTCGGGTGAACCTGGCCAGGTGCCGACCAGTCCGGGAGCACGTACAGTGGGTCACACGCTGACCTCCAGGAGAGAACTGGTCAACCCACACATCCTGGAGGTCAGCTCCACTCACCAAGTTCGTAGAGAACGAGGGGAGGTGAAGACCCGACAGTGAGCCAGATGGGACCGCCGGACATGGCAGGACCGTGGAGGAGTGCGCAAGGACTGGGCCCCCAGAGGGATCCACCAGGGAGACTGCAACCGGCCGACTGAGCGGCGTGAGTGTGGTGCTGTCGCGAAAGAAGGAGCGGGAAGCACTTGAGTCAAGTGTGAAGGTGTGCAAGGCCTCAGCAGGCGCAGTACCAGAGAGAGCAGACTCACCAGCAACTGGAGCAGCAGACTCACTAGCACCTAGAGCAGCAGCCTCACCAGCACCTAGAGCAGCAGACTCTATACCTGGGTCGGGCGGCACACACAGGTAACAGTCACCCTCAGCACTAATAGTCACAGCATACATGGCAGCAAGGATAGCATCATAGTCAAGAGCAAAGATATCAACATTCTGCCTAAGCAGATCAGCCCAGCTAGGGAGCTCAGCGGCGTCAGGAAACTCTGCGCGCCAGGCGACAGACAGGCGACCGAAACAGCGCTGCGGCGTGTGTGGCAGGCCGCACGTCTCCCCACGGCGCTCGCCGGTGCGGAGAACGTAAGTGCAAGGACCAGCACCCCCAGACCTCCCACGCCCAGCGTACCACTCACGAAGCTGCTGGGGCGACGGGGTCTCACGGGAACGCGGCTGGTGCTGGCGCTGGCTACCGCCAAAGCCTCCACGCTGCGCGGCTCCACCCCGACCAGCACCACCGCCGCCGCCACCTCCACCGCCGCTGCTACTGCCTCCACCGCCGCTGCCGCTGCCTCCACCACCGCTGCCGCTGCCTCCACCACCTCCACCGCCGCCACCGACGCCCCCACTCCCGCCACCACCCTTGCCTCCACCCCCACCCCCTCCGCCTCCTCCACCGCCACCACCGCCGCCCCCGCCGTCCCCTCCACCACCCACCCCCCTTGCCCTTGCCTCTGCGGCACCTCCCATTAGGAGCAGACGCAGCCCCGACCTCCTCGGTGCCAACGAGGTCGACAGCAGCAGCAGAAGCAACAGAGGGCAGAAGGGGAACGGGGGAACACCCCTCAAAGAAAGGGGCGCGAGGGTCGCCGCGAGAAGCACCTACAGCAACTATACTCTTCTCAGCTGCAGTGAGGCGCTCCTCTAGCAGGTCGACGGTGAGCTCGGTGGGGCAAAGGGAGAGAAAGTGGTCCCTGACTGAGCAGAGGGAGTCAGGGAGACAGGTGACTAGGTAGAAGAGGGTGATGTACATGGGGGGGGGTTCTTGGCGCAGAACTTGGAGGGAAGCGCAGCGCGGTAGCGGGCGTCACTAGTGCGGAGGTGAGTAATGAGGTCAGCGAATGTGGCAAAGGCGGCCAGGTCAGGGAACAGGTATGGTAGCATGAGGCGGCTGAGGGTAGCAGTGGCAGGGGAGGAGTAGCGCGCTACTACAGCGTCATACAAAGACTTAGCAGTCTTGTACTGGCCAAAGTGCGCGCGCTCAGCAGACGGCAGGTGACTACGAACAGCAAGGCGAGCAACAGCGTCATGAGTAGTCCACTGCGAGCAAACCGTACTGTCAGCAGTGGCAGCAGGTGCAGCAGAGGCGCCAGACGTGTGATCGAAAAGCGAGACTCCGTCCTTGGAGTCGCACTGAAGAAAGAGCTGCAGATCATCTACCCAAACATCGAAGTCAACTGCACGACCCTCAGCATCGAAGGTAAGAACAGTAGGGCTGGCCATGGCGGCAGTAGCAGCAGTGGCAGCAGTAGCAGCAGTAGCAGCAGGAGCAGTGCGGGGAGGGCAGCGCGGCTCAGTAGGGCAGGGTGGCGCGGCTCGGCAGAGCGGCGCGGCTCGGCTGGGCGGCGCGGCTCGGCTGGGCGGCGCGGCTTGGCTGGGCGGCGCGGCTCGGCTGGGCGGCGCGGCTCGGCTGGGCGGCGCAGCTAGGCAGGCAGGCAGGCGCGGCTGGCGCAGGTAGGGCAGGTGCGCGGGTAGCGTGGGTAGGGCAGGTGCTCACCAGGGGCGCGTAGGTCAGGTGCCACTGGCGGCGGGTAGGGCAGGCGCGCGACAGGCGCGGGTAGAGCAGGCGCTCGACGGGCGACGGCAGGGCAGGCGCTTGACGGGCGGCTGCAGGCGCTCGACGGGCGGGTAGGGCCGGCGCTCGACGGGCGGGTAGGGCTGGCGCTTTGACGGGCGGCGGCAGGGTAGGCGCACGACGGGCGCGTAGGGCAGGGCCGCGACGGGCGGCTGCAGGGCAGGCGCTCGACGGGCGGCAGGTAGGGCAGGCGCTCGACGGCGGGTAGGGCAGGCGCGCGACGGCGGCCGCAGCAAGGGCATGCGCTCGATGGCGCGGGTAGGGCAGGCGCTCGACGGCGCACAGCAAGGCAGGCGCAAGGGTGCAGGTGAGGCAGGCGCGAGGCGCGCGACAGGGCAGGCAAGCGCGGCAGCGCGCTTCGGGCAGGGCAGGAAAAACAAAATCGTGGTGGGCCCTTAAAAAAACGTTCCCACTAGGGAACCTGCTCTGAAACCATATGAAAGATAGAACGAGGGAGGATTGCATTGAGCAGAATGAGGAGTACAAGTAGGAAACCCTAAAGTGTTGTACCCCACATGAACTACCCCACTACAGCCTACACTGACTATAGCATATAAGTTTGACACTAACTATGAACGGGGTGTTTCGGGACCTTCTCGACAAAAACGATCATCGTTTACCTGGACGATATCCTGGTGTACAACAAAACTCGAGAGGAGCACCAGGACTTGAAGGATGTGTTCCGGCGATTACAGCAGAATCGGCTAATTATCAAGGGTTCTAAGTGCAAGTTCCTGAAGCCAGAGCTCGAGTTCCTGGGGCACGTGATTTCAGGGGAGGGTATTAAAATTGACCCTTGTAAAGTGACGGCTATTTCTCAGTGGAAGCCGCCGATGAACGTCACGGAGCTGCAGAGCTTTCTCGGGTTTGTGTATCACGACCGCCAGTTTGTACCAAATATTGCGGGGGTAACCAAGCCATTATCAGCCCTTCTGCACAAGGGCGTTCTTTTTTCGTGGGGGGAAGAGAGAACAATCGGCCTTCGACGAGCTCAAAAGCATTTTGAGTTCACCCTCAGTACTTCGGCTCGCGGACCCATCTCGACCGTTCGAAGTCGTAACGGACGCCAGCGATTTCGCCATCGGCGCCGTCATTCCACAGGATTTCGGCCAAGGGCTGCAACCCATCGCGTACGAATCGCGCAAGATGCAACCACCCGAGCGCAACTACCCGGTTCACAACAAGGAGATGCTGGCCATCGTCCACGCATTTCGTATGTGGTGCTGCTACATGACGGGAGCCGACTTGACGATACGGACGGATTATAAGTCACTACAGTACGTGCGAGCCCAACGACAGCTCAACCCGCGACATTTCATGTGGTTGGACTACATGGGGTCCAACTTCCGCTACACCATCACGTTCAAAATGGGCGTCAACAACATCGCCGACGCCTTGACCCGGCCATCAATGCAGACCGCAGCAGTACTCATCACCCATTCCAACCGATACCAGGACTATTCACCCACGGATACATAACCGATTACTTCTTTAAGCGAAATCAACACCACCGGGCCACAACGGAACACGAGAAGTATTACCAAAAAGCCGGTACGAACCAGATTTGGGTCCCGGCCCTTACGAGAGTTGCCGACGCAAGAGGTTCATGACTCTAACCTCTCCATGTATTTCGGCATTGACAAAACCCTCAAGTTACTACAGCGCAATTTCTATTGGCCCGACAAGCTATCGGACGTGCATCGGTACGTGACAACCAGCGCGACTTGCCAAGCCATGATGTCATCGTGACAACGACCAGCCGAATTACTGCAGCCCCTCGAGCCACCCAAACGACCATGGCAACAAGTACCGATAGATTTCGTTACGGGCCTGCCGGCTGGCACAAGTGGCAACGACTTGGTTCTGGTCGTCGTTGACCGATTTTCGAAAATGGCGCATTTTGCACCATGTCGCACGACAATCACAGCCAAAGAAGCAGCGAAGCTGTTCATCTCCACCGTCGTACTCCTACACGGGTTACCCTTGGCGATCGTCATCGGTCGAAACCCGAAATTTGCGTCGAAATTATGGCAGGAGACGTGAGCCCAGTACGGCATCCGCGTCGTCATACCACCCGCAGACCGACGGTCATACAGAAAAGATAAGCCAGACGATGGCGCAACTGATACGCACCAACTGCCCCGACCTGTCCAAGTGGGAGGACTCGCTCCCGATGCTAGAATTTGCGTATAACAACGCACCTTTGGCAACGACTAATCAGTCAACATTCTACCTCAATTACGGGTTTGACCCCGTGGTACCCTCATCGACGACCCCCGGTGCTACGCTTCCAGCAGTTGGTCACGGAACTCCAAGCAGCGCGTGACAAAGCGGCGGAATTTTATTCGTAAGGCGAATACTGTCGCCAGCCGCAATGCTGATAATCATCGAAGGGATTTATCCTTCAACGCTGGGCAAATGGTCCTTCTGGACACGAAGAATCTTTGTCTGCCCCAAACAGTGAAACTCCGTCCCCGATACGTGGGACCCTTCCGCATCGTTAAGATGCTGACACCTGTCGCGTCGAAGCTATTGCTACCGGACGTCTGGCGGATTCACGACGCATTCCACGCCAGCCTCCTGCAGCATTATGTCGCACCACAGTCAACCGACGTCGCACGTCCCAACAACGCGCCAAGTGTTCGGCCTGTGGCAGACCCGACACTTCAACCCTGGAAGTTTTTGAATCACCGTGTTCGTGTGACACCGACAGGACGCCACATAGATTTCCTGCTCCGCTGAGCAGATCGCACGAGCGACGACGACACGTGGGTCACGGTCGACTCACTGCAAGGCTATTCGGTTTTACAGGACTACCTTTCCCGCCGTCGTGTGCCTGATATTGACCACCTTTCTTAAAGGGGGGAGTAGTATAAGGAATTTTCCTAATTCCTTACAAGGTCACCTTGTACGCGTACAACTCCAACTTTTGGAGTTCGAGGCTCGGTCCGACGACCTCGCCCTCCGAACGTCTCCCGCGTCGCTTTCGGGTTTTCCTGTTAAGATAGGAACTTAGTTAGGACATAGGAGTTAGAGTTAGGAGCATGGCAAGATGGATATCGAGAGGAAAGTAGGGTTGACCAAAGAGGGATTCAATATGGAAGGCATACAATATATAGGAAAGGGGAAAGGAGAGGTTACACCACCAGCAGTTGTTGCTAATAACTAAACTAGTACCTTAGCAATCTGTATGCAGTTACATCTGTGCTAGGCTTCATTATTCAGATCAGGGCTCTCGTTATCATACCAGATTGGTCTAATGGTTTGATTTTCGTACCTTGATTTCTGCTTTCATATGATTTTTAAGACGGTGCTTTTTATTTCGTCTGATCAATAGGACTATGGACTTTTGTTCGTCTGTTTTTTCAGAGAAAGCGTTGCGAGTTATTTTTCGTCTGCCACCGCCCCCCTCTTCCCCTCCGCCCCCCCCCCCCCCCTCCCCAATCCCTCGCTCCTAGCTCAGTCCCCCCTTCAATGGCATGGCTCCTCTTCTAGGCACAGTCCAGCCCTTCTCCCCCTCCTCCCCCCTCAGGTCCCCCCTCCGAGCCCAGTCCCCTTCCCCATGTCCCTCGTCGTGTCTCCTCCCACCCAACCCAGCCCCCCCTTTCCTTCAAATCCCTCCCTCCCTCCACCCACCATCCTGGTGGTCCTTCGCATCGTCCCTCATGCCAAATGCACGACAACTCCCCCACAGGCCCTCTCGCCGCCCATTTTGACACACGCTTGTCAGCTAGCGGGCTGTCAGCGCCGCATCAACAGCGCGTTAACGACGTATTCAACAACTTCAAATGAACTTGAGATCATGCTGGACAAGTGTATTAACTTAATCAGACCATGCAAAATGAATAGTCTGGAAAACCTGACAAAGCTTCTCCATTCGTCTGAAAAATCAGGCTTTTTTTTTTTTTTTTTTTTTTTTTGCCCGTCCGAACTTCAGACGAAACGAAATTTGTGATTTGGTTTTTTAGACGCGTCTAAATCCTAGCAAGAGCCCTGATTCAGACAGTAATTGTTGTTGCGATCAGAAGTTTGATCGTACCTAGGATCACCTCAGGAAGGTTCACAGAGAGTGTGTTGCAGTGGAAGCATTTACCTCAGGTCATAGTGAATTTAAGATGACTGAGATGATAAAAACATGCAAATACATTCGTTTATACAAGAGTACAGGGGAATACGAAACGACCTAGACTAGCCATGTACTCTAAAGGGTACATTCCCTTATTGCAGCGAAACCCAACCGTGCGACTCCAGATGGTTACGAACATGTTCTCGCCAGAATCCTCGCCACTGCAGCTACCCGATGCTTCTGCTCCGATGGTCGAGATGCTGCTTAATCTCAGAAGTATAAGCAACGGAATGTTTGCATTGGGGTTGAGAAGCAATACAAGTAGCAACCATAACTGAGTTGTACTCTCTAGGGAGTACATCACTGCAGCCTATAACAATTATATGCATTTGACACACCCCCATAGGCTAAGTGAGGGGTACCCAAAGACTAGCAAGCGAAACAACGGTCACAAGACCAGTCAAGAACAAGCAGCAACAACAAAGCTCAGGGTGCGCTCAGAGTCACCACACACTCCGAGCACAAACAAGAGGCCACAAGGCCAGTTCAAGAGTTCACTAGGATATATACAAAGGCAAAACAAGCAGAGCAAACAACAAGGCTACATCAGCAGAGGGCCTGCCTCAACAAGCCCTAGCTGCACACAGAACCTGTGGTCGTCACCAGGCGCCAAAGCCTTGGTGAAGACGCCAACAGTGTTGGCCTCTGAGGCCACAAAGTCCAAGCGTGCCTGGCCGCGTCGCTGCAACTCTCGTAGGAGCAAGTACCTCACGTCAATGTGCTTCACCTTGCTCTCCAGTCGAGACTCTCGACACAGGAGGATCATGGCCTTGTTGTCAGCGTACAAGGTCGGTGTAGAGCGAGGCCGCTCACCAAGGTTGGCGAGCAAGAAGGTCAACCAGCGAAGCTCCTGTGCCACCATGGCACCAGCGTAGATCTCTGCCTCTGCACTGGACGAAGCCACAGACGACGACCGTGTAGACCTCCACGAGACATCACCAGCACCCAGACTGAAGCAGTAACCCTGAGTCGAACTCTGAGTCTCCGCGTCGTCTGCGTAGGAAGAGTCGCAGTGACCGGTCAACTCAACTGGCTGAGTTCCAAGTGCAAGCCCCATGTCTGATGTAGTCGCCAGGTACTTCGCCACCCTCACAGCAGCTGTCCAGTGAACAGGACGGTATCTCCCAGTCGCAACAAAGCGAGAGAGGACGCTGGGGGGAAAGGCGAGGTCCGGCCGAGTACAAGTCATCAGGTACATGAGGTAGCCCACAAGCTCTGCGTAGGGACCACAAGACTCAAAGGGCTCGGTGGGAAAGGGGCCAGTGAGTCTGTGGTCAACAGCAAGAGGAGTGGGCTGGGTGGTGGAGAACTGAAACTCGAACCGCCGAAGGACCTGCTGCACCATGTGTGACTGCATCAACGTGATGGTGCGAGCAGCTCTGTCCCTGGTGATCTGCAGGCCAAGGTAGCGCTGCAGCCCACCGAGGTCAGTGCACGTGTGTCTCTTCTGCAGTTCGAATTTCACCTCAGCCAGAGCTGCCCTTTCTACTGTAGCAAAGACCAAGTCATCAACGTAGACAAGTATAAAGAAAGGAGTGGAACCAGCACGAACAAACAGCGACGGGTCAGCAGAAGAAGGACGAAAACCAAGGTCATGAAGCGTGGAGCGAAGAGTGTCGTGCCACTCACGGGGCGACTGGTGGAGACCGTAGACTGGTCGCCTCAGGGTCCACTGGGTCCCAGGTAGGAAGGTGCCAGTGAAGCCAGGAGGACGCCGCAGCCAGATCTCCTCGTGTAGGCAGCCCTGGAGAAATGCAGTGGAGAAGTCGAGGAAGTGCAGCTCGTAGTCTCGCTGTGCTACTACGTGCAGTAATACCCGAAGAGTAGTCATCTTCGGTGTCGGGGCGAAGGTCTGGAAGAAGTCAACTCCCTCACGCTGACTGAAACCCCTAGCCACGAAGCGCACCTTGAACACAGGCGGTGATCCAGGCGGCCGCTTCACCTTGAAGAGCCACATGTCGTCGACTACATTCGCCCTGGGAGGGGGAACTGCGTCGACGTAGGTGCCTGTGGATCTCCAAGACGCTAACTCTTAGTCCATAGCCGCTTTCCACTAAGAGGCCCACTCCCCTGACACTGCCTCACGGTACGTGCGAGGAGTCGGAATGTCAAGGGCGTCGGGGTCTCCCTCAGTGGAAAGCAGCATGGCACATAGAGAGGGAGAAGCGGCTGCTAGGAGGAGCTGTGGGCGGTTAGGAGAAGGTGTGGGCGGCTAGGAGGAGGTGTGGGCGGTTAGGAGGAGGTGTGGGCGGCTAGGAAGGTACGTGAGACGCGTTTCTGGATGGGCGCACATGTATGGCCAGGGGCGCGCGTTCCTGGGCAGGGGCGCGCGCTGCTATGCCCGGGTGGCGCGCGCTGCTCTGCTAGGGCGCACGGGCTACGCGACGGGCTGGGGCAGGGCGTACGGGCTACGCGACGGGCTAGGGCAGGGCGCACGGGCGACGCGACGGGCTGGGGCAGGGCGCACGGGAGACGCGACGGGCTGAGGCAGGGCGCACGGACTACGCGACGGGCTAGGGCAGGGCGCACGGGCGACGCGACGGGCTGGGGCAGGGCGCACGCGCGACGCTACGGGCTGGGGCAGGGCGCACGCTAAGCTAGGGCGCGGGCTGGGCGCGGGCTGAGCGTGGGCTCGCGCTAGGTTAGGGCGCGGGCTCTAGGGTCGCGCGGAAACGGGCTAGGAGGGAGGGCGGAACCTAGGGCGTGAGGCGCCACGGACGGAGCGAGCTAGGCTAGGCGAGGCGAGGGAACGAACCTACGGAGCGACGGAGCGGCTTTAGGCTAGGCTAGGTTAGGAACGTATCTACTCATGATACCATCTCAGAAGTATAATCAACGGAATGTTTGCATTGGGGTTGAGAAGCAATACAAGTAGCAACACATAACTGAGTTGTACTCTCTAGGGAGTACCTCACTGCAGCCTATAATAATTATATGCATTTGACACTTAACTGTACGCGACACTTCGCGTCATTCCGCCTTTTCGCCTCCTTACTCTTCATTGTGTTCCTCGTTTTCTACTGACAGGAGTGCACAGTCCTTTCACAATTCACTATCCGTAACAGTTGTAATCACTTCCGCGTTATTGCATTCTGCGCACTCTTCTTTGGTACAACTCATAACACTCTAGTATATCAAATGAGAAATGCTGGTCAGGGTGTTCTACAAAACGCAGCGTACCGAACTAATATGCACCACCACCAACTTCTGCGAGTACACGGCAGTCAGCCAACCGTATCTGCCGTGCCGCGCCGAGCCTTGGACTTGCTTTGCTACAAACCACAACCGCCGCACGTCCCGCAAGCAAAGTCTCGCCAGGCGCAGAACTCTTGGCCCTCTCCAGCTGATGGATTGGCTCACTGACACTGTATGCCCCCCCCCCCACCACCATACCTACGGTTGCGACTGGATTGTCTGTTCGTCCATCCATCACATATCAGATCAGTGTTGCGCAGATTGTTCGACTTGAGTTGCGCTGAAGCCGCGTTTGGTACTGCTACCGTCTGCACCGCAAATAGCGCGTCATTGGACTCGTTACGTCTGTCGCAAATTGTTTAATTTATAAAGATGCCAGTAGCACGAGTATACGACGCCATTGCGACGGCGACGAGAGCCTGCAGCATGCACCTATAGTGCGATTAAGCGACTAGTAACAGCAGTATTAAAAAGTGTCGATCCTTTCCGCGCCAGCGATGCACGAGGGGGAGGCGGCGCCGCTTTCAGAGACAGTCACGAGGGGGGAGAGCAACGCCCGTTCCCTAGGCGCGTCTCCCGCGAGCCCCGCTCAACGCGGCGCACAAGTTCCGCCTTCTTCCCGCACTGTCGCGTCACCTACCCCCTGCAATCTCTCGCCTTTGCCCTCACCTCTGCACCGGCCCTCGCGCGAACCACCGCCGCCATCGCGCCACGCCCCGGCGCACGTTCCTTTCGCCCCCCACATTCCCTTTCCCGCGCACGTACCTCCCCCCCCGCACGTTCCTTCCCTCCCGCACGTTCCTTTCGACGCGCACGTTCCTTCCCCCGCGCACGTTCCTTCTCCCGCTCACGTTCCTTCTCCCGCGCACGTTCCTTCTCCCGCTCACGTTCCTTCTCCCGCGCACGTTCCTTCTCAAGCGCACGTGTCTTCCTCCCCACACGTTCCCTCACCCGCGCACGCTCCCTCCCCCGCGCACATCCCCACTCCCGCGCACGCCGCCGGTGACGCCAAGGCGTCGCCTTACGGACCGCCGCATGCCGCCTCGCGCGGCGCGTCTTTCTCACCGCACGCCGGCGGCGGTGACGCGAAACCGACTCCGTCGAGCCGCTTGCTGCGCGGGTTCGTGTCGCTCATCGTCGTCTTCGCCGCGTCGCTGCTGCTCCTCTCGCAGTTGCCCCTCATCACCTCCGTCCTGTCCCCGTTTGTGTCGCCCCTCGATATAAGCGTGAATGAGACGGAGGAGGTGGAGCAGGGCGGCGCGGCGCAGGTGGGCGGCGTGTGGTCGCAGCTGCGGCAGCAGCGCGGCAGCCTCGCGCTGCTCTTCCTCACGCGCGGCCCCATCCCCCTCGCTCCGCTCTGGGAAAAGTTTCTACGGGTGCGTCCCCCCTCGTGCGTCCCCCGCGTGCGTCCCTCACATGGCCCACTTGCCCCCATGCCACGTGCACCATGTCTCATGCACAATGCAACAACGGGCATGTCGCATATGATGCAAGGCAACGTACCCGACATGCACGTGAAATCGTCCCACCTCTCTGCAAGCATATCATGGAACTACATGCATGCACACTCCTGTTTTCACTCACACCCATATCGTCCTCTTCTGCACCATTCACACCTCCTTCTCCGCCCCCCCACCCCTTCCCGCCCCCTCCCCCCCCCCCCCGCGTCCCCTCCCCCGCCTCCCCCCGTCGTCCCCCAGGGCCACGAGGGGCGGTACTCCATATACGTGCATGCGTCCAACACCTCCTTCTCCTTCCCGCCCGGCTCCTCGCCCCTCTTCCGCGGCCGCCTTGTGCCGGGTGGAGAGGTGAGCCTTGTGTGCCGGGGTGATGGGCATGTGGGGTGATGGGCATGTGGGGTGATGGGCATGTGGGGTGATGGGCATGTGGGGTGATGGGCATGTGGGGTGATGTCAATCAGACGTCAAGTAGTTGCCTTTCGTTGCTGTCCTCTGCGTGCCTCAGTCTGTGTGCCTCAGCCTGTGTGCCTCAGCCTGTGTGCCTCAGCCTGTGTGCCTCAGCCTGTGTGCCTCAGCCTGTGTGGTTCCCGTGTGCACCCTCATGCACTCTCCTGCGCGCAGCACTGCCATCTGCTCCGCTGTTCCTTGCTCCCTTGGCCCCGTGCATGCCACCAACCGCCAATGCACCGCACGCCATGTGCCTCGCATGCTGCCACCCACGGTGCATGGCAGGTGCGGTGGGGCGAGGTGTCCATGGTGGACGCGGTGAAGCGCCTGCTGGAGGCTTTTGAGGCGCCTCAAAACTAGACTCATGCCACGTGTCCATGCGTGCACGGGTGGCAGGTGCGGTGGGGCGAGATGTCGATGGTGGATGCGGAGAGGCGCCTGCTGGAGGCGGCTGTGCAGGACGAGGCCAACAGCTTCTTCCTTCTGCTCAGTGAGAGGTGCGGCTCAGTGAGAGGTGCGGCTCAGTGAGAGGTGCGCCCTCGTGAGGGGGGCAGGGCCGAGGGAGGGGCGACGGGTGAGGGGTGAGTTGTGGTGGGGAGGCACCATGTGTTGCTCACGTGCATGAGTGGAGGCTTCTTTCTGTGAGAGGCGCCTTTCCGCTCATGCCAGGCCTGGCTGCCGCACCTCTCACTCCCTTGGCTTGCTTGCTTCACACTCGTGCCATCCAGCCATGCACGTGCCACGTGCCAACGCCAACCACCCTTCTGCTGCTCAACCGCGCCCTCTATCCCGGGGCCCAATCCCCCCACGCCCTCTATCCCGGGGCCCAATCCCCCCACGCCCTTTATCCCGGGGCCCAATCCCCCCACGCCCTCTATCCCGAGGCCCAATCCCCCCACGCCCTCTATCCCGGGGCCCAATCCCCCCGCGCCCTCTATTCCGGGGCCCAATCCCCCCACGCCCTCTATCCCGGGGCCCAATCCCCCCACGCCCTCTATCCCGGGGCCCAATCCCCCCACGCCCTCTATCCCGGGGCCCAATCCCCCCACGCCCTCTATCCCGGGGCCCAATCCCCCCACGCCCTCTATCCCGGGGCCCAATCCCCCCGCGCCCTCTATTCCGGGGCCCAATCCCCCCACGCCCTCTATCCCGGGGCCCAATCCCCCCACGCCCTCTATCCCGGGGCCCAATCCCCCCACGCCCTCTATCCGGGGCCCAATCCCCCCACGCCCTCTATCCCGGGGCCCAATCCCCCCACGCCCTCTATCCCGGGGCCCAATCCCCCCACGCCCTCTATCCCGGGGCCCAATCCCCCCACGCCCTCTATCCCGGGGCCCAATCCCCCCACGCCCTCTATCCCGGGGCCCAATCCCCCCACGCCCTCTATCCCGGGGCCCAATCCCCCCACGCCCTCTATCCCGGGGCCCAATCCCCCCACGCCCTCTATCCCGGGGCCCAATCCCCCCACGCCCTCTATCCCGGGGCCCAATCCCCCCACGCCCTCTATCCCGGGGCCCAATCCCCCCACGCCCTCTATCCCGGGGCCCAATCCCCCCACGCCCTCTATCCCGGGGCCCAATCCCCCCACGCCCTCTATCCCGGGGCCCAATCCCCCCACGCCCTCTATCCCGGGGCCCAATCCCCCACGCCCTCTATCCCGGGGCCCAATCCCCCCACGCCCTCTATCCCGAGGCCCAATCCCCCCACGCACTCTCATTCATAACTTGTTTCTTTCATATGCCACGCACTTATGCCTGAACCCTCCCTTGACCCACACCCATAACCATCCTTTTCTCTCATGCCGTTTCTCCCCAAGCCCATTCCCCCGTGCCGGGCATCAGCTGCATCCCTCACTGGCCCTTTTCCCCATGCCCTCCCTAATGCCCTTTTCCCCATGCCCTCCCTAATGCCCTTTTCCCCATGCCCTCCCTAATGCCCTTTTCCCCATGCCCTCCCTAATGCCCTTTTCCCCATGCCCTCCCTAATGCCCTTTTCCCCATGCCCTCCCTAATGCCCTTTTCCCCATGCCCTCCCTAATGCCCTTTTCCCCATGCCCTCCCTAATGCCCTTTTCCCCATGCCCTCCCTAATACCTCTTTTCCTGCTCTTCCCGCGTGCCCATTTCCCCGCCACGCCTCATACATGGGCGGGTGGGCACCAGCTGCATACCACTGTGGCCCTTTGACTACGTGTACAGCTACATCGCCTCCACCCCCGCCAGCTTCGTTGACGCGTCAGTGCCCCGCTCCTCCTCGCCCTTTCCTCCTCCTCCCTGCTGGTTGTACTTGCTTCTGTTTTCGTATGTTACGCGTGTGCATATGCCTGTACGTCACTGAGTGCATATATATGCCTGTACGTCACTGAGTGCATATGCCTGTACGTCACTGAGTGCATATGCCTGTACGTCACTGAGTGCATATGCCTGTACGTCACTGTGAGTGTCACTGTGATTGTCACAGGGCATGCATTTGAAAGTGTAAAGGGAGGTCCCTGCAAAGAGGCCACATGGTTCTCCCCAAAGGCTTGACGCATCACACCACCCCCTCGTGCTGCTTCCCTCATCCGGATTCACCACCTATATGCTGCCCCACACTCCGCCTCATGCGATTGAACATGCAAAGCCCTGTTCCCCTCCTCCACCCCCTCTCCCATTCCCCACCGATCAGCTACTCGGACCCCTACAGCATGTCGTTTGGGCGGTACATCCCGCACATCTTCATGCCCGTCATCCGCCGCCACCACTTCCTCAAGGGCAACCAGGTGCGTGCGGCTCGCAGCTATACAACGGAGTTAGCAAACACAGCGTAACACTGTTACCATCCATATTGTGTTATTCCAGATGCCTTTAGCGTTCTTATTTTTCATGGTGTTGTGCTCTTGTGACTCCTGTAATGGTGAAGTTATCTCTTTATCCTTCGATGACGTCAATAATGTGACATCCACCGAACCGTGCATGTTCCTATAATTACCTTGCCTTGTCATTCACATCATCAATATGTCATTCCGCACACATCAATTCACGCACGCGCACGCTCTATTGGTGGTTGATGCACGTTCTATGGGCCATTGAATGCACAATCTACTGGTCATGGGATGCACACCACACCGCACCACACGGCATGGGGGCAGTGGTTCATCCTGCAGCGGCGGCATGCGGAGGCGGTGGTGAGGGACACGCTGCACTACACCCGCCACAACCTCAGCTGCGCCGTCAGTCCCCCCCACCCCCTCCTCGCCTCTGCCCTCTGCCCTCTGCCCTCTGCCCTCTGCCCTCTGCCCTCTGCTCCTCTGCTCCTCTGCTCCTCTGATCCTCTGCTCCTCTGCTCCTCTGTCCATCAACTGTCATTCATTGTGCTGCTATTCCAAATCATGCCACCCCTTGCTGCGTCCTGTATGAGCCATGTCGCATTCATCCCCTACATGCATGCTGTCCCATGTTCCACATGCTTCATGAGCGCCCCATGCCCCTTGCCCCTTGCTCCTTGCCCCATGCCCCATTCCCCTTACCCGAGGCCCATCCCATCACCCATGTCCCATGGCCCATCCTTGTTACCCCTGCACTTGTGTGCGTGCAGTTTCGGTTGCAGTGGGGCAAGCTGTGCTGTGCGGATGAGCACTACATTCAAACCTTCTTGCATGTCCGTCTCTCACACCACCCTCACACCTCTCTCACGCCTTGCTCACTTAGTCGCTCCCACCACCCGTGTGCACGCCTACCGTTGGCCAATCACTTCTTTCACATACCCCCTCATGCCATCTCGCTGCCATGCCTCCCCCTTCACCCCCCCTGCCACGCCCCACACACCATGCCCCCCTTGCCATGCTCCCCCCTGCAACCCCCCCTTCCCCCCCCCCCTTTTCAACATGCGGCTGCACAGATGACGGACCCACGTGGCATATCGCGCTACCCCACCACGTTCACGGACTGGAGTGCCAACGAGTGGCACCCCTCGCTCTACTTGGGGGCCAACATGACCGACCAAGTCATCACCACCATCAAGGTCCCCCGGCCCTATGCAGGCTACCTCTCATGCACATGCCTCGGCTCCTGTGCTCTCTGCTGCCCACAAGTTCACTCCCTCTCTCAGCAAGTTGTAAATGCTATGTTTCACCTGCCGTCTGCTCTGTCATCGTTCGCATCTCCCTGGATTTCGAATCCCCTTGACTTGCTATCTCCCTGGATTTTGAATCCCCTTGACTTGCTATCTCCCTGGATTTCGAATCCCCTTGACTTGCTATCTCCCTTCTCCACTGCCCTGCCTCCACTCCCTGCACGCGCACGGCAGACGGCAAGGCAGTTCATCACCTTCCGCTCATTCTGGCAAGACTTCAAATCCAACTATTCACATGTGCGTGCACTTCGTTTGTATGGCCATGCAACTGCTTGCATGGGTGTGCAATCTACATGATTATGCATGTCTTGTTGGCACCATGCATGTCTTGTTGGCACCATGCATGTGTTGTCGCCTTCCTTCACCACGCACCGCACACCTGCCGCTCCACTCCCCGGTCTCCTGCCAAGGTCCACTCCCGACCGATCCATCAACCACCCTCCCCTGTGTCCGACTGCGTCTCACCATTCCCCACCTGCCCCCTCTCCCTGCCATGTGCGCTGCACTACCACATGCACTATTGTATGCGCAGATAACCGACCCCACGGCACCTCACCCTCCTCTCGTGAGTCCTCCTCCACACACACTCTGCATGCTCCTCCCTCCTCGCCTCTCCCTCCTCATCCACCCGTGAATCGCTCGCTCCCAGGTGGCTCTTGAGACGACTCAAAGCCCGCCTCTCCCACTCCTCATCCACCCCCGAGATGCTCTCCCCATCAGGCGGTGGGCAACGGGCACTGTGTGCTGGCGGGGGAGCCGCGCAACTGCTTCCTCTTCGCGCGCAAGTTCCACCCCTCCGCGCTGCCCTTCCTCATGCGCAAGTCACAGCAGCTCCTCGGCTTCTAGGCCTGCCCCGCCCAACCACCTCTCTTAGTTAGTCGACTAAAAATATCGGCTGCCTAGGCAGGCACCACTCGTGCCTTGAGAGTAGCCTGGAGCATTTGAGTTGTCGTCTGCTGTATCAATCTAAAATGCCCGGTGATCTGTGATGAGGAATGTGTATGACAAAGAAGCATGTGTTTTATGTGTAAAAGTAGCATCGCCTGTCGTTTATGGCCCCGTTTTATTGGCTGCTGCTGCGACATGACCTCTGGGTAACAGGGTGATGTCAAGATAGCAAGCAGAAGTTAGAACAGAGAAGAGGGTTTGCACTAGCAGGCAGTTGAGTACTGTCAAATGTTAATGTTATGATAGGCTGCAGTGAGGTACTCCCTAGAGAGTATAGCTTTTGTAGGATTCCTATTTGTACCCTTGCAAACCCTAATTCCAATCATTCCGTTGCATTCACTTTCTGAGATGGTATCACGAGTAGGTTTAGAATCCTTGCCTAGCCTAGCCTACCTCGCGCCCTCCACGCCCTAGTGCGTCTCCGCGCCTTACGCGCTCTCTGTCACGTGCCCTAGCGCCCTCCGCGCCCTTGCGCCCTCCGCGCTCTAGAGCGCCTCCGCGCCTTACGCACCCTCCTCCGCGCCCTAGCCTCGAGTAACGCGGCCTCCGCGCCCTCCGCGCCATCCGCGCCCTCCGTAACGCGCCCTCCGCGCCCTCCGTAACGCGCCATCCGCGCCTCCGCGCCTAGCCCCCCCCCTACGCGCCCTCCACGCCCTCCGTATCGCGCCTCCGCCCTAGCCCGTCGCGTAACCCGTGGCCCCTGCCCCAGCCCGTCGCGTCGCCCGTGCGCCCTGCCCTAACCCGTCGCGTAGCCCGTGCGCCCTGCCCTAGCCCGTCGCGTAGCCCGTGCGCCCTGCCCCAGCCCGTCACGTCGCCCATGCGCCCTGCCCCAGCCCGTAACGTCGCCCGTGCGCACTGCCCCTAGCCCGTGCGCACCCGTGCGCCCTGCCCCTAGCCCGCCGCGTCGCCCCGCCCCGCAGGTAGCGCGCCTCCCGCAGAAATCATGCCCCGCAGGGAGCGCGCCCCGCGGGTAGCGCGCCCCGCAGGCAGCGCGCCGCGCGGGTAGCGCGCCCCGCGGGTAGCGCGCCCTGCGGGTAGCGCGCCCCGCAGGCAGCGCGCCCCGCGGGTAGCGCGTCCCGCAGGCAGCACACCTTGCAGGCAGCGCGCCCCGCAGCGCTTTAGCGCCAGAAAATAAAATTAATTAATTAAACCCTTAAAAAAAAGGGGGGGGTTCAGGGTGGGGGGCTGCAACTGTCGCCCGCGTTCCTGCTTGCCGGACGACCTGCACAGTTCCCTACCTCCCGCAGCCGTCAGTACTGCAGCCCCTTTGTCGCACGTACTTTCCACTGCCACTGGCTCCACTAGCGGCAGCCGACAGCCGCACTTACAGTCTCTAGCTCCAGCCGTTCTCACTCCAGCCGTTCTAGCTCCAGCCACTCCTAGCTCCAGCCGTGCCTAGCTCCAGCCGTTCTCGCTCCAGCCGTTCTCGCTCCAGCCGTTCTAGCTCCAGCCGTTTCAGCTCCAGCCGTTCCAGCACCGGTCGTTCCTCGCCTAGTTTCACCTCGCGCTCCTAGTTGTTCTCGTGGCCGTCCCTAGCTCCTGCCGCTCCTAGCCTTTATCATGGCGTCCACTAGGATTCTCCAGCAGCAGGGACAGCAGCAGCGGCAGTTTCAGCAGTGGCACCCGCAGCAGCAGTGGCGCCCTCAGCAGCAGCTCTGCCCTCAGCAGTTGTGGCGCCCTCAGCAGCCGTGGCGGCCTCGCGGTTCGGGTAGCGTTGGCTGCAGCAGCGGCCCAGGCGGCTTGGGGGCTCGTCGCGGTGGCCGCGACGTCGGCCCCTGCCAGTACCGGATCCTGACCGGCCCTGGTGCTGGCACTACCTGCTGGCGTCCTGACCACTCTGCACCGCGCTGCTACAGTCGCCTCGACGACCTATACCGTGAGCGTTTTGGGCCTGAGTCGGCTCCCCCGATCTGGCCCGGTTTGTTTCGTAGTGGTTACCCTGTGTTTGATATGTCTATGGATGCTGTTTATTCTGTCACGTACGGATCTCTTGGCTTGCGTGTACCTAGCTTAGGACCTTTGCCTGTTGCTACTGTAGGTACTTGTGCTTTTAGTGTAGGTGCTTGTGTAGTCACTAGCCCAGCCGTGACGACTGTTGTTGCGTCGCTCTCCTTCACGCTGGACTCCGGCGCGTCCCAGTGCTTCTTTCGCGACCACACCACTGTCACACCTCTTTCGGCTCCAGTCCCAGTTGCCCTGGCTGATCCTACTTCAGGACCAGCAGTTGCTTGCAGCTCGACCACTCTCCCGTGCCCAGCTGTCCCCTCTGGTTTCCTCACTGGTCTCTACATCCCCTCGTTCTCTCGAAACTTGGTGGGTGTTGGATACCTTCAGGACCGGGGGATCACAGTCACTTTTCCTGCGCACGGGAGGACTGCGATCTGTACGGACTCTTCCACCAGGGCAGTTCTTGCCACGTTCACCAGAGAGCCCCACTCAGGTCTCTTCGTTCTGCACACTCCGCCCCCGCAGGTAGCTGCGTCTGGTCAGGTTGCTTCGTCCCCCCCGGTAGCAGAGTCCGGTCCAGTTGCAGTGTCTAGTCAGGTCACGCTGTCTAGTCCAGTCGCGGCGTCCTGCTCCTGTCGGTCCCTCACCCACCGGACCATCTTGTGGCACCACCGCCTTGGCCACCCGTCGATCCCCCGACTCCGCGGGATGACCACTCACGGGGCTGGTCACCGGTCTCCCACGCACCTTTCCGTCGCTCCCCACCTCCCTTGCTCCCTCTTGCACTCCTTGCGTCGCCGGTCGCTTACGCGCCACTCCCCACTCCTCCTCCCTTCGTCCGGCCACCGCTCCCTTCGAGACCCTCCACTTGGACGTCTGGGGCCCTGCCCCGACGCAGGGTTCTGGGAGGGAGCGTTACTTTCTGGTGGTCGTCGACGACTACTCCAGGTACACCACAGTGTTCCCTCTTGCGAAGAAGTCCGAGGTGACTGCTACGCTGATCAGGTGGCTCCTAGCTACTGAGGGCACTCGTGGTCGTCGAGTCAGTTGTCTCCACTCCGACCGTGGGGGCGAGTTTCGCTCCGGCATTCTCGGCGGATTCTGCGGCGAACAGGGCATCACATAGTCCTGGACGCTGCCAGAGTCCCCACAGCAGAATGGGGTTGCTGAGCGCCGCATAGGCTTGGTCATGGACATCGCCCGCACATCCATGATCCATGCCCGTGCGCCCCATTTTCTGTGGCCCCACGCGGTTCGCTACGCCGCACACCAGCTGAACCTCCAGCCGCGTGTCTCGCGGCCCGAGGCTTCACCGACCAGTCTTTGGACTGGTTCCCCTGGTGTTGGGTCGGCCTTTCGCGTCTGGGGCTGCCTTGCGTTTGTTCGCGACACCTCCGCGGACAAGCTCTCGGCACGCGCCGTCCCCTGTGTCTTCCTTGGTTTCCCAGTGGACTCTGTCGACTGGTCCTTTTACCACCCGTCCCTCCACCAGTTCCTAGACTCCCGTGACGTCCGGTTTGACGAGTCTGTGTCCTACTACACCCGGTACCCCTGTCGAGGTCTCCCGGTACCCCCTCCCCCCCTTTTCCTAGCACCCTCTCCTCCTCCTGCTCCTGCTCCTCCGGTACCCCCTCCCCCCCCTGGTCCTGCCCCGTCTGGTGTGTCCCACGCTACCCCTCTACCCTCGGTCGCGCGTCAGGTAGCGTCTCCCTCCCCGCAGTCCTCCTCACAGTCCCCTCAGCAGCCTTCGGCACTTCCGCGACAGGTTCCTGTGGACTTGGTTGGTGTTGGAGCTGGAGGTGCAGCTGCTGGCGGTGCGCGGTCTGGGGGTGCTCGTTCGCGGGGTGCTGGAGCTGGAGGGGCTGGCGCAGGTGGCGCTCGCTCTGGGGGTGCTGGAGCTGGAGTTGCTGGCACTGGGGGTGCTAGTTCTGGGGGTGCTGGGGTTGGAGGTGCTAGCACTGGAGGTGCTAGTTCTGGGGGTGCTGGAGTTGGAGGTCCTGACAGTGGAGGTGGTGGTTCTGGGGGTGCTGAGTCTGAGGAGACTGGAACTGGAGACCCTGGTTCTGCGGAGTCCACTCCGCCTCCCCACCGCCACGACACGCGTCTCCAGGCTGCCCGTCGGCGTGAGCGTGAGGAGCAGGAGCGGTTGGAGAGGGAGCGACAGGAGCTGAGGGTGCTGGACCTTTTGGAGCAGCAGCGACAGCAGCAGCAGCAGCAGCAGCAGCCGCAGCCACCGCCGCAGCAGCAGCAGCCGTAGCCGCCACCGCAGCTTCCTCTGGAGCGGCAGTTGTTCTCACCTGTGAGTGGCCTGCGGGCCCTTGGCCTTTCCTCCTCTCCTCCTGTCCGCTCCCAGTCTCCTCTTGTGTTTGTTCCTCCGTTGCCTCCTCCTGACGACCGTCCGGCGGTCTGGTCTTCTCCTCCTCCTCAGTCTCCTCCTCCCTCTGTCCGTCGCGACTTGATCACTCGTTGTCCTCCGCGTGCTCGTCACTCGTCCCCTGTTACTGACCTCCACACTGCCCTCCTTTGTTCGTCTCGTCGTCGTTCTCCTTCTCCTGTGTCCGTTCTCCCGTCTCCTCCTCCGTCCTCTCTACCAGCCCTCCCCACTCCTATCTCTGACTACTACCGCGCTGTTCGTCCTGTTGCCGCACGTGTCCTCGCCACTCTTGTCACCGACTCTCGTTTCCCTCCGTCGTCTGCCTCGGCTCTTACTGCCGCTGTCGCTGAGTTTGCTGCCGCCAGCCGCCTTGACTACGCCACCCGTGTGGTGCCAGCTCCTCCCTACCGTCCTCTGTCCGTCGGGGGTGGGTTTGCCCTTGGGTGTGACGTCCTAGAGGACAGAGAGTCTGAGCTGGAGTACTGGGCAGCCGCTTCTCCCTCTGTGTGTGCCATGCTGCTCTCCCCTGAGGGAGACCCCGACGCCCTTGACATACCGACTCCTCGCACTTACCGCGAGGCAGTGTCAGGGGCGTGGGCCTCTCAGTGGAAAGCGGCTATGGACTCAGAGTTGGCGTCTTGGAGATCCACAGGCACCTACGTCGACGCAGTTCCCCCTCCCAGGGCGAACGTAGTCGATGGCATGTGGCTCTTCAAGGTGAAGCGGCCGCCTGGAGCACCGCCGGTGTTCAAGGCGCGCTACGTGGCTAGCGGCTTCAGTTAGCGTGAGGGAGTTGACTTCTTCCAGACCTTCGCCCCGACCCCGAAGATGACTACTCTTCGGGTGTTACTCCACATAGCAGCGCATCGAGACTATGAGCTGCACTCCCTCGACTTCTCCACTGCGTTCCTCCAGGGCCGACTGCACGAGGAGATCTGGCTGCGCCGTCCTCCTGGCTTCACTGAAACCTTCCCACCTGGGACCCAGTGGAGCCTGAGGCGACCAGTCTACGGTCTCCGCTAGTCGCCCCGTGAGTGGCACGACACTCTTCGCTCCACGCTTCGTGACCTTGGGTTCAACCCGTCCTCCGCCGACCCGTCGCTGTTTGTTCGAGCGGGTTCTACTCCTTTCTTTATCCTCGTCTACGTCGACGACTTGGTGTTTGCTACAGCAGACAGGGCATCCCTAGCTCAGGTGAAGTCCGAACTGCAGAAGAGACATAAGTGCACTGACCTGGGTGAGCTGCAGCGCTACCTTGGCCTGCAGATCACCCGGGACAGAGCCGCTCGCACCATCACACTGACGCAGTCACACATGGTGGAGCAGGTCCTTCGGCGGTTCGACTTCCAGTTCTCCACCACACAGCCCACTCCTCTTGCTGTTGACCACAGACTCATGGGCCCCTTTCCTGACGAGCCCTTTGAGTCCAGTGGACCCTACGCAGAGCTGGTGGGCTGCCTCATGTACCTGATGACTTGTACTCGACCGGACCTCGCCTTTCCCCTCAGCATCCTTTCTCGCTTTGTTGCGACTGGGAGACACCGTCCTGTCCACTGGACAGCTGCTGTGAGGGTGGCGAAGTACCTGGCGACTACATCAGGCATGGGGCTTGTGCTTGGAGGGACTCAGCCAGTGGCGTTGACTGGTCACTGTGACTCTTCCTACGCTGACGACGTGGAGACTCAGCGCTCGACTCAGGGTTACTGCTTCAGTCTGGGAGCTGGTGCTGTGTCGTGGAGGTCTACACGGTCGTCGTCTGTGGCTACTTCCAGTGCAGAGGCAGAGATCTACGCAGGTGCCATGGCGGCACAGGAGCTTCGCTGGTTGACCTTCTTGCTCGCCGACCTTGGTGAGCGGCCTCGCTCTGCACCGACCTTGTACGCTGACAACAAGGCCATGATCCTCCTGTGTCGAGAGCCTCGACTGGAGAGCAGAGTGAAGCATATTGACGTGAGGTACTTCCTCCTGCGAGAGCTGCAACGACGCGGTCAGGCACGTCTGGACTTTGTGGCCTCAGAGGCCAACACTGCAGACGTCTTCACCAAGGCCTTGGCGCTTGGTGACCACCACAGGTTCTGTGTGCAGTTGGGGCTTGTTGAGGTAGGCCCTCGGTTGCTGTAGTCCTGTTGCTTGCTCTGCTTGTTGTGCTTTGTATTTATATCCTAGTGAACTCTTGAACTGGCCTTGTGGCCGCTTGCTTGCGCTCGGAATTTGTGTGGTGTCCTTGAGATCCACCCTGAGCTTGCCTTGGTTCTTGCTTTGACTGGTCTTGTGACCGTTTGTTCACCTTGCTTGCTTTGATGCCCCTCACTTAGCCTATGGGGGTGTGTCAAATGTTGAACATTGATATGATAGGCTGTAGTGAGTTGCACTCTAGGGGGTACAGCTTCTAGGGTTGCTTATTTGTACCCCATTCGTTTCTATTCCAATCATTCCGTTGCATTCTACTCTTGAGACTACCAGCCAATCAACGTACAAGCTGCTGCCAACACACGCGGAAACCAGAGGGATTTCCCGTGCGGTTCGGGTAAAAACCGGTAACGTGGGGATAAGGGGGGGAACGGATGTTCGGCGATGCATGTATCCTCTGTACAGAGTAAAATCGGTATCTGTAAAAGAAACACTGGGACATCAGAGGGCCTAACAAGACTATGACAAATCAGAGAAAACATAGGTAACTCTCAAAAAAATTACCCAGAGGTACAGAGTGACCTTGCTAAAACCACTCTGATTTTCAGAGAAACAGAGTGATTTACACTGATAAAATAAGCCCTGCCACTCTGATCTCCTGAAAAAGAGGCCTGCATGTTCCTCAAGCATACTATAGTGATCCATTTGTTCCTTGCAAGAGAGAACAAAACCTCAGTGTACACAATCGGCCAGCAATCCAACAAAACCCTACAGGGACCCTATTCCCTTTACAACCTTACGGTTACGGCAGCCACGTTTATACCTCACTACACAACCCTCCCCAGACATACACCTAGCGCAAGAGCCCCCGTGCTTCACTACTCGAGCCAGAGCGAGGGCTTGCCGCGGCCTCGCCGGAGGCGGTCGGCGATGAGGAAGGCGAGCTCGAGGCTCTGGGAGGCGTTGAGGCGCGGGTCGCAGTGCGTGTGGTAGCGCGAGGACAGGTCGTCAAAGGTGACCTCCTTGGTGCCGCCCACACACTCCGTCACGTTCTGCCCCGTCATCTCCAGGTGCACCCCCCCTGGGTGCGTGCCCAGCTCCTCATGCACGTCAAAGAAGGCCCGCAGCTCCGCCTGATGGGGGATGAGAGGTGTTGGTGAGGCAGGTGAATAAGTGAGGGGAGGGAACATGAGCCGGGTGTAACCCGAGAGTATTTCCCTTCCAGGATTGTCAAGCGGAGGCAATCAACCTTCCAAGAACCCACTAAAATGCAGAGATACAACTGCACATCCCCACACACTCACATGCAAGCACAATCATGTACGCACACACACACACACCCCCCCTTAGCTCACCCGGATGGAGTTGAAGTCGCGGGTCTTGTAGCCGTTGGGCGCCTTGATGGTGTTGCCGTGCATGGGGTCCGACACCCACGTCACCACCACCCCCTCGCGCTCCACCGCCTGCACCAGCGCCGGCAGCTTCTCGCGCAGCTTCTCCGCGCCCATGCGCACGATCACTGTCAGGCGGCCGGGGCG
The DNA here is from genome assembly GCA_947471745.1 of Closterium sp. Naga37s-1. Lineage (NCBI taxonomy): Eukaryota > Viridiplantae > Streptophyta > Zygnematophyceae > Desmidiales > Closteriaceae > Closterium > Closterium sp. Naga37s-1. The sequence goes on from CANJKZ010000167.1 coordinate 1,027,741, forward strand.
GTTGTCAGGGTTGAGGATGCGGCACACCTCCACCAGGTCCTGGGGGGGCATCTTGTCACTCACCTGCACCAGGGACAGAGCAAGATGCACAGAGGATAAGAGCCAGCTCGCATGGCACAGTGGTTGGGGTTGAAGCGGGGATAGGGAAGAGGGGGGAGGAGATGCTTTGAAGGCACTGGCGCGGTCACGGTGCGCCTCACGACTGGCACTCCACTAACGGCACCACGGCACGCTCAACAATCTCTTGCTCTACTGCAGCTGCCAGCCAATCCCCACCCCCACCCCCAACACATTCCACGCTGGGACTGCCGCTGCCGCTGCTGGGCGTGGCATAAAGCCCATGAGAGTGAGCGCTCATGTGATGCCCGAGTGCGTGGCAGGGCGCGCACCTTGATGCCGAGGGGGTTGGCGACGCCTCGGAGGAATTCAATGTGAGCGCAGTCCAGCTGCCTTGTGCGCTCGCCCACCCAGATGAAGTGCGCCGAGCAGTCGTACCTGGTGTGGTGTGCACGGCGGGTGAGGGAGGGGAAAGGGGGAGAGGGTGGCGCGGGGGGGGGATAGGAGGAGAAATGCGCGGAGGATTGAGGGGGTGGGGGAGCGGGGTAGCGCGGTTCAGTATAGGGGTGGCGGGAGCTATGCTTTGAGGTGCTTTGAGCGTGTTTTCTCAACCACCCAGGTGCACGCACACCACTGTTTCGCGCATTCCTACCCAAACAACTGTTCTCTGCACCGAGACCACGAGTTGCGTCCTTGCCACCTCAGATGCGCTCGCACTAGCAGTTCGGGAATTCTCAAGTGGAGCGGCAGGCCGCGAGAGGATGGGCGGCATGTGAGGAGAGGGCGGGCGGCAAGTGACGAGAGGCGGGCGGTGGGCAACAAGAGAATGGCGGGGGGGTGAGGAGAGGATGGGTTGGGTGGGAAGCTGACCAGCGGCCGGTGGTGGAGTCGATGCGGGTGAGCGCCTGCTCGTAGGGCAGCAGCAGGCACTCGTGGCTGGTGAAGAAGTCGGTGGAGCGCATGCTCGGGTGCTCCGCCGTCAGCCCGCACGCCGCCATGAACCCCAACGCCTCGTCCACGCGCGACGCCAGCTCCTCGTACCTGCACGCGTGCGCGCGCCCAGGGAGGGGGAAGGAGGAACGGGGGTAGAAAGGGATGGTAGGGGGAGAAGGGGGTCTCAGGGGATGAGTCAGGAAGTCGTTTTGAGAAGGAGGTGAATGGAAAGTGGATACGTGCACATGGTGCCAATGGAGCCAAGGCTGTGTGGTGTAGTGCGTGTCCAGCACATGCTGTCACGACTCTAACGCACGCTGGCGCGCTGTGCCCCGCGCATGCAGGTGCGCACCCTATCGCATGCTGGCGCGCTGGGCGGCTGAGCAGCCAAGTGGTTCGTGACGACGAGGCGTGCAAGGGGCGGCTTTGCCAAGTGGACTGTAGTGGGGACCATTGGGAAGGCCTCCTCGTTTCACAGAAGCATGTCACCTGTCCGCAAACTACTCTCATTTTTCCTTCAATTCTTGAAGAAGAAGGTTGTCTTCACTCGAATTTATTGAAACGCCGCCCAGTCAACCCGTTGCTGCAGCGCGTCTCGGCCTCCCACGCACGAAGACCAACGCCACCTCGCCTTAAATCAGCGCCGTCTACTTGTGGTTCGTTCAGCTCACAGCACGGCCTAGTGTCCCTGCTAAGTGAAGCTACTAGCAGCCCCCCTGGATGCCTGCCGGCTCACCTGGACGTCTGGCATCTCCGTTTCAAGAAACTCTGGCGAAGGTGGTATGAACGAGCATCGCGATGGCACAAACCTTGACTCAGGGGTTACTCCTGCGCGCCATTACTATCGACCTGCTTGCGCGACTCAACTCGACGGTACCGACTCAACAAAAGGTCTGCGCGAAACAACAGCCCCAACTAGCGGAGGGAGCCAACGACTTGCCAAATCGCGAACTCCAACACACTCATTGGGACGCCAAGACTGACCTGGAGGCCTGCTCCTGGTCCTCCATGAAGGCGAGCTCCCACTTGCTCACGCGCTCCATCGCCGCGTACCCGCCCGTCGCGAACGCGCGCAGCAGGTTCAGCGTCGCCGCCGCCTGGCTGTACGCCTTCACCAGCCGCTGCGGGTCGGGCACGCGCGATTCGGGTGTGAACGCGTCGCCGTTGATGTTGTCGCCGCGGTACGACGGCAGGCTGACGTCGCCGCGCGTCTCCATGGGGTCGGAACGCGGCTTGGCGAACTGCCCCGCCATGCGCCCCACCTGCCCTCGGGGATGCCGCGGAGGGGGGTGAGGAGGGGAAGGGGGGAGGGGGAGGCGAAGGTTTGCGGAGATTCCGGATCCACAACCGCAGCGACAGACTGGGAGAAGCGACAGATTCAAAAGAAAAGGGTACAACTTCAGAATCTACGGAAGGCATAGACATTGTATTGGGGGTCGATGAGTGACAAAAAAGGTCGCTGCGATGTTCGCGGTGCTGCCAGCGTGATGGCACGATAAGGCGACGACGTTAGAGCGTCGACCGACAAAGGTAGGGTTTCGGAACTGCTACTAGCGTCTTGGTCTGTAACGCTATATTATCTTATTTTTCGAATCGCCTCGCAAGACTTCGACTTGTGCTTCTCCAGGCATCTACGCGCGACTCACATGAGCGACTGTCATATATCCGCGTATGAGACTGACAGCACCTACGCGACCCTGACCCTGATGACTAGATGCAACTTGACGACGCCATCTCACCTTGATAACGTCAGCTCACCTGGATGACGTCAGCTCACCTTGATGACGTCAGCTCACCTTGATGACGGGCATCTGGCCGCCGAAGGTGAGGACGACGGCCATCTGCAGCAGCACGCGGAAGGTGTCGCGGATGTTGTCCGCGCGGAACTCCTTGAAGCTCTCCGCGCAGTCGCCGCCCTGCCGGGGGGACGCGGAGGCGAGTCAATGAAGCCGGGGACGGGAAAGAGGCGGAGCAGCCACAAGAGGGAAACAGGGGAAGCGGGAAGCGGAGGGACAAGGATGGAGATCCAAAAAGGAAGGAAATATTACATCTTTGGCTGAATGACACTTCCAAACGAACGTGACGGATCGAGGGCGCTGACCGAAAGAAAAGACGCAGCCGTCCACAGGAAATCCCTGCTCAAGCTCAAGCTCGCCAAAACGCGGTCGCCAGTCACGTCCTCACCTGCAGCAGGAACGCCTTCCCCAGAGCCGCCTCCCCCAGCTTCTCCTCCAGTGCGCGCGCCTCCCCCGCGAACACCAGCGGCGGGCAGCGCTCGAGCTCCTCGAGCGCCGCCGCGAGCGCCGCCTTGTCGGGGTAGTCCGGCTGCTGCCACGCCTTGCGCGTCTGCCAGCTCCCCGGCGACCACGGCTCCGCCGCGCTCGACGACGCTTTAGGCACCGTCAGCGGCGGCTCGGCCGCCTGCACGCATCGCGGCGCGAGCTGCGCGTGCGACGGAGCGCGAGATGCGGGAGACCTAACGGGCAGCGACTGCGCAATGTGCGACTTGCTGCCGAGGGCCCGCGGAGTGAGCGCCGTGATTGATGAGGAGCCCGTTGCCGCCTTGGGCAATAGAACAGCGTTTAGACTGGCCATTGCGCGCTGCGGTAAAGTACAGCTGACAGCCCGATGGCAGGTACGGCGTGACAAAGCCAAGGTTGGGTGAAGGGAAGGTACGACGGTACAGAGGTGAGTGCGTCTATTCAGGCTGATGGGGCTGTCTCCGCTCTGCACGAGACGAGTTTGAATGAGGAAAGTGAAAAGGCCCGAGGGGAGGACAGAACAGTTATTACAGGCTTGGGTGTGGAATCGGGAGGGCTTTACGGAGGTGAATGGGGGGGTTGGACGGGAGGGGGAATTCCCCCCGTTATTTGTGACAGAGGCTTCGACGGGAAGTGGCCTCAACCCAAACTGCAGCGCCGCTGCCTGCGCGCCCAAGGGCGCAACTACTCTGGCGGAACGCGCTCGAGACGGTCGGCAGCATGGGCGGGTTTCCTCCGCACCTTGGTGCTAGCGCTTGCACCCTTCCCCCCACACCTTGAGAAACGAAAGGCGTCTTGTAGCATCGCACACCCGCAGGGAAACACCGCCCAGATCTTTCCGCAGCAGATTGTTTGTGGGGGAAGCTCAAAGATGCCAGTCCGACGTGGACGCCCGCAGCCTCGATGTTGGGTCGTGGGTGGGGCAAACGACTGCCAACGAGCCAGCTAGTCACGATTCCGTCTCCACGTGGTAGGCGCCAGAGCTGCTTTCCTCAGGAAAAGCGCCGCTGGGATAAATAAGAGCTCTCCCTAAATGAATTGTCACTAACAATGTCCACATAACACAAACAAAAATAAAGGAAAATCGAAATGAAAAACTATTGCTTTCTGTTACGAGTGCAATTGAGTGAACGAGCGAGAATTGCACTATCGAAGCAAGAGTACAATGAGCGAAGGCATGAGCGAAGAATATATAGCGAAACTACAGTGGTAACGGTAAAGTGGGAAATTGAGGTGCGCTACGGGCCTAGCGCCGAGGTTTGGAGAATTGTCGAGGCGGAGGTCCGGAGCGCGGGTTACCAACCGAACCGTTAGGTTGGGTCGTGTCGTGAACAGTGGCGGGAGTCGTGGTCGAGGCGAGTGTCGTGAATGGGTAACGTGCATGGATGGGTGCTGATGGCGGGAACGGTTATGTACGCGGTAAGCAGGGACGCGAAGTAAGGAAAAGGAATTTTCCTTACACTACCCCCCTCCCCAAGGAGGCCCCTCTTACGAGAGCGCGTGTACATCTCGGAAGTTTCGGCTGCGCAGATACTCAGTGAGGACAGGGTGATTCTCAATTCTATCCAAGGGGACCCAGTTGTCTTCGGTGGGCGTGCGGTCTTTCCAGCGGATCAGGAATTCGATTCTGCGGGCTCCCCGTGGGTCACAAACTCGATGGCTCAGTATTTTCTCAGGCGTGATGATTGGCTCAGTCGGCGGTCGTGTCATGCTGGCGGGGCGGTTGCGAGGCAGTTGGCTGGTGGATGGCACGTATGGGCGAAGCAGGCTGACGTGGAATGACGGACTGACGTACCAGTCAGCAGGGAGGAGGAGATGGGCGGTGACGGGTATGATCATGTGGCTGATGCGAAATGGCCCGCAATATCGGGGGCGGAGTTTTGGGGTGATGGGCAGGCGGAGGTTTTGAGTGTCGAGTAGAACTAGGTCGTCTGGCTGGTAAGTGACAGGTCGGCGGTGGCGGTCGGCGTTGCGTTTAGCGATGATGTTTGATTTTTTTATTGCTTCGGCTGCTCGGTTCCGTGCTGCTTGCAGTATTTCTGCGAACTGTTGCGCGCGTGGGACTGGGTTGTCGGGATTCAGGGTCATAGGTACTGTGGGGTCTTGTCCGTAGTTCAGGTAAAACGGTGACTGTTGGGTCGTGGCGGATGGCGAGTTGTTGTATGCGAATTCGATGAGTGGCAGTTGCTGTTCCCACGTGGTCGGGTCGTCGCACGTGGCCCGGATGAGCTGTTCCATGGTCTGATTTGTCCGTTCTGTCTGTCCGTCGGTTTCGGGGTGGTATGATGAACTGAACTGCAGTCGCGTGCCGAACTGCTGCCACAGGTTCCGCCAGAAGTTGCTGGTGAATTTCGTGTCGCGGTCGCTGATGATCGCTGCTGGTATCCCGTGTAATCGAACGATGGTGGCGATGAAGAGGCGAGCTGTTTCTTCGGCTATGATTGATTTCTTGCATGCTGCAAAGTGTGCCATTTTCGTCAGCCGATCGACGACGACCAAGATCGCGTCGTTCCCACTTGCTCCAGCCGGTAACCCCGTGACGAAGTCCATCGTCACCTGCTGCCAAGCACGCTCTGGGGGTGGTATCGGCGCAACTGTCCTGCCGGTCGTTGTCGTGACGACTTCATGATCTGGCAGGTGGGACACGATGCCACGTGTCGTTGCACGTCGGTCAGCATCTCGGGCCAATAGTAATACCGCTGCAGCTGCTGCCGTGTTTTCTCTACCCCGAAATGTCCCGAGGTAACTCCGTCGTATGCCTCCTGTAACAGTAATTCCCGTAGCAGTGTGTACCCTGGTACCCAGATGCGGTCGGTCCCGGCTTTTACATAATAGACTCCCTTGGCTGCTGCGAACTGCTGCGAATTTCCTCCTGTGAAGAATGGGTCCGTTTGGTACCCGTGGGTAAATAGTCCTGTCAGTAGCGGGCTGGTCTGGGCGAGTAGTATCGCGTGGATTTGGGCAGTGGGGCGGGTCAGTGCGTCAGCGATGTTGGATGCTCCCTTTTTGTAGGTGACCGTGTAGTGGAAGTTTGACTCGAGGAAATCGAGCCAGCGGATCTATCGTGGGTTGAGGTGGGGCTGTGCGCGGAGGTACTGTAGGGATCGGTGGTCTGTCCGTACTGTCACGTCTGCGCTGGTCAAGTAACAGCGCCACACCTTGAACGCATGCACGATTGCGAGCATTTCGCGGTCGTGTATCGGGTAATTTTTCTCGGGCGGATGCAGCTTTCGTGACTCGTAGGCGATGGGCTGTAGGCCGTTGCCGAAATCCTGTAGCAGTACGGCTCCAATGGCGATGTCGCTTGCGTCGGTTACGACTTCGAAGGGGCGGTGTAGGTCAGCGATGCGCAGTACGGGCGGTGAACAGAGAACAGTTTTCAGGGCAGAGAAGGCAGCATGCTCTTTCTCCCCCCACGTAAAAGGGACCCCCTTCCGCAGCAGATCCGTCAGTGGGGCTGTTAATTGCGCCATGTCGGGGACGAACCGACACACGTAATTAACGAACCCTAAAAAACTCTGCAGCTCCATGATATTTGTCGGGGGGTGCCACGCTTTGACCGTGTCCAGCTTCTTTGGGTCGATTTCAACCCCAGCCTCCGAAATAACGTGTCCTAAAAATTCTAACCTGTCCTGAAAAAACTCGCACTTGGAACCCTTGGTCAGTAGTCTGTGTTCGTCTAAAACTTTAAACACGGCTTCCAGATCTGCTAAATGCTGCTGCTTATCACGACTGTAGACTAGGATGTCGTCGAGATAAACTATCACGCATTTCTCTAAAAGTGGCCTAAACGCCTCGTTCATGGTCATCTGAAATGTTGCCGGTGCGTTGGTCAACCCGAATGGCATCACGGTGTACTCGAATGACCCGTACCTAGTCCTAAATGCTGTCTTGGCGCAGTCTGATGGTTCGACCCGAATCTGATGGTATCCTCCCCGTAAATCTATTTTCGAAAAAAACCCGTGCTGTTCGCAGTTGGTCGATCAGTTCGTCAGCGCGGGGAATGGGGTATCGCGACTTGACTGTTACCCGGTTCAGTGCTCTGTAATCGATGCACATGCGAAACCCTCCGTCTTTTTTCGATGTGAACAGTATCGGTGCGGCGAACGGTGACGAGCTCGGTCGGATGATTTTTTTCTCTAACAGGTAGTCTAACTGCTTCCTCAGCTCATCGAGCTCGGGCTGTGTCAGCCGGAACTGTCGCTGTACGGTTGGCTGTGCCCCGGGTTCTAACTCTATGCGGTGGTCGTGTGCTCGCTGAGGTGGCAGTCCCTCCGGTAAGTCGTCGGGAAAAATCCCCGGGTACCGTTTCAATAGCTCCTGCAGTTCTGGCGGTACCACTGTCAGCAGTTTCTGAAAATCACTCGGCTGCTCTGCTTCTCCTATCAATGCTATATCCACTGCGTACACGTCAGCTCCAGCGGCGACAGCCCGTTTCATCGTGATGGCGTTGACGTGGACCGTTGAAGACTCGGGCGACTGCCAGCGTGGTAGCGACACCCAGTTACCGCTACTTCGCACAGTGCAGCTACCCGTCGTCCAGTCAATTCGCGGGTTATACCGTCGCAACCAATCACGTCCCAGTAAAATGTCGTGCCCATCCAGTGTCGTCGCGAGCATTCCCTGTGTAAAACCGAAGTTCCCTCCGCAGCGGACCTTTACTCTCTCCACTTTTTCCCGTATGGCCAGTGGTGTGCCGTCAACTAAGCGTGCGTCTATCTCCGGTAAACACTGACTCAGTGTCAGTTGTAGTTTTCGTGCGGTCGCGGTATTAACTAAGCTGTGACTTGCGCCTCCTTCGATAAAAATCTTCACTGCTGCTCCCTGTATTTTTCCGTGAATCAGTACTGGGCAATCCGTCGCTGTACCCACCTTATTCATCCGAGCCCGATCGATAGCGTGAATCGGTACTGTGACTCGGTGAGGGTCGGTGTGGTTGGGCGAGCAGGCAGTCTCGTCAGTAGTTGGCCCGATTCCTACTGACTGCTGGCGTTTCCCTGCCTTAGAGACTCCCTCCCCTGCTCTGCTCCACGGCGCCTCAGCTCCTCTGGGCACTCACTCTTACGATGGCCCGGCCTATTGCAAGCGAAGCAGCGCCCCTTAAACGGCGCGGCAGCTGCGTTCGTCGCAACAGCGTGTACAGTGGCGTGCTCGATTGGTCCCCGAGGGCGATGTCCGTAGTAGGACCCCGGTCTCGGACGGCGTAAAATGTCGATTTTCTCGGCGAGCGCGAGAATCTCGTTGAAATTCGAGAGTCCGCGTAGCATGATTTTGTGCGAGATGTCCGGCTTCAGCCCGCCGACGTAACGGTCCACCCGCTCCGCTTCGTGCATATAGCCGACTTGCTCGCATAATGCGAGAAAACCGCTCGTGTAGTCTTGGACCGATCCGAGCTGCCGCCAAGTACGCAGTTTCTGACGCGCTGAAATAGAAGCCGCGATCGGTTCGAAGCGCGCCCGAAGCCCTGCGCACCACGCATCCCACGTGTTGTATTGGGCGGTTTCGCAGAATGAACTCCAGGTGACAGCTGGGCCCGTGGGCCCTTCCTCTTGCGACGGTGGCTCGTAGGCACGTGGCGACGTCACGATGACTCGCCACAAGTCCATGGCGGGGCCCCTCAGCAGCGAGACGGCGTATCTGGTCTTCGCTGCGTCCAACTCGACGTAGTTCGCGTCGAAGAAGACGTTCATCGTGAAGACCCACGATTGAACCGTCGGACCTCCACGTTGGCTCGAGTCGAAGCAAGGCGGGCGCTGCGGCTTGAGCGGCATTGGTGCCATGCTGGCGTGGTCGCCACTTGTCGCCGCAAATTCCACGTGCCAACGGGATTCACGAGGCTCCCGCGGGCTTGGTGCGACCCTGTTCCTTTCCATGCCAGGCATCGAGTGAGCGGCGCCATCACTGGCTGCGCCTGAGCGCTGTCCCACGCTGTCGTTCTGTGTTGGTGTGCCGGATGAAATGACGACCGGCTCCTCCGATTGTGCGGGTACATTTGCACGTGCGTGTGGTGGTGCTGGAGTATTCACCATGGATTGCTGACGCGCGGAGTCACGTTCCGCCGTGAGCGTCGCAATTTCGAGCGCCGAATCCTCGACTTGGCGCACGAGACGGTCGAGTTGCTCCCGTGTCAGTGTCGCGAGAGTAAATTCGGCCATGGCGGGGGTGTCGGGCAAGCTCAGCGAGAGCCTCGGTCGTGGCCGTGCGTGCTTTCGAGAGAGCACTTCGAGCGGCGGTGCTTGTTCGCTGAGAGACGTCTACCCCCCCCAAAAAATTGAGATAGTGGGGAAGCGAAGGTGTGGGTGTGGTCCGAGAAGAGATCGTAGGCTCTGAATACCAAGTGTTACGAGTGCAATTGAGTGAACGAGCGAGAATTGCACTATCGAAGCAAGAGTACAATGAGCGAAGGCATGAGCGAAGAATATATAGCGAAACTACAGTGGTAACGGTAAAGTGGGAAATTGAGGTGCGCTACGGGCCTAGCGCCGAGGTTTGGAGAATTGTCGAGGCGGAGGTCCGGAGCGCGGGTTACCAACCGAACCGTTAGGTTGGGTCGCGTCGTGAACAGTGGCGGGAGTCGTGGTCGAGGCGAGTGTCGTGAATGGGTAACGTGCATGGATGGGTGCTGATGGCGGGAACGGTTATGTACGCGGTAAGCAGGGACGCGAAGTAAGGAAAAGGAATTTTCCTTACACTTTCAAACCATGTTCTATTCCAATTGCCAGTATAGTGAAGCCAAATCCTAAATTTCTGTGAGATTTTCAAATACATCTTCAAATATCAGTAGTTCTACACATTAAAACCGTATATTACTGTACAACGCTTGCTCGAAATGTCAGAGGTTTACATAGTCATATACATTATAGTAGCAAACCGTCTTGCGACTATCCGTGTGATGGTACGGGGAATGGTATCATCCATGACACAACTCGGTAATGTCAAGATATATTTTATATATCTGTTGTATAACTGCTTGCGGTTAGATCGTAGTGTAGTCACTCTGCCTATTGTTGGTTGTGCACCCTTGCAATGCTTACGCTATATCTTGTATCTCATGCTATATTGAGCCTCTCTTTTCTTGGCCAAGATTTCTCTCGATACTTCCCTAGCTGACACTTCTCTTAACCTAAGCCATAGCCAACTAAGGCTATTTCAACATGTTATCAGAGTGAGGTTTTACCTAGGACCTACTTTCATGGGCCCACCAAATCTGCCATCATACATGGCGGCTTATTCTGCTGCTGGTGCGGATTTCCGACAGGCGCGTTTTTCAGCTGCTTTTGCTGAACCCGTCGCGCTGCCCTGCCCGCCTGCGCGTCGCGCTGCCCTGCCCGCCCGCGTGTCGCGCTGCCCTGCCCGCCCGCGCGCCGCGCTGCCCTGCCCGCCAGCGCGCCCTGCTGCCCACGCGCCCTGCGCGCCGTGCTGCCCCGAGCGCCCTGCTGCCATACGCGCCCCGTGCGCCCTGCTGCCCGCGCGCCCCACGTGCCGCTGTGGGGGGGGGGAGGGTATGGGGGAGACGAGGGAGTGGCGGTAGGGATGTTGCGCCTGCTGGTGTGGGGGGGTGTGTGAAGGGGTGGCGAGAGTGATTCTGCATCAGCCGCCTCCTCCTCCTATTTGTTTACCTTCCGCTACCGCTGCGGGGGGGGAGGGGGGGGGGGGGTGGGGTGAGGGGGTGGCAGGAGTGAAGTTTCAGCACCAGCCGCCCCCCTCCTCCTCTCTCTCCCCTCTCGTTTCTTTCTCTCTCTGCTGCTGTCCGTGCCTGCCCTGACTGCTCTGTCTCTCTCTCTGTCACTTCTGCTGCTGTGGGGGGAGGTTTGGGGAGAAGGGGGGAGGTTGAAGGGGGGTGGCCGCCGTGAAGCTAGCAGCTCCTGTCGCCCGTGAGCCCGTTGCTCCAGTCGCCCGTGAGTCAGTTGCTCCAGCCGCTCGTCTAGCCGCAGAGCAGTTACTCCAGTTGCCCATGTGCCAGTTGCTCCAGTTGCCCGTGTGCCAGTTGCTCCAGTAGCCAGTGTGCCAGCAGCTTCAGTCGCCGCCGACCACCTCCTCTCCTCTCATGGTCCCTCCTCCTCACTTGCCCTCTGCTTCTTCCGCTGCACTCTGCATGGTGTACCCCTTCAGGGGTGTCAGAACATTATATAGCTTATGCTGTTGTGTAGGCTATAGTGGGGTATCCCATAGGGGGTACAACCCAATTAGGGTTTCCTATATGTACTCACTTCATTCATAGTTCATCCATTCGCGTTCTACTCTTCACATGGAATCAGAGCAGGTCCCCTCCTAGGGACTGTTTCTAGGGCCCACCGAAGCGCGCCCCGAGGCGCGCTTTCCTTTTTTTTTTAGCGACCCTCCGTGTCGCCCCTAGCGGCCCGTTGCGCCGCCCTTACCTACGCGAGCCCGCCGCCCTTACGTCGCGGCCCAGCCGCCCTCACGTCGCGGCCCCGCCGCCCTCACCTACGCGGCCCCGCCGCCCTTAAGTCGCGGCCCCGCCGCCCTCACTTCGCGGCCCCGCCGCCCTCACGTCGCGGCCCCGCCGCCCTCACGTCGCGGCCCCGCCGCCCTCACCTACGCGGCCCCGCCGCCCTCACGTCGCGGCCCCGCCGCCCTCACGTCGCGGCCTCGCCGCCCTTGCCTACGCGGCCCCGCCGCCCTCACCTTCGCGGCCCCGCCGCCCTCACGTCGCGGCCCCGCCGCCCTCACTTCGCGGCCCCGCCGCCCTCACCTACGCGGCCCCGCCGCCCCACTTCGCGGCCCCGCCGCCTACGCCACCGGCCCCGCCGCCTATCCTCACCGGCCCCGCCGCCTATCCTCACCGGCCCCGCCGCCTACGACCGCCGAGCCGCCCTACCGCCGAGCCGCCCAGCAGCCGAGCCGCCCGGGAGCCGAGCCGCCCTGCCGCCGAGCCGCCTTGCCGCCGAGCCGCCCGGGAGCCGAGCCGCCGAGCCGCCCTGCCGCCGAGCCGCCCTGCCGCCGAGCCGTCCTGCCGCCGAGCCGCCCGGGAGCCGAGCCGCCCAGCAGCCGAGCCGCCGAGCCGCCCAGCCGCCGGGCCGCCCTACTGCCGAGCCGCCCGACCTGCCCTGCCTGGTGAGCACAGCACCACTGTTACTGCGTGCCCTTCCCCTACTGCTTGCACTACTACACTGTCGTCGTCATGGCTACCCCTAGTGTCCTCGCTTTTGACGCTGAGGGTCGAGCCATTGACTTTGAGGTCTGGGTCGACGACCTGCAGCTGTTCTTACAGTGCGATAGGGCGGACGGTCTTTCCCTCTTTGACCTCACCTCTGGCGCCTCTCCTGCCCCTGCTGCTGATGCTGACCCCACTGTTCGCTCCCAGTGGGCCACCCGCGATGCTGCTGCACGTCTTGCTGTGCGTCGCCACCTGCCTACCACTGAGCGCGCGCACTTTAGTCAGTACAAGAGTGCTCAGACCTTGTACGACGCTGTAGTTGCGCGCTACTCTTCCCCTGCCACTGCTGCCCTGAGCCGCCTCATGCTACCGTACCTCTTTCCTGACCTTGCTGCCTTTCCCACTGTCGCTGACCTCATTACGCACCTCCGCACTAGTGACACTCGCTACCGCGCCGCCCTTCCTGCTGAGTTCTGCGCCAAGAACCCCCCCCCCATGTACATCACTCTCTATTACATAGTCACACGCCTCCCCGACTCCCTTCACGTAGTCAGGGACCACTTCCTCTCAGTCTGTCCCACCACTCTCACTGTCGACCTCCTCGAGAAGTCCCTCCTGGCGGCGGAGAAGAGCATCGTCGCTGTAGGAGCCTCTCGTGGTGACCCTCGCACCCCCATCTTTGAGGGGTGTTCTCCTTCCCCCCTGCTGCCCTCTGTTGCCTCTGCTGCTGCTGCCGACCTGCTTGGTCTTGAGTCGGTCTGCGCGGCGTCTGCCCCTAGCAGGAGACGCCGCCCTGGCAGGGGCAAGGGGGGCAAGGGCGCGGGTGGAACTGGCGGGGGCGGTGGAGGTGGCGGTGGAGGCGGCGGAGGGAGTGGGGGTGGCGGTGGGAGTGGTGGCGGGGGCGGTGGTGGCGGTGGCAGCAGCGGAGGAGGAGGCGGTGGTGGCGGCAGCGGTGGGAGCGGAGGCAGCGGTGGTGGTGGAGGTGGAGGCGGCGGTGGCGGAGGGGGTGGAGCTGGTCGGGGTGGTGCCCCGCAGCGTAGCGGCTCTGGTGGTGGCCAGCGTCAGCAGCAGCAGCAGCAGCAGCAGCAGCAGCGTTCGCGGGACATCCCCCCGCCCCAGCAGCTCCGTGAGTGGTACACGCAGCGTCAGCGGGGTGGGGGTTTTGGTCCGTGCACCTACGTCCTTCGTTCCGGCGACCGCGCGGGTGAGCAGTGTGGGGCTGCCCACCCCACCCAGCGCTGCTTTGGCCGCCTGACGGACGCTTGGCGTCAGCAGTTCCCCGAGGCTAGTGAGATTCCCCGTTGGGGAGAGCTGTCTAGGGCTGGCGTAGCTATCTTTGATCTTGACTTTGATGCTATCCTTGCTGCCATGTATGCTGTGACTATTAGTGAGGAGGGTGACTGTTACCGGTGTTTCCCGCCCGACCCGGGCATTGGTACTGCTGCGCTAGGTACTTCTGCGGCTGCTGCTCTAGGTGCCAGTGCGTCTGCACTCTCAGGTACTGGTGAGGCTGCGCTCTCAGGTACTGCGTCGGCTTCGGCCTCCCTCACCTTCACGCTTGACTCAGGGGCTTCTCGCTCCTTCTTTCGAGACCGCACCACACTCACGCCGCTTGGCCGGCCGGTTGCAGTCTCCCTGGCTGACCCCTCTGGGGATCCTGTCCTCTCTCACTTCTCCACTGTCCTCCCGTGTCCGGCTGCCCCCTCGGGCACCTTGTCTGGTCTGTACCTCCCCTCGTTCTCGACGAACTTGGTGAGTGGTGCTGACCTGCAGGATGCGGGGGTTCACCAGTTTACTCCTGCGAGTCAGCGGGTGACCCACTGCTCGGACGCCCGCACAGGCCGACACCTGGCCACGTTTTCGCGTCGGCCGGGGTCGAGTCTCTACACCCTGACCACTGAGTCTCCTCCTGTCCCTGCGTCTGGCCAGGTAGCTGCGTCGGGTCAGGTGTTTGCTGCTGCGTCCAGGTCTGGTCCTGAGTCTGCCCCCTGCTCGTGTCGCCGCCTGTCTCAGGAGACTCTCCTGTGGCACCACCGTCTTGGCCACCCCTCCTTGCCTCGTCTTCGGGGCATGGCTTCCCGTGTCCTTGTCTCTGGTCTTCCCCGGTCTCTCCCTCCCCTTCCTTCGGGACCCGGACCTTCCTGTGTCCCCTGTGTCGAGGGGCGGCTCCGGGCTGCCCCTCACTCCTCCCAGTTTCCCCCGACAGAGGCTCCTCTGCAGACGCTTCACATGGACGTGTGGGGCCCGGCCCGCGTCCGTGGGCAGGGTCACGAGCGCTACTTCCTGCTGGTGGTTGACGACTACTCGCGTTACACCACAGTCTTCCCCTTGCGCAGCAAGGGTGATGTCACTGAGGTGTTGATCGACTGGATCCGCGCAGCTCGTCTCCAGCTCAGGAGGAGCTTCGGCTCGGACTTTCCTGTTCTGCGTCTGCACTCTGACCGAGGTGGAGAGTTCTCCTCTGGCCTTCTGCGAGCCTACTGTCGTGCACGAGGCATCCGCCAGACCTTTACGCTTCCGGACTCTCCACAGCAAAATGGGATTGCTGAGCGCCGCATTGGCATGGTCATGGACGTAGCTCGTACGTCCATGATGCATGCGGCTGCCCCCCATTTTCTGTGGCCGTTTGCGGTTCGGTACGCGGCGCATCAGATCAACCTTCACCCCAGGGTCTCCCGGCCGGAGACCTCCCCAGCTCTGCTGTGGACGGGGAAGGTCGGCGATGCGTCTGCGTTCCGTGTCTGGGGATCTCGGGCGTTTGTCCGCGACTTGTCTGCGGACAAGCTGTCCCCTCGTGCTGCTCCCTGTGTCTTCCTCGGCTTCCCCCCTGACGCCCCAGGGTGGCAGTTCTACCACCCCTCCTCTCGTCGTGTTCTGTCCTCCCAGGACGTCACGTTCGACGAGTCAGTCCCCTTCTACCGCCTCTTCCCCTACCGCACTCCTTCCCTACCCCCGCCACCGCACTTCCTTGTGCCAGGTCCCCCCCCGGTAGACCCCCTTCCCCCTCAGGGTCCTGCCCCTTCAGGTGTGTCCCAGGTAGACGCAGTCGAGCCGGTCGAGGTTGCTGGTGACTCTGGTCCTGCTGCGGGTGCTGAGCCTGGGGGTGCTGACTCTGGGGGTGCTACGCGCGTGGGTGCTGAGCCTGGGGGTGCTGAGCCTGGGGGTGCTGAGTCTGGGGGTGCTGAGCCTGGGGGTACTGCGACTGGGGGTGCTGAGCCTGGGGGTGCGGAGTCTGGGGGTGCTGAGCCTGGGGGTGCTGCGACTGGGGGTGCTGAGCCAGGGGGTGCTGCGTCTGGAGCTGCTGAGCCTGGAGCTGCGGAGCCTGCGGCCACTGGACCTCCCCTTGTGGCGTCTGGCGGTGCGGGACCTGGCGGTTCTCCGGGTGCTTCGCCTCGGCGGGAGCCCCTCTCTCCACAGGAGCTGCGCGAGTGGTTTGCTCGCCGCTGGCGACGTACTGCTGGAGCTGGAGCTCCTTCGGCTGCTGAGGGTACTTGTGCCGCTGGTCCCGGAGCTGCTGGGCCCTCGGGTCCGTCTGGAGCTGGAGCTGCTGCGGGCGTTGGTGCTGAGACTGCTGCTGTCCTTCCTGGCGGTGGTCCTGCTGCGGGTGCTGCTGGTGCTGCTGGAGGTCCTGCCGCTGGAGGTGCTGTTGGCGCTGGTGCTGCTGCTAAGGGTGCTGTCCCTGCTGTGTCTGGAGTCGCCGCGCGGCCTCGGCCGTACTTCGTTCCACTCCTACAGCAGGTTCTTGGTCTTTCTCCTCCTGCAGCGTGTCCACCGCCTGTTCCGTCACAGTCCTAGTTAGAGCCCGCCTCCCCACTTCCTGCTCCCTCTCCTTACACTGGTCCCACTGGAGGTCTTACTGAGCGTCGTGAGCCTGCGTCTCGTCCTGCGTCGCCTGTTCGTGCTGCTCGCGCTAGTGGTCGCGGTTCGCGTCAGCGTCCTCCTCCTGTCCCTGGCACGCACCGGATGTCTTTGCGTCCGTCCACTGCTCCTCTGCGTGCCCCTTTGCCTTCTCCTCCTGAGTCCTCCCTTCCTGCACTTACCGACCCAGAGTCCGACTCTCTTCGTGCTGCTAGTCCTACTGTCACACGTCTCCTTGCTACTGTCGTCACTGACCCCTCTTTTGAGTCCACTGCTGCGTCTGCGCTTGTTGCTGAGCTCGTCGACTTTGCTGCTCGCTGTCGTCTAGACTACGCTGCCGGTCTAGTTGCTGAGTCTGCGTCTGTCTGTCCTCCGTCCGTCGGGGGTGAGTGTGCTCTTGGCACGGACGTCCTTGAGGACAGGCAGGAGGAGTTCCAGTGTCTGGCTGCTGCTTCACCTCATCTCGCGTCCGTACTACTTGCCCCTGAGGGAGACCCGGATGCACTAGACATCCCGACTCCGCGCTCTTACGCGGAGGCCGTAGAGGGTCCCTACTCCTCTCAGTGGCAGGCAGCTATGGATGCAGAGATGGCGTCCTGGAAGTCCACAGGCACCTACGTTGACGCGGTGCCCCCTCCTGGGGCGAACATCGTCAGTGGCATGTGGATCTTCAGGGTGAAGCGGCCGCCGGGCTCTCCACCTGTCTTCAAGGCGCGGTACGTCGCTCGTGGCTTCAGTCAGCGGCAGGGAGTTGACTACTTTCAGACCTTCTCTCCCACCCCGAAGATGACCACTCTTCGGGTGCTGCTGCACATTGCCGCTCAGCGTGACTACGAGCTCCACTCTCTTGACTTCAGCACTGCTTTCTTGCAGGGTAGCCTGCACGAGGAGATCTGGCTGCGCCGTCCACCTGGCTTCACTGGGACTTTCCCTCCTGGCACCCAGTGGAGCCTCCGACGGCCAGTCTACGGTCTCCGCCAGGCACCGCGTGAGTGGCACGACACACTGAGGACTACGCTTGCGGCTCTTGGGTTTGCTCCCTCTACTGCTGACCCGTCGTTGTTTCTGCGCACCGACACTTCTTTGCCGCCGTTCTACATCCTCGTGTACGTCGACGACTTGGTCTTTGCCACAGCTGACACTGCTGGACTAGCCTACGTGAAGTCCGAGCTGCAGAAGAGACACACGTGCACAGACCTGGGTGAACTGCGCAGCTACCTTGGCTTGCAGATCACTCGGGACAGAGCACGCCGCACCATTACCTTGACTCAGTCACACATGGTGCAGCAGGTCCTTCAGCGCTTCGGCTTCACGTACTCCTCGCCTCAGGCCACTCCTCTGTCTACTCGTCACTCGCTCTCAGCTCTGCCTTCGGATGAGTCCGTAGAGTCGAGTGGCCCGTACCCAGAGCTTGTTGGCTGCCTCATGTACCTGATGACCTGCACACGACCTGACCTTGCATACCCTCTTAGCATTCTTGCACGCTATGTCGCTCCTGGGAGACACCGACCAGAGCACATGGCTGCAGCGAAGAGGGTGTTGCGCTACTTGTGCAGTACGTCGGGCATGGGGCTAGTGCTTGGAGGGCGGAGTCCAGTGGTCCTCACTGGGCACGCGGACGCTTCTTGGGCTGACGACCAGGCTACGCAGCGGTCGTCGCAGGGTTACACCTTCAGTCTTGGTTCCGGCTCTGTCTCGTGGCGGGCTACTCGCTCGTCCTCTGTTCTCGGCTCCAGTTGTGAGGCTGAGATCTACGCCGGGGCCATGGCTGCACAGGAGCTTCGCTGGCTCACCTACCTGCTGACTGACCTTGGAGAGCAGCCTCGTTCTCCTCCAGTGCTGTACGTAGACAACAAGGCCATGCTGGCCTTGTGTCGAGAGCAGCGCTTGGAGCACAGAACGAAGCACATTGCTCTCCGTTACTTTCTTGCTCGTGAGCTGCAGCAGCGTGGTCAGTTGCGACTTGCGTACGTGGCCTCTGAGGCCAACACTGCTGATGTGTTCACCAAGGCACTTGCGCCTTGTGACCATCAGCGCTTCTGCACTCAGTTGGGCCTTGTACCTGTCTTGCCTCACTTGCTCTCCTCTTGACCTTGCTTGTACTGTCACATATATATACCTGCTCTTGCTTGTCTAGCTCTATATATATATGTGTCCTCCTGCATGTGAACTGGCCTTGTGGCCTTGTCGTTGTGCTCGGACTGTGTGGTGACTTTGTGATCCACCCTGAGCTTGCTGTGCTTTGCGTGACTGGTCTTGTCACCCCTTGTTCTCCCCCACTTTGCCTATGGGGGTGTGTCAGAACATTATATAGCTTATGCTGTTGTGTAGGCTATAGTGGGGTATCCCATAGGGGGTACAACCCAATTAGGGTTTCCTATATGTACTCACTTCATTCATAGTTCATCCATTCGCGTTCTACTCTTCACAAGGGGGCGTTGTTACACTACCTGCAAGCACACTTATGGGGGCGTGTCAAGATATATTTTATATATCTGTTGTATAACTGCTTGCGATTAGATCGTAGTGTAGTCATTCTGCCTATTGTTGGTGGTGCACCAGTGCAATGCTTGTCAGAAATAGTGCATAGGAATAATTGACTAGTAGGGAAGAATGAGTACAAGTACTAGGAAGGACCTAAAGTGTTGTACTCCTTAGAGTATGCCCCACTACAGCCAAGAGATAACAAATGCAATTTGACACACCCCCATAGGCAAAGTGGGGGATAGCGAACACAACGGACGGTCACAAGACCAGTCAAGCAAGAGAACAAAGCAAAGCAAAGCTCAGGGTGGATCTCAAGATCACCACGCATTCTGAGCACAAGCAAGCGGCCACAAGGGGCGTTCACATGCAGAGTTATAAAAGCACAAGCAGTACAGTAATCACAGCCTAGCAAGAGCAAGCATGCAGGTATATATATATATCACAGTAGAAGACAAGTCAGGCAACCAGCAGGTGAAGCAGAGTAGGCACAAGGCCTAGAGCAGTGCAGAAACGCTGATGATCACCATACCCAAGGGCCTTGGTGAAGACATCAGCAGTGTTGGCCCGAGAGGCCACGTAAGCAAGGCGCAGCTGACAACGCTGCTGCAACTCTCGAGCAAGAAAGTAATGAAGAGCAATGTGTTTCGTTCTGTGCTCCAGTCACTGCTCCTAGCACTAGGCATTCATGGCCTTGTTGTCGACGTACAGAACTGGAGAAGAACGAGGCCGCTCACCCAAGTCGGCTCGCAGGTAGGTCAGCCAGCGTAACTAGTGTGCAGCCATAGCCACAGCGTAGATCTCGGCCTCACAGCTGGAACGAAGCACAGAGGACGAACGAGTGGACCTCGACGAGACAGAATCAGAGCCGAGACTGAAAGAGTAACCCTGTGACGACCGTTGAGTCGCCTGATCGTCGGCCCAAGAAGCGTCGGAGTGTCCTGTGAGTACCACTGGACCTCGTCCTCCAAGCACGAGCCCCATGCCCGATGTACTGCACAAATAACGCAGTACCCTTTGTCAGAATGTTATTATTGTCTAGCCTGCAGTGGGGTACTCCATAGTGAGTACAGCCCAATTAGGGTTTGCTATATGTATCCAACTGCTTGCTAGTGAAACTCCTCCTTTCTTCATTCTTGTTTCTTCCTACTTCTTCTTTCTAACATGGTTTCAGAGCAGGTCGACCCCCTTGGGTCGATCCTGTGGGTGGGCCCCACCCGATGCTTCCGCTGCTCTACTGCTGTCGCGCGCCCCTGGTGCGTGACCCTTTCTTCCTGTCGCGCGCCCAGAGCGCGCGGCGTTTTTCATCCCGCCGTGCGCTCGGGGCGCGCGGCGGTTTTCTGCCCGCCGTGCGCCCCGAGGCGCGCGGCGGCTTTCTACTCCGTGGATCCGCGCGCGCCCCCCCCCGCCATCCCGTCGCCAGTCGTGGCGTCCTCTCCCGTCGCCCGTCGTGGCGTCGCGGGGGCCGCGCGTCCCCCCTATCCCGTCGCCCGTCGAGGCGCCTCGGGGGCCGCGCGTCCCCCCCCTTCCGTCGCCCGTCGTGGCGTCACGGGGGCCGCGCGTCCCCCCTCCCCCGTCGACCGTCGCGTCGCCCCTGGGGACCCGCGCGCGCCCCCTGCGATCCCGTCGCGTCGCCCTGCGGCCACCCCTCCCCGCACACCCGAGTTCCCTTACTGCACACCCGAGTTCGCTACCCGCACGCTTGTGCACGCTTCGAGCACACCTGAGCTCGCTTACCGCACACTCAGGGTATGGGCGTGACGGGTATGGTGGTAGCAGGTGTGTGAACCGTCCCCTGCTCCTCCTCCTCCTCCGTCTCCCACTGCTGCAGCTGCCGCTGAGGGGGGTGGGTGTGTGGGAGCCGAAGGAGTGGTGCTAGGGGGGTGACGTGGGAGTGGAGCTAGGGGTACAGCAAGGGGTGTGTGAAAGGGGGGTGGGAGAGTTGGGGGAGGTTGAGCGGAGGCTGCCGTCTTGTCGTCCGCAGCACCTGTAGTCCGGGGCTCTGTCCTGGTAGCCCAGAGAGCCTGCTGCGCCTGTCGCCCGTGGGTCCGTTGCTCCTGTAGCTCCTCGTAGCCCGTGAGCCAGTTACTCCAGTAGTCCGGGGCGCTGTCCCGGTAGCCACTGTGCCAGCCGCTCCTGTTGCCCGTGTATCTGCAGCTTCAGCCGTCGTCTCCCATCTTCTCTCCTCTCACAGTCCCTCCTCCTCCTCACTTGCCCGCTGTGACTACCACTAGCTTTGCTCATTGTGCTGATTACACCCCACTTTGGCTATGGGGGTGTGTCAGAATGTTATTATTGTCTAGCCTGCAGTGGGGTACTCCATAGTGAGTACAGCCCAATTAGGGTTTGCTATATGTATCCAACTGCTTGCTAGTGAAACTCCTCCTTTCTTAATTCTTGTTTCTTCCTACTTCTTCTTTCTAACACCCTTTGCGCAGCTGTCCAGTGCTCCCTCCTGTGTCTCCCGGGGGCGACGAAGCGAGCAAGGATGCTGAGAGGGTACGCGAGGTCAGGTCGTGTGCATGTCATCAGGTACATGAGGCAGCCCACAAGCTCTGGATATGGGCCACTCTCCTCTACGGACTCGTTCGAAGGTGGAGCTGAGAGTGAGTGGCCTGTAGGCACAGGAGTGGACTGTGGCGAGGAGAACCGAAAGCCGAAGCGCTGAAGGACCTGGTGCACCATGTGCGATTGAGTCAGAGTGATGGTGCACCGTGCTCTGTCCCGGGTGATCTGCAAGCCAAGATAGCTACGCAGCTCACCCAGGTCAGTGCAAGTATGTATCTTTTGCAGCTCCGCCTTCACAAAGGTCAGCGCCTCAGTGTCAGCAGTAGCAAAGACCAAGTCATCGACGTACACGAGGATGTAGAACGACGGCAGAGTAGGGTCGGTGCGCAGAAACAGCGACGGGTCAGCAGTCGAAGGAGCAAACCCAAGAGCCGCAAGTGTCGTCCTCAGTGTGTCGTGCCACTCGCGGGGCGCCTAACGGAGACCGTAAACTGGCTGCCGGAGACTCCACTGGATAACCTCAGGAGACGACCCAGTGAAGCCATGGGGGCGCCGCAGCCAGATCTCCTCGTGAAGGCTGCCCTGCAAGAAAGCTGTGGAGAAGTCGGAAGTCGACCCCCTGTCGCTGACTGAAGCCTCGAGCAACGTAACGCGCCTTGAAGGCAGGCGGAGAACCCGGCGGCCGCTTCACTATGAAAATCCACATGCCATCGACTATGTTCGCCCATGGAGGGGGAACCTCGTCGACGTAGGTGCCTGTGGATTTCCAGGAAGCCATCTCTGCATCCATGGCTGTCTGCCACTGAGAGGAGTACTCACCCATGACCGCCTCTGCGTAAGAGCGCGGGGTGGGGATGTCCAGTGCATCCGGGTCTCCCTCAGGGCAAAGCAGCATGGACGCGAAACGGGGTAAAATTGCCGTGAAACACTCGAGCTCAAACTGCCTGTCCTCAAGAACGTCGCAGCCAAGGGCAAGCTCACCCCCTACGGACGGAGGACAGACACAGACTCAAACTCAGTAACAAGACTCGAGACGTACTCGAGACGATGGGTAGCAGCAAAGTCGACTAGCTCAGTGACTAGGGCAAACGCAGCAGTAGACTCAAAGGAAGGGTCAGTGACAACAGTGGCGAAGAGATGCGTGACAGTAGGACTAGCAGCACGAGCAAGGTCGGAATCAGGGTCAGGAACGTCAGGAAGTGAGGACGCCGGAGGAGACGGCAGAGCAACATGCTGTGGAATAGAGCAACACATAGCGTGCGTGCCGGGGATTGGTGGAGGACGAGAACGACGAGCACGATTGACAGTGCGAACAGGGGAGGCAGGACGAGACTCAGGCTCACAACGATCAGCCTGGGAGCCTGTCTGTGCGTTGTAGGGAGAAGGAGAAGGGAGTGGAGAGCCAGGCAGTAACTGCAGCTGTGACTGGTCAGGCGGAAGACACAGGAGAGGCGGAGTAAGGCCAGTGGAAGACGGAAGACTAAGAACCTGACGAAGTGCTGAGTCAGGCGGCGGTAGGGACGACTGCGGCCGCGGGTAGAAAAACAGTCGGCGCGGAGCAGTGCCCGTACCGTCAGCAGCTCCAGCACCTCCAGCACCTCCAGTACCTCAAGAATCACCAGCTCCAGCACCTCCAGTACCTCCAACTCCAGTAGCTCCAGTACCTCCAGCATCTCCAGCTCCAGTACCTCCAGCTCCAGTACCTCCAGCACCTCCAGCTCTAGCACATCCAGCACCGGCAGCTCTAGCACCTCCAGCACCGGCAGCTCCAGTACCTCCAGCACCTCCAGCTCTAGCACCTCCAGCACCTCCAGCTCCAGTAGCTCCAGTACCTCCAGCACCTCCAGCTCTAGCACCTCCAGCACCAGCGCCTCCAGCACCTCCATCACCAGCAGCTCCAGCACCTCCAGCACCTCCAGCTCTAGCACCTCCAGCACCAGCAGCTCCAGCACCTCCAGCACCAGCAGCTCTAGCACCTCCAGCACCAGCAGCTCCAGCACCTCTAGCACCAGCAGCTCTAGTGCCTCCAGCACCAGCAGCTCCAGCACCCACGACTCCACCACCACTAGGACTCGCAACAACCCCAGAACCGGCACCCGCAGAACCAGCACCCCCAGACTCAGCACCCCTAGAGTCAGCAACCTCAGGACCAGCACCTCTAGAGTCCGCACCCCCAGTGTCACTACCCCCAGCAGCACCAGAGTCCACAGGGACACGATGCGGAGGCGGCGAAGACGGCCGAGGCGGAAAACCAGGAGGGGTCTCCAAGCGCGGGGAGCGGCGAGTCGCCGCCGTGTTGTCAGCAGCGGGGTCACCCCCCTCAGCTGGGCCAGAGGTGTCAAAGGAAACCTCCAAAGGCTCAACCAAGGGGGGTGGGTCGACCTGAGACACACCTGAGGAAGCAGGAGCCTGTGGGGGGAGGGGGTCTACCGGGGGGGACCTGGGACCAGGAAGAGGGGCGGTGGGGAGAGTGGGGAAGACGTGTGCGGGTGGAGACGGTAGAAGCAGACCGACTCGTCAAAGGTGACGTCCTATGAGGACAGGACGCGGCGCGAGGCAGGGTGGTAAAACTGCCAGGGCGGGGCGTCGGTGGGGAAGCCTAGGAAGACGCAGCGGAGAGTGCGAGGAGAGAGCTTGCCCGCGGTGGTATCGCGGACAAGGGAGAGCGCGCCCCAGACCCGAAACGCCGACGCATCGCCAACCTCCCCCGTCTAACGCAGTGTAGGCGAGGTCTCTGGCACAGAGACACGGGGCCAGAGGTTGAGCTGATGCGTGGCGTATCGGACCGCAAACGGCCACAGAAAATGGGGAGCAGCCGCATGATCATGGAGGTGCGAGCAACCTCCATGACCAAGCCAATGCGACGCTCAGCAATCCCATTCTGCTGTGGAGAGGCCGGAAGCGTGAACGACAGTGCGATGCCCTCCTCACGACAAAAGTCCCGAAGGAGGCCGGAGGAAAAGTCACCGCCTCTGTCAGAGTGCAGTCGTAGGACCTGGAGGTCCTGCTCAAACCGAGCGCTCAGCTGGCGACGAACAGCGATGATCCAGTCGCAAGGGGAAGATCGTGGTGTCGCGCGTGTAGTCGTCAACAACCGGTAGAAAGTAGCGCTCCTGGTCCTGTCCACGGACGCGGGCTGGGCCCCACTCGTCCATGTGGAGAGTCTGCAGAGGAGCAGTGGTCTGCGGAAACGAGAAGTGAGGAGCGACGCGCTGCCGCCCCTCGATGCAGGGAAGGCACGGTGGTGAAAGCGAGCTCGGGAGAGGGGGCAGGGACCTGGGGAGGCCAGAGACAAGGAGACGCGAGTGCATGCCATGCATGCGCGGCAGGGAGGGGTGACCAAGACGGTGGTGCCAGAGGAGAGTCTGGTGCGAGAGTAGCCGGCACGAACAAGACGCAGCTAACTGACCCAACGCAGCTACCTGACCCGACGCAGCTACCTGTGCAGACTCAGTGGTCAGTGTGTACAGGCCAGACCCAAGGCTCCGAGTGAAAGTGGCGAGGTGCTCGCCAGTGCGTGAGTCCGTACAGATCGCCACAAGCTCACCCCCAGGAGTTGTCACAGTGACAAACCGGTCCTGGAGGACAACGTTACTCACCAAGTTCTTAGAGAACGAGGGGAGGTGGAAACCTCTGAGGGAGCCTGAGGGGGCTGCCGGACATGGGAGAACGGTGGAGGCACGTGCTATGACTGGGCCCCCAGAGGGGTCAGCCAGACTGACCGGGACAGGTGTAGTGAGCGGTGTGACTGTGGTGCAGTCGCGGAAGAAGCAGCGAGTCGCGCTTGAGTCAAGCGTGAAGGTGTGCAAAGCCTCCACAGGTGCTGCAACAGTGCTACTAGGCTCACAGGCACCTAGACTAGAAGAATCTACACTACCAGGGTCGCGTCGTTGAGAAAACCACTCTCGAAGCTGCTGCGGCGAGGGGGTCTCCGGCTGACTCTGCAGCCGCTGCTGACCACCTCTAGAACCACCACCTCCACTGGTGGCACCACCTGCTGGAGCAGAAGTACAGGTACCTACAATCTCCTCCTCGTCAGCAGCATGCTCAGTGGGAGTTGTGGGGGCCGGAAGTGACCCCGACGTGTGCTCGAGCAGGGAGACGCCATCTCTGATGTAACACCGGAGATGCAAGCGCAGACCGACGTGTGCTCGAGTAGGGCGTCCGTCGGCGTCAAACGCTAAGACCGGTGGCGTTGCCATGACGGGCAGTGTAGTGGCGAGGGCAGAGCGTGGCTAGAGAAGCGCGCTGGCATCTAAGGCAGGGCGGCGCGCGGGCTGCAGGGCAGAGCGTCGTGCAGGCTGCAGGGCAGGGCGGCGCGCGGGCTGCAGGGCAGGGCGGCGCGCCTACTGCAGGGCAGGGCGGCGCTCGGGCTGCAGGGCAGGGCGGCGCGCGGGTTGCAGGGAAGGGCGGCGCGCGGGCTGCAGGGCAGGGCGGCGCGCGGGCTGCAGGGCAGGGCGGCGCGCGGGCTGCAGGGCAGGGCGGCGCGCGGGCTGCAGGGCAGGGCGGCGCGCGGGCTGCAGGGCAGGGCGGCGCGCGAGCTGCAGTGCAGGGCGGCGGCGTGCGGGCCGCAGGGCAGGGCGACACGCGGGCTGCAGGGCAGGGCGGCGCGCGGGCTGCAGGGCAGGGCGGCGCGCGGGCCGCAGGGCAGTGCGGGGCACGGGCTGCAGGGCAGAACTGCGCGCGGGCTGCAGGGCAGTGCGGCGCGCGGGCTGCAGGGCAGGGCAGCGCAGGCAAGGCAGCGTGAGGAAAGGTGTTCGGGCAAGGCAGTACGGGCAGTTCGGGCAGTTCGGGCAGGTCTAAAATAACGGTGGGCCCTAACGGAGCGGTCCTACGGAGGATGGACCCGCTCTGAATACCATGTCAGAAATAGTGCATAGGAATGATTGACTAGTAGAGAAGAATGAGTACAAGTACTAGGAATGACCTAAAGTAATGTACTCCTTAGAGTATGCCCCACTACAGCCTAGAGAGAACAAATGCAATTTGACAATGCTTATGCTATATCGTGTATCTCATGCTATTGTGAGCCTCTCTTTTCTTGGCCAAGATTTCTCTCGCTACTTCCCTAGCTGACATTTCTCCTAACCTAAGTTTTAGCCAACTAAGGCCATTACAACAGGTAAAGGGAAACCGTGCCTTTATACCAATATAGGTCATTTTAATTGTACTCTGTTTATAAAATGTATGGACCGTAACCAGGGCCTCGGATTGGTTTTTGGATACCCTGAGCACTCAGTGTCCCTAGGAGGTGTAACACTGATTTTTAGTGTCTCCTGGTGTGAAACACTGATTTTACAGGGTTGTTAAAAAAAAGGCTGATCATTCAGGGTTTCTAAAACTTCAACACTGATCAGCATAAGTACATTGTACAGAGTGCGCAGATCTGACAACAACGCACAAATTCAGCCAGTACAGCAAAAACAGTCAGTGGCTCAGGGTGGTGTCGGTGCAAAATGGGTAACTGGATGTTGACGGTGAAAACCTATGCTACGCGCCAAACTTGGCGAAACTGCGAGAATCATAGAGTTTCGAGTTTCAAGGTTGAGTGTGATACAACACTGATGCATCAGTGTCGAAAATCGCAAAACACTGAAAACACAGAGTTGGAAAAAAAATATTGAAAATACAGTATCGTTAAAAATAAAAGGTTGAAAGTTCATCGTCACTAAAAAAAAAAAACCCTGAAAAATAAGGAAATCAGGGTAAAAATCCCGACTTTCGAGGCCCTGCCGTAACATCCCAGGGCGCTCTGTAGTTTTCGTATAAGAAATGGGATGGGTCAGTTGCTTGGAATACAGAACAGTCGGATGCATATATTTGAACATTTTGCCTTATGAAAAAAAATATAGATTAAGCGTTGCTGAAATCATTACTTTCATCACCCACTTCCATAAAAAAAAAAAAAAAAAAAAAAAAAAAAAAAAAAAAAAAAAAAACACACACACACACACACACAAAAAAACAACAAATCGCATACCATTGAATCTACGCCAACCATAGAATGTGTTGACTCCTATAGCCTATGCGGAAGCGTTTAGAACTACAAGCCTGAGCTTAGCAACACTTAACTTCCCTTAAGACCCTCCGAGTGTGACAACTTGTCACCTCCCAGCCAAGGGCATAGAAAAAAATAAGGGAGTAGTTATGCCTCGCTTGCTTGCGGGATAAGTGATCTGGTCGAGCAGCGTTTTGGCAGCACCACGTTAGCGTTTCGGCTGTACCACGTAGTAGAATTCCAATAATAAAAGCGTCATGGCATCTTTCTTAACACACAAGCAAAGACTTATACTAACCCACCAAAAGCAAAAGCAAACAGCCCACCGAAATAATAGCTAGAACCACACTCCGAAATGCCAGCTTTCTCCATGCGGAATCAGTGGGAACATACTCGTGTCAGAACTATGCATTTACATGCTCTAGGCTGTAGTGGAGCACTCCTTATGGGGTACAGCCCAATTAGGTTTTGCTATACAAACCTTGTACTCCTGTCATTCTAGTCATTCTTCATTCGTACTTTCTGACATGGTTTCAGAGCAGGTTCCCTAGTGGGAACGTTTTTTTTAGGGCCCACCACGATACTTTTTTTTTTCCCTGCCCTGCCCGAAGCGCGCCTCGCGCCTGCCTCACCTGCGCGTCGCGCGCCCTGCCCTACTGCCGCCCGTAGCGGCCCTGCCCTCCCAGCCCGTCGCGGCCCTGCCCTAACGGCCCGTCGCGGCCCTGACCTAGCCGCCAGTACCGGCCCTGCCCTGTCGCCGACTGTCGCGGCCTGACCTAGCCGCCAGTCGCGGCCCTGCCCTGCCGCCCCCCCCGTTGCGGCCTGACCTCGCCGCCCGTCGCGGCCCTGCCCTCAGCCGCTCGTCGCGGCCCTGCTCTACCGCCGCCCCGTCGCGGCCCTGCCCTGCAGCCGCCTTGTCGCGGCCCTGCCCTGCTGCCACCCAGTCGCGGCCCTGCTCTGCCGCCGCCTCGTTGCGGCCCTGCCCTGCAGCCGCCCCATTGCGGCCCTGGCTTACCCGCCCGTCGCGGCCCTGCCCTGCACCCGCCCCTGGTAAGCGCCCGCCCTGCAAAGCGCGCCGCTGCGCCCGCCTGCCTGCCGCGCCACGCCGCCCAGCCGAGCCGCGCCGCCCAGCCGAGCCGCGCCGCCCAGCCGAGCCGCGCCGCCCTGCCGAGCTGGGCCGCCCTGCCGAGCCGCGCCACTCTGCTGGACCGCGCCGCCCTGCCCTACTGCGCTGCGCTGCCCTCCCCGCGCTCTTCTTGCTGCTACTGCTACTACTGCCGCCATGGCTAGCCCTACTGTTCTTACCTTCAATGCTGAGGGTCGTGCGGTCGATTTTGACGTTTGGGTAGATGACCTGCAGCTCTATCTTCAGTGTGACTCTAGGGACGGAGTCTCGCTTTTCGATCACACGTCCGGCACCTCTGTTGCACCTGCTGCCACTGCTGACAGTACGGTTCGCTCGCAGTGGACTACTCGTGACGCTGTTGCTCGCCTTGCTGTTTGTAGTCACCTGCCGTCTGCTGAGCGCGCGCACTTCGGCCAGTGCAGGACTGCTAGACTTTGTATGACGATGTCGTAGCGCGCTACTCCTCCCCTGCCACTGCTGCCCTCAGCCGCCTCATGCTGCCGTACTTGTTCCCTGACCTGGCCGCCTTTGCCACAGTCGCTGACCTCATCACTCACCTCCGCACTAGTGACGCCCGCTACCGCGCTGCGCTTCCCTCCGAGTTTCGCGCCAAGAACCCCCCCCCCCATGTACATCACCCTCTTCTGCCTAGTCACCCGTCTCCCTGACTCTCTTCGCTCAGTCAGGGACCACTTTCTCTCCCTTTGCCCCACCGAGCTCACCGTCGACCTGCTCGAGGAGCGCCTCACTGCAGCTGAGACTAGCATAGTCACTGTAGGGGCTTCTCGCGGCGACCCTCGTGCCCCTTTCTTTGAGGGGTGTTCCCCCGTTCCCCTTTTGCCCTCTGTTGCGTCTGCTGCTGCTGTCGACCTCGTTGGCACCGAGGAGGTCGGGGCTGCGTCTGCTCCTAGTGGGAGGCGCCGCAGCGGCAAGGGCAAGGGGGGCAAGGGTGGTGGAGGGGACGGCGGGGGCGGCGGTGGTGGCGGTGGAGGAGGCGGAGGGGGTGGGGGTGGAGGTGGGGGTGGTGGCGGGAGTGGGGGCGTCGGTGGCGGCGGTGGAGGTAGCGGAGGCAGCGGCAGCGGCAGTGGGGGTGGCGGCGGCGGCGGTGCTGGTCGGGGTGGAGCCGCGCAGCGTGGAGGCTTTGGTGGTAGCCAGCGACAGCAGCAGTCGCGTTCCCGTGAGGCCCCGTCGCCCCAGCAGCTTCGTGAGTGGTACGCTGGGCGTGGGAGGTGTGGGGGTGCTGGTCCCTGCGCTTACGTTCTCCGCACCGGCGAGCGCCGTGGGGAGACGTGCGGGCTGCCGCACACGACGCAACGCTGTTTCGGTCGCCTGTCTGACGCCTGGCGCGCACAGTTTCCTGACGCCGCTGAGCTCCCTCACTGGGCTGATCTGCTTAGGTCTGGTGTTGCTATCTTTGATCTTGATTTTGATGCTATCCTTGCTGCCATGTATGCTGTGACTATTAGTGCGGAGGGTGACTGTTACCTGTGTGTTCCGCCCGACCCGGGCATTGAGGCTGCTGCTCTAGGTGCTAGTGAGTCTGCTGCTCCAGGTGCTAGTGAGTTTGCTCTCTCTGGTACTGCGCCTGCTGAGGCCTTGCACACCTTCACGCTTGACTCAGGTGCTTCCCGCTCCTTCTTTCGCGACAGCACCACACTCACGCCGCTCCGTCGGCCGGTTGCAGTCTCCCTGGCGGACCCCTCTGGGGGCCCAGTCCTTGCGCAGTCCTCCCCGGTTCTGCCGTGTCCGGCGGCCCCGTCTGGCTTATTGTCGGGTCTTCACCTCCCCTCGTTCTCTACGAACTTGGTGAGTGGAGCTGACCTTCAGGACGTGTGGGTTGACCAGTTCACTCCTGGAGGTCAGCGTGTGACCCACTGTACGTGTACTCGGACGGGCCGCCACCTGGCCACGTTCACCCGTCGGCCTGGGTCGAGTCTGTACACACTGACTACTGAGTCTCCTCCGGTTACTGAGTCTGGTCAGGTAGCCGCGTCTGGTCAGGTGATTGCTGCCGCGTCCACGTCTGGTCCGGAGTCTGCCCCCTGCTCGTGCCGTCTCCTGTCCCACCAGACTCTCCTTTGGCACCACCGCCTTGGTCACCCCTCCCTGCCTCGTCTCCGAGGTATGGCCTCCCGTACCCTTGTCTCTGGTCTCCCCCGGTCTCTCCCTCCCCTCCCGTCGGGGCCTGCCCCTACCTGCGTTCCTTGCGTCGAGGGACGGCAGTGCGCCGCTCCTCACTCCTCTGAGTTCCCTCCGACGGAGGCTCCCCTGCAGACTCTCCACATGGACGTGTGGGGCCCAGCCTGCGTTCGTGGACAGGGTCACGAGCGTTACTTTCTGTTGGTCGTTGACTACTACTCGCGTTACACCACAGTCTTCCCCTTGCGCCGCAAGGGTGAGGTCGCTGAGGTGTTGATCACCTGGATTCGCGCTGCCCGTCGCCAGCTTAGCGAGAGTTTCGGCTCGGACCTTCCTGTTCTGCGTCTGCACTCCGACAGAGGTGGTGAGTTTTCCTCCGACCTTCTGCGGGCCTTCTGTCGTGCGGAGGGCATCCGCCAGACGTTCACGCTTCCGGCCTCCCCACAGAAAAATGGGATTGCTGAGCGCCGCATTGGCATGGTCATGGACGTCGCTCGTACGTCCATGATCCATGCGGCTGCTCCCCATTTTCTGTGGCCGTTCGCGGTCCAGTACACTGCGCATCAGCTCAACCTCCAGCCCCGTGTCTCCATGCCAGAGACCACACCTGCTCTGCGGTGGACGGGGGAGGTTGGCGATGCGACTGTGTTCCGTGTCTGGGGATCTCGAGCTTTTGTCCGCGATTCTTCCGCGGACAAGCTGTCCTCCTGTGCTGTTTCCTGCGTCTTCCTTGGCTTCCCCCTGCGGAGATAACTCTATCAACGGGAGCTAGACTACGGGCTAGGCACGGGGTAAGAGGGATCTCTGCGTTCGTTCACTTAGTCGTTCTCTAGCACTTGTACGTTCACAGGGCAAAACTGCAAGAGTTTCACTAGCAAAAGTTGAGAACAATAGTTCAGAATGATAGCAACAACATTGGCATGCAAGACTACATCAGACCTAGCAAAGCTGCTGGTCGACTTCCAGTGCAGCATGCACGACCACGTGCCAGCACGACTTGGTCGACCGCGCTCCAGCAGAGCAAAGTCGCGGCCTGCCAACATTGCAAGTCCACGGTGTGCCAACGCTGCAGCAAGTCGGCTGTACAGCGTTGCACTCGCAGGACAACGGTGCAACTGCTTCGCAGGTGCGTAAAGCTGGTTTGTGCACTTCTCCTTGTCACGTGCACAGCGCAGACGCCCAGCTCGACTCCACGCCAGCGACTGCGCCCACCAGCCACGTCGACCTCGGGATACCACCACCGAGGTCGGTCTCGCCACTACCACCTGGGCGACCGTCGCACTCCTTCGCAGAACCTCGTCACCCAGGTAACCTGGTCGACCAGGCAACCACCATGTCGACCGGGTTACTTCCTCTTGTGCCCATCGACCTCCCAAGTCGAGGACCACCTTCAGTCGATCTCATCAGGTCGACCACAACCTTGGTCGACCAGCTCCAGGTCGACAACCCTCCTGATCGACCAACTCCAGGTCGACCAGCACACATGTCAGTCGACCACACGAAGTCGGCTTCCCCTGGTCGACGTCTAGGCGCCTAGGTCGGCGTCCGGGTGCCCAAGACGCCGTGCAGACGCCCAGGTCGGCGTCCAGGCGCCCAGGTCGGCGTCCAGCCTCCCTGGACGCCATCCAGGCGCCCAGGTCGGCGTCCAAGCGCCTAGGACGCCGTCCAGACGCCCAGGTCGGCGTCCAGGCGCCCAGGTCGGCGTCCAGCCTCCCAAAACGCCGTCCAAGCGCCCATGACGGCGTCCTCCTGCTCGGCGCCCTCCAGCTGGGCGCCCTCACTGCAACTGATCGGCTGCGCTCCCCGCACACCCGACTACGAAGTCGGCTCCGCCCAAGCGAGGACGGGGCCAACCACAACTCCCGTTGACACCCCCCTGCCGCGCCTGGTTGGCAGTTTTACCACCCCACCTCGCGTCGTGTTCTGTCCTCTCAGGACGTCACGTTTGACGAGTCGGTTCCTTACTACCGTCTCTTCCCCTACCGCACTGCCCCTCTCCCCCCCCCGCCGCTCTTCCTAGCACCAGGTCCTCCTCTGGTAGACCCCCTCCCCCCTCAGGGTCCTGCCCCCTCAGGTGTGTCCCAGGTAGACCCTGTCGAGCCTGTCGAGGTAGCTGTCGACTCTGGTGCTGCTAGGGGTGCTGAGCCTGCGGGTGCGGGGCCTGGGGGTGCTGAGCCTGAGCGTGCGGAGCCTGGGGGTACTGAGCCTGTGGTTGCTGAGTCTGAGGGTGCGGAGCCTGGGGGTGCTGAGCCTGAGCGTGCGGAGCCTGGGGGTGCTGAGCCTGGAGGTGTTGCGTTTGGGGGTGCTGCGCCTGCGGGTGCTGCGTCGGAGCGTGCTGAGCCTGGAGGTCCTACGGGTGTCTTGTCACGGCGGGAGCCTCTCTCTCCACCGCAGCTGCGCGAGTGGTTTGCTCGGCGCTCAAGCCGTGCTACTGGAGCTGGAGGGCCTACCACTGGAGGTACAGGAGCTGCTGGAGCTGGAGGTACTACTCGTGCTGGAGCCGCTGGTTGCGGAGGTGCTCGTACTGGAGTTACTGGAGCTGCTGGAGCTGGAGGTGCTGCTGGAGCTGGAGCTGCTGGAGGTACTGCTGGTGTTGGAGCTGCAGGAGGTGCTAGAGCCGCTGGTCCCGGAGGTGCTCGTACTGGAGCTGCTGGAGCTGGTGGTACTGCAGGAGTTCGAGCTGGAGGCGCTGGAGCTGTTGCTGCTGGAGGTGCTGCTGGAGCTGGCGCTGCTGGAGGTGTTGGAGCTGGTGGTGCTGCGGGAGTTGGAGCTAGAGACCCTGGAGCTGGGGGTACTGGAGTTGTCTCTGCTGGTTCTGGAGGCGCTGCACGGCCGCAGCCGTACTTCGTTCCGCTCCTTCAGCAGGTTCTTGGTCTCCCGCCTTCTACTGGTCCTACTTCTCCCTTACTGTGTCCACCGCCTGACCAGTCGCAGTTACAGCCAGCCTCTCCACTGCCTAGTCCTTCTCCTTACACTGGGTCGACCGGAGGTCTTGCGGAGCGTCGTGAGCCTGAGTCTCGTCCTGCGTCGCATGTTCGCGCTGTTCGCACTGGTCGTCGTGTTCCGCGTCAGCGTCCTCCTCCTGTCCCAGGCATGCACCAGATGACACTTCGTCCTTCCTCTGTTCCACTGCGTGTCCCTCTGCCGTCTCCTCCTGCGTCCTCTCTTCCTGACGTTCCTGACCCGCCGTCCGACCTTGCTCGTGCTGCCAGTCCTACTGTCACACGTCTTCTAGCTACTGCTGTCACTGACCCTTCGTTTGAGTCCACTGCTGCGTCTGCCCTTGTCGACTTTGCTGCCGCCTGTCGTCTAGACTACGCCGCTAGTCTTGTTGCTGAGTCTGAGTCTGTCTGTCCTCCGTCCGTCGGGGGTGAGTGTGCTCTTGGCACGGACGTCCTTGCTGATTGCACCTGAGGGAGACCCGGATGCACCAGACATCCCGACTCCGCGCTCTTACGCAGAGGCGATTGAGGGTCCCTACTCCTCTCAGTGGCAGACAGCCATAGACACAGAGATGGCTTCCTGGAAGTCCACAGGCACCTACGTCGACAAGGTTCCCCCACTTGGGGCGAACATCGTCAGTGGCATGTGGATTTTCAGGGTGAAGCGGCCGCCGGGTTCTCCGCCTGTCTTCAAGGCGCGTTACGTTGCACGAGGCTTCAGTCAGCGAGAGGGAGTTGACTTCTTCCAGACCTTCTCCCCGACCCCGAAGATGACCATTCTTCGGGTTCTGCTACACGTCGCCGCTCAGCGTGACTACGAGCTTCACTCTCTTGACTTCAGCACTGCGTTCCTACAGGGCAGCCTGCACGAGGAGATCTGGCTGCGCCGCCCACCTGGCTTCACTGGGTCGTTCCCTCCTGGTACCCAGTGGAGCCTCCGGCGGCCAGTCTACGGTCTCCGCCAGGCACCCCATGAGTGGCACGACACACTGAGGACTACTCTTGCTGCTCTTGGGTTTGCTCCTTCGACTGCTGACCCGTCGCTGTTTCTACGCACCGACACCACTCTGCCGCCGTTCTACGTTCTCGTGTACGTAGACGACTTGGTCTTTGCTACTGCTGACACTGAGGCACTCGCCCACGTGAAGTCGGAGCTGCAGAAGAGACACACGCGCACAGACCTGGGTGAGCTGCGTAGCTACCTTGGCTTGCAGATCACCCGGGACAGAGCACAGCGCACCATTACCTTGACTCGGTCACACATGGTTCAGCAGGTCCTTCAGCGCTTCCGCTTCACGTACTCCTCGCCACAATCCACTCCTCTGCCTACCGGTCACTCGTTCTCATCTCTGCCTTCGGATGAGTCCGTAGAGCCGAGTGGCCCATATCCAGAGCTTGTGGGCTGCCTCATGTACGTGATGACCTGCACTCGACCTGACCTTGCTTACCCTCTTAGCATCCTGGCTCGCTATGTTGCTCCTGGGAGACACCGACCAGAGCACATGGAGGCCGCTAAGAGGTTGTGCGCTACTTGTGCAGTACGTCGGGCATGGGGCTCGTGCTTGGAGGACGGGCTCGCGTTGTCCTCACTGGTCACGCAAACACTTCTTGGGTTTACGACTTAGCTACGCAGCGGTCGTCACAGAGTTACTCCTTCAGCCTTGGCTCCGGCTCTGTTTCTTGGCGGTCTACCCGCTCGTCTTCTGTTCTCAGTTCCAGTTGTGTGGCTGAGATCTACGCAGGGGCCATGGCTGCACAGGAGTTACACTGGCTCACCTACCTGCTGACTGACTTGGGCGAGCCGCCTCGTTCTCCTCCAGTTCTGTACGTCGACAACAAGGCAATGATTGCCTTGTGTCAGGAGCACAGACTGGAGCACAGAACGAAACACATCGCTCTGCGCTACTTCCTTGCTCGAGAGTTGCAGCAGCGTGGTCAGCTTTGTCTTGCTTACGTGGCCTCTCGAGCCAACACTGCTGATATCTTCACCAAGGCAGTTCAGCCTTGTGATCATCAGCGTTTCTGTACTGTTCTAGGCCTTGTGCCTACTTGGCCTCACTTGCTTACTTCCTGACTTTGCTTGTACTGTGATCTATATACTTATACCTGCATGCTTACACTTGCTAGGTTGTGATCACTGTACTGCTTGTTCTCCTTTATATAACTCTGCATGTGAACTGGACTTTTGGCCATTTGCTTGTGCTCGGACTGCGTGGTGACGTTGTGATCCACCCTGAGCTTGGCCTTGCTTCGTTCTCTTGCTTGTCCCCCACTTTGCCTATGGGGGGTGTGTCAGAACTATGCATTTACATGCTCTAGGCTGTAGTGGGGCACTCCTTATGGGGTACAGCCCAATTAGGTTTTGCTATACAAACCTTGTAGTGCTGTCATTCTAGTCATTCTTCATTCGTACTTTCTGACAACTCGCCCAGTTCGCGAATGACTGTACCTGATGGAGCTCCTGCAGGAAGCGAAAGTGACGATGAACGAGCACTTCGCGTTACTCTGCGACAACCAGAGAGCGATAAAGATCGCGAACAAGCCCGGTTTCGTGAATCGCACGAAGCACATCGCACTGCGTTACTTCTTCGTCAAGGACGAGATTGACAAAGGCAAAGTAAAGCTCACCTATTGCCCAACTGGTGACATGGCAGAAGACTTTCTGACAAAGAAGCTGCCACGTCAGAAGTTTCAGCACTGCGCAAACCTTTGCGGGATCGTGAAAAAATCCCACGTGGCTCACCTTCAGGAATGAAGGGGAGTGTTGAAATAACCAAGAGTTATTATCATATTTCCAAAGGTTCTCCCGTAGCGCACCGCTTCATAACGAAGTAGCGCAACTGTACCAGTACCGCGTTAGCTCGTATAGAGCACACACGCGAAGGTCAACAGTCACAGGAAGTCAACGGTCGCGACTGTTGACCATCCCGCAACTGTAATCGGAGGTAACGCACTGCAACGTGGTAACCGTCAAAGAGTAGATGATTGCAATAGTCACTGTAACAGTAACGATGCCTGCAAAGAAGTTAAATAAGGGAATGTACCCCTCAAGAGTACATGGTTAGCTATGAATGCTATATAAACCCCGTGTAATGCTATCCTTATCATCTTGTTTTCTTTCAACTTATTATAAACAAGGTCATTCAAACTTCCGCTGTCTTAAGTTTTGTTACGATATGGAATAGTTGAATAAACATTCCTAAAGTAACAAATCCTTAACGCGAAGATGACTGCAGCGAGGACGAAGACCGAGCGACAAGACAGTTATCGAAGACAGTTACAAGCAGGAAGAATTCGAAGTGCAAAGCGCGGGAAAACTTCAAACGGTTACCGAACCGCGTACGGTTACCGAACCGCACGGTTGCAATCCTGCATCTAGATTAGCCCTAAGGGGAATGTACCCCCTCAGAGTACATGGCTAGTTAAGACCTTTCGTATTCCACTACATTCCTATATAAACCCTTGTACCGCTTTGTATTAATCACTTCTGTCGAGATTAAAATCTCCCTCTTCTGATAGAGTCCGTACCCGACATCACTAAGCAATCTTCTGCTGCTACACTCAGTGCGATCAACCTGAGACGATCCTATAAGACGATTCAGATTGTATCATGGTATGAGAGCCATACAGGGTTCTTCGCATCACCACCTCTGATTCAAATTCAAATTCAAGGTGGCGTCCGGTACGCGCTCCCGCCGAAACATGGCTGGAGGATCTGGCGGACAAGCAGCTCCCACTGCTGAAGCCCCCGCCAACCCTACCGCGAACTCTGCGGGCAACACCACCATCAGCAATGCGCTCCTGGAGCAACTCATCCAGCGAATCACTACGCTGGAATCAGGAATTCAACATTTGAAGAGTGGTAACCCGGGTACCTCGCGTAAACCCGACCAACCGGCCGCTCCAAGCAAGGAACCGGGCCCAACCACTTTCGACCTCGGGTCGAACTCTTCCGCTCCAATCGCTTCCCGTCCAAGTTACGAAGCCATGCTCGCAGCTCAGAACAAGTTTCTGACGATCTCCAAGATTCGTACTAGCACCGTGTTTAACGGGCGAGATTTCTACACCTGGAGCTTCGAGCTCGAACTACTCCTCCAAAGCGCACAAATCTTCTTCTACTTCGACGGAAGCTATGCTGGCCCCACTAGCGACACTGACGACGCGAAAGCTCGGTACTACAACGAGTCGCTCATGGCGTACAGCATTCTCCTTCGCAACATGGCGCCAGCCGAACAGCTCGGCATTCGCCCCTTCAAAACACATCCAGCTCCCGCCATGGCCGCCTGGAGCTACCTTACCAAAACCTATCAGCCCAAGAACTCCGTCTCCTCTAGCCGGCGACACTGACGACGCGAAATCTCAGTACTACAACGAGTCTCTCATGGCGTACAGCATTCTCCTTCGCAACATGGTGCTAGCCGAACAGCTCGGCATTCGCCCCTTCAAAACACATACAGCTCCCGCCATGGCCGCCGGGAGCCGCCTTACCAAAACCTATCAGCCCAAGGACTCCGTCTCCTCTAGCAACTCATGGAAGTCAAAATGGCACCTGGCGAAAAGGCAAATTCCTACATCAACCGTTGCCACAGCGTCCGCGATCAACTCCTGAAGCTCGGCAACTCCATTCCCGAAGACATGTTCGTCACAATTATTCTTCGAGGCCTGGGTCCTCAGTGGACTCCCTGCAAAGCCTTACTTCGCCAACAGGGCATAATTTCAGAAGCGCATCTCTGTGCCACCCTACTGCACGAGCAGCAAGACATGGATTTTAACCAAGAAAAAGGGACGCGCCGCGATCAAATCGCCTTCTACTCCAATCGCGACCAACGACGAAATCGCGATTCACGCCCACGCCAATACAACTAAAAAAATTGCAAAATCTTCGGCCACTCCACAGAACGATGCCGATCCGGACCACGATACGACTCCGTGCGGCGCAACAACTCTGCCTACGGTCTCGATCACACGCGCCAGGCCAACCGACCGTCTTCGGGCCCGCCCCGCGCCAACCTCCGCAGCCTGACTCACAAAAGCTGCTGCCACACAACAACAACACCGTTCGTCATGTCATGGGCAACATGGCGATGCGTGTTCACCGCCGCACTCGGCGCACCAATCGGAGGCATCTCCAATACGTCTCTCCTCCCCCTCCCGGACAAGAATTCCAATTCACCGGCTACAACAACCCCTTCACACAGGATGGGGAGTTCGTCTTTGACGAACACGAGCAAGACTGGGACCTGCCGACACCCCTGCTCAAATCGTCACCGCACGACGAAGATTTCCTCAACTCGCCAACCATCACCAACTACTACTTTGGACACTACATCGACACTCGCCCTAACGATACCTACCGCGCTACTGGCGACAAACGCATTCCGTTCCGCAACACCCCAAATCTCGCACTCTCGGCACAACATCGCGCCAACTCCTACAATACATGGTACCTCGATAGCTGTTGCGGGCAGCACATGGTGGAGTCCAAGTGCTTCATCTCCAACGCACGACCCATTCCAGAACCAACCGTCGTCACTGTCGCGAACAATCAGCAGCTTGCAGCACGCGCATGCGACATCGTCGTTCTCAAAGCACACGACAGCGACATCCACATCACGTTCAACGACGTGCTGATCGTACGATATATTCGGTACAACCTCCTGTCCTACGAACAGCTCGTCAACAGGGGCGTGCTCATGACCACAGACCCAGAAACACGGTGCATTCTAATGCACTGGAAGGGTTACAGTCGCCCTGCCATCAAACCGCGCTACATCGGAAAGGCACGCGCCGATAACGTCGTTTACATTCTGGATTTCGACATCCCAGACTGCCGCGCGGATTCTAAAGATCTCATCGACCTCCAACCTCAACTAGTCACCGACCCCCACGGGCTCACACACCCCGATGGGCGCCCCTGGGTCAAGCATCACGCTCATCCCAGAGAAATCGACCTTCACGCACCTGGACCTGACGGTCTCTACCGAAACTGCCGCACACCAACATCCTCCACTACTGAAGACAGGACAGAAAGGGCACAAACACCAACACGCTGTGATCACCCAGTCCCAACGGACAGCAAGGAGAAAACACCAGCTGACGGAGGCGAATCATCAGCTGCAAAAGAACGGCGCCTGGCAACAACAGCAGAAAATGGGCAGGCCAAGGTTATCAACGACAAAGCAGACGAGCCCTCGGCAGGACCAGACTCCTCCGAGGAGGAAGAATCAGTCATCCAGCCCGCCGGCATGGACATCGTCGAGGAAGCAGAATGGCAGACTACACATCCCATAGGCATGCGTCATCACGCGGAACTTGCTGCGGCTCTCACCATCTTCCAACCACACAAAATTTGAACTGACCCCACTGTTCATCCCTCGCAGGAAGTTCTCAACAACTGCATCCGCGCTGAAGTGTTTATTCCCGGAACCTTACTCCGCCCTAATGGAACCCCTGTTCCCGTCAACACAACTATGTGCACCGACTGCGTGATCTGCCCTGAAGCTGCTCTGACTCACAAGCCTTTCAAACTCCTCGACCCTAGCACGAACCGTTACGAAAAAACTTCAGAAAATCTACAGCGACTTTCTCGTTCTCACACAGACCGGCATCAACGGCGAGGAATACACCCTCACCTTCGTCGACGCATATTCTCGCTTCGTCTGGGTGGCCAACGTATCTCACAGGAGCAAGGCGTATGACATCTTCAAAGTCTGGCACGCCAACGCCGAGACCCAGTCTGGCTGCACCCTCAAACTATGGCAAACCGACTGCGCAGCAGAGTTCAAAAGTGACAAGCTGGCAACATACCTGCAAGAGAAGGGAATCGTCCACAAGCTCTCTCTCCCTTACGCTCATCTCCAGCAAGGCATCGCGCAACGCACCAACCGCACTCTCATGACCAAAGTCCGCGCCCTCCTGCAGCAGAGCGACGTTGAAGCGACGTACTGCATCGCGCTGTACGTCTCCACAATCTGCTCAGCACCACCGCCAACACCAACAACCTCTCTCCTCACCTCAAGTTCACCGGCAACAAGGGCGATATTTCCATGCTCCACGTCTGGGGCTGCATGGTGCAGTATCGGCCAGCAGAGGCGACCACGAGGAAATTCGAACGCCGCGCCCGCTGGGGCGTGCACCTCGGCATCAGCTTCGAGCACCATGCATGGAACATCCTCGATCACGACACCTCGCGAGTGGTCGCGGCCCGCGACGTCATCTTCTACAAAGATCTCACCATCCGCACGTTTCACTGCGACCGTCGCGCTGACCGCACTAGGGGAGAACACAACATCGCGGACTACGAGCGCCCGCCGCGCAGCTTCGCTACCCCACAAGACGAGGCAGAGGCAGCGCTCGCGGATCAAGATCCCACGGATCCTCACCCCTGACCTCACCCATGGAGCGACGAGTGTCAAACATTATATATGTTATAGTTGTGTAGGCTACCGTGGGTTAGCCTTTAGGGGGTACACTACTCTACGGTTTGGTACTTGTACTCCCATTCCTTTCTAGTTCATCATTCTCGTTCGTTCTTAGATTCTAACATGGTATTACGAGCCTAGGTCGTAACCTAGGACCGACTGATAGGGCCCATCGTTTCCGTTAGTCGCGCCCGAGCGCGCCTCGCCTAGTCGCGCCCTCGAGCGCCCTCCTCTCATCTGCACTGTCGCGCGCCCTAGCGTGCCCCTTGCGAACCGGCCCCGCCCAGCCCGCACGCCCTAGCGTGCCCCACGCGATCGGCCCCGCCCTCCTTGCACGCCCTCGCGTGCGACCCGCGCAGCCCCACGCGCGTCACCTGTCCCGCGCGCGCCCTTGCGCGCTTCTCACGATCCGGCCCCGCCCTTCCTCGCGCGCCCTTGCGTGCCCCGTGCGACCGGACCTGCCCCACCCGCGCGCCCTTGCGTGCCCCTCGCGTACCGGCCCCGCCCCGCTAGCCCTGCCCTTGCAGCCCCGCTAGCGCCCTGTCCCACCCGAGCCGCGCCGCCCAGCCGAGCCGCGCCGCCCCACCGAGCCGCGCCGCCCTGCCCGAGTCGCGCCGCCCTACCGAGCCGC
Organism: Closterium sp. Naga37s-1; assembly: GCA_947471745.1. NCBI lineage: Eukaryota > Viridiplantae > Streptophyta > Zygnematophyceae > Desmidiales > Closteriaceae > Closterium > Closterium sp. Naga37s-1. Next base: position 1,069,217 of record CANJKZ010000167.1, read on the forward strand.
GCTGCTGCTGCTGTCACTGCTACTGACGCTACTGCTGTTACTGCTGCTACTGCTCCTACTGCAACTATGGCTAGCCCTGCTGTGCTCGCTTTCGATGCTGAGGGCCGCCCGCTGCAGTTTGACACCTGGCTCGATGACCTGCACCTGTTCCTCCAGCTCACTGCCAAGGAGGATATTTCGCTGTACGATCACGCGCTAGGACTCGCTGCTGCCCCTGCTGCTACTGCTGACAGTACTGCCCGCTCACAGTGGCAGACTCGTGACGCCCACACTCGCTTCGCTATTCGCAACTCCCTGCCGATAGATGAGCGCGAGCACTTTGGCCAGCTCAAAACTGCGCAGGCACTGTACACTGCTGTAGTTGCACGCTACTCCTCACCTGCCTCTGCTGCGCTAGGCCGTCTCTCGCTCCCCTACCTGTTCCCAGACCTGTCTGCCTTCTCCACAGTCGCTGACCTCATCACGCACCTCCGCACTAGTGAGGCCCGCTTCCGTGCCGCTATGCCCGCTGAGTTTCTTGCCAAGAACCCCCCCCCGCTGTGGCTCACTCTCTACCACCTGGTCACCCGTCTCCCTGACTCTCTCCGTGCGGTCAGGGACCACTTCCTCGCTCGCTGCCCCACTGAGCTCACCGTTGATCTGCTCGAGAAGGAACTGCTTGCAGCTGAGACTAGCATAGTCGCTGTAGGTGCCTCTCGTGGCGACCCCCGCACCCCTTTCTTCGAGGGGTGTTCCCCTTCCCCCCTTCTCCCCTCTGTCGCCTCTGCCGCTGCTGTCGACCTCCTTGGTACTAAGCAGGTAGGGACTGCGTCCACTCCGAGTTGGCGCTGCAGCGGCAAGGGCAAAGGGGGCAAGGGAGGCGGCGGTGATGGTGGGGGAGGCGGTGGTGGGGGCGGTGGCGGCGGTGGGGGTGGTGGCGGGGCTGGAGGGGCTAGTGGCAGCAGTGGGGGTGGTGGCGGCGGCGGTGGAGGAGGTGGCCAGGGTGGGGGCGGTGGTGGTGGCGGCAGTGGACGTGGGGGCGGCAGGGGCGGTGGTGGTCGAGGTGGTGGCGGCGGCGGTGGTGGCCAGCGCCAGCAGCAGATTCCGTCGTCCCAGGAGCTTCGTGAGTGGTACTCTCAGCATGGGGGGGGGGGGTGGCCTTAGCTGCACGTACGTCATCCGCACAGGTAACCGCACTGGTCAGACGTGTGGGAGGGCACACACCCAGCAGCGCTGCTTCTCCCTCCTCGACGACGCCTGGCGCACTCAGTTTCCTGGTGCCACTGAGCTGCCCCGCTGGGCTGATCTGCTGAGGAAGAAAATTGATGTCTATGCTCTTGACTTTGATGCTATTCTTGGTGCCATGTATGTGTTGTCTGCTAGTGGAGAGAGTGACCAGTACCTGCGTGTTCCGCCCGATCCGGGCATTCGGACCAGTGAGGCTGCCACTCTAGGTGCTAGTGCGTCTGTTGCCCCAGGTGCTGGTGAGGCTGCCGCTCCAGGTGCTCGCGTGTCTGCTGCCCCAGGTGCTGGTGAGGCTGCTGCTCTAGGTGCTCGTGAGTCTGCGCCCTCTGGTACTGAGTCTACTGAGGCACTGCACACCTTCACACTCGACTCAGGTGCTTCTCGCTGTTTCTTTCGTGACCGCACTGCCCTTGAGCAGCTTGCTCGGCCGGTTGCTGTCTCCCTCGCTGACCCCTCTGGGGGTCCGGTCATTGCGACCTCCTCCACTGTCCTCCCTTGTCTTGCGGTTCCGTCGGGCACACTGTCAGGTCTCTACCTCCCCTCGTTCTCTACGAACCTGGTGGCAGGTAGAGCACTTCAGGACGGGGGTGTCCACCAGTTCACCCCTGCCTACGAGCGAGTGACACACTGCACGTGTGCTCGGACGGGTCGCCACCTGGCTACCTTCACTTGGCAGCCGGGGTCGTACCTGTACACACTGACCACTGAGCCCCCCCAGGTAGCTGCGTCTGCGTCTGCGTCAGGTCAGCTGTCGGCCCCCTGCTCGTGTCGCTCCCTGGCGCACGAGACTGTCCTCTGGCACCACCGCCTTGGTCACCCGTCAGTGCAGCGCCTTCGTGGCATGCACTCCCGGTACCTTGTCTCTGGTCTTCCCAGGGTTCTCCCTCCCCTCCCACCCTCGCCTGCTCCTCCTTGTCTTCCCTGTGTCGAGGGGCGGCAGCGCGCCGCTCCTCACTCCTCCTCGTTTCCCCCGACGACTGCTCCCCTGCAGACGCTCCACATGGACGTGTGGGGCTCAGCCCGCGTTCGTGGACAGGGTCACGAGAGGTACTTCTTGATCGTTGTTGACGACTACTCGCGCTACACCACGGTCTTCCCCTTGCGCACCAAGGGTGAAGTCCCTGATGTGTTGATCCCTTGGATCCGCGCTGCTCGTCTCCAGCTCAGCGAGAGGTTCCACTCGGACTTTCCTGTCCTGCGTCTGCACTCTGACAGAGGTGGGGAGTTTTCCTCCGACCTCTTGAGGGCCTTCTGTCAGGGGGAGGGCATTGAGCAGTCGTTCACGCTTCCGGCCTCTCCACAGCAGAATGGGGTTGCTGAGCGCCGCATTGGCTTGGTCATGGAGGTCGCTCGTACCTCCTTGATCCATGCGGCTGCCCCCCACTTTCTGTGGCCGTTTGCGGTCCGATACGCTCCGCATCAGCTCAACCTCTGGCCCCGTGTCTCCGTTCCGGAGACTTCACCGACACTGCATTGGATGGGAGAGGTTGGCGATGCGTCGCGTTTCCGGGTCTGGGGATCTCGAGCTTTTGTTCGCGATACGTCCGCGGACAAGCTCTCCTCCCGCGCTGTTCCTTGTGTCTTTCTTGGCTTTGTCCCGGACGCGTCTGGTTGGCAGTTTTACCACGCCACCTCGCGCCGTGTCCTGCCCTCTCAGGACGTCACTTTCGATGAGTCGGTCCCCTACTACCGCCTCTTCCCCTACCACACTGCCCCGCTCCCCCCCCCGCCTCTCTTCCTCGCACCAGGTGGTGCTGTGGTAGATCCCCTCCCCCCTCAGGGTGCCGCTCCCTCAGGTGTGTCCCAGGTAGACCCGGTTGAGCCTGTCGAGGTAGCTGTCGACTCTCGTCCTGCTAGGGGTGCTAAGCCTGAGCGTGCGGAGCCTGGGGGTGCGGAGCATGGGGGTGCTGAGTCTGGGGGTGCGGAGCCTGGGGGTGCGGAGCCTGGGGGTGCTGAGCCTGGGGGTGCGGAGCCTGCGGGTACGGAGTCTGGGGGTGCTGAGTCTGGGGGTGCTGAGCCTGAGAGTGCTACGTCTGAGGGTACTGAGCCAGAGGGTGCTGCGACTGACCGTGATGCGCCTGGAGGCGCTCCCTCCTCACAGCAGCTGCGGGAGTGGTACTCGCAGTACTGTAGCCTCAGGAGGGGCGCTTCTGGAGCTAGGGGTGCTGCTGGAGCTGGTGCTCGTGGTTCCCCTCCTAGGCGGGAGCCGCCCTCTCCTCAGCGGCTCCGAGAGTGGTACGCTCGGCGCTGCAGTCTCCGGAGTGGCGCTACTGGTGTCGCGGACCCTGGAGCTGGAGCTGGTGCTGGTGCTGGTGCTGGTGCTGCTCGCGCAGGAGCTGCTAGTGGTGCTGCTGGAGCTGCTGGAGACGCTGCTGGTACTGGAGGTGCTGCTGGTGCTGGCGCTGCTGGAGGAGCTGCTGGTGCTGGAGCTGCTGGTGGTGCTGCTGGAGCTGCTGGAGACGCTGCTGGTGCAGGAGGTGCTGCTGGTGCTGGAGGTGCTGCTGGTGCTGGAGCTACTGGAGGTGCTGCTGGCGCAGGAGCTGCTGGTGGTGCTACTGGAGGTGCTGCTGGAGCTGGAGCTGTTGGAGACGCTACTGGTGCTGGAGGCGCTGCTGGTGCTGGAGGTGCTGCTGGTGCTGGAGCTACTGGAGGTACTGCTGGTGCTGGAGCTGCTGGAGCCACTGGTTCTGGAGGTGCTCGTACTGGAGGTACTGGAGCTGCTGCGGGGGTTGGAGCTGGAGGTACTGGAGCTGCTGGGGTTGCTGGTGGTGCTGCGGGAGTTGGTGCTGGAGACCCTGGGGCTGAGGGTGCTGGTGCTGTCTCTACTGGTTCAGGAGGTGCTGAGCGGCCGCGGCCGTACTACGTTCCGCTCCTTCAGCAGGTTCTTGTCAAGCTATATTTGTTATAGCTTATTTGTGTTAGTCTAGGTGTACTTTATGCTTTCCTAGGGTTAGGGTTATGCTTGCTATATCTTGCTTGTTTTCACTTTCCTTAGGCAACACTTATACTTTTGTAACTTGACATGGTATAGAGCGATAAAAAGATCCCATGGGCCCACCACCCCGTAACGTGCCCTAGCCCGAAGCGCCCTAGCCCGAAGCGCCCTAGCCCGAAGCGCCTTAGCCCGTAGCGCCCCGCCAATCCGTGTCTCGTAGTGCCCCGTACCTCGCGCGCCACCCGTTTTCCCGTCGCCTCACCCGTCAGATCCGTCGCGTTGTTACTCTCCCCCCCCCCCCCCCCCCCCCCCGTCGCGACCTGCCCGTTTTCCCCCGTCGCGCCCTACCTTTTCCCCCCGTTGCGCTGCCCGTACATCCGCTCGCGTAGTCGCACGCACCCGTACGAACGGTCGCGCGCGCAGCCGCGTGCGACGGCACACACAGCAGCACGCGCAACTGCTCGCCCGTCCGCTCGCACAGCAGCCCGTGCGGCCTGTGCGCCGCGCCACCTGCAACCCGTCCCACAGCCTTCCCCGTAGCTCGACGCCCCACCCGTCCCCACTGCCTTAGCAAGCCGCCCCAGCCAGAATAGCCGCCCCTTCCCAGTTCTGCCGCCCCACCCTTAACAGGCCGCCCCAACCAGTTCTGCCGCCCTCACCCGTTCCCACTGCCTCACCTGTAGCCCGCCGCCCCAGCCATATCTGCAACCCCACCCGTTCCAGTCACCTCACCCAGTACCCTCCCCTGCACAGAACCTCACAGAACCGTGCAGAACCGCACAGAACCGCACGAAACCGTGCAGGATCGCGCAGAACCGCACAGAACCGTACAGAACCGCACTGAACCGCCGCCTTGCCTTCCCCACCCGTCGCCAGCAGCCTAGTCTACCGCCAGGAGCACCACCAGCAACTTAGACTGCCGCCAGTCACACCAGCAGCAGCTTCCACTGCCGTCAGCGCACCAGCAGCAACTTGAACTACCCCCTAGCAAAGCCAGCAACTTACACCGCCCCACCCGGTACTCCCCACTGCACAGAACCGCATAGAACTGCACCCGCTGCCCCACCCGTTCCAGCCAGAGCTGCTGCCCCACCCGTTCCAGTCACCTCACCCGGAATCAGCCGCCCCACCCGGTACTCTCCACCCCGCAGAACCGCACTGAACTGCACATAACCGCACAGAACCGCACCCGGTGCCCCACCTGTACCAGTCAGAGCTGCCCCCCCCCCCCCCCCACGACCTGAATCCTCCGCCTCAAGGGCTGAAACCCGCCACCAGCAGCACCAGTAGCAGCAGTTTAGGCTGCCCCAGCGCTCGAGCAGCAGCTTAGACTACCGCTAGTGCACCAGCAGCAGCTTACGCTGCCCCCAGCGAAACCAGCAGCAGGATAGCCTACCGCCACCAGCAGTTTAGGCCCACCTGCCAGCACCACCCCCGTTTCTAGCTACTCACATGGCTTGTACTCGAGTCCTACAGCAGCAGGGCCAGCCGCAGCACTCCCGGCAGTGGGGACCTGCGGGTCCAAAGTGTGGAGCCCTCAGCAGTGGCTCAGCTAGCAGTGGGCGAGACGTCGGCCCCTGCGGGTACCGGGCCCTGACAGGCCCTGGCGCTGGCACTACCTGCTGGAGTCCTGATCACTCTGCGTCCGGCTGCTACCGTCGACTCGACGACCTTCACCGTGAGCGTTTTGGTCCTCACGCTATTACACCGCACTGGCCCTCGCGACTTCGCCAACGCACTGCTGCACTAGTTGAGTCTCACCTACCTGGTCTAGGACCGTTCCCGGCTGCACGAGTAGAGACCTGTGTTTCCAGTCTTGGTGCGTGTGTTGTTTCCAGTCCAGGCACCTCTGAGGGTCTTTGTGTAGGAGCTGCAGCTACCACTAGTCTAGCACTAGCCTTTGTAGCTGGTTCGGGTGCGACCCCACAGACTGCACAGCTTTCCTTCACCCTAGACTCTGGATCGTCCAGCTGTTTCTTTCGCGACTGTACTGACCTCACACCACTGCGCACTCCAGTCACTGTCGCCTTAGCTGACCCCACTGTGGGACGTGTAGTTGCTCGCAGCACCACCACTCTCCCGTGTCCGGCGGCTCCCTCAGGTTTTCTTACAGGTTACTACACCCCCTCATTCTCTAGGAACCTGGTGGGTGTCAGTCACCTCCACGACCTAGGTGTAGTCACCACTTTCCCACTGGACGAGCCTGTTGCCTCTTGCACAGTCGGTACCACTGGGGCCCCTCTGGCCACTTTTCACAGGGAGCCGGGCTCTGGTCTGTACTCACTACACACTGGGTCCCACCGCACTGGGTCAGGTCAGGTAGCTGCTGTGTCGTGCGACTGTCGCTCCCTCACCCACCCGTCTGTCCTCTGGCACCACCGTCTAGGTCACCCGTCGTTCCCACGTCTCAGTAGGATGGCACGTTACCGTCTGGTCTCAGGTCTCCCAGAGTCGCTTGCCCCGCTTCCTCGCTCGCCTGCGCCGCTGTGCACTCCTTGCGTCGAGGGTCGGCAGCGCGCTGCCCCTCACTCCTCCTCGTTCCCCCCCACCACGGCTCCCTTCCAGACCCTGCACTTGGACGTCTGGGGCCCCTCCCCGGTCCTTGGACCACGTCAGGAGCGCTACTTCCTGATTGTGGTGGACGACTACTCCCGCTACACCACGGTTTTCCCCTTGCGACGGAAGGCCGACGTGCCTACCGTCCTCGAGCCGTGGCTACTAGCGTGGGGTGGTGCCCAGGGCCTGTGTGGGCTTCGCCTACACTCGGACCGTGGTGGTGAGTTATCTTCCACTCGTTTGGAGACGTTTTGTCAGGGTCGGGGAGTCATTCAGTCGTACACGCTACCAGCCTCGCCGCAGCAGAACGGGGTAGCCGAGCGTCGCATCGGCCTGGTCATGGAGGTTGCCCGGACCTCCATGTGCCATGCCGGTGCCCCTCAGTTCTTGTGGCCTCAGGCGGTCCGCTACGCCGCGCACCAGCTGAACCTGTGGCCTAGTGACGCACGGCCACGGGTGACGCCGGTCTCTCTCTGGTCAGGTTTACAGGGTGTAGCAGCTGACTTCCGCGTCTGGGGTTGTCTGGCTCACGTTCGCGCCCCTGGCGCGAACAAGTTGTCTCCGCGCACTCGTGCCTGCGTCTTTCTTGGCTTTCCTTTGGACGCCTCCGGCTGGGTGTTCTACGACCCGGTCACCTGCGGGTTCTTCGCTTCTCAGGACGTCACGTTCGACGAGTCTGTCTGTTACAACAGGAGTCGCCCCCACCGAGGTACTGAGGTCTTTTCCCCCCCACTGTTCCTCACCCTTGAGCCCCCACCAGTCGCCCCGGTAGCCCCCCCCCCTTCGCGTCCTGCCCCGTCAGGTATGTCGCACGTCACTCCGCAGTCGTCCCCCCCGCAGCGTCCAGTCCCTGTCGTGTCTGGGGGTGCGGGAGGTGCAGTTGCGGAGGGTGAGGGTACTGGGGCTGCAAGAGCTGGTGGTGTCGGCTCTGGGGGTGCAGGGGTTGTGGGCATGGAGGTCACTCCTGTGGAGGACACGGCAGCCTCGAGTCGGCGGCCTCGCCCTGCCTCACCCCCTGGCTTCCCGTCCGTCCCGCAGTTTCCTCCTCGTTCTTCTCTGCGGCCGGTTGCTGCGGAGCCTGGGGGTGTTCCTGCGGGAGGTACTGGAGGCCCCGGGGGTGTCGGTGGTGGAGGTGCTGGTTCTGGGGGTGCTGGAGCTGGAGGCACTGGCACTGTGGCGCCTACACCGCGCACTGTACGTTTCCTGACCCGTGAGCAGCGTCTCCTCCGGTTGGAGAGGGAGGAGCGTGAGCGATTTGAGAGGGCACAGCAGCAGCAAGAGAGAGTAGAGGAGGAGTCACAGCAGCAGCACGAGAGGGTAGCGCAGGAGTCCTGGTCGCAGCAGCGGGTGCAGCTGCAGCCGCAGCAGGAGAGGGTAGAGGAGGAGTCACGGCCGCACCAGGAGAGAGTAGAGGAGGAGTCACGGCAGCAGCAGGAGAGGGTAGCGCAGGAGTCCCGGTCGCAGCAGCGTGTGCAGCTGCAGCCGCAGCAGGAGAGGGCAGAGGCGGAGCCACAGGAGCAGCATTAGGGGCCGGTACCGTCGCAGCAGACGCCAGAGGAGGCGGAGCAGCAGCGACTGCGACTACGCGACCTCCCCGACCCAGCACCTGCACGCTTTGTTCGTGGTCCCCTACCGTCCCCTCCTGTTCCCCCTGTTGAGTCCCTTTCCTCGTCCCAGTGGACTCCTCGTCCTCCCCTCAGTCGTGCTGTGTCTCCACAGCCCCGTCGGTCCCGTTACCGTGCAGACGGTCCGTTTCACCTTGTTCTCCGCTCTCGTGTTCCACCTCCTCCTGTCCTTCCACAGCCCCCCGAGTCGTCCCTCACTGTGCTTCACGACCCGTTGTCCGACTACCTCCGTGCCTCCCGTCCTGTCGTCTCCCGTGTTTTGTCCGCGTTGGTCACTCACCCGACTGCACCTCTGTCGTCTGTCTCAGCACTTGTTACCACTGTCTCTGGCTTTGCCTCTTCCCACCGCCTTGACTACGCCGCTCACTTGGTGAGTGGCCCTGCTCGTTCTCCGTCCTCTGGGGGTGCTCCTGTCTTTCCCCTGGAGGTCCTAGAGGACAGGTAGTTCGAGCTTGGTTTCCTTGCGGCCGCTGTTCCTCATCTCGGCGCCATGCTGCTTGCCCCTGAGGGGGATCCAGACGCCCTTGACATCCCGATCCCTCGCACTCACGCCGAGGCGGTCTCGGGACCCTGGGCAGAGATGGCATCTTATAGGTCCACAGGCACTTACGTCGACGCAGTCCCACCACCTGGGACGAACGTCGTCAGTGGCCGATGGCTCTACAAGGTGAAGCGGCCGCCTGGATCACCACATGTGTTCAAGGCGCGCTATGTGGCGAGAGGCTTCAGTCAGCGAGAGGGGGTGGACTTCTTCCAGACCTTCGCTCCCACCCCGAAGATGAGTACTCTTCGGGTGTTGCTGCATATTGCAGCCCAGCGCGACTACGAGTTGCACTCCTTGGACTTTTCCACCGCGTTCCTTCAGGGGAGCCTGCACGAGCAGATCTGGCTGCGTCGCCCGCCTGGCTTCACTGGCTCTTTCCCACCTGGGACCCAGTGGCAGCTGCGTCGACCAGTTTACGGCCTGCGTCAGGCCCCACGTGAGTGGCACGACACACTTCGCTCGACCCTTGCAGCTCTTGACTTCTTTCCGTCGTCTGCTGACCCGTCACTGTTCGTTCGCCGTGGCTCGACCCCGTTCTTTGTCCTGGTCTACGTCGACGACCTGGTGTTCGCCACTCCTGACCGACGCGCGCTGGCCTCCGTGAAGGAGGAACTGCAGAGGAGACACACTTGCACTGACCTTGGTGAGCTGCAGCACTACCTTGGCCTGCAGATCACCAGGGACAGGGCAGCTCGCACCATTACGCTGACTCAGTCGCATATGGTCGAGCAGATCCTCACGCGGTTTCGCTTCCCGTTCTCCAAGGTACAGCTCACCCCTCTTGGTGTGGATCATAGGCTCACGGCTCCACCTTCGGACGAGCCATTTGAGTCCAGCGGTCCATATCCTGAGCTGGTGGGTTGTCTCATGTACCTGATGACCTGCACTCGCCCAGACCTAGCTTACCCTCTTAGCGTCCTTGCACGTTTTGTTGCGCCTGGGAGACACCGACCTTCCCACTGGTTCGCTGCTAAGAGGGTGGCGAAGTATGTGGCGAGTACATCAGGCATGGGACTTGTCCTTGGAGGGAAGCAGCCAGTTACACTCACAGGTTACTCTGACTCGTCGTGGGCCGACGACGCGGAGACGCGCCGGTCTACACAGGGGTACTCCTTTAGCCTCGGAGCAAGTGCTGTTTCGTGGCGGTCGACTCGGGCGTCGTCTGTCGCCGGTTCCAGCTGTGAGGCAGAGGTGTACGCTGCGGCCATGGCCGCTCAGGAGCTTCGCTGGCTGTCTTTCCTTCTCACCGACCTTGGTGAGCGGCCTCGCTCTCCCCCAGTCTTGTTCGCCGACAACAGGTCTGCTGTCCTGTTGTGTGAGGAGCCTCGACTGGTTGGGAAGGCGAAGCACATCTAGCTTCGTTACTTCCTTCTGCGTGAGTTGCAGCAGCGTGGCCAGGCACGCGTGGTACGTGTGGTCTCTGAGGCCAACACTGCAGATATCTTCACCAAGGCGTTGCCGCCTTGTGACCACCAGCGTTTCTGCACCCAGCTTGGCCTTGTGTCTACAGGCCCTCACTTGCTTGTGTAGAGATGCTTTGCTTTGTACTCTGGCATCTCTTTATATTTGCTATATATATATATGCATCTAGACTGGCCTTGTGGCCCAGTGCTTCTGTAGAGATGCTTGTCGTGTACTCTTCCATCTTCTATATTTGCTATATCCTTGCATGTGGACTGGCCTTGTGGCCCCTCGCTTGTTCTCGGACTGTGTGGTGATCTTGAGATCCACCCCGAGATTTGTTGTGTTTTTTGCGAACTGGTCCTGTGACCCTTGCTGTGTGTTGCTTTCCACAGGACTACCGTCATCTAGACTATGGGGGTGTGTCAAGCTATATTTGTTATAGCTTATTTGTGTTAGTCTAGGTGTACTTTATGCTTTCCTAGGGTTAGGGTTATGCTTGCTATATCTTGCTTGTTTTCACTTTCCTTAGTCAACACTTATACTTTTGTAACTTGACAGTTCTTTGCCTCCCGCCCTCCACTGGTCCTTCTCCTCCCCTACTGAGTCCACCACTTGTCCAGTCGCAGTCACAGTTACCGCTTGCCTCTCCACTGCCTGGTCCTTCTCCCTACGCTGGGCCGACTAGAGGTCTTACGGAGCGTCGTGAGCCTGAGTCTCGTCCTGCGTCGCCTGAGTCTCGTCCTGAGTCACCTGAGTCTCGTCCAGAGTCGCCTCTCCGCGCTGTCCGCGCTGGTCGTCGTGCTCCGCGTCAGCGTCCTCCTCCTGTACTTGGCACTCACTATATGACTCTGCGTCCTTCCACTGCTCCACAGCGTGTCCCTCTGCCGTCTCCTCCTGCGTCCTCTCTTCCTGACGTTGCTGACATGCCGTCAGACCTTGCTCGTGCTGCCAGTCCTACTGTCACGCGTCTCCTCGCCACTGTTGTCACTGACCCTTCCTTTGAGTCCTCTACTGCGTCTGCTCTAGTCGCTGAGCTTGTTGACTTTGCTGCCGCCTGTCGTCTAGACTACGCCGCTAGCCTTGTTGCTGAGTCTGAGTCTGTCTGTCCTCCGTCCGTCGGGGGTGAGTGTGCTCTTGGCACAGACGTCCTTGAGGACAGGCAGGAGGAGTTTGAGTGCTTTGCCGCTGCTTTACCTCATCTCGTGTCCATGCTGATTGCCCCTGAGGGAGACCCGGATGCACCAGACATCCCGACCCCACGCTCTTACGCAGAGGCGATGGAGGGTCCCTACTCCTCTCAGTGGCAGACAGCCATGGACGCAGAGATGGCTTCCTGGAAGTCCACAGGCACCTACGTCGACGAGGTTCCCCCACCTGGGGCGAACATCGTCAGTGGCATGTGGATTTTCAGGGTGAAGCGGCCACCGGGTTCTCCGCCTGTCTTCAAGGCGCGTTACGTTGCACGAGGCTTCAGTCAGCAAGAGGCCACCGGGTTCTCCGCCTGACTTCTTCCAGACTTTCTCCCCGACCCCGAAGATGACCACTCTTCAGGTTCTGCTGCACGTCGCCGCTCAGCGTGACTACGAGCTTCACTCTCTTGACTTCAGCACTGCGTTCCTACAGGGCAGCCTGCACGAGGAGATCTGGCTGCGCCGCCCACCTGGCTTCACTGGGTCGTTCCCTGCTGGTACCCAGTGGAGCCTCCGGCGGCCAGTCTACGGTCTCCGCCAGGCACCCCGTGAGTGGCACGACACACTGAGGACTACTCTTGCTGCTCTTGGGTTTGCTCCTTCGACTGCTGACCCGTCGCTGTTTCTACGCACCGACACCACTCTGCCGCCGTTCTACGTTCTCGTGTACGTAGACGACTTGGTCTTTGCTACTGCTGAAACTGAGGCACTCGCCCACGTGAAGTCGGAGCTGCAGAAGAGACACACGTGCACAGACCTGGGTGAGCTGACAAGCTATCTTGGCTTGCGGATCACCCGGGACAGAGCACAGCGCACCATTACCTTGACTCAGTCACACATGGTGCAGCAGTTCCTTCAGCGCTTCCGCTTCACGTACTCCTCGCCTCAGCCCACTCCTCTGCCTACCGGTCACTCGCTCTCAGCTCTGCCTTCGGATGAGTCCGTAGAGCCGAGTGGCCCGTATCCAGAGCTTGTGGGCTGCCTCATGTACCTGATGACCTGCACTCGACCTGACCTTGCATACCCTCTTAGCATCCTAGCACGCTATGTCGCTCCTGGCCGTCACCGGAAGGAGCACATGGATGCCGCTAAGAGGGTGTTGCGCTACTTGTGCAGTACGTCGGGCATGGGGCTTGTGCTTGGAGGACGGAGCGACGTTGTCCTCACTGGACACTCAGACACTTCTTGGGCTGACGACCAGGCTACGCAGCGGTCGTCTCAGGGTTACACCTTCAGCCTTGGCTCTGGTTCTGTTTCTTGGCAGTTCTCAGCTCTAGTTGTGAGGCTGAGATCTACGCCACAGCCATGGCTGCCCAGGAGTTACGCTGGCTCACCTACCTGCTGACCGACCTGGGAGAGCGGCCTCGTTCTCCTCCAGTGCTGTACGTCGACAACAAGGCCGCCATTGCCTTTTGTCAGGAGCACAGACTGGAGCACAGAACGAAGCACATCGCTCTGCGCTACTTCCTTGCTCGAGAGCTGCAGCAGCGTGGTCAGCTTCGTCTTGCTTACGTGGCCACTCGGGCCAACACTGCTGATGTGTTCACCAAGGCGCTTCAGCCTGATCATCATCGTTTCTGTACTGTTCTAGGCCTTGTGCCTACTGTCCCTCACTTGCTCACTTCTTGACTCTGCTTGTACTCTGATCTCGATAGATATACCTGCATGCTTACACTTGCTAGGTTGTGATCACTGTACCTCTTGTTATATTATCAAACTGCATGTGAACTGGTCTTGTGACCGCTTGCTTGTGCTCGGAATTTGTGTGGTATCCTTGAGATCCACCCTGAGCTTGCTTTGCCTTGCTTTGCTTTGACTGGTCTTGTGACCCCTTGCTCTCCCCCACTTAGCCTATCGGGGTGTGTCAAACATTATATATGTTATAGTTGTGTAGGCTACCGTGGGTTAGCCTTTAGGGGGTACACTACTCTAGGGTTTGGTACTTGTACTCCCATTCCTTTCTAGTTCATCATTCTCGTTCGTTCTTAGATTCTAACATGGTATTACGAGCCTAGGTCGTAACCTAGGACCGACTGATAGGGCCCACCGTTTCCGTTAGTCGCGCCCGAGCGCGCCTTGCCTAGTCGTGCCCTCGAGCGCCCTCCTCTCATCTGCACTGTCACGCGCCCTAGCGTGCCCCTTGCGAACCGGCCCCGCCCAGCCCGCACGCCCTAGCGTGCCCCACGCGATCGGCCCCGCCCTCCTTGCACGCCCTCGCGTGCGACCCGCGCAGCCCCACGCGCGTCACCTGCCCCGCGCACGCCCTTGCGTGCCTCGTGCGGCCCCGCACGCTCGCTGCCCCGCGCGCCCTTGTGCGCTTCTCACGATCCGGCCCCGCCCTTCCTCGCTCGCCCTTGCGTGCCCCGTGCGACCGGACCTGCCCCACCCGCGCGCCCTTGCGTGCCCCTCGCGTACCGGCCCCGCCCCGCTAGCCCTGCCCTTGCAGCCCCGCTAGCGCCCTGTCCCACCCGTGCCGCGCCGCCCAGCCGAGCCGCGCCGCCCCACCGAGCCGCGCCGCCCTGCCCGAGTCGCGCCGCCCTACCGAGCCGCGCTGCTGCTGCTGTCACTGCTACTGACGCTACTGCTGTTACTGCTGCTACTGCTCCTACTGCAACTATGGCTAGCCCTGCTGTGCTCGCTTTCGATGCTGAGGGCCGCCCGCTGCAGTTTGACACCTGGCTCGATGGCCTGCACCTGTTCCTCCAGCTCACTGCCAAGGAGGATATTTCGCTGTACGATCACGCGCTAGGACTCGCTGCTGCCCCTGCTGCTACTGCTGACAGTACTGCGACGTAGACGACGACAAGGATAGCGCTCCTCTCGATTCCTCGCGCGACTCCCTCTTCAGCCCCACCCCATCCAGCGGACACAACTCAGACGACGACGTGGTCGAAGTTACGAGCGATCAGCGGCACAACCCCGGCCTCTCCGGACTTCACATCCTCGGCCTTCACACTGCTGTCTCCCGCCCACCAAAGGCGGTTGAACCCAAAACCCCGCGCCAGGCCCTCACTGGCCCCTATTCCAAAGAATGGCGCGCAGCTATGAACGCCGAAGTCGCTGCTCTCGAAGCTCGCGAAACCTGGGTCCTGGCTGACCGTGCCGCACTGAAGGGGAGACGCATTCTCTTCGGCAAATGGGTCTTCCGTGTCAAAACTGCCGCTGACGGCACCATCGAACGATTCAAAGCCCACTGGGTTGTGCGAGGCTTCGATCAACGCCACGGCGTTGATTTTGATCAAACCTTCGCACCCGTCAGCCGCCACACCTCCGTCCGCATCCTCCTCGCCATCGTCGCCGCGAAACATCTCCCACTCTCCGTTTGATCGACGTAAAAAATGCATTCCTTTACGCACTAATCGATGCACTCATCGTCGTCGAGCATCCTCACACCTACGGCGACGGCGACGACCACGTGTGTCAGCTCAAGAAATCGCTCTACGGCATCAAGCAGGCACCGCGACTCTGGCAGCAGCATCTTCATCAAATACTTCTTGACATAGGCTTCATTCAGCTGCCTCACGACCCCGGCATGTACCGCCTTCACTACCGCGGAGACTATTTCCTTCTCACGGCGTACGTGGATGATCTCCTCTACACCGGCACCAGCAACGAACTCCTCGCCCAGTTCGAGAAAAACCTCAGCAACCGCGTCGAAATTACCAGCATCGATTACGTCACCCAATTTCTGGGCATCAACATCTCCTATGACACCGATGCCATTCACCTTTCCGCGGTCAAGTACGCTGAGACGCTCTCCGCCAAATTCAGCATCAAGCCTGCGAACATCTCCACCCCTTACCGCTCCCCGCACATCCCCGCCAATCCCAACACCACCCCACTCAACCCATCCGGCCATCAATTGTACCAGCAGCAACTCGACTGCCTTCTTTTTGCTGCAGTCACGTGCATGCCTGACTTGTCCTACATCTCGAGCCAGCTCGCTCAGTATGCCGAGCGGCCTGAAGGGGAGCATATGTTGGACGTGCAGTGCGCCCTGCAATACTTCTAACTCCACTGCGACAACCAGAGCGCGATCAAAATTGCGAACAAACCCGGCTTCGTCAACCGCACCAAGCACATCGCCCTCCGCTACTTCTTCGTCAAAGACGAAGTTGACAAAGGCAAAGTCATCTTGACTTACTGTGCCACCGGTCACATGGCAGCTGACTTCCTCACCAAGAAACTGTCACGTTAGCAGTACCATCACTGCGGAAACATTTTGTCAAACATTATACATGTTCCTATTGTGTAGGCTATAGTGGGTTTAGCCTTAGGGGGTACAACACTGCTAGGGTTTCCTACTTGTATCACCCTGCTGCCTAGTTTCACACATTCTCGTTCAGTTCTACATTCTAACATGGTATCCGACGCCTAGGTCAGGACCTAAGACCGACGTTGGTTAGGGCCCACCGTTCCGCCGCGCCCTTGCGCGACCGTGTCTGAAAGTACCTCGCGCCGGCATGCGCCCCTACCCGCGCCGTCGAGCGCCTTTCCTAGCGCCGTCGAGCGCCCCTTCTAGCGCCGTCGAGCGCCCTTACTAGCGCTGTCGAGCGCCCCTTCTAGTGCCGTCGTGCGCCCCTACCCGCGCCCTCTGTCAGAATCCCAACCACTATACCATTGGGATAAAAGGGCTTGTTAAGTAGCGGGTCAGTGCGCCCATAACCCCCCAGGACAACGAGCCTGTAACCCTTCCTTAGGATCAATCGGGGATCACCAGTGGACCTCTGACACCCCCCCGCACTGGGATGCCCGAAGTGCACACACTGGGATTCGAACCCGAGACCTTCGCTCTGATACCATGTCAGAATCCCAACCACTAGACCATTGGGATAAAAGGGCTTGTTAAGTAGCGGGTCAGTGCGCCCATAACCCCCCAGGACAACGAGCCTGTAACCCTTCCTTAGGATCAATCGGGGATCACCAGTGGACCTCTGACACCCTCGAGCGCCTACCTCCTCGCGCCCTCGAGCGCCACCCTGCCGCCCTGCCCTGCAGGCCGCGCGCGGGCCTCCTCTGCACCCGCGCAGCCGCCCCTGGACCCCGAGGCGCGGCCCCTGGACCCCGCGACGCGTCGCCCTGCTCGTCGCGACGCCTCTGCGGGACCCCGGCGTCGCCCCTGCCTCGTCGCGACGCCCCTACGGGACCCGCGCGTCGCCCCTGCCTCGTCGCGACGCCCCCTGCGGGACCCGCGCGTCGCCCCTGCCTCGTCGCGACGACCCTGCGGGACCCGCGCGTTGCCCCCGCCTCGTCGCGACGCCCCCGCGCGACCCGCGCGTCGCCACCGGGACCCGCGCGCGTCGCCCCTGCCTCGTCGCGACGCCCCCGCGCGACCCGCGCGTCGCCACTGGGACCCGCGCGGAGTCGCCTCTGCTCGCCGCGGCGCCCTGCCCTACCCCGCGCCCGCCCTTGGGACGGCCGCCCCTGGCCCCTGGAGCAGCCGCCACTGCAGCAGCCGCCCCTGGCCCCTGGAGCAGCTGCCGTCGCGGCCCGGCCCCGCCCTGCAGCAGATGCCGCGGAGCTCCCTGCCGCGGCCCGGCCCCGCCCTACAGCTGTAGCGGCCCCGCCCTACAGCTGTAGCGGCCCCGCTGTCGCCGCCGTCTTGCGCCTGCCCTTCCCACCACTGGTGAGCACTGCCCTGCCCGCGCTGCTACCGCTGCTACTGCTACTACTTCTTTTACTACTCCTGCTGCTACTGCTGCTACTTCTTTTACTGCTCCTGTTGCCACCGCTGTTACTGCCGCTACTGCTGCTACTGCTGCTCCTGGCGTGGCCAGATTGACAGAATGAGAACGAGAGAATGGGTGGACTATGAAATGAAGTGAGTACAAATATGAAACCCTAATTGGTTGCACCCCCTATGGGATACCCCACTATAGCCTACACAACAGCATAAGCTATAATGTTCTGACACACCCCCATAGGCAAAGTGGGGGAGAACAAGGGGTCACAAGACCAGTCAAGCAAAGCAAAGCAAAGCAAGCTCAGGGTGGATCACAAAGTCACCACACAGTCCGAGCACAGGGTCAAGGCCACACGGCCAGTTCACATGCAAGAGTACACACATATATATAAAGCTAGACAAGCAAGAGCAGGTATATATATATGTGAGAGTACAAGCAAGGTCAAGAGGAGAGCAAGTGAGGCAAGACGGGCACAAGACCCAGCTAAGTGCAGAAGCGCTGATGATCACAAGGCGGAAGTGCCTTGGTGAAGACATCAGCAGTGTTGGCCTCAGAGGCCACGTACGCAAGCCGCAACTGTCCACGTTGCTGTAGCTCACGAGCAAGGAAGTAGCGGAGAGCAATGTGCTTTGTTCTGTGCTCCAGTCGCTGCTCTCGACACAAGGCCAGCATGGCCTTGTTGTCTACGTACAGGACTGGAGGAGAACGAGGCGGCTCTCCAAGGTCGGTCAGCAGGTAGGTGAGCCAGCGAAGCTCCTGTGCAGCCATGGCCCCGGCGTAGATCTCAGCCTCACAACTCGAGCCAAGAACAGAAGACGAGCGAGTAGCCCGCCACGAAACAGAGCCGGAACCAAGGCTGAAGGTGTAACCCTGTGACGACCGCTGCGTAGCCTGGTCGTCAGCCCAAGAAGCATCCGCGTGCCCAGTGAGGACCACTGGACTCCGCCCTCCAAGCACTAGCCCCATGCCCGACGTACTGCACAAGTAGCGCAACACCCTCTTCGCTGCAGCCATGTGCTCTGGTCTGTGTCTCCCAGGGGCAACATAGCGTGCAAGAATGCTAAGAGGGTATGCAAGGTCAGGTCGTGTGCAGGTCATCAGGTACATGAGGCAGCCAACAAGCTCTGGGTACGGGCCACTCGACTCTACGGACTCATCCGAAGGCAGAGCTGAGAGCGAGTGGCGAGTAGACAGAGGAGTGGCCTGAGGCGAGGAGTACGTGAAGCCGAAGCGCTGAAGGACCTGCTGCACCATCTGTGACTGAGTCAGGGTAATGGTGCGGCGTGCTCTGTCCCGGGTGATCTGCAAGCCAAGGTAGCTGCGTAGTTCACCCAGGTCTGTGCACGTGTGTCTCTTCTGCAGCTCGGACTTCACGTAGGCAAGTCCAGCAGTGTCAGCTGTGGCAAAGACCAAGTCGTCGACGTACACGAGGATGTAGAACGGCGGCAGAGAGGTGTCGGTGCGTAGAAACAGCGACGGGTCGGCAGTAGAAGGAGCAAACCCAAGAGCCGCAAGCGTAGTCCTCAGTGTGTCGTGCCACTCACGTGGCGCCTGGCGGAGACCGTAGACTGGACGCCGGAGACTCCACTGGGTACCAGGAGGGAAAGACCCAGTGAAGCCAGGTGGGCGACGCAGCCAGATCTCCTCGTGCAGGCTGCCCTGCAAGAAAGCTGTGCTGAAGTCAAGAGAGTGCAGCTCGTAGTCACGGTGAGCAGCAACGTGCAGCAGTACCCGAAGAGTGGTCATCTTCGGGGTGGGGGAGAAGGTCTGAAAGTAGTCAACTCCCTGCCGCTGACTGAAGCCACGAGCCACGTAACGCGCCTTGAAGACAGGCGGAGAACCCGGCGGCCGCTTCACCCTGAAGATCCACATGCCACTGACGATGTTCGCCCCAGGAGGGGGGACAGCGTCAACGTAGGTGCCTGTGGACTTCCAGGAAGCCATCTCTGCATCCATAGCTGCCTGCCACTGAGAGGAGTAGGGACCCTCTATCGCCTCCGCGTAAGAGCGCGGAGTCGGGATGTCAAGTGCATCCGGGTCTCCCTCAGGGGTAAGCAGTACGGACACGAGATGAGGTGAGGCAGCTGCCAGACACTGGAACTCCTCCTGCCTGTCCTCAAGGACGTCCGTGCCAAGGGCACACTCACCCCCGACGGACGGAGGACAGACAGACTCAGACTCAGCGACAAGACTAGCAGCGTAGTCTAAGCGACAGCGAGCAGCAAAGTCGACGAGCTCAGTAACGAGAGCAGACGCAGCAGTAGACTCGAAAGAAAGGTCAGTGA
Organism: Closterium sp. Naga37s-1; assembly: GCA_947471745.1. Taxonomy (NCBI): domain Eukaryota; kingdom Viridiplantae; phylum Streptophyta; class Zygnematophyceae; order Desmidiales; family Closteriaceae; genus Closterium; species Closterium sp. Naga37s-1. Next base: position 1,088,664 of record CANJKZ010000167.1, read on the forward strand.
CAACAGTAGCAAGGAGACGCGTGACAGTAGGACTGGCAGCACGAAGGGAGTCCGACTCCGGGTCAGGAAGAGCAGGAAGAGAGGACTCAGGAGGAGAAGGCAAAGGGGCACGCAGAGGAGCAGTGGACGGACGCAGAGACATCCGGTGCGTGCCAGGGACAGGAGGAGGACGCTGACGCGAACCGCGACCACTAGTGCGAGCAGCACGGACAGGCGACGCAGGGCGAGACGCAGGCTCACGACGCTCAGCCAGACCTCCAGTAGGACCAGTGTAGGGAGAAGGAGCAGGCAAAGGGGCAGGAACAGTATGACCTCGACAGGCTCGACTGCGTCTACCTGGGACACACCTGAAGGGGCAGGACCCTGAGGGGGGAGGGGGTCTACCTGGGGGGACCTGGTACCAGGAAGAGTGGGGGTGGGGGGAGGGACGGAGTGCGGTAGGGGAAGAGGCGGTAGTAGGGGACCGACTCGTCAAACGTGACGTCCTGGGAGGACAGAACACGGCGAGAGGTGGGGTGGTAAAACTGCCACCCAGGCGCGTCAGGGGGGAACCCCAGGAAGACGCAAGGAGCAGCACGAGGGGATAGTTTGTCCGCAGACAGGTCGCGGACAAACGCCCGAGATCCCCAGACCCGGAACGCCGACGCATCGCCAACCTTCCCCGTCCACAGCAAGGCTGGGGAGGTCTCCGGCCTGGAGACCCTGGGGTGGAGGTTGATCTGATGCGCCGCGTACCTCACCGCAAACGGCCACAGAAAATGGGGGGCAGCCGCATGCATCATAGACGTACGAGCGACGTCCATGACCATGCCAATGCGGCGCTCAGCAATCCCATTTTGCTGCGGTGAGTCCGGAAGCGTGAAGGTCTGACGGATGCCCCGTGCACGACAGTAGGCACGCAGAAGGCCAGAGGAGAACTCTCCGCCTCTGTCCGAGTGCAGACGCAGAACAGGAAAGTCCGAGCCGAAGCTCTGCCTGAGCTGGAGACGAGCTGCGCGGATCCAGTCGATCAGCACCTCAGTGACATCACCCTTGCTGCGCAAGGGGAAGACTGTGGTGTAACGCGAGTAGTCGTCAACAACGAGCAGGAAGTAGCGCTCGTGACCCTGTCCACGGACGCGGGCTGGGCCCCACACGTCCATGTGAAGTGTCTGCAATGGGGCCTCTGTCGGAGGAAACTGGGAGGAGTGAGGGGCAGCACGCTGGCGCCCCTCGACACAGGGGACACAGGCAGGGCCAGGGCTCTGAGGAAGGGGAGGGAGGGACCGGGGGAGACCGGACACAAGAAGACGGGAGGCCATACCTCTGAGCCGAAGCAGAGAGGGGTGGCCAAGGCGGTGGTGCCAGAGGAGAGTCTCGTGAGACAGGAGACGACACGAACAGGGGGCAGACTCAGGACCAGACCTGGACGCCGCAGCAAACACCTGACCCGACGTAGCTACCCTACCAGACTCAGCAACTGGAGGAGACGCAGTGGTCAGAGTGTACAGGCTCGACCCCGGCTGACGAGTGAACGTAGCCAGGTGTCGGCCTGTGCCAGCCTCTGTACAGTGGGTCACTCGCCGACGTGCAGGAGTGAACTGGTGGACACCCGCATCCTGTAGGTCAGCACCACTCACCAGGTTCGTCGAGAACGAGGGGAGGTAGAGACCAGACAGGGTGCCAGAGGGAGCCGCCGGACACGGGAGGACTGTGGAGAAACGAGACAGGACCGGACCCCCAGAGGGGTCAGCCAGAGACACCGCAACCGGCCGACTAAGCGGCGTGAGTGTGGTGCGGTCCCGAAAGAAGGAGCGAGACGCCCCAGAGTCAAGAGTGAAGGTGAGGGAGGCCGAAGCCGACGCGGTACCTGAGAGAGCAGACTCACCAGTACCTGAGGACGCAGACACACCAGCACCTAGAGCAGCAGCGTCGTAAGCACCTAGGGCAGCAGCCTCACCAGTACCTAGAGCAGCAGTCTCAATGCCCGGATCGGGCTGGAAACATTGGTAACAGTCACCCTCATCACTAATAGACACAGCATACATGGCAGAGAGAATAGCATCAAAGTCCAGATCAAAGATGGCAACCCCCGCCCTAGACAGCTCGTCCCAGCGAGGGATCTCGGAGGCCTCCGGGAACTGGTGACGCCATGCGTCCGTCAGGCGGCCAAAGCAGCGCGGAGTGGGGTGCGCACCCCCACACTGCTCACCCGCACGGTCGCCGGTGCGCAGGACGTAGGTACACGGACCAAAACCCCCACCCCGCTGGCGTGCAGTGTACCACTCACGGAGCTGCTGAGGGGACAGGGTCGCACGACCACGCTGCTGCTGCTGGCGCGAGCCACCACCTGAGCCACTCCTCTGCAAAGACCCGCGACCAGCTCCACCGCCACCCCCACCGCCTCCACCGCCTCCGCTGCCTCCACTGCCGCCGCCGCCTCCACCGCCTCCTCCACCGCCGCCTCCTCCGCCACCTCCGCTACCACCGCCACCGCCGTCGCGGCCTCCGCCTCCACTGCCGCCACCGAACCCCCCACACCCACCTCCACCTCCACCGCTACCCCCACTCCCCCCACTGCCTCCACCTCCACCTCCACCGCCCGCTCCTCCAGCTCCCTTGCCCCCCTTGCCCTTGCCAGAGCGGCGTCTCCCGCTAGGGGCAGACGCCGCACCGACCGACTCAAGACCAAGGAGGTCGGCCGAAGCAGCAGAGGCTACAGAGGGCAGCAGGGGGGAGGGAGAACACCCCTCAAAGATGGGGGTGCGCGGGTCACCTCGAGAGGCTCCTACAGCGACTATGCTCTTTTCTATCGCGAGGAGGGCCTTCTCGAGGAGGTCTACAGTGAGTGTGGTGGGACAGACTGAGAGAAAGTGGTCCCTGACTACCCGAAGGGAGTCAGGGAGGCGAGTGACTAGGAAGTACAGAGTGATATACATGGGGGGGGGGTTCGCGGTGCAGAAGTCAGCAGGAAGTGCAGCGCGGTAGCGAGTGTCACTAGTGCGGAGGTGCGTAATGAGGTCAGCAACGGTGGGAAAAGAAGCAAGGTCAGGGAAGAGGTACGGCAGCATGAGACGGCTCAGTGCAGCAGTGGAAGGGGAGGAGTAGCGCGCGACTACAGCGGCGTACAAGGTCTGAGCACTCTTGTACTGACTAAAGTGCGCACGCTCGGAGGTAGGGAGGTGGCGACGCACAGCAAGACGTGCAGCAGCATCGCGCGTGGCCCACTGGGAGCGAACAGTGGCGTCAGCATCAGCAGCAGGGGCAGGGGAAGCGCCAGAGGTGAGGTCAAAGAGAGAGAGGCCGTCCGCCCTATCGCACTGTAAGAACAGCTGTAGGTCATCTACCCAGACCTCAAAGTCAATGGCCCGACCCTCAGCGTCAAAAGTGAGGACACTAGGGGTGGCCATGACAGCAGTAGACCAGCAGTGCAAGAAGTAGGGGAAGAGCACGCAGTGACAGAGGGTCTGTGCTCACCGGACAGGGCTGCTCGGGCGGCTCGGCTGCAGGGCGGCTCGACAGCTGGGCGGCTCGGCGGCTGGGCGGCTCGGCGGCTGGGCGGCTCGGCGGCTGGGCGGTCGGCTGCACGGCGGCTCGGCTGGTGGGCGGCCGGGCGGCTCGGCTGCAGCGCGGCTCGGCGGCGGGGCGGCTCGGCTGCTCTGCTGCTGGGCGGCTCGGCTGCGCTGCTGCTGGGCGGCTCGGCCGCTGTAGAGGAGTGGCGGGGCCGCTGCAGAAAGGGCGGCGGGGCCGCTTGATAGGGCGGCGGGGCCGCTGCAGAGAAGTGGCGGGGCCGCTGCAGAAGGACGGCGGGGCCGCTGGGTAGGGCGGCGGGGCCGCTGCAGAGGAGCGGCGGGGCCGCTGCAGAAGGGCGGCGGGGCCGCTGGGTAGGGCGGCGGGGCCGCGAGATAGGGCAGCGGGGCCGCGTGGTAGAGTGGCGGGGCCGCGCGATGGGGCGGCGGGGCCGCGAGGAAGGGCGGCGGGGCCGCTAGGTAGGGCGGCGGGGCCGCGCGATGGGGCGGCGGGGCCGCGAGGAAGGGCGGCGGGGCCGCTAGGTAGGGCGGCGGGGCCGCGCGATGGGGCGGCGGGGCCGCGATGGGGCGGCGGGGCCGCGCGATGGAGGGGGGGGGGGGGCGGGGCCGCGAGTAAGGGCGGCGGGGCCGCTAGGTAGGGCGGCGGGGCCGCGCAATGGGGCGGCGAGGCCGCGAGGTAGGGCGGCGGGGCCGCTAGGTAGGGCGGCGGGGCCGCTAGGTAGGGCGGCGGGGCCGCTAGGGAAAAAAAAAAAAGGGGAGAGCGCGACTCGAGGCGCGCTTCGGTGGGCCCTAGGAACAGTCCCTAGGAGGGGACCTGCTCTGATTCCATGACAGAATGAGAACGAGAGAATGGGTGGACTATGAAATGAAGTGAGTACAAATATGAAACCCTAATTGGTTGCACCCCCTATGGGATACCCCACTATAGCCTACACAACAGCATAAGATATAATGTTCTGACACAGATGCAGCTCCACGGCCGTCCGCGTGTGTCCCTCACGCCCCAGCAGCTTCGTGAGTGGTACGCCAGTTGGGGTTGCCGGGGTGGCCGTAGTGGGAGTCGTCCTGGAGTGGGTAGTTCGGAAGCTTCTTGTAGTGGCCCGGTGTAGCAGCAGCGTCGTCCGCGCGAGCCTCTTTCGCCCCAGCAGCTTCGTGAGTGGTACGCTCAGAGTAGAGGGTCGCTGAGTACTGCTCGCTGCCCGTACGTTATTAGCACGGGTGCCCGGACTGGTCAGCCTTGCGGGACGCGTGGTCACACAGAGTCCCACTGCTTCGCCCGTCTGAGCGACGCCTGGCGTACAGAGTTTGGCGACGACGCTGAGCTCCCCGACTGGGTGGAGCTACTTAGGCAGAGGGTAGATATCTTTGCTCCTGACTATGATGCTATCCTCACTGCCATGTATGCATTGTCTACTAGTTCTGAGGGTGCCTGTCACCTGTGTGTGCCGCCTGACCCCGGTATCCAGTCTGCTGCTCTAGGTACTGGTGAGGCTACTGCTCTAGGTGCTAGTGTGTCTACTGCCCCAAGTCCTGGTGAGGCTGCTGCTCTAGGTGCTAGTGAGTCTGCTGCTCCAGGTGCTCGTGCGTCTGCGTCTGCTCGTACTGAGTCTACTGAGGCACTGCACACCTTCACACTGGACTCAGGTGCTTCCCGCTGCTTCTTTCGTGACCGCACTGTCCTTGAGCAGCTAGCTCGGCATGTTGCTGTCTCCCTGGCTGACCCCTCCGGGGGCCCGGTCCTTGCGACCTCCTCCACTGTCCTCCCTTGTCTTGCGGTCCCGTCCGGCACCCTGTCAGGTCTCTACCTCCCCTCGTTCTCTACGAACTTGGTGGCGGGCTCTGCTCTCCAGGACGGGGGTGTTCACCAGTTCACCCCTGCCCACGAGCGCGTGACCCACTGCACGTGTGCTCGGACGGGTCGCCACCTGGCTACCTTCACTCGGCAGCCGGGGTCGGACCTGTACACATTGACCACTGAGTCCCCTCAGGTAGCTGCGTCTGCGTCTGCGTCAGGTCAGCTGTCGGCCCCCTGCTCGTGTCGCTCCCTGGCGCACGAGACCGTCCTCTGGCACCACCGCCTTGGTCACCCGTCAGTGCAGCGCCTTCGTGGCATGCACTCCCGGTACCTTGTCTCTGGTCTTCCCAGGGTTCTCCCTCCCCTCCCACCCTCGCCTGCTCCTCCCTGTCTTCCCTGTGTCGAGGGGCGGCAGCGCGCCGCTCCTCACTCCTCCTCTTTTCCCCCGACGACTGCTCCCCTGCAGACCCTCCACATGGACGTGTGGGGCCCAGCCCGCGTCCGTGGACAGGGTCACGAGAGGTACTTCTTGACAGTTGTTGACGACTACTCGCGCTACACCACGGTCTTCCCCTTGCGCACCAAGGGTGAAGTCCCTGATGTTTTGATCCCTTGGATCCGCGCTGCCCGTCTCCAGCTCAGCGAGAGGTTCCACTCGGATTTTCCTGTCCTGCGTCTGCACTCTGACAGAGGTGGGGAGTTTTCCTCCGACCTCTTGAGGGCCTTCTGTCAGGGGGAGGGCATTGAGCAGTCGTTCACGCTTCCGGCCTCTCCACAGCAGAATGGGGTTGCTGAGCGGCGCATTGGCTTGGTCATGGAGGTCGCTCGTACCTCCTTGATCCATGCGGCTGCCCCCCACTTTCTGTGGCCGTTTGCGGTCCGATACGCTCCGCATCAGCTCAACCTCTGGCCCCGTGTCTCCGTTCCGGAGACTTCGCCGACACTGCGTTGGACGGGAAAGGTTGGCGATGCGTCGGTGTTCCGTGTCTGGGGATCTCGTGCTTTTGTCCGCGATACGTCCGCGGACAAGCTCTCCTCCCGCGCTGTTCCTTGTGTCTTCCTTGGCTTTGTCCCGGACGCGTCTGGTTGGCAGTTTTACCACGCCACCTCGCGCCGTGTCCTGCCCTCTCAGGACGTCACTTTCAACGAGTCGGTCCCCTACTACCGCCTCTTCCCCTACCGCACTGCTCCGCTCCCCCCCCCGCCTCTCTTCCTCGCACCAGGTGCTGCTGTGGTAGACCCCCTCCCCCCTCAGGGTGCCGCTCCCTCAGGTGTGTCCCAGGTAGACCCGGTTGAGCCTGTCGAGGTAGCTGTCGACTCTCGTCCTACTGGGGGTGCGGAGCCTGGGGGTGCTGAGCCTGAGCGTGCGGAGCCTGGGGGTGCTGAGTCTGGGGGTGCTGAGCCTGCGGGTGCTGAGTCTGGGGGTGCCGAGCCTGCGGGTGCTGAGTCTGGGGGTGCTGAGCCTGAGAGTGCTACGTCTGAGGGTACTGAGCCTGGGGGTGCTGCGACTGACCGTGCTGCGCCTGGAGGAGCTCCCTCTTCCGAGCAGCTGCGTGAGTGGTACTCGCGGTACTGCAGCCTCAGGAGGGGCGCTTCTGGGGCTAGGGGTGCTGCTGGAGCTGGTGCTCGTGGTTCCCCGCCTAGGCGGGAGCCACCCTCTCCCCACCGGCTCCGAGAGTGGTACGCTCGGCGCTGCAGTCTCCGGAGTGGTGCTGCTGGTGCCGCCGACCCTGGAGTTGGAGCTGCTACTGGTGCCGCCGACCCTGGAGCTGGAGCTGCGGCTGGTGCCGCGGACCCTGGAGCTGGAGCTGGTGCTGGTGCTGCGGACCCTGGAGCTGGTGCTGCTGGTGCAGGGGCTGCTGGTGGTGCAGCGGACCTTGGAGCTGGAGCTGCTGCTGGTGCTGCTGGTGCAGGTGCTGCTGGAGGTGCTGCTGGTGCAGGTGCTGCTGGAGGTGCTGCTGGTGCTGGAGCTACTGGAGGTCCTGCTGGTGCTGGAGCTGCTGGAGCCGCTGGTTCTGGAGGTGCTCGTACTGGAGGTGCTGGAGCTGCTGGGACTGGAGCTGCTGCGGGGGTTGGAGTTGGAGGTACTGGAGCTGCTGGGGTTACTGGTGGTGCTGCGGGAGTTGTCGCTGGAGACCCTGGGGCTGAGGGTGCTGGTGCTGTCTCTGCTGGTTCAGGAGGTGCTGAGCGGCTGCGGCCGTACTACGTTCCGCTCCTTCAGCAGGTTCTTGGCCTCCCGCCCTCCACTGGTCCTTCTCCTCCCCTACTGAGTCCACCGCCTGTCCAGTCACAGTCACAGTTACCGCTTGCCTCTCCGCTGCCTGGTCCTTCTCCTTACGCTGGGCCGACTAGAGGTCTTACGGAGCGTCGTGAGCCTGAGTCTCGTCCTGCGTCGCCTGAGTCTCGTCCTGAGTCGCCTGAGTCTCGTCCTGAGTCGTCTGTCCGCGCTGTGCACACTGGTCGTCGTGCTCCTCGTCAGCGTCCTCCTCCTGTACTTGGCACTCACTATATGACTCTGCGTCCTTCCACTGCTCCACAGCGTGTCCCTCTGCCGTCTCCTCCTGCGCCCTCTCTTCTTGACGTTGCTGACCCGCCGTCAGACCTTGCTCGTGCTGCCAGTCCTACTGTCACGCGTCTTCTCGCTACTGTTGTCACTGACCCTTCCTTTGAGTCCACTGCTGCGTCTGCTTTAGTTGCTGAGCTTGTTGACTTTGCTGCCGCCTGTCGTCTAGACTACGCCGCTAGCCTTGTTGCTGAGTCTGAGTTTGTCTGTCCTCCGTCCGTCGGGGGTGAGTGTGCTCTTGGCACGGACGTCCTTGAGGACAGACAGGAGGAGTTTGAGTGCTTTGCCGCTGCTTTACCTCATCTGGTGTCCATGCTGATTGCCCCTGAGGGAGACCCGGATGCACCAGACATCCCGACCCCGCGCTCTTACGCAGAGGCGATAGAGGGTCCCTACTCCTCTCAGTGGCAGACAGCCATGGACGCAGAGATGGCTTCCTGGAAGTCCACAGGAACCTACGTCGACGAGGTTCCCCCACCTGGGGCGAACATCGTCAGTGGCATGTGGATTTTCAGGGTGAAGCGGCCGCCGGGTTCTCCGCCTGTCTTCAAGGCGCGTTACGTTGCACGAGGCTTCAGTCAGCGAGAGGGAGTTGACTTCTTCCAGACCTTCTCCCCGACCCCGAAGATGACCACTCTTCGGGTTCTGCTGCACGTCGCCGCTCAGCGTGACTACGAGCTCCAATCTCTTGACTTCAGCACTGCTTTCCTACAGGGCAGCGCGCACGAGGAGATCTGGCTGCGCCGCCCACCTGGCTTCACTGGGTCGTTCCCTGCTGGTACCCAGTGGAGCCTCCGGCGGCCAGTCTACGGTCTCCGCCAGGCACCTTGTGAGTGGCACGACACACTGAGGACTACTCTTGCTGCTCTTGGGTTTGCTCCTTCTACTGCTGACCCGTCGCTGTTTCTACGCACCGACACCACTCTGCCGCCGTTCTACGTTCTCGTATACGTAGACGACTTGGTCTTTGCTACTGCTGACACTGAGGCACTCGCCCACGTGAAGTCGGAGCTGCAGAAGAGACACACGTGCACAGACCTGGGTGAGCTGACAAGCTATCTTGGCTTGCGGATCACCCGGGACAGAGCACAGCGCACCATCACCTCGACTCAGTCACACATGGTGCAGCAGGTCCTTCAGCGCTTCCGCTTCACGTACTCCTCGCCTCAGCCCACTCCTCTGCCTACTGGTCACTCGCTCTCAGCTCTGCCTTCGGATGAGTCCTTAGAGCCGAGTGGCCCGTATCCAGAGCTTGTGGGCTGCCTCATGTACCTGATGACCTGCACTCGACCTGACCTTGCATACCCTCTTAGCATCCTAGCACGCTATGTCGCTCCTGGCCGTCACCGGAAGGAGCACATGGATGCCGCTAAGAGGGTGTTGCGCTACTTGTGTAGTACGTCGGGCATGGGGCTTGTGCTTGGAGGACGGAGCGACGTTGTCCTCACTGGGCACGCAGACGCTTCTTGGGCTGACGACCAGGCTACGCAGCGGTCGTCTCAGGGTTACACCTTCAGCCTTGGCTCTGGTTCAGTTTCTTTGCGTTCTACACGCTCGTCTTCAGTTCTCAGCTCTAGTTGTGAGGCTGAGATCTACGCCACAGCCATGGCTGCACAGGAGTTACGCTGGCTCACCTACCTGCTGACCGACCTGGGAGAGCGGCCTCGTTCTCCTCCAGTGCTGTACGTCGACAACAAGGCCGCCATTGCCTTGTGTCAGGAGCACAGACTGGAGCACAGAACGAAGCACATCGCTCTGCGCTACTTCCTTGCTCGAGAGCTGCAGCAGCGTGGTCAGCTTCGTCTTGCTTACGTGGCCACTCGGGCCAACACTGCTGATGTGTTCACCAAGGCGCTTCAGCCTGATCATCATCGTTTCTGTACTGTTCTAGGCCTTGTGCCTACTGTCCCTCACTTGCTCACTTCTTGACTCTGCTTGTACTCTGATCTCTATATATATACCTGCATGCTTACACTTGCTAGGTTGTGATCACTGTACCTCTTGTTATATTATCAAACTGCATGTGAACTGGTCTTGTGACCGCTTGCTTGTGCTCGGAATTTGTGTGGTTTCCTTGAGATCCACCCTGAGCTTGCTTTGCTTTGCTTTGACTGGTCTTGTGACCATCTGGTTGTCTCCCACTTAGCCTATGGGGGTGTGTCAAACATTATATATGTTCCTATTGTGTAGGCTATAGTGGGTTTAGCCTTAGGGGGTACAACATTGCTAGGGTTTCCTACTTGTATCACCCTGCTGCCTAGTTTCACACATTCTCGTTCAGTTCTACATTCTAACACATTTGCGGCATGATCAAGCGCGTCAAGACTTCGCTCCTCCAGAAATGAAGGGGAGTGTTACGATATGGAATAGTTGAATTAACATTCCTGAAGTAACGAATCCTTAACACGAATATGATTGCAGCGAGGACGAAGACCGAGCGACAAGACAGTTATTGAAGACAGTTACAAGCAGGAAGAATTCGAAGTGCAAAGCGCGGGAGAACTTCAAACGGTTACCGAACCGCGTACGGTTACCGAACCGCACGGTTGCAATCCTGCATCTAGATTAGCCCTAAAGGGAATGTACCCCCTCAGAGTACATGGCTAGCTAGGACCTTTCGTATTCCACTGTATTCCTATGTAAACCCTTGTACCGCATTGTATTAGTCACTTCTGTCGAGATTCAAATCTCCCTCTTCTGACAGAGTCCGTACCCGACATCACTAAGCAATCTTCCGCTACTACACTCCGTGCGATCAACCTGAGACGATCCTATAAGAGGATTCAGATTGTATCAAGATTCACTTGGCCAGCTTTTTCCTATCCACCTCGATTCCTTGGTTATATCAACAGGAAGGATGGAGGCGGGTATGTGGATGGGAAGGCGGACGTTGTGGTGGTGGGAGGGAGGGGGAAAAGATGGGGGGAAAAGAAGGGGGGGAGGGGGGGGGGATGAAGGGGGGAGGGGGGTCATCGCTTCAGTTTTGGTTTTGGGTGCACAAGTCAATTGAGATTCACTGTCGAAAGGCGTTCTCCCAGGGTAGCGAGTGTTACTTCTAACCAAGTAGGGTAACTTGTTTTTAGCAATGTAACCAACCCAAACAACCCATTATGTACCCTTCCTTCTCTAGTTTAGCTAGGTTCAGAAAGGTTGTTCACTGGTGTTCACCATCGCCCACCAGACCGCACCTTACTAAGTTGTGAACGAACGAAAATGACGTGTGACAGTTCCGCTGGACAACGACAAACCTGCCAAATCATCAACGCAAGCAGGAGTGCGATCCACATTGTGCTCTCCAATTGGAGCGTCTTGCACATGGTTGGAGGCTTGGAGCAAAGGGGAAAGATTCCCGCACCACGTCATCAGCGAATCGAGCCTTCCTTCGTTAGTGGTCCCCACTCCAGCTCGGATGGCATGGCGTGTGAGGCAGCAAACGGATCAAGGTAGGGCAATTCACTAGTCACGGATTTCCAACCACAGCCTGGCATAGGGTGGTGCATCTAGAATCTAGATTCCTCTCACGAGACCATCGCAAGTCTGTTTGTCTCCTATTTGCCTGCTTGCTCAACACATTGCTGCCAGTCGATTCAGTGAGCCGCCACGCTACACATTATAGTTTGTGTTGTTCGGCTTCTTGAAATGAACGCGTGCTCTCGTTCCCTAGCATCAAATTGCCTCTCAGCATCTCCATTTCATCGCACATTACCTTTAGGGCATTCTCCTTTACAGCAACTGGTACGAGGCCGAACGAGTCTCTTTCCACATCGCGTCGTCATGGCGACAGCATCGCAGCCAATCAGCTGCCCGCCAGCGAGCGGCGCGGCGCGCATGGTGCGGGTGTCGTCGACAGAAAATATGGACTTCGCGCCGCACCTGCGCGACGTGTCGCAGTTCTCCTCCACGCCCACCTCGCGCGTAGCCGGCACGCCGCCGTCGCGCGGCGAGTCGCTGGGAGACTCCCAAGGCGTGGCGGCGCGCGCGTTCTTCAACTTCGGCAAGCCGGCGCTGCCCGACGTGGTGGAGGCGGGCGACCCCGTGCTGCACGAGCCCGCGCGCCCCGTGCCCGCCACCGTGAGTGCCGCTCTCCGTGAGTGCGGCTCGCCGTGAGTGAGTGGTGCGGAGTGCCCTTGTGGATGAATGATGCGGGGGGAAGGGGGGGGTGAGTGCCTGTGAAATCATGAGCCTCAAGCGCCTGCCTGTGTGCCTCGTAGATTTGCGTCGTCGAGGCTGGTCTCATTTCCAACCTGTTACAATGTGGCATCAAGATTTCGAATATAAAGGGCAGACCTGGAAAAGCACGTTCTTGGTATGAATAACCGTCACAGCATTCGAGCCGTTGGTTGTAAGCACTCCTTCCACCGGCCGCGTGACAATGCCGACGTTCCCAGCGTGGAGGTCGAGACATCCCCTGCTTCACTATTGACGATTTTCCTTGCCCGTTGGCTCCTGCTATCCAACCCGTTCATTAATCCACCTCCGTGCCACGTGGCATCAGGACATTGGCAGCCCGGAGATAGAGAAGATCATTAACGACATGGTGGCAGTCATGCGCGCCGCGCCAGGTGTCGGCCTCGCGGCCAACCAAATCGGCCACCCTCTGCAGGTACGGGCACTGCAGGTACGGGCACTGCAGGTACGGGCACTGCAGGTACGGGCACTGCAGGTATGGGCCGTCAGCTATGGCAGTGAGGTACGGCATTCCTAAAGAACATTCAAGCTCCCTGGGCTATTGGTGGGCGCGCCCAAACTCGCGTCTCCTCCCACCGCCCACAGTCCCTTTTTCCCGCTGATCCGTGCGCTGACCGCGTGTGAGTGTGTGCGTGTATGTGTGCGCGCGCAGATCATAGTGTTGGAGGACACGATGGAGCTGATGAAGGCGTGCGACCCCGAGGAAGTGAAGCTGCAGGAGCGCCAGCCCTTCAACCTGCTGGTATGCGCCGAGTGCACGGGTGCACGGGTGACTGGATGAGCGAGTGGGCGGGTATTGAGTCAGTGAAGAAACAGAATGGGGGGTTGCATAAACAGGACGGCGAATGGAATAAGCGAACGACTGACTGCCTTCGCATGAGATATTCGATGCTTCACTTTTAACGGAGTCAACGAGAGGGCATTGAAGCAACATAGAATAAAACGAATGGGCCATTCTTTGCTGCCCATTCCACTCCCCTCAGATGTCTGTCTCTCTTTGCATTGATCAAGTCTGCCTGCCTGTGTCGGGTTGCATTGCCGCCTCTCGATACCACTGTGCATTCACTCCTCTTCTTGGCACTGTGGCATTACTATCCCCACCGTCTGCCCACCTCTTGCTGCTGCACTGCGCGCCAATGCTGCAGGTGATCATCAACCCCGTGCTGAAGCCCGTGGGCGACACCAAGGCCCGCTTCTTTGAAGGCTGCCTCAGGTGCCCTTGCCGCTGCCGCCCTCCCTCCCTCCCTCCCTCCCTCCCTCCCTCCCTCCCTCCCTCCCTCCCTCCCCCCTTTTTCCTACCCCCTACACAGCACCGACAATGCTCACTTGCGTTGTCCACTCTCACTGCTTCCACCGTCATCCTCTCGCCTTCTTGCCAATCGCCAGTCGTCCCTCCATCTCACTCTCCACTCTCTGCCCTCGAGCTTTTCTCTCCATCACGATTCTCTCTTCACAAATCATTTGATTGGGATCATCATGCATGCCCAACCCTCTAGATAAGTGCCATCACTTTGCTCTTTTGTCCACTGTTTCCTGTCCTTGGGACCACCTTTCACCCTTAGTCAATCCTCCACACTCCCACCGATCCCTCTCTTCACACTTCCTCTTGTCACATTATGTTTCACTATGGTGGTCCAATGAGTGTCTGGCTTGGCCCGTTCACCTCCGTTGTTGCTGCGCTGTGAACTCCCCGGAGTCCTTCATTTCTCACTTGACTCGCAACGCCACACTCACCAACCTCTCTCTTCCTTCTCTTCACAAACAAACCCCTCACTCCGCTCACCTCTCCCTCTGCTGCAGCTGCAGCTGCTGCTGCAGTGCAATCGGCATGGCACGGGCGCCTCAATGCCGTCACCAACTCAAGTCTCACCCATCTCCCCACGGCCCCTTTCCTCTACGCCTGTCCCCCCTCCTTGGTGTGCGCGGCAGTGTGAATGGGTACCGGGCCATGGTGGAGCGGTACAGAGAGGTGGAGGTGACAGGGCTGGCGAGGGATGGCAAGCCCATCACGGTGCACGCCACTGGCTGGCAGGCCCGGATCCTGCAGGTCAGTGCAGTGCCATGCCTTTTGCTCTTGTAAAGGGAGCAATGCGATGTAACTTTGAACAATGCGGATTGTCTGATGCTGGCTCTTCGATCTGAATACATCGCGACGGTCAGTCAGCTACCTGACTCCTGTCTCTCTGTCTTGCGCTTCTTCGGTATGAATCTCACGGCCCTGTGAACAAGTGTGGAATGCTGCTGTCATCACCCTTCTGCCCTCACATCCCAACCCGCCCATCCCTCAACATGCCCCACACCCCCTTATACGTCGACAGGATGGTTCCTCGCACCTTCCGCACCTCTGGCAACCTGCGCCTGCCCCTGCCTGCGGGGTGCCCCCAGCCCGGCTGCTGCTGAGTGAGGGGAGGAGAGTTGGGTGGGTGCAAGGGCTTTGGTAGATAGGGCTTTGGTGAAACGTCAGAGGGGGATGGATGGTTGTAGCTAAGGCAGGGCAAGTTATTTCCTGAATTTTGGCAAAGGCTATCAGGCTGGCACTGACTGACCTGTGTGCTGCGTGCACTGGTGGTGGCAGGCAAGGAGGGGTGCAGTGCAGCAGGGCGCTGAGAGGCTGATGTGATGGCGGTACGGTAAGGAGCGAATGGCACACAACGTAGAAACCTGAGTGTTTTACTGATGACTGACTGAGACAAGGGCACGTGAAAGGAGGCAAGGTGGGCAGAGATAGGGCAGGTGCCGTGAATACCTCACCGTCAAAGTGGAGTGGGTTAATAGGAGGTTCTCTGTATGTATTGATTGGAGGATGGGTATGTTATGTACTGAGTATGTAGGCTGATGTTGCTGTTATGTGTTGTTTATACGATGGATGTCTTGTTGTTGGAGCAGGTTGTGTGACTCTGGCAATGGCAATGGCAAGCCAAATCATTAAGTCAGATTTACATCACCCTAAGGCAAAAAGCAATGTAATACCCCTGTATGAAATCGGAACCTGTTGTAGAGAGTGTCATCAGTACACTTCCAGCACATGCTTGGTAGCAGCTGTGTAAATGGAAAGCAGGTTCATGTATGGACAGTAAAGATAATTAAACACTATATACACAGATACATACCTATATACACAAGGTTCTGAATCATACGCACTGTAACGGGATACACCCAGCTGTGGCAACCTCGCTACTGAGCCACAACAATCCGCATCACCTTCAAGAGCACGCTTGAAGACAACAAAGCAGCAAGCCACTTGCCACCACACCGTGCGCACCCATGTGCACATCACGTCACATCCGAAACACTCCATATCTGGGACCAGTCTCCGCAGGCGCGTGTGCAGCGGGCATGCCAGCTTCGGTGGCAGCGAGGGCGAGGGAGAGCACGGTGCGGGAGTGGGCGGGGTCGATGATGCCGTCATCCCACAGGCGCGCCGTGGAGAAGAATGCCGACCCCTCGCTGTCGTACCGCTGCGCTATGCCCTGCTTGAATGCCCGCTGCTCCTCCTCGCCCCACTGCGGTGCATGGTACAAGGCAGAGAGGGCAGAGGGCACAGCCAGCAGAGGGTATGTCAGACCGAGTTATGAGAGATTGGGTGAATTTTGAGTTTGGTCCCATGGCATGGACGGAAGTGGGCATGAGGGCATGGGGGCATGGGTGCATGCGTGCATGGGTGCATGCGTGCATGGGTGCATGGGTGCATGGGTGCATGGGTGCATGCGTGCATGGGTGCATGCGTGCATGAGTGCATGGGGCATGGGAGGAGCGGAGGTCTGACCGGAGTGCCATCTCGTGCTCGCTTGTCCTTCTCCACTTGCGCCAACACCCCTGCCGCCTGTGCTTGCACCATGCCGTTGAACAATGGGATGCCAGTACATGGGATGTGAAATGAAGAATGGCATGGCACACAAGGGGACATGTGAGGGAGAAGAGTGGTTCAGAAGGAGAAAGGAGTCACTCAGAGCGGAGAACAGATGCACGTGGCGCTTTCAGCCTGCCATGGCGCCACGGATAGCCTCAATCTGTACGCCTGTTGGCTGCCCAACACCATCTAATCCCCGCGCAGATTCACCTGCCGACAACCCCTCTTCACCTGCTGGCCGCCCAGACTCACCTGCTGGCCGCCCAGACTCACCTGCTGGCCGCCCAGACCCACCTGCTGGCCGCCCAGACTGACCTGTTGGCCGCCCATGACTGAGATGCGCGCGGAGGGCCAGAGGAAGAGGAAGTTGGGCGAGTAGGCGCGGCCACACATGCCGTAGTTGCCCGCCCCAAAGCTGCCGCCCACCACCAGCGATATCTTGGGCACCTGCGCACGGTGGGCGGGGGTGGCAGATGGGATGAACGGAGATGGAGGGTGGGTGGGTGGTGGAGGGACGATGTGAGAGATGATGGAAGATGTGAGGGGCTCTCTGCTGTGGTTCTCCCAGTCGCTTGTGGGACATGTTGATGCACAACTGTGGAAACATGCATGGACATGGCATGTTGCGGCCATGGCACATGGCATGGCATACCTGTGCACATGCGACAGCCATGACCATCTTGGCTCCTGCCTTGGCTATGCCCGCACTCTCTGCTGCCCGCCCCACCTGCACACACAGAGGAGACGAGAGAAATGGGTCTATGTAAGGGTGCCATACATGCATGCAGACATGCCAAGTGGTGCTAACTCTCGTGACACGTGGACTCACATGCCACGTGGACTCACATGCCACGTGGACTCACATGCCACATGGACTCGTACGGGATATGTGCAATGTGCGATGTGCATGCACCACGCCTCACCATGAACCCCGAGATGTTGTGAAGGAAGAGCAGTGGTATGCGGCGGTGGTCACAGAGCTGCACGAAGTGGGCGGCCTTGAGCGCCGCGTCCACCACCAGCACGCCGTTGTTCGCCACCACCCCCACCTCCCTCCCCTGCACGCGCGCAAACCCACACACCAGTGACTGCCGCCCGCCACAGGGGAAATGGGAGGGACCCAGAGGGGAGGGTGGGGAGGGGGGTTGGAGAACCGTTAAGTTAAAGAGAAACATTTGGAGAAGCAATGCAACCATCCTTTAAAATGTTTTTCATCGAGCATTTAACATTTGGAGGATGGCTGCATGTGCACAGGTATGCCCATGCAACAGCACACTGTCTGCAAAGCGAGCATGGACCCACGGAGCCATAGAGGCGCTTGAACTCGTCGAACTGGCTGCCATCCACCATCCGCGCTATCACCTCCCGCATGTCCACCCCCCTCGCCTCCGCCGCCCCCTCCTCCTCCCCCCCCTCGCCCTCCCCCTTGCGCCCCTCCCCCCCCACTATGGGCGCCAGCCCCCTGAGCTGCTCCGCAGGGAAGAGCGGCTCCTCCCACGCACGGGGGGAGAGGGGCGCTGGTGAGGCGGCGGACAAGGCGGGGTGGGAGGAGGGCAGCGAGGCGAGAATGCGCCTGGCGATGGCCAGGGCGTGCAGCTCGTCTGGGGGAAGGGGGAGGAGGGGGGGTCGAGATGGATACCTTTAGATCTTGTGGGGTGAGGCATGCAGGTGTGCACGTGGTATGGGGCCACGAGCAGCTCAGTGTGACATGACAGAATGTGCATCTTTGTGTCCGCCTGCATGTGCCCACCTCCCTTCTCCTCACCCCGCCCTGCCCTGCTCGCCAGTGCCCAAGCAGCTGTCACTCACCGCGGGCCAGGTGGTCCGTCACCCCCGACACTCTGCTGTGCACCGCACCTCCCCCCAACGCCTCTGCTGTCACCTCCTCCCCCGTGGCCGCCTGCAACAGATGGCGCACACGCATGCACGCACGCATGCATGCATGCAAGCACACATACCGACACACATACACTAGTACGCACAAATGAACGGGAGCTCCCATGATGCCATTGGGATGCAGTCAGCCCAGCCAGCCCAGCCAGGCCTTCTGTATCACTTCAATATTTTGCCTTTCGTCTACCCTCATGTGTCTGCTGCTCACCAGAATGGACCAGAACCCTTCGTTGACAGTCTGTTATCGCATATGCATGACTGTTCCAGCTGCCTTTGCCCGATCGTACAGCTCATAGACAGCTTGGTAGCTGTACGGCAGACCCAGGGGCAGAGAGAGGCGCACCTTGACAAGCGGCGGCCCCCCCAGGAAGATGGTGCCCTGGCGGTGCACGATGATGCTCTCGTCCGCCATGGCCGGCACATACGCGCCCCCTGCCGTGCAGCTGCCCATCACCACTGCGATCTGCGGTATGCCGTCCCGTGACATGCGCGCCTGGAGGGGGGCGCAAAGGAGGGCTCGGACGAAAGGGGGGGGCGCTTGGAGCATGAAGGAGAGGGAAAAGCATTGGATGACTGGGGTGAGATGGGGTTAAAGATAGGGGCGTTGCATGTGCATGGTGGGCACGGGCATGGTGCCGGCACCTGCGGGAATGGGAGGGAGAGTGGCGGGACGATGGGTGGCGAGGGGAGAGCGTGGAAGTGTGGAAGGCGGGGTGCTGTTTGGGGCGAGATGTGGTTAAAGGGAGGGAGAGTGGATGGAGGAGCGAGGGGCTACACGTGCAATACACGCACTGTGAGCGAGGGGCTACACGTGCAATACACGCACTGTGAGCGAGGGGCTACACGTGCAATACACGCACTGTGAGCGAGGGGCTACACGTGCAATACACGCACCGTGGTGCAGGAGATAAGAGGGTGGGCAGAGCATGGAAGGAAGGGGTTGCGGCACCTGGTTGAAGAAGATGCGCCCGAAGTGGTCGCGGTCGGGAAACACATGCGCCTGCCGTGGCAGGTTGGCGCCTCCACTGCCCATGCCATGGGTGGGTTCAGGTGAGTGGCACGATGGTGGGAAAACAATGTGAATCAAGCCTAGAAATCTAGATGGAGAGTTGTGAAAAAAGTTGGTTAACGTCTACTAGGGCCAAATTAAAAGGAAAACAACTGTTACAGCCTAACTAGCACTGCATCCCTTGCTCTCAAAGTGAGTGTGACATACATACAGTAATACGTCACCGATGTTTGCCCTAAAGAGCAAATTGATAGACAACCCTGAAAGTTCTTCAATGGATGTCGTAGATTCTTGTGAAGAGAGCGCTCACAAATCAATCCGATTTTCTTCGGATTTCATGTCAGAGCTGTCTATGTTTTTTGCATCAGTGGTGTCTATGTTTCAATATTTCAATCATTTAGTTACCAACCTATTGATCAGAAGAGAGGATTCCTACAGTGCATTACAGCGTGAGAAAATGCACACTAGATGGCGCCAATTGCATAAGTGGAATTGAATAGGACAACTGGGAAACGATTCTGGAAAATTTGGAGCAGGCTGTACCTGTCAACGAGGTAGATGCAGGGCAGGCTGTACCTGTCAACGAGGTAGATGCAGGGCAGGCGGCACTGAGCAGCGATCTCCTGCGCCCTGAGGTGCTTCTTGACTGTGATGGGGTAGTACGTGCCGCCCTTCACTGTAGCGTCGTTCGCCACTATAACACTCACCCGCCCGCCCACGCGCCCTAGCCCTGTCACGATGCCCCCCCCCGGCACCTCCTCCTCTCCATACATGCCCATGCCCGCCAGCTGTACGTGATGGGAAGAGGTGTGAGGCCGAGGTGGGGAGTGGTGGGCGCAGAGAGTGGGGGAGAGGTGGGGATGTTGAGGAGGAGATATGGGGAGATGGAGTGAGGCCTAGCCTTGTGGAGTGAAGAGGTGAACGGGCAGGGATGATGGACAGAGGAGGGAGGGGGGTGCAAGTGCGAAGGGGGAAAGGGGGAGTGCGAGTGGGAGCGCGGAGGGACCTGGGAGAGTTCGAGGAAGGGCGAGGCGGGGTCGAGCAGGCGGTCGATTCGCTCGCGTGGCAGCAGCTTGCCGCGGCTGTGCTGCCGCTGCACTGCCTTGGGACCACCCCCCTGTAGCACCTGGTGGGCGGCCGGGTGGGGCAGCAGGAAGGGTGCATGGGCGTGGCATGAGAGTGAGGGAGGGCGGCGAGATTCACAGGCACTATCACTCAGTCTATCTAAGTACGCCTCACTCCACCACCACCACCCGCTTGCATCTTCCCACCTCCGCCCAATTGCCCGCCCTTGCCACGCCCACCCTCCCCTGCCCTCGCAGCTATGTGTGTGCGACGTACAGTGCGTGTCGCCTGACTGCTGAGCGACGTACCGTGCGTGTCGCCTGACTGCTGAGCGACGTACCGTGTCCGTCGCCTGTCGCAGCTCGCCCAGCAATCGCTCCATCGCCTTCTCTCGCAGTCGGAACGCCGCGCCGTGCACGTCCACGTCGCCGCCAATCGCGGCCACGCGGGGGACGGGGGAGAACGGCACGCGCCTGGCGGAACTGGCGGGGCTGGCGGGGCTGGACGGCACGGCGGGGGACGCGGCGGCTGAAGGCGACGCGGCTGAAGGACAGATGGCGGACGTTGATTGGGTGGGGCAGGCGGGGAGCGAGAAGAACGGGCGGCCAGGAGCTGTGGGCAAAAGCGCTAAGGCCGCCGACACGGCAGCTGTCGCATGGCGATGCGATGGCAGCAGCCGCCTTGGGACCTCCGCGGCTCCTCTCCGCGAAGCGCGCACAGCGACTGCCATCATGGCGCCCGTCGGTGCTTTGTTGCTGCGCGGTGTGTGCTGATGGTGGTGGGTGCTCTAGCTGGTACGCGGAGTGAGGTGGCGGGGGCGTGGGCTAGTCGTGGGGCGGTAACGACCAGCCTTTGACCTGCTCTCTCTGCTCTCTGCTCTCTGTGCCGGGGGTAAGGGAGGAGAGCAATTCAAATCAAAGCTGTATAGAATGGAGGTCGATGGCAGCAGACATTTGTGGTCACTTGCCCAGACTGCTGCTTGCAGCAGCGCGAGCCAAGTGACGGTTGCATGGAACAAGTGAGTTTTGGCTGCCGCTACTGAGTGCCCCTGTAAGAAGTAGTGCTGAGAGTTGGAAAAGTGGTCGCCAGGCACAAGCTCGACGCTGTGACGTGGCATCGACGTGGAATGACATGTTCCGACGAACAGCCACGGTTGAGGTGATTGACTGCCTCCTCTACAGGCTCACCATAAGTTCCCCGGTAAAAGCATTTCAGGAAGTACATGCTTCGCAATTCCCTAAGTATACATTTTTTAAGGGAGTTTCAAAACTTTTGAAATTTGAAAAGCTGGTTTCCCTGTTACAAACCATTTCCCTCGGCTAACAAGCTACGCCCCCCCCCTTAACACTCACAATGATGGTGTTTCAAATGTTTTGAAACAAAATATATATATATATATATTCATTTACGTGTTCCCGCCACTTCGCGCCACGCGCAACATGGTATGCCGTAGGCAAACATTGCCAAAACAGTTCTTAGTTCTGCTAGGCTACAGTGAGGTGCTCAGTATAGAGTACAACCCCAGTTAGGGTTTCATACTTGTATCTCCCTGTTGCTAGTCATTCATCATTCCTGCACCGTTCTCTCGACATGGTTTCAGAGCAAGAACACGGTTAGATTTTTTAGGGCCCACCAAATCGATCCGCTAGAACCTGCCCGGAGCGCCCTTGCGCTGCCTTGCCCTGCCCGTACAGCGTCGCGCTGCCCTGCTGCCACGCGCGCTGCCTGCCCTAACGTGCTGCCTGCTGCACGCGCGTTTCCTGCCCGCTAGCGCGCTGCCTGTCGCCCGCGCGCGCTGCCTTGCCCGCGCAAGCGCTGCCTGCCTGCGAGCGCTGCTTGCCCGCGAGCGCTGCCTGCGCACACGCGCTGCCTGCCCGCGCTGCTACCCGCGCGAGCCCCCTGCCTGAGCGCGTGCTGCCTGCCCGCGAGCGCCCCTACCCGCGCGCGCTGCTCCTGCTGCTGCGTACGCTGCTGCTACTGCGCAGCTGCTGCCAACCGCGCTGCTGCTGTTGCGCTATTGCGCCTGAGCTGCTGCTGCCGCACGCGCAGCTGCTGCCGACGCTGCTGCTGCTGCGCAGCTGCTACCAACCGCGCTGAGCTGCTGCTGCTGCTGCGCCTGAGCTGCTGCTGCCGCACGCGCTGCTGCACTGTGCCCTGCCGAGCCACGCCGCGCCCCCCTGCCCGAGCCGCGCCGCCCTGTCCGAGCCGCGCCGCCCTGCCCGAGCCGCGCCGCCCTGCCCGAGCCGCGCCGCCCTGACCGAGCCGCGCTGCCCTGCCCCTACCGAGCCGCACTGCCCTACTGCTGCTGCTGCTGCTGCTGCCGTGCTGCTGCTGCTGCTGCTGATGCTGCTGCTGCTGCTGCTGCTGCTGCTGCTGCTGCTGCTGCTGCTGCTGCTGCTGCTGCTGCTGCTGCTGCTGCTGCTGCTGCTGCTGCTACTGCTACTGCTGGAACCACTGCTGTTGCTGCTGCTCCTGCTACTATGGCCACCATCTCGGTTCTTAGCTTTGATGCGGAGGGTCGCCCGATTAGCTTTGACGTTTGGCTCGACGATCTCCAGCTGTTCCTGCAGAGCGAGGCTAGGGATGGAGTTTCATTGATAGAACATGCGTCCGGATCCCTCCTCGCCCCACCTGCTACAGCCGACCGCTTAGATCAGTTGAAGCGGCTCACACGTAACGCTACTGCCCGCCTTGGTGTCCGCAATCACCTTCCGCTAGCTGAGAGAGCCCATTTTGGCCAGCAGAAGACAACCAAAGACCTCTATGACGCAGTTGTCGCTCGTTACTCCTCCCCAGCTACTGCTGCCCTAGGCCGCCTCATTCTGCCGTACCTCTTTCCTGAGCTCGCAGATTTCCGCACTGTTGCTGATCTCATGACCCACCTTCGCTCCAGTGAGACTCGCTACCGAGCCGCTCTCAAGCCGGCCTTCCTCAAAGAGACCCCCCCCCCGCTTTATATCACCCTGTACTTCCTTGTCACCCGCCTCCCGGACTCCCTCCGCACAGTTAGGGACCAATTGCTCGCCCTTGACCCCACTGAGCTCACGCTTGCCTTGCTGGAGAAGTACCTTCTCGAGGCTGAGACCAGTACTGTCGCTGTCGCTGCTTCTCGTGCCACTCCCCGCTCCCCCTTCTTTGAAGGGCGTGCTCCCTCCCCTCTCATACCCTCAGTTGCCACTGCTGCTGCTGTCGACCTCCTTGGTGCTGAGGAAGTCGGCGCTGCGTCTGCTCCTAGTGATAGGCGCCGCAACGGCAAGGGCAAGGGGGGTAAGGGAGGTGGGGGTGGCGCTAGCGGTGGTGGTAGCGGGTGTTTGAATATAAAACGTAATGAATTGAAGGAATGACAAAACAAGAAAGATTTAGGAAATGCTAACCCTAACCCAAGCATGAATATAACACACCTAGACTAACACACATAAACTATAACAAATATAGTTTGACACACCCCCATAGTCTAGGTGACGGTAGTCCTGCGGAAAGTAACACATATCTCAGGGCGGATGACGAAGTCACCACAGAATATGAGAGCAAGGGTCATATGACCTGTCAGCAAGAGCAAGGAAAGGTCACAAGACTGGTCTGCAACAACAAGAATCAAGCAAGGGATGCAACTCAGGGTGGATCACAACGTCACCACACATTCTGAGGGCAAACAAGGGGCCACAAGGCCAGTCCACATGCATCGATATAGATATATAGGAAGAGATACAAGAGTACAAGACAAAGCATCTCTACGCAAGCAAGTGAGGGCCTGTAGACACAAGGCCTAGCTGGGTGCAGAAGCGCTGGTGGGCACAAGGCGGCAACGCCTTGGTGAAGATATCTGCAGTGTTGGCCTCAGAGACCACACGTACCACGCGGGCCTGGCCACGCTGCTGAAACTCGCGGAGAAGGAAGTAACGAAGCTGGATGTGCTTCGCCTTCCCAACCAGTCGGGGCTCCTCGCACAACAGGACAGCAGACCTGTTGTCGGCGAACAAGACTGGGGGAGAGCGAGGCCGCTCACCGAGGTCGGTGAGGAGGAAAGACAGCCAGCGAAGCTCCTGGGCAGCCATGGCCGCAGCGTACACCTCTGCTTCACAGCTAGAACTAGAGACTGACGACGCCCGAGTCGACCTCCACGAAACAGCTCCGGTCCCAAGACTGAAGCAGTAACCCTGTGTAGACCGTAGCGACTCTGCGTCGTCGGCCCACGACGAGTCCGAGTAACCTGTAAGTGTAACTGGCTGCTTCCCTCCAAGGACAAGTCCCATGCCTGATGTACTCGCCACATACTTCGCCACCCTCTTAGCGGCGTACCAGTGGGAAGGTCGGTGTCTCCCAAGCGCAACAAAGCGCGCAAGTACGCTAAGAGGGTAAGCTAGGTCTGGGCGAGTACAGGTCATCAGGTACATGAGACAACCTACCAGCTCAGGATATGGACCGCTGGACTCAAATGGCTCGTCCGAAGGTGGAGCCGTGAGCCCATGATCCACAGCAAGAGGGGTGGGCTGTACCTTGGAGAACGGGAAGCGAAACCGCGTGAGGATCTGCTCGACCATATGCGACTGCGTCAGTGTAATGGTGCGAGCTGCCCTGTCCCTGGTGATCTGCAGGCCAAGGTAGCGCTGCAGCTCACCAAGGTCAGTGCAAGTGTGTCTCCTCTGCAGTTCCTCCTTCACGGAGGCCAGTGCGCGTCGGTCGGGAGTGGCGAAGACCAGGTCGTCAACGTAGACCAGAACAAAGAACGGGGTCGAGCCACGGCGGACGAACAGCGACGGGTCGGCAGGCGACGGAAAGAAGTCAAGCGCTGCAAGAGTCGTAGGTAGCGTGTCGTGGCACTCGCGGGGAGCCTGGCGCAGGCCGTAGACCGGTCGACGCAGCTGCCACTGGGTCCCAGGAGGGAAAGAGCCGGTGAAGCCAGGCGGACGACGCAGCCAGATCTGCTCGTGCAGGCTCCCCTGAAGAAACGCAGTGGAGAAGTCCAAGGAGTGCAACTCGTAGTCGCGCTGTGCTGCAATATGCAGCAACACCCGAAGAGTGGTCATCTTCGGGGTGAGAGCGAAGGTCTGGAAGAAGTCCACCCCCTCTCGCTGACTGAAGCCTCTCGCCACGTAGCGCGCCTTGAAAACCGGTGGTGCTCCAGGCGGCCGCTTCACCTTGTAGAGCCACATGCCACTGACAACGTTCGCCCCAGGTGGTGGGACGGCGTCAACGTAGGTGCCTGTGGACCTATAAGATGCCATCTCTGCCTCCTCAGCTGCTATCCAGTACGAAGCCCAGGGTCCTGAGACCGCCTCAGCGTGATTGCGAGGGATCGGGATGTCAAGGGCGTCTGGATCCCCCTCAGGGGCAAGCAGCATGGCGCAGAGATGAGGAACAGTGGCCGCAAGGAAACCAAGCTCGAACTGCCTCTCCTCGAGGACATCCAGGGGAAAAACTTGAGCACCCCCAGAGAACGGAGAACGAGCAGGGCCACTCACCAAGTGAGCGGCGTAGTCAAGGCGGTGGGAAGAGGCAAAGCCAGCGACAGTGGTAACAAGTGCCGAGACGGACGACAGAGGTGCAGTCGGGTGCGTGACCAACGCGGACAATACACGGGAGACGACAGGACGAGAGGCACGGAGGTAGTCGGACAACGGGCCGTGAAACACAGTGAGGGACGACTCAGGAGGATGTGGAAGGACAGGAGGAGGTGGAACACGGGAGCGAAGAACAAGGTGAAACGGGCCGTCGGCACGGTAACGGGACCGGCGAGGCTCTGGCGACACAACACGACTGAGGGGAGAATGACGAGTCCACTGGGACGAGGAAAGGGACTCGACAGGGGGAACAGGAGGGGACGGTAGGGGACCACGAACAAAGCGTGCAGGTGCTGAGTCGGGCAGGTCTCTCAGTCGCTGCTGCTCCGCCTCCTCTGGCGACTGCTGCTGCGGCACCTGCCCCCCCTGCTGCTCCTGTGGCTCCTCCTCTACTCTCTCCTGCTGTGGCTGCAACAACACTTGCTACTGCGGCCGTGACTCCTGCGCTACCCTCTCCCGGTGCGGCCGCAACTGCACCTGCTGCTGCGGGCGGGACTCCTGCTCTACTCTCTCCTGCTGTGGCTGCAACTGCACCTGTTGCTGCAGTCGTGACTCCTCCTCTACTCTCTCCTGTTGTGGCTGGGACTCCTCTCCTACTCTCTCCTGACGCTCCGACTGAGACTGCTGCTGCTGCTGGTGCTGCTGCTGCTGCTGCTGCTGCCGTGACTCCTCCTCTACTCTCTCCTGACGCACCAACTGGGGACCTAGTGTGTAGTGAGTACAGACCAGAGCTCGGCTCCCTGTGGAAAGTGGCCAGAGGCGCCCCAGTGGCACCGACTGTGCAAGAGGCAACAAGGTCGTGCAGTGGGAAAGTAGTGACAACTCTGAGGTCGTGGAGGTGACTGACACCCACCAGGTTCCTAGAGAATGAGGGGGTGTAGTAACATGTGAGAAACCCAGAGGGAGCCGCTGGGCACGGGAGAGTGGTGGTGCTGTCGGCAACTACAGATCCTACGAAGGGGTCAACCAAGGCGACAGTGACTGGAGTGTGCAGTGGCGTTAGGTCGGTGCAGTCGCGAAAGAAACAGATGGACGCTCCAGAGTCTAGGGTGAAGGAAAGCCGTGAAGTCGGTGAGGTCGCACCCGAGCCAGTGGCAAAGGCTGGTACTAGTCTAGTGGTAGCTGCAGCTCCCACACTAAGAACCTCTGAGGCGCCTGGACCGGAAACTACACACGCACCAAGACTGGAAACACAAGGCTCAAGAGCAGTCGCAGCTCCCACGTACCGGTGTGTGTACTGGCCGGGTCCGTCAAGGCCCCGCTGTGGAGGTTGCTGCAGGCGCTGCAGCTGAACCCGCCACTACTGCAGCTGCGGCCACCGGTGTTGCTGCCGCTGCCACTGCTGCTTCTGCGGCTGTCGCCACAACGACATGGCAAGCTTGTACGGGGGGGGGGGGGGGGGGGGTACGCTGGCAGTAGCCAAAGTTGCTGCTGGTGATACTGGTGGCAGTCTAGGCTGCTGAGAGTGCGCTGGCGGCAGTGGAGGTTGTTGCTGGTGCTACTGGTGGCAGCCTAAGCTGCTGCTGGTGCGCTGGGGGTAGCCTATACTGCTGATGGTGCAACTGATGGCAGTCTAGTGCGGTGGTGAACGGTTGGGTGGGGTTGAGAGCGGTTGGGAACGGTGTTGGACGGTCAGGTGGGGCTAGGAGTGGCCTGGTGCGGTAGAATGCGGTTGAGTGCGGTTCTGGTGCTTGTGGGAGGGGTTCAGTGCGGTCAGATGCGGTTGGGAGCGATGGAGGGCAGTTCAGTGCGGTTGGGAGCGGTGAAGAACGGTCTAGGGCGGTGGGGGAAAAACGGGTGGGCTGTCAACGGGCATAACAAGGGCACGGGCGGCTGCTGTTGATGCTAGCAGTTGCAGGTGCTAGCTGCAGGTGGCGCTAGCTAGCTGCAGGTGGCGCTACTTGCTGCTACTGCTGGCGCTAGATGCTGTTGTGCTGGCGGTGCACTGCTGGTGGGTGCAGTGCAGGTTCCCTCCCGCAAGCGAGGCGCGTACGAGTGGACGGGTGCGTACGGGTGGGTGGGTGCGTACGGGCGGGTAGCTACCGGCGGGTGCTTACGAGAGGCCAGGTTCGGACGAACGGGCGGGTGCGTACGGGCGAATGCGGAGGAGAGGGCGCGTACAAACGGACGGATGGGTGCGTATGGGCGGGTGCGTACGGGCGGATGATTCGTCCTGGCAGGTGCGTACGGGCGGATGCGAACGAACGGGCGTCTAGAAGCGGGGCCGTCTAAGGGAGGCCGCGGGGCCTTCTAAGGGAGGCCGCGGGGCCTTCTAAGGAGAGCCGCGGGGCCTAAGGGAGGCCGCGGGGCCTTCTAAGGAGAGCCGCGGGGCCTAAGGGAGGCCGCGGGGCCTTCTAAGGGACGTCGCGGGGCCTTCTAAGGAGAGCCGCGGGGCCTAAGGGAGGCCGCGGGGCCTTCTAAGGGAGGCCACGGGGCCTTCGAAGGAGGGCCTCGGGGCCGTCTTGGGGACGACGGGAGGAACGAGGCGTAGGGCGACGAGACGCGAGCGCCTAAGGGAGAAAATCCAAGGCGCGCGGGTGGTGGGCCCATGACTATCGAGAGAAAAAAAAGATCGCTAGGGAAAACCGTCGCTCTATACCATGTTTGAATATAAAACGTAATGAATTGACTAAGGAATGACAAAACAAGAAAGATATAGGAAGTGCTAACCCTAACCCAAGCATGAATATAACACACCTAGACTAACACACATAAACTATAACAAATATAGTTTGACAGCGGGGGTGGTGGTGGCGGAGGTGGAGGCGGTGGAGGTCCTCGAAGCCCGCGCAGCCTCGTCTCGCTTCACCTTGCCACCTCTTCTCGCCACCGTAAGCGGGCTCCCCACGCCTCCGCTCACGGTCGCGTGGCGCATCTCCCCTCCCCGCATGTTCATCTCCCCTCCCTTCCCGCATCTCCCCTCCCTGTATTCGCCTCTCCCCTCCCTTCCTTCGCATCTCCCCTCCCTGCCTTCGCATCTCCCCTCCCTGCATTCGCATCTCCCCTCCTTGCATTCGCATCTCCCCTCCCTGTATTCGCATCTCCCCTCCCTGCGTACGCATCTCCCCTCCGGGCCTTAGCATTTCCCCTCCCTGCCTTCGCATCTCCCCTCCCTGCCTTTGCATCTCCCCTCCCTGCCTTCGCATCTCCATGTCAAACTGCATTATATGCTGGGTTGCATACTTGTATCTCAATGCTGCTAGTCACCCATCATTCCGCTGTTCTCATTCCGACATGGTATCATGCGCTAGGTTAGGTCCGACTGCCGAACCTACTAACGAACCTACGACTAGGTCCGACTGCCAAACCTACGACTAGGTTAGGGTTGCCCCGCTGCCTCGCGCCTCGAGCGCCACTGCCCCACTGCCATGCTGCCCGCGCGTCGCGCTGCCCTGCCCGCACGCCGTCGCGCTGCCCTGCCCGCGCGCCGTCGCGCTGCCCTGCCCGCGCGCCGTCGCGCTGCCCTGCCCGCGTCGTCGCGCTGCCCTGCCCGCGCATTCGCGCTGCCCTGCCCCGCGCGTTGCGCTGCCCTGCCCGCACGCCGTCGCGCTGCCCTGCCCCGTGCGTCGCTCTGCCCTGCCCGCACGCCGCCGCGTTGCCCTGCCCCGCGCGTCGCGCTGCCCTGCCTGCACGCTGTCGCGCTGCCCTTCCTGCGCGCCGTCACACTGCCCTGCCCCGCGCGTCGCGCTGCCCTGCCCGCACGCCGTCGCGCTGCCCTGCCCCGCGCGTCGCGCTGCCCTGCCTGCGCGCCGTCACGCTGCCCTGCCCCGCGCGTCACGCCGCCCTGCCCGCGCGCCGTCGCGCCGCCCTGCCCTGCACGCCTACACGCAGCCCTGCCCCACGCGCCTAGGCGCTGCCCTGCCCCGCGCGCCAGCGCGCTGCCCTGCCCAGCGCGCCGCCGCGATGCCCTGCCCTGCGCGCCACCGCGCCGCCTTGCCGCCGCCCTGCTCTGCACTGCGCTGCTCGCGCTACTAGCGCGCCCCTAGCTGCCCGCGCGCTCTACCTCTGCTGCCCTGCACGCACTGCCGCTGCTGCTGCTGCCAACAGCCGCCGCCCTAGGTGCTGCCGCCAGCGGATTCCGCCCTTGCTGCCGCCTATGCACGCTACTACAGTTGCTGCCGCTCCTACTTCTGCCACTACTGCCACTGCACCTGCCGTTTCAGCTACCGCCGCTGCAGTCGCTACTTCAGCCCTTGCGCCGTTACTGCTGACTGCCGCCGCCTGTCATGGCCACAATCACTGTCCTAGCGGTTGACGCAGACGGGCGCCCTTTCATGTTCGAGTTGTGGCTCGCCAACTTGCGCCGGCATCTCCGGCGTTTCGTTAGAGACTGCGTTTCCCTACTCGAGCACACGTCGGGGTCCCTTCAGACCCCCACGGCTCCCACTGAGCCGGGTGCTGACGCTGGAGAGGACGTGCAGTGCCGGTCCCGGGCGGACCGCCTTGCCTACACACAGTGGACGGAGCGCGACGCTGTCGCACAGACTGCCGTCCGAGCTCACCTACCAATCGACCAATGGGGGCCCACTTTCACCAGGTGACGTCGGCCCAGTCTTTTACGACGATGTGGGTAGACACTACTCCTCCCTCTCTCCTGCCACCCGGCCACTACGGCACCACCGTCCGTTGTTAGGGGAGGTGCAGTAGCTGGTCGAGGAGGCGAGTGTAGGTACCTGTGCGTCTGCTCGTACAGGTGGTCCAGCTGGTGGAGGCGGAGGTTTTGGGGGTGGACAGCTCCGGCAGCACTGTCAGCAGGAGACAGTCCCCGGTGGTGTAGAGGCTGCTAGTCTAGGTGCAAGTGAGCCTGCTAGCACAGGTGCAGCTCCTGTAGAGGCTTTGCACACCTTCACGCTTGACTCCGGCGCGACTCGCTGCTTCTTCCACGACTGCACCACGGTCACACCGCTCACTATACCTGTCCTTGTCACTCTGGCTGACCCCTCTGGGGGCCCAATCGTTGCACGTTCCTCCACCGTTCTCCCGTGTCCGGCAGCCCCTTCCGGCTCCCTCACAGGTTTCCACCTCCCCTCGTTCGTTAAGAACTTGGTGAGTACCGCTGTACTCCAGGACCAGTTTGTCACTGTGACTACTCTCGGGGGTGAGCTTGTGGCGATCTATACGGACTCACGGACTGGCGCCCACCTCGCCACGTTCACCCGGAGACCCGGGTCCTGCTGTACACACTGACCACTGAGTCTGCACATGTAGATGCGTCTGGTCAGGTAGCTGCGTCTTGCTCGTGTCGGTTACTCACGCACCCGTCTCTCCTCTGGCACCACCGTCTGGGTCACCCCTCCCTACCGCGTCTGCGTAGCATGCACTCCTATCTCCTTGTCTCTGGCCTCCCCAGGTCCCTGCCCCCGCTCCCACTGTCGCTTGTGTCAAATTTTTGTATTTGCTAGTCTAGGTGGTGTACACTTATGTTTAGGGTTGGCTAGGGTTGACCAGGGTTTGCCATATCTTCCTTATTATTTCTAGTCATTCATTATTCCGTTACCTCGTTGACATGGTATAGAGCAGTTCAATTCCCATGGGCCCACCGCCCCGCGCTCGCCCGATAGTAACACGTTACCCGTAATGCCCCGTCACCCCTTAGCGCCAGAACCCTAAACCCTAAACCAGGGCCTTTGTGGGCTCCGCTTACACTCGGACCGTGCTAGCGAGTTCTCTTCACTCGCCTGGAGACGTTATGTCAGGGTCGGGGGATCATCCAGTCTTACACGCTACCAACCTCGCCGCAGCAGAACGGGATAGCCGAGGGACGCACCGGCCTGGTCATGGAGGTTGCCTGGACCTCCATGTGCCATGCAGGTGCCCCCCAATTATTGTGGCCTCAGGCAGTCCTCTACGCCGCGCACCAGCTGAACCTGTGGCCCAGTGACGCACGGCCACGGGTGACGCCGGTCTCCCTTTGGACAGGTTCTCCGGGCGTAGCAGCTGACTTCCATGTCTGGGGTTCTCTGGCTCACGTTTGTGCCCCTGGCGCGAACAAGTTATCTCCGCGCAGTCGTGCCTGCGTCTTTCTTGGCTTCCCTTTGGACGCCTCCGGCTGGGTGTTCTACGACCCGGTCACCTACCAGTTCTTCGCCTCTCAGGACGTCACGTTCGACGAGTCTGTCTGTTACTACAGGAGTCGCCCCCACCGAGGTACTGAGGTTTTTTTCCCCCCGCTGTTCCTCACCCTTGAGCCCCCCCAAGTCGCCCCGGTAGCCCCCCCCCCTTCGCGTCCTGCCCCGTCAGGTGTGTCGCACTCACTCCGCAGTTGTCCCCCCCGCATCGACCAGTCCCTATCTTTTCTGGGGGTGCGGGAGGTGCAGTTGTGGAGGGTGAGGGTACTGGGGCTGCTGGAGCTGGTGGTGTCGGATCTGGGGGTGCAAGGGGTGTGGGCGTGGAGGTCACTCCCGTGGAGGACACGGCAGCCTCGACTCGGCGGCCTCGCCCCGCGTCACCCCCTGGCTTCCCGTCCGTCCCACAGTTCCCTCCTCGTCTTGTCTGCGGCCGGTTGCTGCGGAGCCTGGGGTGTTCATGCGGGAGGTACTGGAGACCCCGGGGGTGTCGGTGGTGGAGGTGCTGGTTCTGGGGGTGCTCGAGCTGGAGGCAGTGGCACTGTGGCGCCTACACCACGCACTGTACGCTTCCTGACCCGTGAGCAGCGTCTCCTCCAGTTGGAGAGGGAGGAGCGTGAGCGGTTTGAGAGGGCACAGCAGCAGCAGCAGCAGCAGCAGCAGCAGCAGCAGCAGAAGCAGCAGCAGCAGCAGTAGCAGCAGCAGCAAGAGGAGAAGTCTCAGTCTCAGTCGCAGCAGCAGGAGAGAGTAGAGGAGGAGTCACAGCAGCAGCAGGTGCAGTTGCAGCCGCAGCAGGAGAGAGTAGAGGAGGAGTCACGAGTGCAGCAGCGGGTGCAGTTGCAGTCGCAGCAGGAGAGAGTAGAGGAGGAGTCACGGCCGGACGAGGAGAGGGTAGAGCAGGAGTCCCGCCCGCAGCAGCAGGTGCAGTTATAGACACAGCAGGAGAGAGTAGAGGAGTCACGGCCGCAGCAGGAGAGGGTAGCGTAGGAGTCCCGGTCGTAGCAGCGGGTTGTCACGATTCTAATCTTTGCGTAGGTGCCTTAGATATACATTCGTGACGTATAGTATAAATGGAGACTATTGTAGGTAGGATAAGGCAGAACAGGCTGGATGCCAAAACGAACCAACAGAAAGCGAGAAGTTGGCGGGCGAAAAGGGGACCGTTAGCACAACGGTAACCCGCCGCTGGTACTTAAGAAATTAGGCAAGCTTAGAGAGATGCTTGCGTGATTGTTTTCACACTTATGCTTACAACTTCCAACGTATTCAGGCGTGGCTAAGCATGAGAAACCAACCCGCGCAAGCATTCGAGAACCGTTCGTTTACCATCTCTGCCAGCCGAGCTAGGGTTTGAGAACCATCTTTAGCCTGTGGCAAGAGAATTTTCAACAATCACGCAAGGGATACTGATGAACAGCCGAGATCTAGTACGGACCCGACTGTGGAACTACGCTGGAGAACTTAAGCCTACGGCGGGGTGGCGCGGCGACGCTATCGCCGCGAGGGGACATCTCGGTCCGGCTCGCGCGGAATCAGATTCACCCAAATATCGAACGCCTCATCAACGAGCCCGTGCGGCTGGAGACAGCATGAACCAAGATCGGACCGCCGTCTCGGACCCGGGAGATACGCCGCGCGACCCTCAATGGACTGGAGGAGTACGAGAGCGGTGGAGGAACCAGGAGGTGCCGACCCCGCAAACCGGAATGCCCGGAATGACTGCGAAGAAGGAGGAACCCGACATGCGTTGGACGCAGAAAGGCGGTCCAGAAGGGACTCTGGTGTATAGCGGCGTCACGGAGATACCCAGCGATCCGAAGGAAGCATCCGAAAGCCGCGGAGGGCACTGGAAGGCGACGAACCTGCCCAAGGTGGAGGTAGCAGAACGATACACGGGTATTCCCGGTGTGGGGCCAAGTCTGAAGAATTACCTCATGCAGCTGGAGACCGTGCAGTACTGCTGGGAGCGCGATGGATTTGACCCGGCGGAGTTCTTCCGTAAATTCGTGGGAACCTTGGCGGGTGAAGCAGAGACGTTCTATCGCATGACTCGAGACGAGGTCTTGGAAGAATTGGCAGAAGGGGAGATTTCCAACCCTACGGCCCGGTTTCTTCAGATGCTGCGAAAGGAGTTCGCCGGACAGGCAAAGGCGCGCGTAGAAGAGTTTCGAGACTTCCGGCGGAAGAAGGACGAGTCACTGTTGGCTTATTACTGCCGACTCCGCGAACTAGCTGAGGATCTGGAAAGCAAGGACGAGCGCTTGCTCGTGAGGAAGTTCGTGCGGGGGCTGGAAGATGAGCTACGGGGAGTGGTGCGGAGCACCGTTTACGACGTAGGCGCCGACATCACCCTCAAGGAAGTATACCTGCTGACGAAGAGGACGGAACAGGCGCAGCGACTGTTGGATCTGGAAGATTCCGAAGGGAGGAGTCGGGCGAGGACGAGCTGGGCAGCAATGGCAGTACCCGAGACCTCCCCTGGGAACAGCAGCCGCGCGGACCCTCGGCTCTGCCACACTTGCGGAGAGCACGGGCACTTGAAGCGGGACTGCCCCAAAGCGCCGACCTGCGAGCAGTGTGGAAAGCGTGGGCATCGGAAGGAAGAATGTTACAGCCGGCCGAGAGAAGCGCTGGGGGCAACTAGAGAAGAGCTCCAAGCCGAAGTCCGTCGTCTACAGCTGCGACTGGAGCAGTTACCTAACCCGAAGGAAGTAAAAGCGCGGGCTCTGCTGGCGTACGAAGAAATTGACGAGGCCGAGGAAGAGGGGGAGGAGGACTACAAGCGGGAGTATGCGGTGATGGCAAATCCCAGGGCTCGAGACGACCTCCGACTCCGACCAAGGGCAAGCCAGTCCCAAGACAGCGGGGTGACGAATGGGACCCGCCAACGGAGCAGCCAAACGGAAGGGACGAGACATCCGGACATGCGGCGACATCCGAATGAATGGCTGGTGTGCCAAGCGTCGGTGCTGATTGCGGAGAGGGGGAGTATTACAGTGGGAGGCCTACCCGTGAAGCAGGCCATCATTGATACGGGAGCGCACCATGTGCTGATCGGAAAAGGGCTCGCCAAGCAGCTGAAGCTGGACGTGGCCGGACGAACCATTGAGAGAGGGATCCTCCTCATGACAGCCGAAGGCGGAGAGCCCAAGTGGATGCCGAAAACGAGACGGCTGGTGGAAGTGGTGCTCCTACCCGGGACCGAGAAGGAGTGTTGCATCCGTTTGCAGTGCGGGGTCTCTGAATCCGAGGACTATGATGTCCTCGTCGGGATGGAACTCCTCTACCGAGTGGGAGCCACCATTTGCACCTGGCAAGAGAAGGTGCTGTTCCGGGTGCAGTACTGGGAACCAGAGACCTCCGCAGGCACGCTGCTGGTACGATTCGTTCGGCAGGAGCCGCGGGAGGCGTACCAGGCGCAAATGCGGGATCTGACCGAGGAGCTGGAGGAATGGCATTGGGAGAGGTACGGGGAGGAACATGAACGACGGATCGAGAATCGGACCTTGGGACAGGGCTCACCGGACTTGTCGGAGCGCGTCAGTCGCGTATGGGCCCTAGATGGGCCCATCCGTATATTGGAGTTATATGGAGGAATCGGGACCGGCCTGGCGGCGGCGTTACGAGCAGGGTGCACGATCAAGCGGTGGATCCATGTCGAGCGCGATCCAGTGGTGCGAAAGATGGCACGTCACCATGCCTTGCTGCTAAGGGACGAGTACCCAGATCAGATGTGGGAGGACGCCATTCCGCATGAATCCGAGCAGGGGGTACACGACGTCCGAGAGATCTCCGAGCGGGTGCTAGACGACTGGGGGCAGGTGGACCTGGTCATCGCTGGATGGGAATGTCAAGGGTACTCCAGGGCCGGGGAAGGTCTGGGTATGGAGGATGCAAGGGGAGCGTCGTTCTGAGACCTCCGACGGGTGTTGGAGATGATTCAGCGGCGTCAGGGGGAAGTCGCATTCGTCCTAGAGAACGTGGACTTGGCCGAAGACCGGAGAGAGCCCGTGAAACGGGCGTTCGAGGAGATATCGGGGGTTTTGGGGAGAGGAGTACCTGTCGACGCGGCGCAGCTGGGATCTCGATCACACCGACCGCGGAGGTACTGGCAGAATGTGCTGTCCACGGCGGCGTTGCAGCATTCGTTGGCGCTGATGCAACGACCAGAGCCGCGCCTAGTGAGTGACATCTTGGAGCCGAACCGCCTGCCTGCCCCTGTGACCTGCCACGATCACCCATCGCAGTACCAGTGTAACGAGCCGGGCAAACCCCGGTAGGCACTGCCCACGCTAGTGTCCTACGCAGAGGCACACGTGTTTATCATGGACGAAGACCTGCCGGGACCAGGGATGATCTACGACGTGCGGAAGGGGATCTGGGAGCAGCCGACGGCGAACGAGCGAGAAGCAGCCATGGGACACTTGTGGGGAGCCATTGCACATCCCGAAGTGACAGAGCAGCAGCGTCGCGCCGCCTTAGGCCGAGCCATGGACGCGAACGTGATGACATGGCTACTGGATACCATGCGAATGCACCTGAAGGCGAAGGAGCTACAAAGAGATATCGCGTGTAGTGAGCAGAACCGAGACCTCGAGTCATCGGAATGGCATAAGAAAACGTTAACCAGGATAGAGTGTCATGTTGGTGCAACCCTACGGTTTGCACTCGGCTTGTTGTCCGTGTGCGTGCATGCGTGTGTGCATGGAATGGTATGAGGGCATGGGATAATATATATTTTCATGCTTATAATAGTGTGTGTATGATGGGTCATGATGTCGAGTGTGTGTGTGTCGAGTCAATAGCGAGTTTTCGCTAGTCGCGTGTTACGCGGTCATTTGTGTCTCGCGCGCGGTTTCTGTTTTGTCGTGTGTCCCGTGCGCAATTTCTGTTTTGTCGTGTGTCGAACGTTCGGCGTGTCGCAGGTGTGTGCAGCAGACCCATCAAGAACTCAAGGATGAGTTTGTGATGAAGAACCCGAGCCCTGGTGTCAACATTCAAGTGATCGCGAAGCCCGCGAAAAGGGTACACCTCAAGATATTGAATATAGTTATATTACTTTGTGTAGTGTAACATTTCACTTGGTGTAGGCCCTACTGAAGGGTAGTTTCGAGACCCTTCGTGGTTGGGGACTGTGTGGCACTGTTCCACATCACTGTACCTCGGCTCTTGGGGTTTGTAGGAGCTGGGAGTCATTCCCAACTCGTAACTCTTCCTATCTTGTGTTCTAAGACTATAGTGGCTGCTATAGTGCCGTTCGTTCAAACCGACGCTGTGTCGTCAATACTTGGTGAAATCTTGCGATCTAAATTGCCTATTGTAGGCGACAGTAAGACGCTCCAGATCCAAGTTGAATCCGGTCATTTGAAGCTGTGACCAGAACGCTATGAACGTTTAAAGCCGCTGTGCAGAAATCCGACTGTGCACTCTACCTTTCGTTTTAGGCACATTGAAGCCTACTGTGACTATAACAAGTGGTATCAGAGCGCCTTGGAGCAGCTACAACGATGGCAGGACCTGAAGAAAGGGGTGGCAGAGGTGCTGGTGGCAATGGAGATGCCCAAGCACAAGGCCAAGCCCGTGAGTCAGCCGTGGCGCCTGTGCAACCGACTCTTGAACCTTCTAGGGACGAACCAAGAGTGTTCGGGCTTGACAAGTTCAATGGCGACAACTTTGCTGAATGGTCTTTCAGAATGGAGAACGTGTTCGACCACTATGACCTGCTGGAGGTGATGGAAGGAACGGGGATGCGTCCCGAGAACGACCCGGAGAAGAGCCCGTGGGTGCGGAAGAGCGCACAAGGCTACCTCCTACTAGGGCAAGCGTTGGGGAGCAGTCAAATCCGTCACATCAAGCCTTTCCAGCGTGAACCAGAGAAGGGACCAAAGGCATGGGCTGCTCTCAAGGGTGTACACGCTCCTGCAACAGCGGCGGTAGCAGTGGTGTTGGAACGGCAAATGGCGACGCTACGAATTGAAGAAGATGAACCCGTGGAAGAAGGGGTGCAGAAATTCTTCGACTTGTTGACGCGGCTAGAGGGAGCTGATTTGAACTACAGCGAGCTCCAAAAGAAGACCAAGTTGCTGGACTTACTCCCAGAGTCGTGGTCCTCGCTCATCATTAACCTCAACCGTGACTTGGCCCGCCTCTCGCTTGAAGATGTGAAGCGAGCAATCCTTCAGGAGGATTTCCGCCGCCGTGAGTTGGCGAGTGCGGATGGCGCCGGGGCAGCAAGCATCGGCCGGGGGTACGGCCGTGGAAGAGGCAGAGGATGAGGGGGAGGCAGATTTGGCAGCAACAACTTCAACGGAGGCCGCGGGAGTGGCGGTTACGGCAGCGACGACAAGAGCTACGGTCGCGGTCGCGATCGCGGACGATTCGACGGCGAATGCCACTATTGCCACAAGAGCGGACACATGTGGCGCGACTGCTACAAACTCCCTGAAGGTTGGACCCTTGCTCAAGGCCAAGAGGGTAGAGGAGCAGGAGAAGGGAGAGGAAGAGGCCGTGGAGGCCGTGGCGGTCGCGGTGGTGGAGCTGCAAATATGAAGAACGAAGATAACGAGAAGGACTCGAAGGACGATCGGTACCCGGGTCTATTCTACTTTGTGTCAACTCAAGCACCGGCTGCACCAGAGAAGGATGAAGACTTTGAAGAGCCTGCAGCTGTGGGAAAGGTGACCCTACACCCCCTGGACTTTTGGGTGATCGATAGCGACGCTACCTATACCATGACACCTCGCGCGGACTTGCTCACCGAACTTGAACCGTCACCGGTGAAGCATGTCACATCGGCCTTGGGGCAGCGAGCAGAGGTGAAAGGCATGGGCAAGGCCATCTTCAAGGGTGCTGATGGGAAGATGGTGGGCCTCAAGAACGTGCATTGGGTGCCCAGTCTTGCCGCGAACCTGATTTCCGTGTGGCGGTTGGCAAAGGCCGGCATGGACACGAACTCGAAGGGAGCCAAGACCTACACCGCGAGGCTTGGCGAGCGGATTCTATGGGACCTTCACGAGGATAGGGACGTCTACAACGAGATGTGGCAGATCCCTGTGGTCCCCATGCCTAAGGAGAGGCAAGTGGCAGCAAGCGTCAGCACCAAGGGTGAAGCGGTTGGTAGCGGCGATGGCGCGAACGGTCGCGTTAAGGAGAAAGCGTCCAACAAGTGGATTCTTGGAGGGACCAGCAAGACGTGTGAGCCTAACAAGTGTGGTGCAGCCACCAAGGAGCAGCACAAGGGTGAGGAGAACCCCGAGGCAGCAGCGGAGGAGGAGTACGGAGAGAGCATGTGGGGCGCTATTGCGAGCGCGGCATTCTCCAACCCGACTTCGGCTACGGGGGAGTGTGATTGGCTCACCTTGCACTGGCGAATGGGGCATGTGGCCCTACCCATCCTGCAGCAGCTAGTGAAGGGAGAGATGGTTGCTGGCATACGTGTGAAGGGGGAGCCCGATGAGGTGCTTGGCTGCCCGACGTGCATTCAAGCCAAGTTCACCCGGTTTCCGTTCCCTAGCTCGGAGGCAACGGCTAAGGCACCACTTGATGAGGTGGTGATGGACGTGGTGGGCCCCCTGAAACTTGGAGCTGCTGGAGCTGAGTATTTCCTCACTATTGTGGACGTCTACACCCGCATGACTTGGGTGTACGTGCTGGCCAAGAAGAGCGATGTGGCTGAAACGTTGAAGACGAATTGGTTCCCGATGGTGGAGCGGCAACAAGACCGTCTAGTCAAGTCAATCCGCACCGATCGAGGGGGAGAGTTCCTGAGCAAGGAGTTTGGGTTGTGGCTGAAGAAGAATGGTATTCGGCACTCCCTCACCATGCCATACTCTCCTGCAATGAACGGCATCGCCGAGCGAGCGAACCGCACAATCACGGAGGCGGCACGCGGGTTGCTCATTGAAGCCGGGCTACCCGACTACTTTTGGCCTGATGCGGTGCGGAGCGCGTGTGTGGCCAAGAACAGAGCCTTGACTCATGTGGGAGCAGACAAATGGGTGCCCTATGTGGAGTGGCTAGGAAGGAAGCCAAAGGTGGATATACTTCGGGTGTTCGGGTGCATGTGCATGGCGCTCGTACCTAAGCATCTTCGGCACAACAAGCTTGGTGCCAAGGCGATATGGGCTGTGCACTTGGGTATGGCTCAAAACAGCAAGGGGTGGCTTCTTTGGGACCCATTCAGCAAGAAATTCCTGGTGAGCAGGGACTGCAAGTTCATGGAGAACTTCATGTACAAGGATTGGAAGGCGGAGAATGAGGCGAAGATAGGCGTGCGGTTTGGGGAGGTGAAGAGTTCCGGCCTGGAGCATGTGGAGCTGCCTTTGGAGCTGAGCAGCGGCAGCACCACCACAAGACAATCCTCCCTTGTGAATGGGGGAGAGGAGGCCAATGATGCAGAGGAAGAAGAGGAGGAGGTGCAGCAAGTGAGCGAGCGTGCACCGACACTTCCTTCCCGCACTACGAGCTCTCCACGGATCCGTGCTACACCGCAGCAACGCCAAGGCCTTCAAGCCCCTGCAGCTGAGGAGGAAGGAAGGGGGAAGAGGAGAGTTCAACCCCCTAATAGGCTGACCTATGATGCGCCGGGGAAGCCGGGCAAGACGGCCCTGGCCGGAGCGGCAATGATGGTCGGAGACGACGAGGAGAGTGACTATGAGGAGTGTGCCTTCGCGTTCTTCTCTCCGGTGGAGATGCCGGGAGAACCAGCAACTCTCAAGGAGGCCTTGGAGAGTAGTGATGCTGAGGAGTGGAAGAAGGCAATGGAGAGTGAGCTGAAGAGCATCGAGGAGAATGACACGTTTGAATTGGTGGAGCTACCGGAGGGGCGTAAGGCGATTACGTCCAAGTGGCTCTTCAAGATCAAGTCGGACGCCGATGGCATGATCGAGCGCTACAAGTCTAGGCTTGTGGCCAAGGGGTACCAGCAGAAGGAGAAGGTGGACTTCAAGGAGCTGTTTGCTCCTGTGGAGAAGCCGACGACGCTGCGAACCCTATTCGCGGGAGCCGCCATCAAAGGATGGGTGGTGAAGCAGATGGACATCGTAACCGCGTTCCTCACTGGCATTCTTGAGGAGGAAATTTTCATGGCTCAGCCAGAGGGGTTTGATGACGGTAGTGGAAGAGTGTGGAAGCTGAAGAAGGCCCTCTATGGGCTGAAGCAGGCCCCTAGGCAATGGTACATGAAGCTGCGCGAAGTGTTGGAGGAGATCGGCTTCACCCCCTGAACGGCCGATCACTCCTTGTTCATGCTTGGCGAGGGGGAGCAGAGGAGCTTCATGGTGGTGTACGTGGATGACATCCTCATATTCTCACCCTCCTCTAACCTTGTGAAGGAGGTGATGCTGAAACTTCAATACAAGTTCAAGTGCAAGTCCCTTGGTGACGTGAACTTCTACCTTGGGCTCCACATCGAGCGTGACGTGGAGAAGCGGTGCATGCGGGTGCACCAACGGAAGTACCTGGAGGCCTTGGCTGCCAACTTTGGGCAAAGTGAAGGCCATGTGGCTACTCCCTTTCCCTCTGGGTTCAAGTGTGTGAAGGGACCAGAGGAGGAGAGCGTCGGAGAAGAGGAGAGGCGCCGTTTTCACTAATTGGTGGGCAGCCTCATGTACGAGGCAGTCAACACACGACCGGACGTCGCGTTTGCTACCGGGCAGCTGGCAAGGGTTGTGCAATGCCCTAATGAGGAGCAGGTAGCAGCTGGAATGAGGGTGGCCAAGTATCTTGGCCAAACACCGACCGTTGGGCTGCAATACTCGGCGGCGGCGCAAAGGCGCCAAAAGGGCGCGGATGGTGTTGAACCCGGGCGTTTGTTCCTCACCGCCTACTCGAATGCTTCTTATGCATCGGAACCAGAGGACATGACTAGTGTGGGAGGCTTCATCTGCTGTGTAGGTGGAGGCCCAACTGCTTGGGAGAGCAAGAAGCAGGTTGATCAAGCATTGAGCTCGGTGGAGTCCGAGTACATGGCACTCTTCCGTGCCGTACGGGAGATCGTGTGGCAGCGGCGTTTGTTGGCTGAATTGGGGGAGGAGCAGCAAGGACCTACCCCACTCTATTGTGACAGCTAGGGTGCCATTGCTCTTGCTAAGAACCCTGTGTTGCGCGGCCTCACCAAGCACATGAGGGTGAAGTGGCACTGAACGAGGAGCATGGTAGCCGCGGGTGAGGTTGAGCTGCGCTATGTGAAGACGACGGGGCAGCCAGCTGATATGATGACTAAGAGGCTGGTGGAGCAGCAGCATTGGAAGTGTTGCAAGCTGGCTGGGATGGCTCTGAACTGAGAGAGCAAGATCCTAAGGCCAACAATCCGAGGAAGAGTTTGTTGGTGCAACCCTACGGTTTGCACTCGGCTTGTTGTCCGTGTGCGTGCATGCGTGTGTGCATGGAATGGTATGAGGGCATGGGATAATATATATTTTCATGCTTATGATAGTGTGTGTATGATGGGTCATGATGTCGAGTGTGTGTGTGTCGAGTCAATAGCGAGTTTTCGCTAGTCGCGTGTTACACGGTCATTTGTGTCTCGCACGCGGTTTCTGTTTTGTCGTGTGTCCCGTGCGCGGTTTCTGTTTTGTCGTGTGTCGAACGTTCGGCGTGTCGCAGGTGTGTGCAGCAGACCCATCAAGAACTCAAGGATGAGTTTGTGATGAAGAACCCGAGCCCTGGTGTCAACATTCAAGTGATCGCGAAGCCCGCGAAAAGGGTACACCTCAAGATATTGAATATAGTTACATTACTTTGTGTAGTGTAACATTTCACTTGGTGTAGGCCCTAGTGAAGGGTAGTTTCGAGACCCTTCGTGGTTGGGGACTGTGTGGCACTGTTCCACACCACTGTACCTCGGCTCTTGGGGTTTGTAGGAGCTGGGAGTCATTCCCAACTCGTAACTCTTCCTATCTTGTGTTCTAAGACTATAGTGGCTGCTATAGTGCCGTTCGTTCAAACCGACGCTGTGTCGTTAATACTTGGTGAAATCGTGCGATCTAAATTGCCTATTGTAGGCGACAGTAAGAAGCTCAAGATCCAAGTTGAATCCGGTCATTTGAAGCTGTGACCAGAACGCTATGAACGTTTAAAGCCGCTGTGCAGAAATCCGACTGTGCACTCTACCTTTCGTTTTAGGCACATTGAAGCCTACTGTGACTATAACATGTCAAACTATATGTTATATAGTTTATATAGTTGTAGTCTAGGTGTTCCTGTTTTCCCTAGTTTAGGTTTATATTCCCTTGTACTTTCATCATTCTAGTCATTCTATTATCTTCACATGGTATAGAGCGAGGTTTACCCCAGCTAGGGTTTCCCCTAGCGATTTTCACTCGATAGACTAAGGGCCCACCGAAATCGCTAGCGAGCGTCCCATACTAGCGCGCGCCCCGTCTATAATCGCGCCTCGTAGCCTTCGCCCGTCGCCGGTAGCGCGCCCGTCGTCAGTATCCACCCCGTCGCCTGCGGTTTTTCCCCTCCCGTCGCCCGTCGCCCGTCGTTTTTCCTAGCCCGTCGCCCGTCGGATGTTCCTAGCCCGTCGCCCGTCGGATGTTCCTAGCCCGTCGCCCGTCCGTTTCCCGTCGCGCGCCCCACCCGTCGCCCGTCGAACGATCGTAGGACGCGGGCCCCGCGGCCCATTTTTCGTTAGCCGGCCCCGCGGCCTGACGTTAGCGAGCCACGCGGGCCCCGCGGCCCCCCTTTTTTTTTTTCGTTAGACGGCCCCGTGGCCCGCGCTAGCTGGCTCCGTGGCCCCTCACGCGTTCTCCCCCCCCCCTCGTTTCCGCCCGTTCACTGTCTACCGCGGCTCTCTACAGCCTCTCTCTAGCTCAGCAAACCCTAACAGCCGCCACAACCGCTCTCCACCCCTTTCAACCTCACTCAACCGCTCCAAAACCGTTGAACCGCTCTCAACATCATCAGATCCGCCTCTCACCCGCACTAGACCACTTCCAGCGGCGAGAAACCGCCCTTCACCGCACTAGACCACTCCCAACCGCCCTTCACCGCACTCAACCGCACCAAACCGACCCCCACCGCCCTAGACCTCTCTCAACCGCACCAGAACCGCACTCAACCGCACCAGGCTGCTCTTAGCCGCCCTCGTCCGTCCCTAGTCTTACCCAACCGCAAAGAGGGCCTCTCTCTCGCCCTAGGCACCTCCAACTGCTATGGCGACTGTTCTGGAGTTCGACCCTGAGGGGCGCCC
This sequence comes from Closterium sp. Naga37s-1, assembly GCA_947471745.1. Lineage (NCBI taxonomy): Eukaryota > Viridiplantae > Streptophyta > Zygnematophyceae > Desmidiales > Closteriaceae > Closterium > Closterium sp. Naga37s-1. Next base: position 1,132,358 of record CANJKZ010000167.1, read on the forward strand.
TGTCGGTTTCCCGGCATGGCTGCGGAAGCTCAAGCTCTACCTCGGCAGCCGTCTCGAAAATGATATCCCTCTTTCCGAGCATGCTGCTGGTGAGCTGAAAGCCCCCCCCACTCCCGCTCCACTAGGTGACGATGCGTCAGCAGATGACCAGACTGCCTATGCCCAGCGTCGCACTGAGCTTAGGCGCTGGGCTGCGCGTGACAATGCAACCATCCTTGCTATCACTGCCTTGCTGCCGCCGACCGAGCAGGAACACTTTGCGCAGGAGGAGACGGCCCACGCACTGATGAAAGCTGTGCTCACTCGCTATTCCACACCGGTTACTGTGACTCTAGGACGCCATATCCTCCCCTTTCTCTTTCCTGATCTCCCGTCGTTCGCTAGGGTGGCTGACCTGATACTACACTTGCGTTCCCTTGATGCTCAGTTCCGTGCTGCGTTTGTTGACCCTGCCTTGCTCGCCAAGAACCCCCCCCCAATGTACATGACCCTGTACCTCCTAGCCTCCCGCCTCCCTGACCGATTCAAAACCGTTCGTGATTACTTTTTCACCGTTGATCCACCGACCCTCACCATTGACCTTTTTGAGGAGAAGCTCCTCGCAGTAGAGGGTCCTGCTCGGTCCCTTGCTGCCACTACTGGTGCTGTCCTCCCCCCTATCTTTGAGGGGTGTGCCCCGTCCTTCGTTGCCTCCTCTGTGGCCTCGGCCTCTGTTGCTACTGCAACAGAGGTGGCAGCCGTTGCCTATGGCAACAAGGGGGGCAAGAAGGGCGGCAAGAAAGGAGGAGGTGGTGGTGGCGGCGGGAGTGGCAATGGGAGTGGCGGAGGGGGTGGTGGTGGAGGAGGTGGAGGGAGTGGAGGAGGTGGGGGTCCTGGCTCGGGGAGTGTGGAGCCCCAGCACCAGCTACAGCAGCAGCAGCAGTCACAGCAGCAGCAGCCCCAGCAGCAGCAGCCACGGCAGCAGCAGCAGCAGAAGCAGTAGCAGCCACGGCAGCAGCTGCTCCAGGGCCAGCAGCAGCAGGTTCAGCAGTGGCCCCCGCAGCAGCAGTGGAGGTCGGCCGGACCAGGGAGCGGTGCCCGTAGCAGTGGCCCGTCCAGCTGGTCGTCGCGAGGTCCAGCCTTGACTCCCTGCCAGTACTGGGTTCAGACAGGGTCACGTCGAGACGGCCCCTGTGGCCGCCTCCACCCTCCGGGTCAGTGCTTTGCGCAGCTTACGGACCGCTACCGCGCACACTTCGGCTTTGGTCGCACCCCTCCCGACTGGCGCTCGCTGGCCCACACCGTTGGTCCGCAGTTGTTTGACATGTCTGCAGTAGACTTAGACCATGCTGTGCGATCTGCCTCTGTGATGTATGCTGATGACTCTAGTATTGAGCATTCTGGTTATTACTCTTGTTTGTCTAGCTTAGGTGCTGTAGAGGTTGCTAGTGCTTTCCCTGCTAGCGTAGCTTGCACAGGTTCGACCACCGGGGTTGCGTCTCTGTCGTTCACGCTCGACTCTGGGGCGTCCAGCTGTTTCTTTCGCGACTGCACAGACCTCACACCACTGCGCACTCCTGTCTCTGTCGCCCTTGCTGACTCCACAGCGGGACCAGTGGTTGCTCGCAGCACCACTACCCTCCCGTGTCCGGCGGCTCCCTCTCGGTTCCTCACAGGTTACTACACCCCCTCGTTCTCCAGGAACTTGGTGGGTGTCAGTCACCTCCACGACCTCGGAGTAGTCACCACTTTCCCTCTGGTCGAGCCTGTTGCCTACTGCACAGCAGGTGTCATTGGGGCGCCTCTGGCCACTTTCCACAGGGAGCCAGGCTCTGGTCTGTACTCACTACACATGGGGTCTCACCACTCAGGTCAGGTCAGGTCAGGTCAGGTAGCTGCTGTGTCGTGCGACTGTCGGTCACTCACCCACCCGTCGGTCCTCTGGCACCACCGTCTAGGTCACCCGTCCTTCCCGCGTCTCAGTAGGATGGTACGTCACCGTCTGGTCTCAGGTCTCCCAGAGTCGCTCGCTCCGCTTCCCCGCTCGCCTGCGCCGCTGTGCACTCCTTGCGTCGAGGGTCGGCAGCGCGCTGCCCCTCACTCCTCCTCGTTCCCTCCCACCACGGCTCCCTTACAGACCCTGCACCTGGACGTCAGGGGCCCCTCCCCGGTCCTTGGGCCACGTCAGGAGCGCTACTTCCTGATTGTGGTGGACGACTACTCCCGCTACACCACAGTTTTTACTTTGCCACGGAAGGCCGACGTGCCTACCGTCCTCGAGCCGTGGATACTGGCGAGGGGTGGAGCCCAGGGCCTGTGTGGGCTCCGCCTACACTCGGACCGTGGTGCTGAGTTTTCTTCCACTCGCCTGGAGACGTTCTGTCAGGGTCGGGGGATCATCCAGTCTTACACGCTACCAGACTCGCCGCAGCAGAACAGGGTAGCCGAGCGACGCATCGGCTTGGTCATGGAGGTTGCCCGGACCTCCATGTGCCATGCCGGTGCCCCCCAGTTCCTATGGCCTCAGGCAGTCCGCTACGCCGCCCACCAGCTGAACCTGTGGCCCAGTGACGCACGGCCACGGGTGACGCCGGTCTCCCTTTGGATAGGTTCCCCGGGAGTAGCAGCTGACTTTCGAGTCTGGGGTTCTCTGGCTCACGTTCGCGCCCCTGGCGCGAACAAGTTGTCTCCGCGCACTCGTGCCTGCGTCTTTCTTCGCTTCCCTTTGGACGCCTCCGGCTGGGTGTTCTACGACCCGGTCACCTACCGGTTCTTCGCTTCTCAGGACGTCACGTTCGACGAGTCTGTCTGTTACTACAGGAGTCGCCCCCACCGAGGTATTGAGGTCTTTTCTTCCCCGCTGTTCCTCACCCTTGAGCCACCCCCAGTCGCCCCGGTAGCCCCCCCCCTTTCGCGTCCTGCTCCATCAGGTGTGTCGCACGTCACTCCGCAGTCGTCCCCCCCGCAACGTCCAATCCCTGTCGTGTCTGGGGGTGCGGGAGGTGCAGTTGCGGAGGGTGAGGGTACTGGGGCTGCAGGAGCTGGTGGTGTTGGCTCTGGGGGTGCAGGGGGTGTGGGCGTGGAGGTCACTCCCGTGGAGGACACGGCAGCCTCGAGTCAGCGGCCTCGCCCCGCGTCACCCCCTGGCTTCCCGTCCGTCCTGCAGTTCCCTCCTCGTTCTTCTCTACGGCCGGTTGCTGCGGAGTCTGGGGGTGTTCCTGCGGGAGGCACTGGAGGCCCCGAGGGTGTCGGCGGTGGAGGTGCTGGTTCTGGGGGTGCTGGAGCTGGAGACACTGGCACTGTGGCGCCTACAGCGCGAACTGTACGTTTCCTGACCCGTGAGCAGCGTCTCCTCCGGTTGGAGAGGGAGGAGCGTGAGCGTTTTGAGAGGGCACAGCAGCAGCAGCAGCAGCAGGAGCAGCCTAAGTCACAGCAGCAGGAGAGAGTAGAGGAGGAGTCACAGCAGCAGCAGGAGAGAGCAGAGGAGGGGTCACGACTGCAGCAGCAGGTGCAGTTGCAGTCGCAGCAGGAGAGCGTAGACGAGGAGTCACGGCCGCACCAGGAGAGGGTAGAGCAGGAGTCCCGCCCGCAGCAACAGGTGCAGTTACAGACACAGCAGAAGAGAGTAGAGGAGTCAAGGCCGCAGCAGGAGAGAGTAGAGGAGGAGTCACGTCCGCAGCAGGAGAGGGTAGCGCAGGAGTCCCGGTCGCAGCAGCGGGTGCAGCTGCAGCCGCAGCAGGAGAGGGCAGAGGAGGAGCCACAGGAGCGGCAGCAGGGGCAGGTACCGTCGCAGCAGACGCCAGAGGAGGCGGAGCGGCAGCGACTGCGACTGCGCGACCTGCCCGGCCCAGCACCTGCACGCTTGGTTCGTGGTCCCCTCCTGTTCCCCCTGTCCAGTCCCTTTCCTCGTCCCAGTGGACTCGTCGTTCTCCCCTCAGTCGTGCTGTGTCTCCCGAGCCCCGTCGGTCTCGTTACCGTGCAGACGGCCCCTTTCACCTTGTTCTTCGCTCTCGTGTTCCACCTCCTCCAGTCCTTCCACAGCCTCCTGAGTCGTCCCTCACTGTGCTTCACGACCCATTGTCCGACTACCTCCGTGCCTCCCGTCCTGTCGTCTCCCGTGTTTTGTCCGCGTTGGTCACTCACCCGACTGCACCCCTGTCGTCAGTCTCAGCTCTTGTTACCACTGTCGCTGGCTTTGCCTCTTCCCACCGCCTTGACTACGCGGCTCACCTGGTGAGTGGCCCTGCTCGGTCTCCGTCCTCTGGGGGTGCTCCTGTCTTTCCCCTGGAGGTCCTCGAGGACAGGCAGTTCGAGCTTGGTTTCCTCGCGGCCGCGGTTCCTCATCTTTGCGCCATGCTGCTTGCCCCGGAGGGGGATCCAGACTCCCTTGACATCCCGATCCCTCGCACTCACGCCGAGGCGGTCTCGGGACCCTGGGCTTCGTACTGGATAGCAGCTGAGGAGGCAGAGATGGCATCTTATAGGTCCACAGGCACCTACGTCGACGCCGTCCCACCTCCTGGGACGAACGTCGTCAGTGGCATGTGGCTCTACAAGGTGAAGCGGCCGCCTGGATCACCACCAGTGTTCAAGGCGCGCTGTGTGGCGAGGGGCTTCAGTCAGCGCGAGGGGGTAGACTTCTTCCAGACCTTCGCTCCCACCCCGAAGATGACCACTCTTCGGGTGTTGCTGCACATCGCAGCTCAGCGCGACTACGAGTTACACTCCTTGGACTTCTTCACAGCGTTCTTTCAGGGGAGCCTGCACGAGCAGATCTGGCTGCCTCACCCGCCTGGCTTCACTGGCTCTTTCCCACCTGGGACCCAGTGGCAGCTGCGTCGACCGGTCTACGGCCTGCGTCAGGCCCCCCGTGAGTGGCACGACACACTTCGCACGACTCTTGCCGCGCTTGACTTCTTTCCGTCGTCTGCTGACCCGTCGCTGTTCGTCCGCCGTGGCTCGACCCCGTTCTTTGTCCTGGTTTACGTTGACGACCTGGTCTTCGCCACTCCCGACCGACACGCACTGGCCTCCGTGAAGGAGGAACTGCAGAGGAGACACACTTGCACTGAACTTGGTGAGCTGCAGCGCTACCTCGGCCTGCAGATCACCAGGGACAGGGCAGCTCGCACCATTACGCTGACGCAGTCGCATATGGTCGAGCAGATCCTCACGCGGTTTCGCTTCCCGTTCTCCAAGGTACAGCTCACCCCTCTTGGTGTGGATCATGGGCTCACGGCTCCACCTTCGGACGAGCCATTTGAGTCGAGCGGTCCATATCCTGAGCTGGTGGGTTGTATCATGTACCTGATGACCTGTACTCGCCCAGACCTAGCGTACCCTCTTAGGACGCGGTAAAAGTAGACGATCGATCGTCAGTTGCGATCGATGTGCGGATTGATTACCCTATTTACTACGCTGTAACCATGCTATAGTACGCTTTTTGGCAATTTGTTTTGTACAGTGTGTGAATGCGACTGATAACTGATCGCGGGAGATCTGTCAAATCTCAGTAGCGATCGTTACAACGTCGCGATCGCCACGTTTCGCCAATCGATCTGCCCAATCGAGTGCGGGGCTCAATATTTGCAGACGATCCTTCGATATTTGCCCTTTTACCGCGTCCTTAGCGTCCTTGCGCGCTTTGTTGCGCTTGGGAGACACCGACCTTCCCACTGGTACGCTGCTAAGGGGGTGGCAAAGTATGTGGCGAGTACATCAGGCATGGGACTTGTCCTTGGAGGGAAGCAGCCAGTTACACTTACAGGTTTCTCGGACTCGTCGTGGGCCGACGACGCAGAGTCGCTGCGGTCTACACAGGGTTACTGCTTCAGCCTTGGGACCGGAGCTGTTTCGTGGAGGTCGACTCGGGCGTCGTCCGTCTCCAGTTCCTGCTGTGAGGCAGAGGTGTACGCTGCGGCCATGGCTGCACAGGAGCTTCGCTGGTTGACTTTTCTCCTCACCGACCTTGGTGAGAGGCCTCGCTCTCCCCCAGTCTTGTTCGTTGACAACAGGTCTGCTGTCCTGTTATGCGAGGAGCCCCGACTGGTTGGGAAGGCGAAGCACATCCAGCTTCGTTACTTCCTCCTGCGCGAGTTGCAGCAGCGTGGCCATGCACTCGTGAGACGTGTGGTCTCTGAGGCCAACACTGCGGATATCTTCACCAAGGCGTTGCCGCCTTGTGACGACCAGCGCTTCTGCACGCAGCTGGGTCTAGTGCCTGCCCGTCCTCACTTGCTTTCGTAGAGATGCTTGTCTTGCTTGTCTTGTACCCTTGCATCTTGTATATTTGCTATATCCTTGCATGTGGACTGGCCTTGTGGCCTCTGGCTTGTTCTCGGAATGTGTGGTGATCTTGAGATCCACCCTGAGATTTGTTTTGTGCTTATGAACTGGTCTTGTGACCGTTGCTTGTTCTTGCTAAACTGGTCCTGTGACCCTTGCTCTCAGACTGCGTGGTGACTTCGTGATCCACCTTGAGATTTGTGTTGCCCTCCACAGGACTACCGTCACCTAGACTATGGGGGTGTGTCAAACTATATTTTATATAGTTTATCTAGTTGTAGTCTACGTGTTCCTGTTTTCCCTAGTTTAGGTTTATATTCCCTTGTACTTTCATCATTCTAGTCATTCTATTATCTTCACATAGAGGAGAGATACGATGAGAGGATAGACGAAGGATGGGCGGCGTACATGGCCTGGGAAGGGATGGAGGGAGAAACCGAAGGAGATGCGGAAGCGGTGGTGGAGAAATCGGGGGAGGGAGATCGGGGGCCAGACGAGGACTGGGTATTCCGAGGAGGGATTGACGCAGTGTCAGCGGCAGGCTTGCAGGAAGTGCTGAAGCAACACCGCGGGACTTTTGCATACACCCTGCAGGAGCTGGGGAGGTGCACCACGCACGAGATGAAGATCGAGCTCACCAGTGAAGTCCCGATATACCAGCGGAAGCGGCGGATGAGCCCGGGAGACATAGACATCTGCACCGAGAAATGCAACGAACTGTTGGAAGCGGGGCTGATTCAGCGATCGGAGAGCGACTACGCCGCGGCGTCGGTCGTGGCCTCCAGGAAGGATCTGACAGGGGCCGTTTCCGCGAGGAGAATGTGTGGGGATTACCGGAGCCTGAACAAAGTCACGGTAGCAGACCGATATCCCATGCAGTCGGCGGAGGAGATTTTCGATAAGCTGCAGGGGGCGAAGGTGTTCTCCACCTTGGATTTGCGGCAGGGATTCAATCATATCCCAATCAGGATGGCTGACCGCAAGAAGACGGCGTTCTACGGGCCGGACTGCCTGTATGAATGGCGGTTTATGCCATTCGGAATGAAGAACGCGCCGGCCTTGTTCCAGCGTATCATGGACACTATACTGCGAGGAGTGCCAGCGGCGGCCTGCTACATTGACGACGTGGTGGTCTTCAGCCCTGACGCAGAGCAGCACGTGAAAGACGTGAAAGCTACACTAGACGCTATTCGAGAGGCCGGGCTCACCTGCCACCCGAAGAAGTGCAGTTTCGGGAACACCGGGGTGAAGTACTTGGGTTTTGAAGTCCAAGGGGGACAGCTGGGAATTCAGCAGGCAAAGGTGGAGGTCTTAGACAGGGTTCCACAGCCGAAGGACAGAAGCACGCTGCGGGCAGTGCTTGGGTTCCTCAACTACTACCGGAAGTTTATACCGAACTTCAGCAAGACAGCAGCGGCTTTGAACCGGCTACTGAGGGAAGATCAGAAATGGGAATGGGGGGAGGCGGAGCAGGGGGCGCTGCAGGCACTTCTGAAAGCCGTAAAAACAGCTACCGTGTTGACGCTGCCCAACAAAGGAGACCCGTTTGTGCTTTTCACGGACTGGAGTAGCGCGGGAATGGGGGCGATCCTGTGTCAGAAGAGGGAAGGCGAAGAGAAGGTCGTAGCCTTCGCCAGCCGGAGCTGCAACCCCACAGAAGCCAACTACAATTCGTATGAGGGCGAAGGGCTGGCAGCAGTGTGGGCGATTACCCAGTTTCGGGTGTACCTGCAGGGGAGACAGTTTGAGCTAGTGACAGATCATCAGCCGCTGACATGGCTGATGACCAACCAGGCGCTGACCGGAAGAAATGCGCGCTGGGCCATGCGGCTCCAAGAGTATGGCTTCTCCATTTGGCACCGCGTGGGCAAAACCATGCAGCACGTAGACGGGTTGTCGCGAAATCCTCCTACCCACCGCCCTACAGCATGCCTAGTGGCATTGGCGAGAGAGATAGACGCGGAGGGAGCTAGCCGTGGAAAAGTGAAGGGGCCAGCCGACGTGTGGGAGGACCGAGAAGTCCTGGACTGGGTGCAAGGAAAGACCTCAGAAGAGACTCCAGTTAGCGAGAGAGCCCGAGCCAGAGGAGCCCATTACCGATGGCACCAAGAGCAGCTGCAGAAGAACACACGGGAAGGTTGGAAACTGGTTCCGCGAAAGCACGAACGAGAACAGATCATCCGCAGCGTTCACCGACAATTGGGGCACTACGGGAGCTTGCGCACGACACAGCTAGTAGAGACTGGATGGTGGTGGGAAGGGATGCGGAAGGAAATCATGGAATGGGTGGACGCGTGTGAGCTATGCAGTAGAAACAAAGCCGAGCTGGAAAGGGGCAGGAAAGAGTTGCAATCGCTACCCATCCACGGGATTGGGTTTAGGTGGTCCTTGGACATGGCGGGAGAGATGCCATTGAGCAGACGAGGGAAGCGTTACATCCTGATCATGATAGAACACGGCAGAAAGTGGGTCGAAGTGAGGGCCCTCCCTAGCAAGAACTCAGCCAGAATAGCTGAGGCATTCGAGGAGCAAGTACTCACCAGGTTCGGGGCGTGTGGTGAGGTCCTCACAGATCAGGGAACCGAGTTCATGGGGGAGTTCGATAAGCTAATACAGGCCACAGGTATCACTCACCAAAGGACATCCCGCTACCACCCGCAGAGTGACGGACTCACGGAACGGTTCGTCCAGACAGTCAAACGGGGGCTTCGGGCTTACGGGGAACAATTCAAGCGAGATTGGGATGCGCGACTACCGTGGGTAGTAGCCGGATATAGATTCAGCAAGCAAGCAGCGCTAAGGGACCTATCGCCATACTACCTCCACCTGGGGCGAGAGCCGGTGTTACCAGTGGACGCGCCGAAGATACTCACAGGGTCAGTGCGGGTGGAGAAAGAAGCAGATTGGGTGGGACTGGCAGAGGCGAGAGCGCGGTATCTGAGAGAGATATTACCGGCGGCGCTGGAGAACCTGCACGTGGCGCAGCTGAGAGATGCACAACGATACAAGAGGCGGGGGGAGCTTCAAGGGGGGAAGAAGGACAGGGCCCTGGGGGCAGGGGAGGAAGTATACCTGAAGCAGGCCAAACATGACCTGATGGACATCGGGCTGAGCACGGAACGCTGGAGAGTTAAGGAAGTGAAAGATTCAGGAGTGGTGGTGCTCGTGGGTGAGCAAGGGCAAAGGAGGACAGATCATTGCACTAACATGGCTCGGGCCAAGGAGAGGCCCGCGGGGCGACAAGGCACACAGCCACACGAGGAAGAGATCCAGCGTCAGTCAGCAGGGGCCCAAGGACAGCCGCGGAGGGGGCAAGTGGGGCGAGGGGCTGGACTCAGAGGAGAGAGGAACAGAGAGCTGAGGAGCCTTCAGAAGCCAGGCTGAGAGCATCGGGAGAGAAGAAGGGGACCAAGAGGCAGGAGAGGGGTAGGGAGCCAAGTCTGGAGGACAAGAGAGGCAAGAGAAGGAAGATTCCGACAGCTGTCACAATTCTAATCTTTGCGTAGGTGCCTTAGATATACATTCGTGACGTATAGTATAAATGGAGACTACTGTAGGTAGGGTAAGGCAGAACAGGCCGGATGCCGAAACGAGCCAACAGAAAACGAGAAGTTGGCGGGCGAAAAGGGGACCGTTAGCACAACGGTAACCCGCCGCTGGTACTTAAGAAATTAGGCAAGCTTAGAGAGATGCTTGCGTGATTGTTTTCACACTTATGCTTACAACTTTCAACGTATTCAGGCGTGGCTAAGCACGAGAAACCAACCCGCGCAAGCATTCGAGATCCGTTCGTTTACCATCTCTGCCAGCCGAGCTAGGGTTTTAGAACCATCTTTAGCCTGTGGCAAGAGACTTTTCAAGGGGGGCGAGGGGATGGAATCAGAGGAGAGAGGAACAGAGAGCTGAGGAGCCTTCAGAAGCCAGGCTGAGAGCATCGGGAGAGAAGAAGGGGACCAAGAGGCAGGAGAGGGGTAGGGAGCCAAGTCTGGAGGACAGGAGAGGCAAGAGCAGGAAGATTCCGACAGGGTGCAGCTGCAGCCGCAGCAGGAGAGGGCAGAGGAGGAGCCACAGGAGCAGCAGCAAGGGCAGGTACCGTCGCAGCAGACGCCAGAGGAGGCGGAGCGGCAGCGACTGCGACTGCGCGACCTGCCCGACCCAGCACCTGCACGCTTGGTTCATGGTCCCCTGCCGTCCCCTCCTGTCCCCCCCGTCCAGTCTCTTTCCTCGTCCCAGTGGACTCGTCGTTCTCCCCTTAGTCGTGCTGTGACTCCAGAGCCCCGTCGGTCCTATTACCGTGCAGACGGTCCGTTTCACCTTGTTCTCCGCTCACGTGCTCCACCTCCTCATGTCCTCCCACAGCCTCCAGAGTCGTCCCTCACTGTGTTTCACGACCCGTTGTCCGACTACCTCCGTGCCTCTCGTCCTGTCGTCTGCAGTGTTCTGTCCGCGTTGGTCACTCACCCGACTACACCTCTGTCGTCTGTCTCGGCACTTGTTACCACTGTCGCTGGCTTTGCCTCTTCCCACCGCCTTGACTATGCCGCTCACTTGGTGAGTGGCCCTGCTCGTTCTCCGTTCTCTGGGGGTGCTCCTGTTTTTCCCCTGGAGGTCCTCGAGGACAGGCAGTTCGAGCTTGGTTTCCTTGCGGCCATTGTTCCTCATCTCTGCGCCATGCTGCTTGCCCGTAAGGGGGATCCAGACGCCCTTGACATCCCGATCCCTCGCAATCACGCTGAGGCGGTCTCGGGACCCTGGGATTCATACTGGATAGCAGCTGAGGAGGCAGAGGTGGCATCTTATAGGTTCACAGGCACCTACATCGACGCCGTCCCACCACCTGGGGCGAACGTTGTCAGTTGCATGTGGCTCTACAAGGTGAAGCGGCCGCCTGGAGCACCACCGGTGTTCAAGGCGCAATACGTGGCGAGAGGCTTCAGTCAGCGAGAGGGGGTAGACTTCTTCCAGACCTTTGCTCCCACCCCGAAGATGACCACTCTTCGGGTGTTGCTGCATATTGCAGCTAAGCGCGGCTACGAGTTGCACTCCTTAGACTTCTCCACCGCGTTCCTACAGGGGAGCCTCCACGAGCAGATCTGGCTGAGTCGCCCGCCTGGCTTCACTGTCTCTTTCCCTCCTGGGACCCAGTGGCAGCTGCGTCGACCAGTCTACGGCCTGCGCCAGGCTCCCCATGAGTGGCATGACACGCTTCGCACGACTCTTGCAGTGCTTGACCTCTTTCCGCCATCTGCCGACCCATCGCTGTTCGTCCGCCGTGGCTCGACCCCGTTGTTTGTTTGGTCTACGTTGACGACCTGGTCTTTGCGACTCCCGACCGACGTGCCCTGGCCTCCGTGAAGGAGGAAATGCAGAGGAGACACACTTGCACTGACCTTGGTGAGCTGCAGCGCTACCTTGGCCTGCAGATCACCAGGGACAGGGCAGCTCACACCATTACGCTGAAGCAGTGGCATATGATCGAGCAGATCCTCACGCGGTTTTGCTTCCCGTTCTCCAAGGTACAGCCCACCCCTCTTGCTGTGGATCATGGGCTCACGACTCCACCTTTGGACGAGCCATTTGAGTCCAGTGGTCCATATCCTGAGCTGGTGGGTTGTCTCATGTACCTGATGACCTGTACTCGCCCAGACCTAGCCTACCCTCTTAGCGTCCTTGCGCGCTTTGTTGCGCCTGGGAGACACCGACCTTCCCACTGGTACGCTGCTAAGAGGGTGGCGAAGTACGTAGCGAGGACATCAGGCATGGGACTTGTCCTTGGAGGGAAGGAGCCAGTTACACTTACAGGTTTCTCGGACTCGTCGTGGGCCGACGACGCAGAGTCGCTGCGGTCTACACAGGGTTACTGCTTCAGCCTTAAGACTGGAGCTATTTCGTGGAGGTCGACTCGGGCGTCGTCCGTCTCCAGTTCCAGCTGTGAGGCAGAGGTGTACGCTGCGGCCATAGCCGCCCAGGAGCTTCGCTGGCTGTCTTTCCTCCTCACCGACCTTGGTGAGCTGCCTCGCTCTCCCCCAGTCTTGTTCGCCGTCAACAGGTCTGCTATCCTGTTGTGCGAGGAGCCCCGACTGGTTGGGAAGGCGAAGCACATCCAACTTCGTTACTTCCTTTTGCGAGAGTTGCATGCAGCAGCGTGGCCAGGCACTCGTGCGATGTGTGGTCTCTGAGGCCAACGCTGCATATATCTTCACTAAGGCGTTGCCACCTTGTGACCACCAGCGTTTCTGCACCCAGCTTGGCCTTGTGTCTACAGGCCCTCACTTGCTTGCGTAGAGATGCTTTTTCTTGTACTCTTGCATCTCACTATGTATCCTATATCTGTGCATGTGGACAGACCTTGTGGCCCATTGCTTCTGTAGAGATGCTTGTCATGCATGTCTTGTACTCTTGCATCTGTTATATCAGCTATATCCTTGCATGTGAACTGGCCTTGTGGCCTCTTGTTTGTTCTCGGACTGCGTGGTGATCTTGAGATCCACCCCGAGATTTGTTTTCTTCTTCTGAACTGGTCTTGTGACCGTTGTTTGTTCTTGCAGACTGGTCCTGTGACCCTTGCTCTTAGACTGTGTGTTGCTTTCCACAGGACTACCGTCACCTAGACTATGGGGGTGTGTCACACTATAATTGTTATGGTTTGTACGTGGTGTACACTTATGTGTAGGGCTGGCTAGGGTTGACCTGGGTTTGCCATATCTTCCTTGTCTTTGTCATTTCTAATCATTCATTATTCCGTTACCTCGTTGACATCTTGCACCACCGTGCCTTTCCTGCGTCGAGGGGCGGCAACGCACCGCAAACTGCTCCTCTGCAGACTCTCCATATGGACGTTTGGGGCCCTGCCCGCGTCCGTGGACAGGACCACGAGCGCCACTTTCTGCTGGTTGTTGAGGACTACACGCGCTACACCACAATCTTCCCCTTGCAGAGCAAGGCGGATGTCCGCGGTGTTTTGATCCCCTGGATCCGCACTGTTCGTCACCAGCTGAGCGCACCGTTCAGAAGGACCTTCAGATCCTGCGACTGCACTCTGACAGAGGCAGCGAGTTTTCCTCCCGCCTCCTTGAGGACTTTTGTCGTGAGGAGGGCATCGCCCAGTCTTTCACGCTTCCAGCCTCTCCACAGCATAATGGGATTGCTGAGCGTCGCATTGGCTTGATCATGATCATGGAGGTTGCTCACACCTCCATGATCCATGCGGCTGCTCCCCACTTTCTATGGCCCTTTGCGGTCTGATATGCCGCGCATCAGCTCAACCTCTGGCCCCGAGTCTCTGTGCCAGAGACCTCGCCTATAATGCGTTGGACGGGGGAGGTTGGCGATATGTCAGCGTTTTGGGTCTGGGGCTCGCTTGCCCTTGTCCGCGATCCTACCGCAGGCAAGCTCTCTCCTCGCACTCTCCGCAGCGTCTTCCTTGGCATTCCCACCGACGGCCCGTCCTGGCAGTTTTACCACCCTGTCACGCGCCGCGTCCTGTCCTCCTAGGATGTCACCTTTGATGAGTTTGTCGGCTTCTACCGTCTCCACCCCCACGAGTCTTCTCCTGTCCCCCCCCCGCCACATTGAAGAGCCGCAAGAAGACCAAGATAGCATGTCTAATAGCTTTGCCATTATTCACTCCTATTCCAACATAATATTTAGTATAAAATGTGGAGTTGTTTTCTGTTGTGCGTCGCTATGTAAATGCTATAAATCTTGCTGTAACACATTCGCCGCCTGTTTCTATGAAGATTCGCCTCAGATTCCGTACGATTTGCTAAATCAGGGCGATGGTCTCCACGCGCGGTTCTCGATTCTGATGATCCATCCGTGGATTCTCCCGGTCGCAATCTGCCCGAGCGAAATCGCTCTGATTGCGATATGCCCGAGCAGGGCCACAATCATTGTGATCCTGCAATTGGGTTACTGGGGCTGGCCAAGCTTGGGCATTTTTGCCAGGCTGGGTCGGTTCACCAGTTGCACGTGGGGCTCGGCCTTTGTCGTGAAACTCGGGGGGGCACGCGGTCGCTACCGCCATTGTGACTGGGACCTTCAGGGATCACATCAGCCCGCGAACAAGGGGTTGTCGCACGCTGTTCAGCCGCTCTAGTGCACTCATAGTCGCATTTCCACCACTTCATCGTGACGATCGCGAGCGGTCAAGGTGGAAAGACGAGACAAGATCCTCCTCCAACTCCAACTACAATTCCCAAGTTGAATCGTACGAAAAGATGAAGTGTGTCTTGAGTTATCGATTTCGGCGCACTAGGGGGTATGCTGCCATAGAATCTTAACTCAATCACAAAGTTCACACAAGTTCCACAATTACCACACAAGGAAGTTAGAGTAGCACTAAACCAGGTGGAAGGGATGAGTAGGATGAGAGGGAAGGTCCCAAGAGTGTCCCCAACCAAGGAAACCCCATGCCACACAATTCCCTTCCCCATAGGCAACCCAACTTTGACCTTTGTCACTATCCCAACCTCCACAATCCACCTCAACCCAACTTGGCCACACTTGCCAACCTGGTTTGGTTTCACCCAACCATTTGGCAGCAACTACAGTAGAAAAGACGAATTTCCCAACCCCCAAAAGTCTGTACCCCATATTGAGTCAACCCCACAACTTCCCACAGTTGCCACAATCAAATATGAAAAGCATACGAACTCCAACGTTCGTAACTTTCTTGTTCGTGCTCCGATTGAAGCGATACTTGGTTCGTCGGAAAGCTCTTGAGCAGCGGAGTCACTTCAGATATCTGCTCAAGCCAAATAACATTCACACACACACTCAGAAAAACCAAACCGCACAAAACACAAATTCTTGCACACACTCACAACACGCATGCAACGCACGAACATATGATGGGAGGCAGACAGACGTGAATGCGAATGGTAGCATCACTCAACACCTGCAGCCCGTGGGCGCTGCCCCTGCAGCCCGCGCGCCGCCCTGCCGAGCCGCGAGTCGCCCCTGCAGCCCGCGCGCTACCCTAAAAAAAAAAAAAAAACAACAAAAACAACATCAACAAAAAAAGCCGAGCTTCCCCACTGACCTTGAGCCCGAGCCTAGAGCCGCTGTCCGTACTCGTGTTCCTCGTGTTCGTCGTCAGCGTGCTCCGGCTGTCCCAGGCACTCACGATATGACACTCCGTCCTTCCTCTGTTCCACAGCGTGTTGTCCTCCCGTTACCTCCTGCGTCCTCTCTTCCTGACGTTGCTGACCCTCCGTCTGACCTTGCTCGTGCGTCCAGTCCTACTGATACTCGCTTTCTTGCAACGGTGGTGACTGACCCTTCGTTCTCGTCTCCTGCTGCGTCTGCCTTAGTCGCTGAGCTAGTTGACTTTGCTGCTGTGTACCGCCTAGACTACCTTGCGAGTCTCGTTTCTGACCTTGACCCTGCCTGTCCTCCGTCCGTCGGGGGTGATACTGCCCTTGGCTGTACGGCCCTTGGCTGTGACGTCCTTGAGGACAGGCAGGAGGAGCTGGAGTGCCTTGCGGCCGCTGTACCTTATCTCGCTACCATGCTGCTTGCCCCTGAGGGAGACCCGGATGCACTTGACATCCCCACCCCGCGCTCTTATAGAGAGGCGATTTCGGGTGAGTACTCCTCTCAGTGGCAGACAGCCATGGACGCAGAGATGGCTTCCTGGAAGTCCACAGGCACCTACGTCGACGAGGTTCCCCCACCTGGGGCGAACATCGTCAGTGGCATGTGGATTTTCAGGGTGAAGCGGCCACCGGGTTCTCCGCCTGTCTTCAAGGCACGTTACGTTGCTCGAGGCTTCAGTCAGCGTGAGGGGGTCGACTTCTTTCAGACCTTCTCCCCCACCCCGAAGATGACCACTCTTCGGGTGTTGCTACACGTTGCAGCTCAGCGTGACTACGAGCTGCACTCCCTCGACTTCTCGACAGCGTTCTTGCAGGGTAGCCTTCACGAGGCCATCTGGTTGCGCCGTCCACAGGGCTTCACTGGGTCGTGTCCTGAGGGTACCCAGTGGAGCCTACGGCGACCAGTGTACGGCCTGCGTCAGGCACCCCGCGAGTGGCACGACACACTGAGGACGACACTTGCGGCTCTTGGGTTTGCTCCTTCCACTGCTGACCCATCACTGTTTCTGCGCAGTGACACCACTCTGCCGCCGTTCTACATCCTCGTGTACGTCGACGACTTGGTCTTTGCTACTGCTGACACTGAGGCACTTGTCCGAGTGAAGACGGAGCTGCAGGAGAGACACACCTGCACTGACCTGGGTGAGCTGCGGAGCTATCTTGGCTTGCAGATCACCCGGGACAGAGCACGACGCACCATCACCCTGACGCAGTCACACATGGTGCAGCAGTTCCTTCAGCGCTGTGGCTTCACGTGGTCCTCGCCACAGCCCACTCCTCTGTCTACCGGCCACTCGCTCTCAGCTCCACCTTTGGACGAGTCAGTAGAGCCGAGTGGTCCGTACCCAGAGCTTGTGGGCTGCCTCATGTACCTGATGACGTGCACACGACCCGACCCGACCTCGCGTACCTTCTCAGCCTTCTGGCTCGCTACGTGGCTCCTGGTAGACACCGAAAGGTGCACTTTGATGCTGCGAAGAGGGTACTGCGTTACTTGTGCAGTACATCGGCACGGGGCTCGTGCTTGGAGGACAGAGTACAGTGGTCCTCACAGGACACTCTGACGCTTCTTGGGCCGACGACCAGACGACTCAGCGTTCGTCACAGGGTTACACCTTCAGTCTTGGCTCTGGTTCTGTCTCGTGGAGGTCCACTCGTTCTTCTTCTGTGCTGGGTTCCAGCTGTGAGGCCGAGATCTACGCTGGGGCCATGGCTGCACAGGAGCTTCGCTGGCTGACCTACCTGCTGACCGACTTGGGGGAGCGGTCTCGTTCTCCTCCAGTTCTGTACGTCGACAACAAGGCAATGCTTGCCTTGTGTCGCGAGCAGAGACTGGAGCATAGAACGAAGCACATTGCTCTTCGCTACTTCCTTGCGCGTGAGCTGCAGCAGCGTCGTCAGCTGCGACTTGCTTACGTGGCCTCTCGGGCCAACACTGTTGATGTCTTCACCAAGGCCCTTGGGTCTGGTGATCATCAGCGTTTTTGCACAGCTCTTGGACTTGTGCCCTCTCTGCCTCACCTGCTGGTTGCTTGAGTTGCTCTTGTTGTACACTGATATATATCTTTATACCTGCTTGTTTACTCTTGCTAGGTTGTGATCAGTGTACTGCCTTGCTATTATAACTCTGCATGTGAACTGGCCGTGTGGCCGCTTGCTTGTGCCCAGAATGCGTGGTGACCTTGTGATCCACCCTGGGCTTTGCTTTGCTTTGTTCTCTTGCCTGACTGGTCTTGTGACCGTCTGTTGTGTTTGCTATCTCCCACTTAGCCTATGGGGGTGTGTCAAACTGTATGTTTGTGTTATCTCTAGGCTATAGTGGGTTAGCCTACAAGGGGTACAACACTTTAGGGTTAGGTACATGTACTCATGCATGCTACCTAGTCCATCATTCCTGCCTGCTGATTCTAACACACTGGTGGGCTACTAGGAGGGGGGTGTGTTACTTGTGCAGTACATCGGGCATGGGGCTTGTGCTTAAACGACGGGGCTTAGTTGTACTCACAAGAAACTCAGACGCTTCTTGGGCCGACGACCAGGCGACTCAACGGTTGTCAGAGGGTTACACTTTCAGTTTCGGCTCTGAATCTGTCTCGTGGAAGTCCACTCGTTCGTCTTCTGTGCTTGGTTCCAGCTGTGAGGCCAAGATCTACGCTGGGGCTATGGCTGCACAGGAGTTATGCTGGCTGACCTACCTGCTGACCGACATGGGTGAGCGGCCTCGTTCTCCTCCGGTTCTGTACGTCGACAACAAGGTACGATTGATTTGTGTCGGGAGCAGAGACAGGAGCACAGAATGAAGCACATAGCTCTTCGTTACTTTCTCGCTCGAGAGTTGCAACAGCGTGGTCACCTTCGCCTTGCTTACGTGGCCTCTCGGGCCAACTCTGCTGATATCTTCACTAGGGCCCTTGGGTCTAGTGATCATCAGCGTTTCTGCACTGCTCTAGGCCTTGTGCCTACTCTGCCTCACTTGCTTACTGCTTGACTTTGCCTTGTACTGTGATCTATGTATCTATTCCTGCATGCTTACTCTTGCTAGGTTGTAATCACTAGACTGCTTGTGCCTTTATAACTCTGCATGTGAACTGGCCTTGTGGCTACTTGCTTGTGCTCAGACTGCGTGGTGATCTTGGTTTCCACCCTGAGCTTTGCTTTTCTTTGTTCCTTTGCTTGACTGGTCTTCTGACTGTTTGTTGTGTTTGCTATCCCCCACTTAGCCTATGGGGGTGTGTCAAAACTGCATGTTTGTGTGTAATCTCTAGTGGGGTAGCCAACAAAGGGTATAACCCATTAGGGTTAATACTTGTACCTAACATTCTCATAGTTCATCCATTCCTGCCTGCTAGATTCTGACATTACTTTCCTGTCATTTCTCTTTAGCATAGCAAAGTTCCTCGGTACACCCTCCAGCAGCGGAATACCCTACAAACTTCGTGTTTCAACCCCCTCCCTCTTCTCATCTCTCTTCTTCTCCGTTCTTCTCCCTCTTACCCTTCGCCAATTCGAACGTCAGCAGCCCATGCCGTCGCTTTGAATTGAACAACTATAATTCCGATTACGAACCACTCTGCATACGAGTCCCTGGGGGCTCTATCTGCACCTAGGGTCCTTCATTGCGACAATCCCCTGCTTTGTGGGATTGCATTTTCTATGTTAATGATGTTTTTTGTTTGATTCCTTATGGAGTGTCCAGCGCATACACTTTAGGATTTTTACTTCAAGTTTATGTAGTTCGGATCACGTGCAGAAAATACACCAGGTGTATCAGGGTTTCGCGTCCAAAAAATCGCGGGAAGACACAATCGCCTCTCAGCACAAGTCGAACAGTAAGTTGCGCGAGTGGCGAGAGCACTACTCTGTAACCAGAAGGGCGGCAGCTTGATTCCCAGACTCTCGCAAAAGTCAGCCTTGACTTCGCGAACTTGTACTGACGCGTGCGAGTCTGATTCTGGGGTTTGTTACATGCTTACCGTTTGTTACGTGCGTTCTCCGTGACCGGTTTTACGTATCGTAGGTGTTCGTGTCCGAATATAAATGTATAGAAGTGGTTACCCTTTGAAAAATGGTAACTGTAGCGTCAGGTGAGCTGTAAATGTACGCGCTGGATACGCCCTTAATTCCATCCAAGGCAAGGCAGCCCTATGGGCCTGGATCATGACTTGAAGAGTTTGAAGTCTTGAAGCTTTTATAAACATCGTACGTACCCACATAATAACCAGCTAAGCTTGAGAGATTATAGTACAGATGCTGCACTGATGCATTCCACCAGTGTTTCCCCTTCATGTATTGCTGCAGCAAGCTACAGCACTAATTCAAAGAAGGAGCATGCAGAGCAGTGAGCGAGGAGGGCGGTGACGCTGTGGCTCCTGTGGAGCGTGAAGGAGGGCAGCGCAGGGCAGTCCACGGCGTGCTGCCACGTCACCTCCTGCAGCCGCGCTGCCAGATGCTCCAATGTCACCTGCACAGGGGTGTGCGGGCAGTGGGAGATGCAGAGTGAGTGAGGCGACTGGTACACCTGCGTGCACATGCTGCCATGTCCCTTGCTGCAACCACTTCAAACACTCGCCAGAAGAGAAGGGTCATTGCTGCCAATGGCACCTCCTGCTGCACAGGGTGCAGGCACAGGCGGGTGAGGGGTGTGCGAGTGAGAGAGGCGTCAACCACACCTAAGAGCACATCCTGCTCTGTGCCTCGCTGCAGCTGCACTTGTGCCTCACTGGTTCGACGAGCGGGCAGAGGAGGGAAAGTGAGTTTAGGCAATAGCACTCCGACGGTGTGAGCCTGACTGATGTGTCAGTGGGAACGGCAAAACGGAGGAAAGCTGTGGAAATGGAGGAGGGGTGCAGAGGGAAGGGACGGTGCACAAGGGAGGAAAGGTGGAGCAGCAAAGAGAAGCAAGTACATACGTGGTGGTGGTGTGTGTGGAGGGAGAAGAGGCCGCAGGAGCACTCAATGGTGGCGCCGTGCATGTGCAGGGAACGCGCCTTGCACAGCGGGCAGATCACCGTCGCCTCCTGCCCACCCCGCGGTAATGCGCAGAGATGCATGCGCGCACAATCAAGGAAGGTACGCTCGGGCAAAATATTGGCTTGAAGTGGGCGACTAGGGTCGTACAGAAATCATATTGTGGCATAACGGGCAGAAGACGCATCCGTGGTGTTCAATGGCACTAATGACACGCATGGAGCAGGCGGAAGGGGCATGGCAACACATAGGGGCATGGCAGCAAGAAGGAACATGGCAGCCGGGAGACACGGCGACACTGGCTGTGTGGTGGTGTATGGAGAGAGATAGTACCCGCTGATAAGCGAGAGTACCTGCTGATAAGCGAGAGTACCTGTTGATAAGCGAGAGTACCTGCTGATAAGCGAGAGTACCTGCTGATAAGCGAGAGTACCTGCTGATAAGCGAGAGTACCTGCTGATAAGCGAGAGTACCTGCTGATAAGCGAGAGTACCTGCTGATAAGCGAGATTACCTGCCGATAAGCGAGAGTACCTGCTGATAAGCGAGAGTACCTGCCGATAAGCGAGAGTACCTGCTGATAAGCGAGAGTACCTGCTGATAAGCGAGAGTACCTGCTGATAAGCGAGAGTACCTGCTGATAAGCGAGAGCACCTGCTGATAAGCGAGAGTACCTGCTGATAAGCGAGTGCCGCCACGATCTCAGCATCCTCCATGCCCTGCTGGTATGCCTCCTCCTCCTCCATGCTCCAATGGCCTGATGCTCACATGGGTGAGAATGGCGGACAGATGGGTGAGGGTGGCGGACAGATGGGTGAGAGTGGCGGACAGATGGGTGAGATTAGAGAGGAGGAAGGCGAATAAGGAGTGAGCGCCACTCCCACCTTCTCAGCCAAAGCATAATGCCCCTGCGGCGCGCCCACACGCATATAGCACACAGAACAGACCACAGAGCGTGCGCCTCACGCCAGACGGACACATATGCGGCACGCATGCACAGACGACTGCACCCATTCCATTCCTCTAACCATCGCCATACACCTGCACCCAGTACGCCGCTTGCACAGGCACCCCATACAATGGCACCATCCTTGATCACACACGCGCAAACACGCCAGTCACCCCCTCACCACATACCCCAGCGGGGCGGATCCAGGTGGGCATCATCATGCTCATAGAGCGCCGTCTGCATGTCCAGCAGCAGCACACCATGGCACCCCGCATCACATACCCGAGGGGAGGGGTGGCGGCTGGGCATCATCAGCATGAGCATCATCATCATCGTCATAGAGCGCTCTCTGCATGTCCAGCAGCAGTGCCTCGTACTCGTCCGCGCTCAGCTGCAACACGCCATCCGCATCCTCCCACCGCCCACCTGCCTCCTCATCGCTGTCCCACTCGCCTCGCCCCCTCGCCCCGCCTCCCACCTCCCCTGCCCCGTCGCCCCCATTGTGCATCGGGTCACATGAGGACCATTCATGCTCCCACGCCCACACTTTGTGCTCGCCCCTCCCTGCCACCGCATTATGCAACTCCGTTTCGTGCTCCACCGCTGTGGCGTGCCCCATGCCACCACCACCACCATCACGGCTGACATCATCACATCCGCCCCGCAGCCGCTGCAGCTCCCCAAACAGCACTCTCCGCAGCTCTGGCCGCGCCCCTCGCCCCTCCGCGCCCATCCCGTGCGCCAAGTCTAACTGCGCCCCCCTCGACCCCTCGTTCCGCCTAGACCCCTCGTTCCGCCCAGCAGAAACCCCGCCAGAGCCTGCGTGCCCCTCCCCTGCCCAGCGCTCGCCCATCGCCATCGCCACGCCCTCCATGCGCTCGCCGTCCCGCACGCCCCCATCGCTCTCACCCTCCCTACCGCGCTCACCCTCCTCACCGCGCTCCATCCCCCCATCGCGCTCACCGCCCTCACTGCGCACTCGCGCGTCTGCTTGCCAGCACGACTCCGCTCGACCTGCTCCCCCCGGCTGCTGCGCGCCCATGCACACGAGCGCTGCTGATGTGGTTGGGTGCAATTGGACGGAGAGGCGAGGGTGGAGAGCGGCAAGGGAAGAGGGCGAGGGAGCGGAGGAGACAGCAGGCTGGGATAGCGAGGAGGGCGAGTGGGAGTGAGAGAGGGAGTGAGAGTACGAGAGGGAGGAGGTTGAGGTGCGCGATTGTGGTTTGGAGAGCGAGAGGGAGCTGGGGGACAGCGGGGAGTGGATGGCGGAATATGAGGCGAGGGGCACGTGCACGGAGGCGGAAGGGGAAGCAGACGCGCGCATGTCCCAGAGCAGGCGGACGCGATTGGCGCGCACGCGGTGCAGACACATGACGCGCAGCTGCGGCGGGGGGGGGTGGGGGTGTGGGTGGGGGGGTGAGGAGATGAGGGGTGGCAAGGTAAGTGGTTGGTAGCGTGAGTGCGCAGAGGAGGATCGCATTGCTGTGAGAGTTCTAGAAGATAGATACGAACGGACCTTCTCTTTCATGTGCGACCGCAGAGGTCCCTTTATCGGTGCTCTCTCCATTCCGCTAGAACACACTCGCCTATGTGCGGAGTTGATTCCGTCAACCCTGGATCACGACCCACGTGGCCACGCTCGCACACACTGTGCAAGCAGTGTCTAAACGACACTGGGACGGACGCTCCAGGAGCTCGGGAATTGCTACCACTTCAGCCCGCTTACGACACGAAAGTAAGCGCGACTAAGGGCGTGGTAAAAGTGTCATCAATGACTGGATGTCGATCCGTCACCGCACTGTAATCACGCGTATTGCATCTAAGACTACAGAACCTACTCCAACGCCATAAAAAAATGATATCGAAGGCGATCGATCTTCTCGAGATCGACACTTTTACCACGCCCTAACGACCTACCTAGCTCAAAACGAGTCAACTAAAGTTCTAGTCACTGTTGAAAACGATTCTCGCATTTGTCGTAGCGAACTGCGACGGCGAGGCTTCACGGTGAAGCTGGAGGCAGATTCAAAATTTGAAACATCTGACGTACCCACTGTTAGGCATTGCGTTATTTGAGCAATCTCAATACATAACCAAGTAGAAGCTATGAGCCTGTTAAAACATTGTCACAAATAGTGAAACAAGTTCAGATACATGGGTAAAGAACCACCTTTGAAGATGTTCTGGAGCATACATGGCTTGCCAAAACCTTGAGAACCCGCGTTGAGGTCTGATGTAAGAAGACTTTATCGGGAGTAGCTTAAAATGAAATGTGTCTTTTTTTTCAGACCAATGGTCTTAAATTCCGGCTTATCCCCCACAAGGAACCAGACCCGCAGTTCACATATAAGTATTTGAACCCCCCCCCCCCCCCCCACACCCCCCCCTCCCCCCCCCCCCCCGCCCCTCCTCTCCCCCCCTCATTTCCCTTTCATCATATTTAGATTTTTTATTTAAGATTACACTCAAATTAGTCCAACTTATGAAGGCATAAAGTACCTGTCAATTTATATTTATAGTTTTAGGCGACACTGATGTGCTCTTTTAGGGTGTCCTACTTGTATCCCATCCTTGATAATTCATTTAATTCCGCTACATTACTTTGACATTGTACCATCGCAGTTGTTCCTAGGTCCTAGCCCTCCTACCTCCTTAGATCGCCCAGCTCCTAGGCGTTTCTGTTGGCCAGCCCGCCTTGTCCCATGCGTTTTCGCCAGCCGTAGCCAGCCAGCCAATACTAGCCAGCCGCTAGCGTCCATGCAACCAGCTAGCCAGTATCGCGTGCAGCAACGCACGCCAGCGCGAGCGACCGCACGCACCAGCGCAATGCAGCCCGTGCCAGCCCGCGCAATCGCACGCCCCAGTGCATACAGCAGTCCACGCCAGCGCGCACATCAGCATGCACCTGCATGCACTGCAGCATGTAGTAGCGCGCATAGCAGCACGCACCAGTGCTGCAGCACGCAGCTGCACGCACTAGCATGCGCGGCCGCACGCACCAGCGCGCATAGTGGCAGGCTCATGCGCACTCGCAGCGCACGCCCTCCAGCGCGAGCACCTCCTGCTTGTAGCGCAACCCGCCAGCCAGCCACACGCGCTAGCAGCACGCGCCACCAGCCCATGCCCCGCCAGCCAGCATGCGCGCACTGCTAGCGCACACCCCTCAAGCCAGCTCACGCCCTGCTAGCAGCCCGCCCCACTTGCCTGGTAGCCGCCACCTCCTCCGCTAGTGCCTACCCCACACAACATTCCCACCACTAGCGGCACTCTAAGCAGCGGCTGGAAGCCGCACTATCTTTTCCTTGGCGCCGTTTAGGGTTCCAGCTTAGTTCCTGGCCCGCAGTTCCTCGCCACCGTTCCTAGCCACCATTCCTAGCGTGCAGTTCCTAGCCTTGCATTCCTAGCCAGCGTTCCTAGCCTGCCGTTTCTAGCATGGAATTCCTAGCCACCGCTTTCTAGCCTGGCGTTCCTAGCCTAGCCGTTCCTAGCCGTTCCTGCCCCGCAATTCCTAGCCTGTTTCCTTCGCCATGGCGCCTTCAAGAATTCTGCATTTTGACGCAGAATGGCAAGCATTAGAGTTTAGCACATGGCTCCTCAATGCCCATTTTCACCTTTGGAGCCAGCGCCAGGACGTCGACACTCCGTTCGCCCACATGTCTGGTGATCTGCCTGCTCCTCAGTGTCCCACCCCTCTCTCTAGTGAGCCCACTGAGACGGGGTGGGAAAAATTTGCTAAGCTGTGCTCAGAGTACCCGGTCATGAATTCCCGCGATGCCACTGCTCGCCTCGCTCTGACTTACCTTCTTCCGCCGACTGAGGCCGCCCACTTCACCCATGTCACAACTGGAAAGGAGTGTTATGACACTATCGCTTCTTGTTATTCCATTCCTCCTCTGCCTCCCTAGTTCATCTCCTCATGCCGTTCTTTTTCCCCGACCTTGGTGCGTTCGACACTACTGCCGACCTAGCCGCTCACTTGCGCTCTCTTGGCACTAGCTACCGTGCTTCCTGTTCCGACACCAAGCTTGCTAGCACTTTCCTGCCTATGTTTACCACCCTCTATTTCATCATCACCTATCTCCCTGATCGCCTCTTGTCTGCATGTTAAGCGCTTCTTCGGGTGCACCCCAGTGAGCTTGCTATCAAACTCCTTGAGACCACTCTCACTGAGATCAAGAGTAACCCCCGCTTCGTTGCCTCTACTACTGCCGTAAGAGTTCCCCATCTCTTTGAGGGGTGTGATGTGCCCCAACTTCCCACCTTCACTGCTTCTCTTGCTGCTGCTGAGTTGTCTGCTACTGAGGAGGCTGCAATTGTTTTTGACACAGATTGACAGAAACGGGGCAAATGAGGTGAGAAGGGAGGGAAGGGTGGTGGCGGTGGAGGTAGTGGCGGTGGTGGAGGTACTGGTGCGTAAGGAGGAGGTGGCTCTGGAGGCGGGGCCGACCCTACAGATACGAAGCCTGGGGTGCTGGCTCTGGGGGTCTGGCGGGGACACAACAACAGCAACCACAGCACCAGCAGCCACATACGCAACAGGAGGTGCAGCGGCAGGAACAGAAGCAACAATAGGGGCATCAACAGCAGCAACATGTCCAGCAGTGGGGACCTCAGCAGCAGTGAGGACATGGTGGTCTGGGGAGCGTCAGCCGCAGCAGCGGTCCTACCAGCTCGGGACCTCGTCGCGGAGGCTGCGAAGTCAGGCCCTGCCAGTACGTGATCCAAACCGGCCCAGGTGCTGACGGGCCTTGCGACCGCCTCGGCCGCTCGTCTTTGCACTGCTTCCGTCATTCCGACGACCTCTTCCGCGAGCGTCACAGACCTCATTCGGTGCCTCCTCACTATCCCGCCTTGCTAAGTCGTGGTTACAGTCTTGCTCGCCTTTACCTAGGCTAGGACCTTTGCCTGTTCCTAGTCTAAATCCTTGTGTTTCTAGTGTAGGTACTTGTGTTTCTAGTGTCGGTGCTTGTGTAGTTGTTAGCCCATTTGTGACTACTGGTGATGCGTCCCTTCCCTTCACGCTTGACTCCGGCGCGTCCTTGTGCTTCTTCAACGACCACACCACTATCACGCCACTTCCAGAACCAGTCATGGTTGCTCCGCCTGATCTCAATTCTGGACCAGCCATTGCATGCAGTTTCGTCAAACATATATGACATAGTCTGTGTAGGCTGTAGTGGGGTAGTCAATATAGGGTACAACACTTCTAGGTTTCCTACTTGTACCCACCTGCTTGCTAGTTCAATCATTCGTTCCTTCACTATTCTGACATGGTATCAGAGCCAACAGCTACCTCGACAGGCTCGACAGGGTCTACCTGGGACACACCTGAGGGGGCAGGACCCTGAGGGGGGAGGGGGTCTACCGGAGGAGCACCTACTGCTAGGGGTGCTGCGCCGGCGGGTGCGGGTGCGGGGCCTGGGGGTGCTAAGCCTGGAGCTGCTGGAGCCGCTGGTCCTGGAGGTGCTCGTACTGGAGGTACTGGCGCTGCTGGAGGTCCTGCTGGTGTTGGAGCTGCTGGAGGTGCTGGAGCCGCTGGTCCCGGAGGTGCTCGTACTGGAGGTACTGGAGCTGCTGGGGCTGGTGGTGCTGCAGGAGTTGGAGCTGGAGGTGCTGGAGCTGTTGCTGCTGGAGGTGCTGCTGGAGCTGGAGCTGCTGGAGGTGCTGGAGCTGGTGGTGCTGCGGGAGTTGTAGCTGGAGACCCTGGAGCTGAGGGTACTGGTGCTGTCTCTGCTGCTTCTGGAGGCGCTGCGCGGCCGCAGCCGTACTACGTTCCACTCCTTCAGCAGGTTCTTGGCCTCCCGCCTTCTACTGGTCCTACTCCTCCCTTACTGAGTCCACCGCCTGTCCAGTCGCAGTCGCAGTTATAGCCAGCCTCTCCACTGCCTGGTCCTTCTCCTTACTCTGGGCCGACTAGAGGTCTTACGGAGCGTCGTGAGCCTGAGTCTCGTCCTGCGTCGCCTGAGTCTCGTCCGGAGTCGCCTGAGTCTCGTCCTGAGTCGCCTGTTCGCGCTGTCTGCACTGGTCGTCGTGTTCCGCGTCAGCGTCCTCCTCCTGTCCCCGGCACCCACTATATGACACTTCGTCCTTCCAATGCTCCACAGCGTGTCCCTCTGCCGTCTCCTCCTACGTCCTCTCTTCCTGACGGTCCAGACCCGGAGTCTGACTCCCTTCGTGCTGCTAGTCCTACTGTTTCGCGTTTCCTGGCCACTGTTGTCACTGACCCTTCGTTTGAGTTCACTGCTGCGTCTGCTCTAGTTGCTGAGCTTGTTGCCTTTGCTGCCGCCTGTCGTCTAGACTACGCCGCTAGTCTTGTTGTTGAGTCTGAGTCTGAGTCTGTCTATCCTCCATCCGTCGGGGGTGAGTGTGCTCTTGGCACGGACGTCCTTGAGGACAGGCAGGAGGAGTTTGAGTGCTTTGCCGCTGCTTTACCTCATCTCGTGTCCATGCTGCTTGCCCCTGAGGGAGACCCGGATGCACCAGACATCCCGACCCCGCGCTCTTACGCAGAGGCGATAGAGGGTCCCTACTCCTCTCAGTGGCAGACAGCCATGGACACAAAGATGGCTTCCTGGAAGTCCACAGGCACCTACGTCGACGAGGTTCCCCCGCCTGGGGCGAACATCGTCAGTGGCATGTGGATTTTCAGGGTGAAGCGGCCGCCGGGTTCTCCGTCTGTCTTCGAGGCGCGTTACGTTGCACGAGGCTTCAGTCAGCGAGAGGGAGTTGACTTCTTCCAGACCTTCTCCCCTACCCCGAAGATGACCACTCTTCGGGTTCTGCTGCACGTCACCGCTCAGCGTGACTACGAGCTTCACTCTCTTGACTTCAGCACTGCTTTCCTACAGGGCAGCCTGCACGAGGAGATCTGGCTGCGCCGCCCACCTGGCTTCACTGGGTCGTTTCCTGCTGGTACCCAGTGGACCCTCCGGCGGCCAGTCTACGGTCTCCGCCAGGCGCCCCGTGAGTGGCACGACACACTGAGGACGACTCTTGCTGCTCTTGGGTTTGCTCCTTCCACTGCTGACCCGTCGCTGTTTCTACGCACCGACACCTCTCTGCCGTTGTTCTTCGTTCTCGTGTACGTCGACGACTTGGTCTTTGCTACTGCTGACACTGAGGCACTCGCCCACGTGAAGTCGGAGCTGCAGAAGAGACACATGTGCACAGACCTGGGTGAGCTGACTAGCTATCTTTGCTTGCGGATCACCCGGGACAAAGCACAGCGCACCATTACCTTGACTCAGTCACACATGGTGCAGCAGGTCCTTCAGCGCTTCGGCTTCACGTACTCGACGCCACAGTCCACTCCTCTGCCTACCGATCACTCGCTCTCAGCTCCACCTTCGGACGAGTCCGTAGAGCCGAGTGGCCCGTATCCAGAGCTTGTGGGCTGCCTCATGTACCTGATGACCTGCACTCGACCTGACCTTGCCTACCCTCTTAGCATTCTAGCACGCTATGTCGCTCGTGGCAGAGACAGGAAGGAGCACATGGATGCAGCTAAGAAGGTGTTGCGCTACTTGTGCAGTACGTCGGGCATGGGGCTCGTGCTTGGAGGACGAGCTCGAGTTGTCCTCACTGGTCACGCAGACGCTTCCTGGGCTGACGACTTGACTACGCAGCGGTCGTCACAGGGTTACACCTTCAGCCTTGGCTCCGGCTCTGTCTCTTGGCAGTCTACCCGCTCGTCTTCTGTTCTCAGCTCCAGTTGTGAGGCTGAGATCTACGCAGGGGCCATGGCTGCACAGGAGTTACGCTGGCTCACCTACCTGCTGACCGGCCTAGGAGAGCCGCCTCGTTCTCCTCCAGTACTGTACGTCGACAACAAGGCCATGATTGCCTTGTGTCAGGAGCACAGACTGGAGCACAGAACGAAGCACATCGCTCTGCGCTACTTCCTTGCTCGAGAGATGCAGCAGCGTGGTCAGCTTCGTCTTGTTTACGTGGCCTCTCAGGCCAACACTGCTGATGTCTTCACCAAGGCACTTCAGCCTTGTGATCATCAGCGTTTCTGTACTGTTCTAGGCCTTGTGCCTACTGCGCCTCACTTGCTTAATTCTTGACTCTGCTTGTAATGTGATCTCTATGTATATACCTGCATGCTTACACTTGCTAGGTTGTGACCACAGTATTGCTTGTTCTCCTTTATATAACTCTGCATGTGAACTGGCCTTGTGGCCATTTGCTTGTGCTCAGAATGCGTGGTGATGTCGTGATCCACCCTGAGCTTGCTTTGCCTTTCTTGACCGGTCTTGTGACCTGTTGTTCTCCCCCCTTTGCCTATGGGGGTGTGTCAAACATATATGACATAGTCTGTGTAGGCTGTAGTGGGGTAGTCAATATAGGGTACAACACTTCTAGGTTTCCTACTTGTACCCACCTGCTTGCTAGTTCAATCATTCGTTCCTTCACTATTCTGACAAGTTCTACCACACTCCCCGTGCCCGACCGTTCCTTTGGTTCTTTCAAAAGCCTCCACATCCTCTCAGTTTCCATGAACTTGGTGCGTGTTGGACACTTTTAGGACCACGGAGTCACAATCACTTTTCCTACATACGAGAGGTTTGCGACCTGTACGGATACTTGCACTGGAGTACATCTTGCGACATTCTCCCGATATCCTTCGTCAGGCCTCTTCACACTACACGATGCATCAACCCAGGTAGCTTCGTTTGATCAAGTTGCTGCAAAGTTCTCCTGTCGGTCGCTCACCCATTCGTCGCACCCGTGGCACCACTGTCTTGGTCACCCTGCACTCCCGCGTCTCCGTTAGATGTCTAGGTACAATACAGTGGTCGCTCTCCTATTATTGCTTCCTCGGCTACCTCCTTTGCCGGCTCTGCCATGCAATCCTTGCGTTGAGGGTCGGCAGTGCGCCACCCCTCACTCCTCCCTTGCGCCTGCCACTGCACCGCTACAGACTTTGTACATGGACGTCTGGGGTCCTGCTCCGATCGCTGGGCTGAGAGAGGTTCTTCCTTGTTGTTGTGGACGATTTCTCCCATACACCATTGTGTTTCCTCTGCAGCAGAAGGTCCACGTGCCTGATACCCTGATCCCGTTGTTGCTGGCCACTAGCGCCCATTGCTCCCTCCCTGTGCATCATCTACACTCCACGGATCACTGGTTTGCCATCTCGATTAAGCTGTCGTCGATGGCGGGCAGAGCAAAAGAGCCAGGCTTGTGGAGGCTACCTGCAAAACTGGCAAACAGTCAAGGAGTGCGGAAGATTACACAGGCTGTGACGCAAGACCAAGAGGGGAAAGCAGGAGCGGAATTTGAGAAGACGCTGAGAAAGCTACAAACAGGGCTCAAGGAATACGCCAAAGGGGAAAGGAAGAGGGTGGCACGTACAGTGGAACACCTGGAGGACAGAGTCGCGGTGCTGAAGCAGGCCTACATGAGCGATGCAGGGGATGTCAGCTTGCAGGAAGAGCTGGCTAAGTACGAAGCGCATCTAAAGGTGTACTGGGATGGAAAGCGGGACTGGTTGCAGGGATTAGTGAGAGTACAAGGAGAACTGGAAGGGGTAACTCTGACAAAACTCCTCTCGGGAATGGCAGCAACTAACTTCTTCCGTGATATTTTTGGCAGTGCGAAGGAGGTCGTGGAGGTTGGCCGGCTGACAGACCCGCGGAAACGTCTTGACGAGGGTGACCGGGAGTTGCTGCAAGCAAGTTGGACGGAGAAGGAGGTTAAAAAGGCAATTAACGAGCTCCCTAAAGGAAAGACACCAAGTCAGGACGGCTTACCGAGAGAACTCTTCGAGTAGAATTGGGATGTGCTCGGGCCGGGCTTGATGCAGTTTATTCACTCCTTTGAGAAACCAGCGACGCTCCCGGAGAGTCTCACGACGGCGTATACGATTCTGCTCCACAAAAAGGGCGACAAAAACAAACTTGAGAACTACAGGCCGATCACGTTACTCAACACAGTGTACAAGATCGTCGCAAAGGTTCTGGCAAAAAGAATGAAAAAAAGTGCTACCGAAGGTGATTTCGGAAGATCAGCATGGCTTTGTTCCAGGACGGAAGTTGTCGGATGCTGTAGCGGCTGTGGCGGATGTGATTGATGCAGATGCAACGGGGAGGGAGGACTAGTACCTATTGTTAGTCGACTTCCAAAAAGCGTACGATTCGGTGTCGCGGAAGTACCTTTTCAGCACTCTGAGGAAGATGGGCTTTCCGGAGGCTTTCGTTGGCTGGGCGGAAGGGCTTCACAAAGAAGCGGACACCAGATTATTGGTCAACGGCTGGCTGGGGGAGCGACTGGGCGTGGAGGTCGGAGTGCGGCAAGGTTGTCCGCTGGCCCCGTACCTGTTCATCTGCACGGTAGAGCCGCTATGCCAGGAGATCGCAAAGAGGAAGCTGGGAGTCAGTAAGCGCGGAAACTGTCATACCTGGGGTATGCAGACGATATAACGTTGGTTTTGAATGGTCTTGCTCAAGTGGAGAGGGCGAGGGAGGTGCTAAAAGACTTCGGTGAAGTGTCCGGTATGCACATTAACCTAGGCAAGACCGTGTTGATGCCGCTGGGGAGACATTGCTGGCGTGCTCTTCAAGGACTGGTACCTTTCAAGTTGGCGGAGCCGGCACAGCCAGAAAGGCTATTAGGGGTGTGGATCACTCCAAATGGAGAGGCGGGGACGTCGTGGGATAAGGCCTTCGAAAGAGTGAACAGCTCGCTCGGTCGCTGGGTGGCACGCCACCTCACGACAACTGCAAGAGTAGCAGTGGTGAACGCATACGTGATGCCGGTGCTGATGTTCCAAGCGCAAATATATCCACCGCCGATTGACTTTTGGACAAGGGTCAGGAGGTTGTGTCACAATTTCGTCTCTGGGGGGAAAGCGACGTTGGACCGGCGGTGTGTCCTCTAGAGCTACGATCTGACATGCAGAAGAAGAAGGGACGGGGGTTTGGGAGTAATAAATCAGAGGGACCGAATTGACAGTATGGCGCTGCAATGTCTGAGCAAAGCGATAGCGGAGAGAAACGACATGAAGCGCTGGATGATGGAACAAGCGGTGTCGATGCCGCTGGGCCGGGCCACCTTGTGGGCACACAAGGATATCGTCAAACAGTGGTAAAAGGGTGGTGACAGATGGAGAACGGTGCTGCAGATCCTCTAGAAGAGGAAGTTGGAGCTCTTCGCTGATCCAGTAACCAGATGGGAGGTGGAGCAAGAGCATCTCTGGTTCAACCGGCGAATTTTCTTCAGGGGAAGAAGCCCGTTCGTTGTGTAGAGAGTGTCGGAGTGTCTGAAGGGGCTGAATCTCAGGGACCTGCTCATCACAGAACCAGATGGAACGGTGGCAGTTAAAGATCTTCAGAGGCTGAGCAGAGAACTGGGGGGGGGAAATCCCAGCCAGATGGGCTTTAAAAGCCATCAGGCGGCACCGGTTGAGTGGCGGAATATACTGCTGAAAAAAAACATCGGCGGATGGAATTTTCCAGGCGACAAACCTGGTGCGCTTGGGAGCTGAGAACGCGAAGAGGAAAACCTACTGGAAAATTTTACAGAGGGAGAGAAGCTGGTGGTGCAGAGGGTGGAGGTGGTGCGGGATCAGCTGGTTTCGGTCCCGTATGCCAGCCCCTTCGCTATTAGTGCTGCATGGGCTACACCGACAAAGGAGGTGGATGGGAAGGTGCTGGGTCTACTGGGGCAACGCCTTACCAGACTGCGTGAGACTTCTCTCTGCAAGGGCGGGGAGCTGGTGGCTCTGAAAATCCTGAGGGCGATAAGGGAGCCAGCCAAGAAGCCAAATCAACAAGTCAGCTGGGAGGAGGAGTATGGGAGGCCTGTCAAATGGGGAAAATCTATCGCCACTCGGGATTCGTTGGTTGTCCCTTCAAGAGCAAGGGAGGTTCTCCTTAGATTGCACAGCAGAAATGTGCAAGTGGGGGCCAGGCTTCCTTCCTTGGGGGCTCTGGCGCCCTGTCCCCATTGCGGAGCAGAAGAGACGGTGGACCACGGTCTGATGTTGTGCCCGGAAGTGGGTAGGGTCATCACAAAGTTGCAAGAGGCGCTGGGCGTCATGGGAGCCAAGGAGAAAGCGACAAGTGTGGGAGACTTTCTGTTCTGGAAAACCAGCACGAAGTCGGCCTTTGATCAGCTGATTGCCGCTGATTGCCATAACTTTTCATCAGCTGTGGGTAGTAAGATGTGGAGCGGTTTTAAGGCAGGAAAGGTTTCAGTACAAAAGGGCGGTAAGGAAAATCATGGCGAGCTTCATCCGCCACGTGAGAATCTACAGCAAGGGGAGAAGCATGCAGGGGTACAGGACAAACACTGCGAGCGGTAGAGACTGGGGGCATCTGGCCTCGGACGAGGCACGAGCCCTAAACAGTGTTTTTGCCAGCGAAAAAGACATGACGTGGAGGGAGCCTTTCAGATTGGTCTGAGAGGACCCGTGGGCACGCTTCAAACTGCCATAGAGGGGGGCATGGGGGAATAACTGCTAGACTCGTTAGTAGTTAGGTCCTCCATTGAAACAGTTACGACTGTGGTTGTATGCTTATATAGTGTACTTCCAACCCAAAAAAAAAAAAAAAAAAAAAAAAAAAACTACACTCCAACTGTGGGGGTGAGTTTTGCTCCGGTGTTCTTGCCGAGTTCTTTCTCAAGCAGGGCATCACCAAGTCCTTCACACTGCTGGGCTCACCATAGCATAATGGCGTTGCTGAGCGCTGCATAGGCTTGATCATGGAGATTTCCCATACCTCCATGCTCCATGCCAGTGCGCCCCAATTTCTGTGGCCCTTTGCGATTCGCTACTCCGCGCATCAGCTAAACCCTTGGACACGTGTCTCGCGCCAAGAGGTTTCACCGACGTGTCTCGGGACTAGGTTACCTGGCGTCACATCTGCGTGTCGTGTCTGGGGCTGCCTTGCGCATGCCCATGATCCTCGCGCAGACAAGCTCTTGGCTCTTGCACCCTCCACTGCGTCTTAATTGGTTTCCTGGTTGACGCCCCTAACTTTCAGTGTTACCACCTTCCCTTCACCCGTTCTTCGACTCCTGCAACGTCACTTTTGACGGTTTCATGTCATGCTATGCATGCTATCCCCACCAAGGTCTCCCGGTTTCCCCCCCTCCCCTCGTCCTTGTTCCAGCTGCTCAAGAAGGGCATGCCCACGATACGTCGACAATATGTCCGCCGTGCAACTCAGCCAGGCTAGCGGGCTACAGGGGCACATGAAGAAGTTCGACAAGGTGGCTGCAGGACAAGGTGGGCATGAAGAAGTTGGAGCGTCAGCACATCCCTATGACGGTGCAGCCATCAGACTTCTTCATGAAGCGGATCAACAAGGCAGCCTTCAGCCATTGCTGTGTAGCACTTGGGCTGGTTCAATGCGCTCCTGACATAAGAGGGCGTGTTAGAAGGAAATGCTGCCATGAGCAAGAAGATGCCAACACTGAGATTTGAACACGTGGCCTTCTATCTGTCCTAAAGGTGGCTCTGGACAGATTCAGGACAGGTTTTGCTAGAGCAAATGCTATGGTGCATGCGTGATCCTAACTTGTGACCTTCCGAACCAACAGTATCAAAAGAGTCTTTTTTTTGAACAGTTTGGGGACGGTTTGGCGAAACCAGTGGAAGGTTGCATTCGGATTGAAACTCAGCAGCGAAATGTCAAAGAGTATGGAATTCGCACGAAAGTTATATACCACTGTTCGACGAAATCTTGGTCGTCGACATTTTTGTCTGCGGAATTCCAGTCAGTTAAAATCGCTTGGCAAAATTCAAGGCTCGGAATTTAGCGTCGACGAGATTCAACCTCGTAAATCCGCGTGCGAATCAGGTTGACACTTTCTTTTGTGCTTTGTTTTTTATTGCGTTCTATGTAGTATTAAAAACCAAGGAGCACGAACCAGAAATCAACTTGAGGACATTCGCGTGATCATTGTCCTCAGCGACAGTCTACTCCACAACGTACAGTCGTAGCTCCACCACAGATCGCCGCCGCCACTGTTCTAGCAGCACTGACCAAACCACAAGCTGCAATAGCACCAGCTTAACGGCAGACTGTGCAAGCTTGGATGACACGCACCGATTCTTGCGTACCGGGCTCACCTTCGACCTTTGCACTGGTACCCTAAACCCAGTGGTATGAACTTGCCTGGTACCCTAAGCCCCAAACCCAACTTGTGTACCAGGCTCACCAAGTTCAGCAGCCGATCCAGACAACGCTTCAAGTCAATCCACAGTATGCCAATGTTGCAGCAAGTTTAGAATACGGCCCCAACGTCTGGTTTATTGACAGCTGCTGCGCACAACATATGTGCACGTCGGATGTTAACGACGGCTTCTTCATTAAACACGAGACTCGACTACAACAAGATGTAACGGTGACAGTCGCAAACAATGGTCCTCTCGTCGTTGTCACTTCTGCTACTCGCTACTCGGCGCGGTACCATCCAAACAGAGTCACATCGGAGTCCTGCAAACTTCAATGCCCTTTATACCAACTCCGATCTTTATCGGCGATCTGCAAGACATGCAACATCAGAAAATATCTGGCATAAGCGGTTAGGACATCCCAGCGGCAAAACAACTTACCATACGATTCGTGCAGCTCGATAAAGATGCGCTACTACTTACGTGTGGAAAAGAGCTTCGTCGACCTCAATATATCTGCACGCTGTCTCCTGAAGCAGATCTACCTCGACAGCCCAGTCTCATCATAATCCCAGCGCACCTGCATACAAACTGCTCGAAAAGGTTTACATCGACATCTTGGTTATTGCACGACAAGAATGTTAGAATAAGCAGGCAGGAATGAATGAACTATGAATGAGTTGGGTACAAGTACTAACCCTAAAGTGTTGTACCCCTTGTAGGCTAACCCACTATAGCCTAGGAAGAACACAAACATACAGTTTGACACACCCCCATAGGCTAAGTGGGAGAGAGCAAACACAACAGACGGTCACAAGACCAGTCAAGCAAGAGAACAAAGCAAAGCAAAGCTCAGGGTGGATCTCACGATCACCACGCATTCTGAGCACAAGCAAGTGGCCACAAGGCCAGTTCACATGCATAGTTATAATAGCAAGGCAGTACACTAATCACAACCTAGCAAGAGTGTCGGAATCTCTCTCTCTCCCAGTCCAACCTGCTCCTGCCTCTGTGCTTGTCCTCTCCCTCCAGCTCCTGGCCTTGGGCCTTCTTACTGAACCTCTCAGCTTGGCTTCCTTGTGGCCCTCCTTATTCTGTTGGTCCCTCCCTTACCTCCAGCCTCACTCCCCACTTGAAAAGTCTCCTGCCTATGCCTGAAGCTGGTGTCCAAACCCTAGCTCGGCAGGCTGGGAGATCTGGTTGCAGGGCTACTAGGTTGCTTGCGTCAGGTGGTTTCTCGTGCTTATCCTTCGCTAGGGAGATTGGAAGTTGTAAGCTTTAGTGTGAAAACAATTACGCAAGCATCTTCTCTAAGCTGGCCTACTTTCTTAAGTACTACCGAAGGGTTACCGTTGTGATAACGGTCCCTTTTCGCCCGCCAATTCCTAGTTTTCGGTTCGTTCGATTCGGCTCTCGCCCGTTTCAGTTTTATCCTCTCTACTGTTGCCCCTATTCATTCTACTAGTCACGATGATATATCTACTGCCTATGCAACGATTAGAATCGTGACAGCTGTCGGAATCTCTCTCTCTCCCAGTCCAACCTGCTCCTGCCTCTGTGCTTGTCCTCTCCCTCCAGCTCCTGGCCTTGGGCCTTCTTACTGAACCTCTCAGCTTGGCTTCCTTGTGGCCCTCCTTATTCTGTTGGTCCCTCCCTTACCTCCAGCCTCACTCCCCACTTGCCCCCTCCGCGGCTGTCCTTGTGCTCCTGCCGACTGCCGCTGGATCTCTCCGTCACCTGGCTGGATGCTTGAATGCACTGGGGGCTGCCTCCTTGCCCGTGCCACGTTCGTGCAATGATCCGTTCTCCTCTGCCCTTGCGCACTCACGAGCACCACCATGCCTGAATCCTTCACTTCTTTGACCTTCCAGCGCTCCGTGCTGAGCCCAATGTCCATCAGGTCGTGTCTGGCCTGTTTCAGGTATACTTCTTCCCCTTCCCCTAGTGCTCTATCCTTCTTCCCGGCGTGCAGTTCCCCCCTCTTCTTGTACCTCTGCGCATCTCTCAGTTGCGCCACGTGTAAGTTCTCCAGTGCTGCTGGTAATAACTCTCTCAAGTACCTCGCTCTAGCCTCAGCCAGCCCCACCCAGTCTGCGTCATTGACCACCTGCACCGCCCCCGTGAGTATCCTTGGCGCATCCACAGGTAGCACTGGTTCTCGCCCCAGGAGGAGATAGTATGGTGACAGGTCCCTCAACGCGGCTTGCTTGCTGAATCGGTATCCTGCTGCCACCCAAAGTAACCGTGCGTCCCAATCTCTCTTGAATTGTTCCCCGTACGCTCTCAGTCCTCTTTTCACTGTCTGCACGAATCGCTCGGTGAGCCCGTCGCTCTGCGGATGGTAGCGAGATGTTCTCCTATGAGTGATGCCTGTGGCTTGCAGTAGTTTGTCAAACTCCCCCATGAACTCGGTCCCCTGGTCTGTGAGCACCTCTCCGCACGCCCCGAATCGAGTGAGTACCTGTTCCTCGAATGCCTCGGCTATTTTGGCGGAGTTCTTGCTGGGGAGGGCCTTCACTTCGACCCACTTGCTGCCGTGCTCTATCATTATCAGAACGTACCGTTTCCCTCTCCTGCTCAGTGGCATTTCTCTTGCTAGGTCCAGGGACCACCTGAATCCTATTCCGTGAATGGGTAACGATTGCAGTTCCTTCCTGCCCCGCTCCAACTCGGCTTTGTTTCGGCTGCATAGCTCGCAACTGCCCACCCACTCTCTGATTTCCTTACGCATCCCTGCCCACCAGCAGCCCGTCTCTACTAGCTGTGCCGTGCGGAGGCTCCCATAGTGTCCTAGCTGTCGATGCACTTTACTGACGATCTGTTCTCGTTCGTGCGGCCGCGGGACCAGCTTCCATCCGTCCTTTGTGTTCTTCTGCAGCTGCTCTTGGTGCCATCGGTAATGTATTCCCCGGGCCCTGGCTCTCTCGTTAGCTGGGGTCTCCTCTGTCGTCTTTCCTTGCACCCAGTCCAAGACTTCTTGGTCCTCCCAGACATCGGCTGGCCCCTGTCCTGTCCTACGGCGGGCTCCTTCTGCATCTATCTCTCTTGCCAGCGCTACTAGGCATGCCGTAGGGCGGCGAATCGGCGGGTTTCGCGACAGCCCATCCACGTGCTGCATCGTTTTGCCTGCTCTATGCCGAATGGAGAAGTCATATTCCTGTAGTCGCATGGCCCAGCGGGCATTCCTCCCCGTCAGCGCCTGGTTAGTCATTAGCCAAGTCAGCGGTTGGTGATCCGTCACCAGCTCGAACAGCCTCCCCTGTAAGTACACTCGGAAGTGGGTGATTGCCCACACTGCCGCCAGTCCTTCGCCCTTATACGAGCTATAGTTAGCCTCTGCGGGGTTGCAGCTCCTGCTGGCGAATGCCACGACCTTCTCCTCGCCTTCCCTCGTCTGGCACAATATTGCCCCCATACCCGCGCTACTCCAGTCCGTGTACAGAATGAACGGGTCTTCTTTATTGGGCAGTGTCAGCACCGTGGCGGTTTTCACGGCTTTCAGCAGTGCCTGTAGTGCCCCCTGCTCCGCCTCCCCCCATTCCCATTTCTGGTCTTCTCTTAGCAGCCTGTTCAGTGCCGCGGCTGTCTTGCTGAAGTTCGGTATGAATTTGCGGTAATAGTTCAGGAATCCGAGCACTGCCCTCAGCGTGCTCCTGTCTTTCGGCTGGGGAACTCTATCCAGTACTTCCACCTTCGCTTGCTGAATCCCCAGCTGCCCCCCTTGGACCTCAAATCCCAGGTACTTCACCCCCGTGTTCCTGAAACTGCATTTCTTCGGATGGCAAGTCAGACCGGCCTTCTGAATAGCGTCCAGCGTGGCCTTCACATCCTTCACATGCTGCTCCGCGTCAGGGCTGAAGACGACCACGTCGTCTATGTAGCAGGCTGCTGCTGGCACCCCTCGCAGTATCGTGTCCATGGCGCGCTGGAATACCGCGGGCGCGTTCCTCGTCCCGAAAGGCATGAATAGCCATTCATACAAGCAGTCCGGCCCGTGAAACGCCGTTTTCTTGCGATCCGCCTCTGACGGGAATCTGGTTGAACCCCTGCCGCAAATCTAAAGTAGAGAATACTTTCGCCCCCTGGA
This sequence comes from Closterium sp. Naga37s-1, assembly GCA_947471745.1. Taxonomy (NCBI): domain Eukaryota; kingdom Viridiplantae; phylum Streptophyta; class Zygnematophyceae; order Desmidiales; family Closteriaceae; genus Closterium; species Closterium sp. Naga37s-1. The sequence continues at coordinate 1,171,848 of CANJKZ010000167.1, forward strand.
GCTTATCGAAGATCTCCTCGGCTGACTGCATGGGGTACCGATCCGCCACCGTGACTTTGTTCAAGCTCCGGTAATCCCCACACATCCTCCGCGCTGAGACAGCCCCAGTCAGATCTTTCCATGAGGCTACCACCGTTGCTGCCGCGTAGTCGCTCTCAGACCGTTGAATTAACCCCGCCCCCAGCAGCTCGTTGCATTTTTCGGTGCAGATGTCTATATCCCCCGGACTCATACGCCGCTTCCGTTGATAGACCGGGACCTCGCTGGTGAGTTCGATCTTCATCTCGTGCGTGTTACACCTCCCCAGCTCCTGCAAGGTGTACGCGAACGTCCCGCGGTGCTGTCTCAGTACTTCCTCTAGCTCTTCCGCCGTCTCTGCGCTCATCCCGCCTCCGAATACCCAGTCGTCATCTGGCCCCCGTTCCCGCTTCCCTGCGGGCTCTTCCCCTGCCTCCGCGTCTCCATCCGTTCCTCCCTCCATCACCTCCATGGCCATATGCGCCGCCCATCCTTCGTCTATCTTCTCGTCATACCTGGCTTCGATCATGGCTAGCGACCTCCTCTGCCATTCGACGGACTCTAGGTCTCTGTACCTCTCGCAGCATGCGATGTCTCTTTGTAACTCTTTCGCCTTCAAGTGCATCCGCATTGTATCCAGGAGCCAGGTCATCACGTTTGCGTCCATGGCCCGGCCTAAGGCTGTCCTGCGCTGCTGCTCCGTCACCTCAAGATGCGCCGTTGCTCCCCACATGTGTCCCATGGCTGCTTCCCGCTCGTTCGCCGTCGGCTGTTCCCAAACTCCCCTCCGTACGTCATAGATCATGCCGGGCCCCGGCAGCTCTCCGTCCATTAGGAATCCTCGTGCCTCTGGATAGGAGACTATCGTCGGCAGGGCCTGCCGAGGCTTGCCGGGCTTGTTGCACTGGTACTGTGACGGGTGATCCGTGCATGTCACAGAAGCTGGCAGACGATTCGGCTCCAAGATGTCGCTCACCAGGCGTGGCTCCGGACGCTGCATCAACGCCAGTGAGTGCCGTAACGCTGCGGTGGACATCACATTCTGCCAATACCTCCGCGGTCTGTGTGCCCGCGACCCCAGCTGCGCTGCGTCCGCCGGTACGCCCCTCCCCAGGACCCCCACGATCTCCTCAAACGCTCGTTTCACAGGCTCTCTCCTATCCTCTGCCAGATCCACATTCTCTAGGATATAAGCGACTTCCCCCTGGCGCTGCTGCAGCATCTCTAACACCCGTTGGAGGTCTCGGAACGATGCCCCCCTGACATCTTCCATCCCCAGGCCTTCCCCCGCCCTAGAGTATCCCTGACATTCCCATCCCGCGACCACCAGATCTATCTGTCCCCACCGATTCAGTATGCTTTCTGATATGTCCCGCACGTCATGGACCCCCTGCTCTGCTTCCGACGGGATGGCGTCCTCCCACATCTGGTCGGGGTACTCCTCTCTTAGCAGTAAGGCGTGGTGGCGTGCCATCTTCCGCACGACCGGGTCTCGTTCCACGTGGATCCATTGCTTGATCGTACATCCTGCCCGCAACGCCGCTGCTAGGCCGGTTCCGATTCCTCCGTATAACTCCAAGAGGCGTATGGGCGTGTCCAAGGTCTGAACGCGACTAACGCGTTCCGTCAGGTCAGCCGGGCTTTGTCCCAAGATCCGCCTTTCTATCCGTCGTTCGTATTCCTCCTCGTACTTCTCCCAAGGCCATTCCTCCAGCTCTTCCGTCAGATCTCGCTTTTGGGCCTGATATGCCTCGCGTGGCTCTTGCCGTACGAACCGTACTCGCAACGTGCCCACGGCGCTCTCGGGGTCCCAGTACTGTACTCGGAATAGCACCTTCTCCTGCCACGTACAAATGGTGGCTCCCACCTTGTAGAGGAGTTCCATTCCGACGAGAACATCGTAGTCCTCCGATTCGGAGACGCCGCACTGCAGACGGATGCAGCACTCCTTTTCGGTCCCCGGTAGAAGTACCACTTCCACTGGCCTCCTCGTTTTCGGCATCCACTTGGGTTCTCCTCCCTCGGCGGTCATGAGTAAAATTCCCCTCTCCACTGTCCGACCGGCTACGTCCAGCTTCAACTGTTTGGCGAGCCCTTTCCCGATCAGCACGTGATGCGCGCCCGTATCTATGATTGCTTGCTTCACAGGTAGGCCTCCCACGGTGAGGCTCCCTTTCTCTGCAATCAGTACCGACGCCTGGCATACTAGCTGTTCATTCGGGTGTCGCCTCATATCCGAAGGGCGCATGCTCTCTGTCGGTCTGTCCCGTGGGCGGGCTCCACTGGTCACCCCACTCTCCTGGGATTGGCTAACTCTGGGGCGGAGCCTGAGGTCGTCCCGTGCCCGGGGATAGGCCATCGCCGCGTATTCCCGCTGGTAGTCCTCATCTTCCTCTTCCTCGGCCTCGTCCACTTCTTCATACGCCAGCAGTGCCCGCGCTTTCACGTCGTTCGGGTTGGGGAGCTGCTCCAGTCGCAGCTGCAGCCGCCGAACTTCGGCTTGTAGCTCTTCCCGAGTCGCTCCCCGCGTTTCTCTCGGTCGACTGTAACAGTCTTCCTTCCGATGTCCACGCTTCCCGCACTGGTCGCAGGTCGGCGCTTTGGGACAATCTCGCTTCAAGTGTCCGTGTTCCCCGCAGGTATGACAGAGCCGTGGGTCTGTGCACCCGCTTCCTCCCGGGGAGAGATCTGGTACTGCCGCTGCGGCCCAACTCGTCCTCACCCGACCCTTTCCTTCTGAATCTTCCAGGTCCAGCAGACGCTGCACCTGTTCCGTCTTCTTCGTCAAGAGGTAAACCTCCTTAAGGGTGATGTCGGCACCTATGCCGTAAACGGTGCTCCGTACCACTCCCTTCAATTCCTCGTCCAACCCCCGCACGAATTTCCTCACGAGCAAGCGCTCCTCTTTGCTTTCCAAGTCCTCCACGAGTTCTCTGAGTCGGCAGTAGTAGGCTAACAGGGACTCCTCTTTTTTTCGCCTGAAGTCTCGGAACTCCTCGACACGCGCCTTAGTCTGTCCGGCGAACTCCTTCCGCAGCAACTGTACGAACCGCGCGGTGGGGTTAGATATTTCTCCTTCCGCTAACTCTTCCAAGACCTCGTCTCGGGTCAGGCGATAGAACGTTTCTGCTTCGCCCGCCAACGTTCCCACCATTTTCCGGAAGAACTCGGCCGGGTCGTATCCATCGCGCTCCCAGCAGTACTGGACCGTCTCGACCTGCATCAGGTAATTCTTCAGGCTTGGCCCCACGCCTGGAATACCCGTGTATCGTTCCGCCACCTCCACTTTGGGCAAGTTGGTCGCCTTCCAGCGCCCTCCGCAGCTGCCGGATCCTCCGCGCGAGTCGTCAGGTTCGGCAGCGACGCCGCTGGGTACCAGAGCCGCCCCTTGTCGCCTCTCCGGCGCGGGGTCTCCTCTCGGGGATCCGTGCCGATCCGTTCTTCCTCTCGCTGCCGTCATCCCAGGCATACCGGTATGCGGGGTAAACAATTCCTGGTTCTTCCATCGTTCGTGAATCCGGTCGGTCCATCGGGTGTCGTGCGGCGTATCTCCCGGGTCCGAGACGGCGGTCCGCTCCATACTATCTCCGGCCGCGCGTGCTCGTTGATGAGGCGTCCGGTACTTAGGTGAATCCGTTTCTGAGCGCGCCGAGCCGGGATATCCTCTGGTAACTCTAGCGTCGGCGTCCCACCCTGCCGTGGGCCTCAACTCGCCTGCGTCGTTCCACAGTCTAGTCCGTACTAAATCGCGACTGTTCATCGGTGTTCCTTGCGTAATTGTTGAAAAGTCTCCTGCCTATGCCTGAAGCTGGTGTCCAAACCCTAGCTCGGCAGGCTGGGAGATCTGGTTGCAGGGCTACTAGGTTGCTTGCGTCAGGTGGTTTCTCGTGCATATCCTTCGCTAGGGAGATTGGAAGTTGTAAGCTTTAGTGTGAAAACAATTACGCAAGCATCTTCTCAAAGCTGGCTTACTTTCTTAAGTACTACCGAAGGGTTACCGTTGTGATAACGGTCCCTTTTCGCCCGCCAATTCCTAGTTTTCGGTTCGTTCGATTCGGCTCTCGCCCGTTTCAGTTTTATCCTCTCTACTGTTTCCCCTATGCATTCTACTAGTCACGATGATATATCTACTGCCTATGCAACGATTAGAATCGTGACAAGAGTAAACAAGCAGGTATAAAGATATATATATGAGTGTACAACAAGAGCAAGTCAAGCAACCAGCAGGTGAGGCAGAGTGGGCACAAGCCCAAGAGCAGTGCAGAAACGCTGATGATCACCAGACCCAAGGGCCTTGGTGAAGACATCAGCAGTGTTGGCCCGAGAGGCCACGTAAGCAAGGCGCAGCTGACCACGCTGCTGCAGCTCACGCGCAAGGAAGTAGCGAAGAGCAATGTGCTTCGTTTTGTGCTCCAGTCTCTGCTCGCGACACAAGGCAAGCATTGCCTTGTTGTCGACGTACAGAACTGGAGGAGAACGAGGCCACTCCCCCAAGTCGGTCAGCAGGTAGGTCAGCCAGCGTAGCTCCTGTGCAGCCATGGCCCCAGCGTAGATCTCGGCCTCACAGCTGGAACCAAGCACAGAAGAAGAACGAGTGGACTTCCACGAGACAGAACCAGCGCCAAGACTGAAGGTGTAACCCTGTGACGAACGCTGAGTCGCCTGGTCGTCGGCCCAATAAGCGTCAGAGTGTCCTGTGAGTACCACTGAACTCCGTCCTCCAAGCACGAGCCCCATGCCCGATGTACTGCACAAGTAATGCAGTACCCTCTTCGCAGCATCAAAGTGCACCTTTCGGTGTCTACCGGGTGCCACGTAGCGAGCCAAGAGGCTGAGAGGGTACGCGAGGTCAGGTCGTGTGCACGTCATCAGGTACATGAGGCAACCCACAAAATCTGGGTACGGACCACTCGGCTCTACGGACTCGTCCGAAGGTGGAGCTGAGAGCGAGTGGCCGGTAGACAGAGGAGTGGGCTGTGGCGAGGACCACGTGAAGCCGAAGGGCTGAAGGACCTGGTGCACCATGTGTGACTGAGTCAGGGTGATGGTGCGCCGTGCTCTGTCCCGGGTGATCTGCAAGCCAAGATAGCTCCGCAGCTCATCCAGGTCTGTGCACGTGTGTCTCTCCTGCAACTCCGCATTCACTAGGGCCATTGCCTCAGTGTCAGCAGTAGCAAAAACCAAGTCGTCGACGTACACGAGGATGTAGAACGCCGGCAGACTAGTGTCGGTGCGTAGAAACAGCGACGGGTCAGCAGTCGAAGGAGCAAACCCAAGAGCCGCAAGTGTCGTCCTCAGTGTGTCGTGCCACTCGCGGGGCGCCTGACGCAGGCCGTACACTGGTCGCCATAGGCTCCACTGGGTACCCTCAGGAAACGACCCAGTGAAGCCCTCTGGACGGCGCAACCAGATGGCCTCGTGAAGGCTACCCTGCAAGAAAGCTGTCAAGAAGTCGAGGGAGTGCAGCTCGTAGTCACGCTGAGCTGCAACGTGTAGCAACACCCGAAGAGTGGTCATCTTCGGGGTGGGGGAGAAGGTCAGGAAGAAGTCGACCCCCTGTCACTGACTGAACCCTCGAGCAACGTAACGCGTCGTGAAGGCAGGCAGAGAACCCGGCGGCCGCTTCACTCTGAAAATCCACATGCCACTGACGATGTTCGCCCCAGGTGGGGGAACCTCGTCGACGTAGGTGCCTGTGGACTTCCAGGAAGCCATCTCTGCGTCCATGGCTGTCTGCCACTGAGAGGAGTACTCACCCGAAATCGCCTCTCTGTAAGAGTGCAGGGTGGGGATGTCAAGTGCATCCGGGTCTCCCTCAGGGGCAAGCAGCATGGTCGCGAGATGGGGTGCAGCGGCCGCAAGGCACTCCAGCTCCTCCTATCTGTCCTCACGAACGTCACAGCCAAGGGCAGTACAGCCAAGGGCAGTCTCACCCCCGACGGACGGAGGACAGGCAGGGACAGGGTCAGAAACAAGACTCGCAAGGTAGTCTAGGCGGTACACAGCAGCAAAGTCAACGAGCTCAGCGACTAAGGCAGACGCAGCAGGAGACGAGAACTAAGGGTCAGTCACCACCGTAGCAAGAAAGCGAGTAACAGTCAGACTGGACGCACGAGCAAGGTCAGACGGAGGGTCAGTAACGTCATTAAGAGAGGACACAGGAGGTAACGGCAGGACAACACGCTGTGGAACAGAGGAAGGACGGAGTGTCATATCGTGAGTGCCTGGGACAGCCGGAGCACGCTGACGACGAACACGAGGAACTCGAGCACGGACAGCAGCACTAGGCTCGGGCTCAAGGTCAAAGCTGGACTCAGGCTCTCGACGCTCAGGGGTGGAAGCACGAGTCTCAGGCTCTCGACGCTCAGTCAGGGACTGTGTCACCGCAGTGTAGGGAGCAGGAGCAGGCAGTGGGGAGTGCGGTAGCAGCTACGGCTGTGACTGGTCTGCCGTTGGAAACAGTAACGGAGGAGTAGTACCTGCCATAGGGAAGTCAGTAGCACATGGCGGAAGACTGAGAAGGTGGCGAAGAGCACCAGCAGCTCCCGTACCTCCAGCACGAGCAGCTCCACCAGTACTCCCAGCAGCACCTCCAGCACCAGTAGTACCAGCACCTCCAGCACCTCCATCACCTCCAGCACCAGCAGCACCACGAGCTCCGGCAGGGCCAGCACCTCTAGCACCAGCAGTACCTCCAGCACCTCCAGTGCCAGCAGCTCCAGTAGCACCTCCAGCACCTCCAGCACCAGTAGTACCACCTGCTCCGGCAGCTCCAGCACCTCTAGTACGAGCACCTCCAGGACCAGCAGCTCCAGCACCTCCAGTACTTCCAGCTCCAACTCCAGCGCCTCCAGCACCTCCAGCACCAGTAGTACCACCTGCTCCGGCAGCTCCAGCACCTCTTGTACGAGCACCTCCAGGACCAGCAGCTCCAGCACCTCCAGTACCTCCAGCTCCAGCTCCAGCGCCTCCAGCACCAGCAGTACCTCCAGCACCTCCAGCACCAACAGCACCACCTGCTCCGGCAGCTCCAGCACCTCTAGTACGAGCACATCCAACACGAGCAGCACCACCAGCTCCGGCAGCTCCAGTACCTCTAGTACGAGCACCTCCAGGACCAGCAGCTCCCGCAGCTCCAGCACCAGTAGCACCAGCACCTCCAGTGCCAGCAGCTCCAGTACCCCCAGCACCTCCAGTACCAGCAGTACCTCCAGCACCAGCAGCTCCAGTACCTCCAGCTCTAGTACCTCCAATACTAGCAGCTCCAGTACCTCCAGCACCAGCAGCAGCTCTGTTGTGCCAACACATTACAGTGGCACGGTCATCGCACTCCCATTCGGCCTACAAGCCTGCTCAGCTTCTGGAATTTTGTGGGGAGGTTGTTCAACACGTTTTCTTCAAACCCTCAAAGTTTCATAGTTTTTGAAGCAGTTACCAAGGCATGACAACATTTTATGTTTCAAGACTTATGGCATCCCGGAAGTGTGTGTTACTCCTTTTTGGTAACACCCGAGTTCACCATTTCGGCTGCTGACTCGTCTACCGAGATCTGATTGGTCTGAAATTCGGCCTGGCAGTCCTTTGCCCCGCTGTGCAAGTGGTCACCAAGTTTCAGAACGATCCAACATCTGAGCATTGCGTGACAGCTGCCGAAATTCACTGTTCCGTAGTCATGGTGCACTGTTGGCAGCATTTCCCTTGCCACCCTTTCATTGTTGTCATGCCAATGGTGCAGGGACAGAGAATGAGACAAGAAGTACAGGTGGTCAAGTGGGACTCTATAACCCTCCTTTTGAGAAGTGTGGTCTTCCTGGAAGCAACTTGCAAGAGGGTGCAAGTGGGAAGACAAGCTGACTCATGTTGGCTTGACTCACTATTGGTAGCCTTGAGTACAGCTCTGAACATCCAAGTGTGGTTGGCTTTGCTGACCTAGCTAGGACGTTTCCCATTCTTCTCTAGCCTTTCTCCCCTAGGACTCAACCTTCTCTGAGTTCCCAGGATGACCCAACCCCTTATGATTCCCCTAGGCAATGTTGTACTCACCTCTTCCTTGCATCAATGAGAATACACGTTTTTTCAGCCGAGCTTACGTTTTCGTTCACTGCGTAGTGCACACACCTCTGATAATAGCAAGTAATATACCGTTGGAAAGCAGACACCTAAGGCTAACCGCTGTCCAAGTTTCAGCCTCGTATTGTCTCGGAGCTGATCGTGACGGCGTTTTGAACAGAGGCGGTTTGAAGACGTCAGATTCTGCTTAGGCGGTTTCATGGGCATCCGCGACCCCTAAGTGGACTGCAGACTATAACAAGTGGTATCAGAGCTGTTCTACTCTGTTCGTGGGTGAAAATGGAGGCTGAAGGTTCTGCTCCAGCTGGTCCCAGTGGCAGTGGTGGCGTGAGAGGCGCTGGGGAAGCGGGAAGAGGCGTTGCAGGCGGATCTGCGCCAATGGCTTCAGTTTCAACATCAGCTAAGGATGATGTGAAGGCATTCAACCTGGAGAAGTTCTCTGGGGATGATTGGGCATCATGGAGCTTCAGGATGGAGCTCCTCTTCAACCATTATGGGCTGCTTGAAGTGATGGATGGAGAATTCAAGAGGCCTACGAGCGAAGGAGCGACCAAAGAATGGGATCGCCGGTCCAAGGATGGATTCTTCCTTCTCTCCCAATGCCTCTCATCCAACCAGCTGCACCACATCAAGCATCTCATCAAGGAAGCTGAGTGTGGTCCTAAGGCATGGAGGATATTGAAGGATGTCCATGCCCCCAGCAGCGAAGCAATGGTGGTGGTGCTCGAGCGACAACTCCATGCGGTGAAGATCAACGAGGGTGATGCCGTACAAGGAGCGTTCGATCAACTCCGGGACCTCTATGTGAAGCTCTCAGCTGCTGGTGTGGACTACCCTGAGAAAATCAAGTGCTACAAGGCTCTCTCCCTGCTGCCGGAGTCGTGGGGGCCCTTGGTGGTCAACCTTAATGGGATGAAGGACTCGTGGTCCCTTGAGTGGATTCGCGCACAAGTTCTTCAAGAGGAGTTTCGGAGGAAGGAGCTGACCGCCGCTGCCGGTGAAGGTGGAGGCTCTGCCTATGGCATGAAGGGATTCAAGGGGCGTGGCAGCAAGAAAGGGAAGGCCAAGGAAGGCTCTGGAGGGGAGCAGCATTCGGGAGGGAAGCGTGGCAACAAGGGAGGCAAGCGGTGTGGCGGCAAGTGTTGGTATTGCCATGTGGAAGGGCACCCATGGTTCAAGTGCCGCAAGCTACCTGACGGTTGGAGGCCTGGTCAGCCATCAATTGAGGGCTCCAAGGGTGTTCATGGAGCTATGGGAGAAGGCATGGGCAGTGAGGAGGGCGAAGGAGGTGCTGGCGGATACGGCGGCATGTTCTACCATGTAGGGGAGGCGTGCCCCGAGGACATGGTTGTGCCGGCCAGCAAGATTGCTCTTCACCGCTCCTCCCATTGGGTCATCGACACGGGAGCCTTCATGACCATGACCAACCGAGAGGATCTACTGGATGAAGTTAGGCCATCAAAGGCAGCCACCGTCGTTTCAGCCACCGGCCAAGTTGTACCCGTGCGTGGCGAGGGGAGAGCCATGTTCATGGGTGCGGATGGGAGGCTTGTGGGGCTGAAGCGTGTTCTCCTTGTTCCTGGATTGTGTGCCAACCTCCTCTCTACCAAGGCCCTAAGTGAGGCAGGGATGAAGATGGAGATGTTGGGCACAAAGGTTTTCAAGGCAACTCTGGATGGGCGTGTATTGTGGGACCTCCGAGGCGGCAAGGACATGCACCGGTCCATGTGGGAGATACCGGTGCTGCCATGGAAGGAGGCGGCTGCGCGCTTGGCTGCTGGAGATGTGAGAGGAGGGCGTGTTAACCACGTGGACAATGGAGGGGGTGGTGATGACAGTGATGGTGGGCTCCTTGGGCATGGAGGGGCTGCGCTTCCAAGTGTAACTCCTAGCACGGGTGAGACGGATTGGCTCACCGCACACCGTCGCTTTGGCCACGTGGCGCTACCTCAGTTGCAGCAGCTGTTTAAGGAGGAAAGAGTCAAGGGGCTGAGGATAAAGGGGGAGCCCAAGGAGGTGGGATCTTGTGAGACTTGCTTGACCAGCAAGTTTTCACGGTTTCCCTTCCATTCGGTGGAGGGGAAGTCGAGTGACCCGGTGGAGCTCGTGCATGTGGTTCTCGTGGGACCCATGAAGGTGAAGGGAGATGGTGGGGCCCTGTATTCTATGACCATGGTGGATGACAACACAAGGCTCACCTGGTCCTTTCCACTTGCAAAGAAGAGTGATGCTGCAAGGGTCATCATTGAAGAGTGGCTGCCCATGGTGGAGCGAGAGAGCGGCAAGCGGGTGAAGGCGATACGTAGTGACCGTGGTGGGGAGTTCTTGGGAGCGGAGTTCCGGAGCTGGCTGAAGCGGCATGGCATCAAGCAGCAGCTCACCACGGCCTACACCCCTCAATCCAATGGCGTGGCAGAGAGAGCGAACCGGACCATCTTGGAGGGCGGGAGAACGATGTTGGTAGACTCGGGTCTACCCTTACGGTTCTGGCCCCTCGCTATTCGCCATGCCACCGTCATCAAGAACCGAGTATTGACTCATGTGGGAGGGCAGCATTGGGTCCCTATGGAGAAATGGAGGGGCAAGAAGCCTCTGGTGGATATGCTTCGAGTCTTTGGGTGCATGGGACTCGTGCACGTCCCTAAGGAAAAGCGTGACAAGCTTCAAGCGGCGGCGGTGTGGGCTGTTCATTTGGGACTTGCACAAGGGAGCAAGGGGTGGCTCATGTGGGACCCAATAGCCAACACCATCTTCACCACCAGAGATGCCAAGTTCATGGAGGGGCTCATGTTCGAGTGGTTGGAGCGAGGGAGGAGCAAGGTCACCATTCCGCTCGGAATAGAGGTGGGAACGAATGACCCACTCTTCATTCCCATCGAGTTGTCTTCGTCTTCAGAGGTAACGGAGGTGTCACATGACTTGGGAGGTGCTGAAGGGGAGGCAGCAGAGGTGGAGGGAGTGTTGCAGCAAGAGAAGGCCCCTGTAGCTGAGAGAGGTGATGCCGAGGAGGAGGTGCAGCAGCCTACACCATCCCCTACTCTTCCACCAAGGCGGACAACCCAAGGGAAGCGTGGTGCTGTCCGTGGTGGAGCTAAGGAGAGTGCAGCCAAGGAGAGGCCCAAGAGAGCTGCTCACCCAAGGGATTTCCTCAAGTATGAAAGGCTTGGGGGTCCCAAGGCATTGCTGGTCCAGGAGGAGGAAGATGATGAGGAGAAGGGAGCCGAGGGAGAGATGGAGCAGATTTGTTGCTTCGGTGTCAACTTACCTCATGAACCGGCTTCGATGGAGGAAGCACTTGCTGGAGATGATCGAGAGGCTTGGTTGACTTCAAGGGAGGATGAGTTTAAGAGCCTCATGGAGAATGGAACGTGGACCCTCACCAATCTGCCCCCGGGAAGAAAGGCATTGGATTGCACGTGGATATTACGTGTGAAGACCGATGCGGAGGGGAAGTTGGAGAGGCGCAAAACAAGACTTGTGATCAAGGGTTTCCAGCAGAGGGAGGGGGTTGACTTTAAGGAGGTGTTTGCTCCTGTTGCCAAGGCTCCTACGCTCCGGGTGTTGCTGGCAGCAGCTGCCGTTTGTGGTTGGAAGGTGGAGCAAATGGATGTGAAGACGGCTTTCCTCTATGGCGTGGTAGATGAGGAGATTTACATGAAGCAGCCAGAGGGGTACGACGATGGGAGCGGACGTGTTTGCAGGCTCAACAAGGCCATCTATGGCCTCAAACAAGCTCCAAGGTGCTGGTATGCAAGGCTGGTGGAGGCGTTGGAGGCTCTTGGCTTCAAAGTTAGCGGGTGCGACGAGAGTCTCTTCATAACCGAGGGGGATGAGGAGAAAGTGTTTCTCCTTGTCTACGTCGATGACATTCTCCTCTTCTCTCCATCCCTGGAGAGGATCAAGGAGGTGCAAGGGAAGCTGAAGGAGACCTTTCAATGCAAGGCCCTTGGACCAGTGGGGTATTACCTTGGTCTTCACGTGGAGCGGGACGAGGTGAAGGGATGGTTGAGGCTTCACCAACACAAGTACCTTGCAGCCATGGGGGAGAGGTATGGGCTGGAGGAAGGGAGGAGTGTAAAGACTCCACTACCCTCAGGATTTCAGCTACACCTTGATGAAGAGGAGGGTGAGGTGTTGGAGTCCGAGTTGCAGCGTCGGTTCCAGTCAATGGTGGGGAGCTTGATGTATGCTTCGGTCAACACTCGCCCCGATATTTCATTCGCGGTTTCGCAGCTGGCTCGTGTGGTGTCTAGGCCCCTTCAAGAGCACCTTGATGCAGCAGAGAGGCTGGTGAGGTACTGCATGGCAACCTCAAGGGTGGGGCTGCAATATTCAGTGCATGGGCAGCTGAAGCAAAAGGGAGTGGAGGAGGTGAGCACGAAGACCGGTGCACCTGCAAGGCGTGGACACTTGTACCTCTCGTGCTTCACCGATGCTACCTGGGCAAGTGACATCAGTGATGCAACATCCCACGGTGGCTATGTATGCTGTGTTGGAGGGAGTCCAGTGAGCTGGAAGTCTAAGAAGCAAGGGGAGATAGCTCACTCATCAACGGAGAGCGAGTACATGGCGTTGTTTCATGGGGTGAAGGAGGTGGTTTGGATGAGGAGGTTGCTTGAGGAGTTGGGGCAGGAGCAAGAGGGTCCTACACCTGTGTTTTGTGACAGCCAAGGAGCAATTGCAATGGCTCGCAATGCTGTGCTCCATGGGCTGAACAAGCACATGCATATCAAATGGCATTGGGTGAGGAAGGAGGTGAAGAAGGGCACGGTCTCCTTGCACTACATCAACACTACCAAGCAACCTGCAGATTTTTTGACGAAGCGGCTTGCAGAGCATCAGCATTGGACCTGCGTCACCTTGTGTGGCATGTCCTTCAACTAGGGGAGGCAGCTTCAGGGAGCAGCTAAGGGATGAATGAGAGCACGATGAGGGGGAGTTTGTTGTGCCAACACATTACAGTGGCACGGTCATCGCACTCCCATTCGGCCTACAAGCCTGCTCAGCTTCTGGAATTTTGTGGGGAGGTTGTTCAACACGTTTTCTTCAAACCCTCAAAGTTTCATAGTTTTTGAAGCAGTTACCAAGGCATGACAACATTTTATGTTTCAAGACTTATGGCATCCCGGAAGTGTGTGTTACTCCTTTTTGGTAACACCCGAGTTCACCATTTCGGCTGCTGACTCGTCTACCGAGATCTGATTGGTCTGAAATTCGGCCTGGCAGTCCTTTGCCCCGCTGTGCAAGTGGTCACCAAGTTTCAGAACGATCCAACATCTGAGCATTGCGTGACAGCTGCCGAAATTCACTGTTCCGTAGTCATGGTGCACTGTTGGCAGCATTTCCCTTGCCACCCTTTCATTGTTGTCATGCCAATGGTGCAGGGACAGAGAATGAGACAAGAAGTACAGGTGGTCAAGTGGGACTCTATAACCCTCCTTTTGAGAAGTGTGGTCTTCCTGGAAGCAACTTGCAAGAGGGTGCAAGTGGGAAGACAAGCTGACTCATGTTGGCTTGACTCACTATTGGTAGCCTTGAGTACAGCTCTGAACATCCAAGTGTGGTTGGCTTTGCTGACCTAGCTAGGACGTTTCCCATTCTTCTCTAGCCTTTCTCCCCTAGGACTCAACCTTCTCTGAGTTCCCAGGATGACCCAACCCCTTATGAGTCCCCTAGGCAATGTTGTACTCACCTCTTCCTTGCATCAATGAGAATACACGTTTTTTCAGCCGAGCTTACGTTTTCGTTCACTGCGTAGTGCACACACCTCTGATAATAGCAAGTAATATACCGTTGGAAAGCAGACACCTAAGGCTAACCGCTGTCCAAGTTTCAGCCTCGTATTATCTCGGAGCTGATCGTGACGGCGTTTTGAACAGAGGCGGTTTGAAGACGTCAGATTCTGCTTAGGCGGTTTCATGGGCATCCGCGACCCCTAAGTGGACTGCAGACTATAACAAGCTCCATTACCTCCAGCACCAACAGCACCTCCAGCACCTCCAGCACCAGTAGCACCTCCAGTACCTCCAGGCCTAGCAGCTCCAGTACCTCCAGCACTAGTAGCACCTCTAGTACCTCCAGCAGTACCTCCAGGCCTAGCAGCTCCAGTACCTCCAGCACCAGCAGCACCTCTAGTACCTCCAGCAGTACCTCCAGCACCTCCAGCACCAGCAGCACCTCTAGTACCTCCAGCAGTACCTCCAGCACCTCCAGCACCTCCAGGACTAGTAGCTCCAGCACCAGCACGACTGTACCCTCCACCACCAGGACTGCCTCGCCGAACGATCCACGCACGAATCGCCTGCGGCGAGAGCGTCTCAAGTAGATCAGGCTGCGGTGGCTGTCCAGCTCCTGCACCTCCAGTAGTGGTAGCTCTAGCACCTCCACCACCAGCAGCACCTCGAGTACCTCCAGCTCCAGGACCTCCAACAGGGTCACCCACAACTCCACCGCCACTAGGACTCGCAGCACCCCCAGAGTCAGCACCCCCAGTCGCGGCACCCCCAGAACCAGCACCCCCAGACACAGCACCCCCAGAACCCTCATCCTCTGTCTCAGCACCCCCAGTCTCAGCACCTGTAGTCTCAGCTCCAGAGTCCACAGCAGCAGGCTGTGGAGGCGGCGAAGACGGTCGAGGCGGAAAACCCGGGGGGGGTCTCCAAGCGTGGAGAGCGGCGAGTGGCCGCCGTGTCGTACGCAGCTGGGTCACCCCCCTCAGCTGGGCCAGAGGAGTCATAAGAGATCTCCACTGGCTCATCCAAGGGGGGTGGGTCGACCTGAGACACACCTGAGGGAGCAGGACCCTGTGGGGGGAGGGGGTCTCCCGGGGGGGGACTGGTACCAGGAAGAGGGGTGCTAGGGGAACCGGGTGGGACGCGTGCGGGTGTAACTGGTAGTAAGAGACAGACTCGTCAAAGGTGACGTCTTGGGAGGAGAAGACTCGACGTGAGTGCGGGTGGTAGAACTGCCATGGCGGGGCGTCAGTGGGGAAGCCAAGGAAGACGCAGCGGAGAGTGCGAGAGGAGAGCTTGCTCGCTTTGGCATCGCAAACAAGGGAGAGCGCGCCCCATACCCGAAACACTGACGCATCACCAGCCTTCCCCGTCCACCGGAGGGTGGGCGAGGTCTCTGGCACAGAGACACGGGGCCAGAGGTTGAGCTAATGCGCAGCGTATCGGACCGCAAACGGCCACAGAAAATGGGGAGGGGCCGCATGGATCATGGAGGTGCGAGCAACCTCCATGATCAAGCCAATGCGACGCTCAGCAATCCCATACTGCTGAGGAGAGGCCGGAAGCGTGAACGTCTGGCGGATGCCCTTGTCTCGACAGAACCCCGTAAGGAGGTCAGAGGAGAACTCACCGCCCCTGTCAGAGCGCAGACGCAGGACTGGGAAGTCCTGCTGAAACCGCTCGTGCAGCTGGAGACGAGTAGCACGGATCCAGGGGATCAGGACACCGCTGACGTCCGCCTTGCGCCGCAAGGGGAAGACAGTGGTGTAGCGTGTGTAGTCGTCAACAACCAGCAGGAAGTAGTGCTCGCGGTCCGTTCCACCGATGGGGGCCGGGCCCCACACATCCATGTGGAGAGTCTGCAGAGGAGCAATGGCCGGAGGAAACTCGGAGGAGTGAGGAGCGGCGCGCTGCCGCCCCTCGACGCAAGGAAGGCACGGCAGGGCAAGCGAGCGCGGCAGGGGGGGCAGGGTCCTGGGGAGGCCAGAGACAAGGAGACGGGAGTGCATGCTGCGTAGACATGGCAGGGAGGGGTGACCAAGACGGTGGTGCCAGCGCTGAGTCTCGTGCGTGAGTACTCTGCACGAGCAAGACGGAGCTAACTGTCCCGACGCAGACGCCCGACTCGACGCAGCCACCTGACCTGACTCAGCCACCTGCGCAGACGCAGTGGTCAGTGTGTACAGACTAGACCCAGGCTGTCGAGTGAATGTAGCCAGGTGACGGCCAGTCCGGGAGCACGTACAGATCGCCACACGCTGCCCTCCAGGAATAAAGGTATCAACCCAGACATCCTGAATGGCAGCGCCGCTCACCAAGTTCGTCGAGAACGTGGGGAGGTGGAGACCTGACAGAGAACCGGAGGGGACTGCTGGACAAGGGAGAACAGTGGAGGCTCGCGCAACTACTGGGCCCCCAGAGGGGTCAGCCAGTGAGACTGGGACAGGTGCTGCGAGTGGTGTGACTGTGGTGCAATCACGAAAGAAGCAACGTGACGCGCCTGAGTCAAGCGTGAAAGTGTGCAAGTCCTCAGCTGAGGTAGGACCTGTGGCAGTAGACGCACTAGCACCTAGAGCGTCGGCAGACTCACGGGCACCTAGAGCTGCAGCAGACTCACCAGCACCTGGAGCGGCAGCAGACTCACTAGCACCTGGAGCGGCAGCAGACTCACTAGAACCGAGAGCAGTAACCTCGACACAGCCAGGGACGCACCGCTGAGAAGCACAGTCGCGAGGTCGCTTAGGCCACATAAAACCAAAACCTCCACCACCAGGACTGCCTCGCTGAAACACCCACTCACGAAGCTGCTGAGGGGTGGGGTCGTCCGGGAGAGGCAGTGCCCGTTGCCGTCCACCCCTGGTCGCAGCAACTTCCGCGATAGTGGCCATGACATACAGTGACGGTCAGGAGTAGGTCCAGCACCTCCAGCTCCTCCAGCACTAGCAGCACCTCCAACTCTCCCAGCAGCACCTCCACCAGCAGCAGCAGCAGCAGCACGAGTAGCAGCAGCAGTAGTAGTAGCAGCAGCAGGGCGGCTCAGTGGGGCTGGGCGGCCGCACCTCCAGCACTCCCAGCAGCACCTCCACCAGCAGCAGCAGTAGCACGAGTAGCAGCAGCAGCCGTTTTTTTTTTTTTTTTTTTTTTTTTTCAGGCAGGGCGGCGCGCGGGCTGCAGGGGCAGCGCCCACGGGCTGCAGGGGCGACGCGCGGCTCGGCAGGGCGGCGCGCGGGCTGCAGGAACAGCGCCCACGGCTGCAGGGGCGACGCGCGGCTCGGCAGGGCGGCGCGCGGGCTGTAGGGGCGGCGCGCGGCTCGGCAGGGCGGCGCCCAGGCTGCAGGGGCGACGCGCGGCTCAGCAGGGCGGCGCGCGGGCTGCAGGGGCAGCGCCCACGGGCTGCAGGGGCGACGCGCGGCTCGGCAGGGCGGCGCCCAGGCTGCAGGGGCGACGCGCGGCTCGGCAGGGCGGCGCGCGGGCTGCAGGGACAGCGCCCACGGGCTGCAGGGGCGAACGCGCGGGCTGCAGGGGCAGCACGCGGGCCACAGGGGCAGGCACGGCTGCAGGGGCAGCACGGTGCAGGGGCAGGCACAGCTGCAGGGGCAGCACAGTTGCAGGGGCGAGCACGGCTGCAGGGGCAGCGCGGTCGCAGGGGCGAGCACGGCTGCAGGGGCAGCGCGGTCGCAGGGGCGAGCACGGCTGCAGGGGCAGCGCAGTCGCAGGGGCAGCGCGCGGGCTGCAAGGGCAGCGCGGCTGCAGGGGCAGCGTAGGAAGAAAACATTTACGGGTAGGGCAGGGCGGAACGTTCGGTGGGCCCTAGGAACGATTCTGCTCTAATACTATGTTAGAATAAGCAGGCAGGAATGAATGAACTATGAATGAGTTGGGTACAAGTACTAACCCTAAAGTGTTGTACCCCTTGTAGGCTAACCCACTATAGCCTAGGAAGAACACAAACATACAGTTTGACAAAGAAGGGCGAGCGGATTTGAACTAAATAATTGCCTTCATTGACGTCGCTACACGATACGTCTGGCACGCACTTATCTTGTCGAGCGACCTCGCCTACAAAGCCTTCGTCGCATGGCTCCCGTCTACGGAATTCTAGTCGATACAAATCGCTCGGCAAGGCTCGGAATTTCGCGTCGATGAGATTCAACCTCTGAAATCCGCGTGCGACTCAGGTTGACACTTTCTTTTGTGCTTTGTTTTGTATTGCGTTCTAGGTAGTATATAGAACCAGAGGGCACAAACCATAAATCAACTTTAGTCACTACTAATTTGTGTGTACGTATCTTTGGCAATAGTTGATCTTTTCCTGCAATCTTTGGTTCGTTGGAATCGTTCTTGAACCTTACCTGAACAAACTTGGAAAACCAGATCGCTTGCCATTATGGACACCAACATTATGAACAAACTTGGTAATGTACGAACGGCATTGATATACGGTACACGAGACGAGACGCAAAATAAGGCACGCAGACTAGAATCTTACATTCACGCAAAATAGATGAAGCACCTCTATTCACTACCATCATCCCTCGAATGCCTGCTATATTATCTGTACACGAGTCACTCACGCCGTGAACCTGCGCCCCCCAACACAAGCCTCTAGTCCAGGGCAGGAGGGGGAATTAGCGCCAGACGTTGACGACGCCGTCACGGCTGGCGGAGAGCAGCAGGCGCTGCCCCGGGTCCGCCACGGCCAGAGCCAGCACGGCATCGCGGTGGCACCCCCCCACATCCACCGCCGCCACCTCCACCATGCTGCGCCGCCCCCCTCCCCCTGCCCCTCCACCTCCTCCTCCCGCTGCCCCGCCCGGGCCTGTATCTGCGTGCCCCTGACTGCCTGCTGCTGCCCGCCCGCCTGCCTCTGCAGTGGAGGCGCCCGTACCGCTGCCTCGCTGGCGCGTCGCGTCCACGTAGAAGGGGGGCGGTGTCTCCTGCGGTGGGTGGCGTGGGATAGACGAGGTGTGGGAGAGGGTGACGTTGGATGGATGGGATGAACAGAGTGGAAGACAAGTGGGTGGGAGTGAGACTGGTGTTTGCAGCAACCAGTGGATGGGAACGCAGTGCAAGGGAGGCAGGGTGTCAATGCACGCACCTGAATGACTCTCGCGCCGTGCACGATGCGCATGTCGTAGCGCGGGTGCAGCACCTCTCCCCGCGCCCCCCTGGCCGTGGGCCCGCTCACCCACCCACTCTGCTCCGGCCTGCCCTCTCGCCCGCGAGGAAAGGAGGCGGGGGGGAGGGGGAGGGGGGGTGGGGGAGTGAGGAAATGGATAGAGAGCTATGGCAGGTGGACACAGGGAGCATCACCTGCAGTGTACCCTGCACGGGCCACCTGCAGTGTACCCTGCACGGGCCACCTGCAGAGCATCACCTGAGGTGGCAATCACCTGAGGTGGCAATCACCTGAGGTGGCAATCACATCAGACAGCAATCACCTGAGACAGCAATCACCTGAGACAGCAATCACCTGAGACAGCAATCACCTGGGGCGGCAGCAGCATCACCTGAGGCGGCACCAGTAGCGGATGCAGCAGTCAGTGCCGGCTGTGAGCAGCGCACCACCCCCTGGCACTCCCAGCAGCGCCCTCACCCCCCCCGCCCTGCCCGGTGGCTCCTTCAGCTGCTCCACCCGCAGCGCTGACTGCCTTGCCTGCCTTGCCCCACTTGCCCCGCTTGACTGCGCTGACTGCGTTGACTGGGGCAGAGGGCCGTTGGGCAAGCAGGGCGAGGAGGAGAGCGTGCGGCCGGAGGGCGTGGTGGTGCTGGTGGAGAAGGGCGGCAGTGGCAGCAGGTGTGCGCGGGATTGCAGAGCGGTGGGGAGGTTGGAGGGCGAGGGCAGCGAGGGTGGGGAAGCGGTGTTGGAGGAGGGCTGGGGGGCCACGGAGAAGACCTGGGAGGGGAGGAAGGTGGAACGGGGCAGGTGAGGATCATTGCAGATGAAGTATGAAGCAATCATGTGGGAGTATGGAATAGAGTGACAAGGCACGACGGTGGAACGACAGGCCATGCACTAACGCTCTTATCATTGCATCATTGTCTGGGGTTTTGGATTTATTCTGGTGGCACCGTACCTGGTGGCACCGTACCTGGTGGCACCGTACCTGGTGGCACCGTACCTGGTGGCACTGCCCCGTGTCTGCACTCCACAGCCCCACCTCGTCCCTGCCACTTGCCACATACACCAGAGGCCGCGACGCCCCCCCTACTGCTCCTGCTGCACCTGCTGCTGCTGCCCCACCCCCTGCCGCCCCCACTGCCCCTCCCCCCGTGCCTCCCCTCCCCCGGTCCGCCCCAAACCATCCTGGCAGGTGCTCCGGTCCCCCTGCTGCCGCTGCCCCCATGGCGTCCCCTGGGGGGGGGAAGGCCGCTGGCAGCATGGGCGCCAGCGCAGTGATGGGGGGCGGGTGGGGCGCGGAGGGGGCGGAGGGGAGGCGCCAGGAGGAGAGGGGAAGCAGGAAGCGCAGGTCCCAGAGGCAGAGCGCGGAGCAGGAGGACGCGCCCAGCAGCCACAGGCCGTGCTGTGGGTCGGGCAGCACGTGGGTGGGCGCTCCTAGGGATGCGTGCAGGTGCAGCGAGAAGGCGGGGCGGGCGGCTCGCATGTCCCACAGGGTGATGCCGCCGTGCAGTGAGGCGACGAGGAGGAGTGAGTGGGAGGAGGAGAGAGGGTTGCAGGAGAAGAGCGAGGAGGAGGAGGCGGAGAGGGAGGGCTGGGTGGCGCCCAGGTTAGAACCCGCCCATGAGTGCACCGAGAGGATGGCGCCTCTTGAGGCACCTGGGCCGTGGTTGGAGGGGGAAGAGGGGGAGGAGGGCTCGAGGGAGGGCATGCGGGTGATGCAGCGGTAGGAGTCGGGTGAGGAGAGGAAGCGCGGCGCATAGTCCACGTGCACCACATGCACCTCCCCACTGGCGTACCCCACCGCTGCCCTCGCACTGTCCCCCATCACTGCCACTGCCGTCGCCCGCCCTGCCCCACCCCCCACTCCACCTCCCCCTCCGCCTGCCCCTCCCGTCCCCCCTGCCTGAGGCGCGTAGGTGAGTTTGGAGCGGAAGGCGGTGCCACGGTCGAGGCGAGTGGCGTCCCACACCTTGACGGTGCCGTCATGTGAGGCCGTCGCGAACCACTGGCTGTTGGGCGCCACTGCCAGCGCTGGCACGGCGGCGTGGTGCTCGTGCAGCTGCGCCACCAGCACCCCGCGCGGCCGCCATGCTGCTGCTGCTGCTGTGGTGGAGAGGGGCGAGGGCGAGGCGGGGGGCAGCGCCATGGCGGCACCGTCGTCCGCACTGCCCCACCCCAGAAGCCTCTGCACCTCTGAGCTCACTGCTGCTGCTCTTCGCTCCCTGCTCTCCTCTGCCTCTGCGCCTGCTGCTTGACCCGCTGCTGATGGCGGTGCTAACTGTGCTGCTGCTGGCAGCTGTGCATGTCCCGTTGTCCCCGCACGCACCCCGCCTGGTTCCACGAGATGTGGAGATGCAGACGTGGCAGATGACGTGGCATTAACATGGGCGGCACTGCGATCAGCCACGGATGATTGAGCGTGACTTGCTGCACGCGCTGGCACCTCGCATGCAGCATCACCACCAGCTAACGCCCTCGGCCTCTCCAGTGGCGCCGTGTGACCCTCCCTGCCTGCCGCAGACCCACGTCTGTTCACCTCTTCCTCTGCTCTGCCTCCCTGCCCAGCCTCTGCTGCACGCATGCTGGCAGGTCCGGCAGCAGGCATGGCAGGGGGGAGGGTATGCGGAGCCGGGGAGGTGGTGGGAGGGAGGGCGGAGGAGGAGGGGGGGCGGCGGGAGGAGCGGAGGGAGAGGGAGAGGGAGGAGATGCGTGTGTGGGGCTGTGTGGTGCCCAGGAACACTAGTGAGTGCGACACCGGCGCGGGGGGCGCAGGGGCGGGAGGGGGGCCGCGCAGTGTGTGGGGGAGGAGAGGGGCTGTGTGAGGAGGGAGGGCGTTAGAGGGTGGGAGTGGAGTTGGGGTGCTGGTGGGTGTGGTGGAGGAATATGGAGTGGTGGGTGGTGGCAGGGACGGGTGGGACGGAGAGTGGGAGGTGGGGAGAGCGGCGGAGGTGGGGGAGGGAGAGGGGAGGTCGTCAAGCGAGTCAAAGGCGAATGGGAGATCAGTGGGCGATGAGAGGTGAGGTGCAGGTGGGTGAGTGGCAGGTGCGTGAGTGGCATGTGGGTGAGTGGAGCGCGCAGCAGGAGCAACAGGGGACTGCTCGCATGCCCCCACAACGGGAGTGCTGGGTGCTTGAGCAGGCAGAGATGTGGCATGCGAGCAGGAAGACGAGACGCTGGTGGCGGCAGCAGGAACAGATGGTGAGGCACGCGCAGGCAGTGCGGCAGCAGCAGCAGCACTGGCAGCTTGTGCGGCTGCCAGCGCGTCTAGCGTGGCTCGCCCTGTGCCGCCCGCACAGGCTGCATCAGCCGCAGTGGCAGCAGCAGCGGCAAGAGTGGCAGTGGGTGAGGCAGAGGGTGAGAGTGCTGAAGGGGGGCGAGGCAGTGAGGGCGGAGAGAGGGTGGTGGAGGGAAGCGCGGAGGTGGAGGCTGCAGTGGGCGGCGCGGAGGCGGGGTGGGCGAGTGAGTAGAGAGGCACAGCGAGGGCTGGCAGATCCAAGGCTGGGTGCGACTGTGCGTGTGGGGTGGCAGGGGCGAGAGAGAAGGAGGCCGATGGGGAGTGGGGCGAGGCGTGCGACGAGGGAGAGGGGAGAGACGGGAGAGAGGGAGCAAGGGGGAGGTGGATGGGAGCGAGAGAGTGTGAGGAAAGTGGTTGGCGAGTGGTGGAGGAGGTGAGAGAGGAGGGCGGGTGGGTGGTGAGGGGAGGAGGGGGGCGGTGGAAGGACAAGGAGAGCGAAAGGGGGGAGGACGCGGGGTGAGGGGATGGGAATCGAACAGGGTGGAGGGGGGAGATGGAGGGGTGGAGAGGGGGGAGAGGGGGGACGAGGAGAGAGTGGGATGCAGAGGCAAGCAGGGGAGTGTGGAGGGGTGTGGAGGGCCAGGGAGCGGTGGAAGCAGGCCAGTGGGAGGTGGCAGGCCATGGAGCAGTGGAGGGGAGGGGCGGCCAGGGCTGCCCCGTGTCTGTGCGCATGCTGGCAAGCGCGGCAGCCATGGCCGGGTATGGCGCTGCTGCTGCTGCTCCCTGTGTGGGGGGCACAGCATATTGCATGGAGAGGGAGTGTGCGAGTGTCGACAAGGCCACGTGCTGTGCTGCTGCTGCTCGCCCACTTGCCGCCTGCCCTCCCATCGCCACGTCCCTCCCCTCCTCCTGCCCCACCAACCGCTTCCCTTGCATGTCTGCTGCGCCTCCTTCCCCCCGGCCCACTGCTCCCATGTCTGCACCTTGCTCTTCCTCGCCGCCCCTTGCACCGACTCCTCTCTTGCTGCCATGCTCATCCGCACTCACACCCGCACCTGCAGCAGTAGCACGGCCAGCCTCTGTTTCGCGTGCAGCAGCAGGTGAGAGCACATGCGGCACGCGGAGGTCGGGCGCTGCTTGCCCTGCACTCATGTGCCATGACGCCACACCTGCTCCGGCTGGAAGGGGTGGGTGGGGCGGGACAGCAGGGTGGGCTGACAGGGGCGCCTTGAGCGCAGCAGCAAGGGAGGCGGGGGAGGTGAGCAGCGCGGGGCGGTAGCGCAGGGAGGGGGAGAGCAGCGGCAGCAGCAGCGCGTGGGCGTCAACAGCCGACAGCTGACTCGCAGCAGCCGCTGCAAACGCCACAGCAGCGCCCCTCACGTCCCCCTCGGGGTGCCTGAGCAGCGGCGCTGCATGCCGTGCTGCTGACAGCAGCCACCGCCGCTGCTGCAGGCGCTGGGAGCGCGCGAGCTGGGCCAGGCACGCGGCAGCAGCGGCAGGCACAGAGGAATGCGAGGTGTCCCCCAGGGCTTGCTCAAGGCAGGGCAGGAGGAAGGCGGGCAGTGCGGAGGGGGCCACATGGGGGCAGAGCGCGGGCAGCGTGTGGAAGAAGGCAGAGCGCACGCGGGGGGAGGGGTCGTTGAGGAAGGTGATGAGCAGGGGGAGCAGCGCGGTGGTGGCGAGGGGGGGACCGAGGAAGACAGCGAGGGAGGGCGCGTGGTGCAGGAGGGAGAGGCGGATGGGCGGGGTGCTGCGGGGCAGCGTGGAGAGCTCCTCCACCGCCACTCGCACCGCCTCCCTCACCTCCGCTACCTCTCCCATGTGCTGCTCTGGGAGCCCCTCCGCTGCTGCTGCCAACGCCTTGAGCGAGGTGAGCGTGGCGCCGCTGCTGACTCGTTGGGACGGCGGCAGGCCGGACGTTGCCAGCACGCCGCAGGCCGGACGTTGCTGGTGGACGTCGCCATCGGTCTCTCCACCACCCCACTCCTTCCATGCAGTACTGCTGCCTTTTCTTTCTCCCTCACTTGCCCCCTGCCCGGACTCCCCTTCACTTCCCCCAGTGGTGCGTGTGGCCCCCGCGGCGAGCAGCAGGAAGCGCAGCGCAGAGGCAGCAAGGGAGGGCAGGCAGAGAGCGAGCGTGGCGCGCACACTCTCATCGGGCGAGCGGGGGAGCAGAGAGAGCGAGGGGAAGAGGTACTCGGGGAAGAAGCGCGCGTCCGTGGAGGGGAACGAGCGCACGCGCTCCAGCAGGCGCGTGAGCACGGTGAGCGCGGTGCAGCGCACGAGAGGCGGGCTGGCAGCACCGCCGGGGAGGAGCGTGTCGAGGGCGTGCAGAGGCGTGGCGGTGAGGCCGTCCGGGGCCAGCACGGCCACCAGGAAGGGCGCCACGGCCTGCAGACACACCGCGTGCGAGCAGTGGTGCGCCGCCGCGTGCAGCAGCAGCAGGCAGTGGCGCCGTGAGTGCGGCAGGCGAGCGTTGCGCAGACAGGCCGTGAGCAGCCCCACCAGCAGCACCATGGTGCTGCCGCTGTTGCCCACACCGCCCCCTGTGCTCTCACTCGCACTACCCCGTGCGCCTGTGCTGCCTCTCCCAGGTTTGGTAGCACCCTCAGCACTCTCAGCTCTCCCAGCTCCCTCGCCTATCTGAGTGCCAGGTATGATGCCTGTGCCCATGCCATCACCACCTGTGCTGTCGACTGCGCCAACATCACACCCAGTGCTGCTGCTGCGCTGCTGGCTCCCATTGTCTTTCTCCCTCGCACTGCTTGGCACCTGCTCAGAACGACCGGCCCCCTCATCCCCCCTGAGTTCACCACTCCCCTCCACGCCCCCTTCCACTGCCACCTCCTGCTCACCCCCCTGCTCCCCACCCCCCTTTCCCCACACTCCACTCTCCCCCCGCTCTGCCTCCCCAGCACTACCCTTCTCCCCCGTCCCCTCCTCTTCTCCCTTCCCGTCGGCATCCCCCTCCCCACCCCCCTGCAGCGAGGAGGCGATGATGCGAGACAGGCGCGGGTAGAGCTGGCGGGTGAGGGCGATCTGGGGGAGGGGGAGGAGGTGAGGCAGAGCAGAGGGGGGGAGGGCGAGGCAGTGCAGAGGGCATAGTGGGAGGGAAGTGCAAAGAGTTAGGGCGTGTTCGAGGAGCTGTGGTGTCAGCCCATGCCCCCCAGCCACCCCGCTGCTGCTGCCCATGCTGGCAGCACCCGCAGCAACAGCAAATCAGTGCATGTGAATGCGAGGCACCTGCAGCAGCATGAGCATCCCATCAGCATCACCCACCTCCCACCACCCCATCACCCACCCCATCACCCACCCCAGCACCCACCCCAGCACCATGACCCCCCGACCCCATGTTACCCGGCCATCAGCGTCCATGGAGGGCAGGTGGCAGAAGAGGTGGTCGTGCAGGGCGTCAAAGGCGGGCTGGGGGAAGAGCGCGCCGCCATGGGGGTCGCTGAACGCCGTGAGGTACGCCGCTGCTGGCAGGCGCTGTGAGGGGTCCCTCTGTACCATGTGCGCCACCAGGGCTCGCACTGATGGGCACGGGATCTGCCATGCAAAGGGACGGAGAAGGGGCGAGGGGATGGGGGTAGGCAGCGCAGAGAGGGAAGAAGAGAAGTGGGATAGCAGCAGGGAGTGCCGGCACGGCCGCCACATGAACCACTGGCTGTGGAAACGGTGCCAAGGGTCCCTCTGCTCCATGTGCGCCACTAGGGCTCTGAATGGATGAAGGGCATGGGATAGTAAGGGGAGGGGGGTTAGTACGAGAAACATGGGAGGCATTTCGTGTGTGGCAGGAAAACGCGCGAAGCAGTGCGGTGGAGGGGCAGCAGCGAGGGGAGTGCAGAAGAAGGGCGGGTGGGATGTGATGGGAGACATGTGGATCCCCCCAGGCAGCAGTGCGGCATACCCGCTACAAGGCCCGTGGGGCACAGCCGTTGAGTGGCGGGTGGGTGGGGCATACCCGGTGGATGAGAGGGAGCGGGTCGTAGGAGCCGTGCACATAGGCGAGCAGCGAGGAGAGGTCGAAGAGCACATCGCCGTCTAAAAACATCTCCGCTATCACACACCTGCCAGGGACGCAGGGAGAGGGTAGTGTGGCGGTGGGGGGAGGTTGGGTGAAGGTAGGGTGCTTGTCCCCTGGGAGGGAGTGTGTTGCACGGAGGCACGAGGCGTGGGGAGCAGGAGTTAGCAGCGAGTTTTCATCGAGGCAGGATTGGCAGCGTGACAGCAACGGCGGGCATGTGGTGGAACAGCACAGCACCGCACAGCACAGCACAGCACAGCACAGCACAGCACCGCACCGCACCGCACAGCACAGCACAGCACAGCACAGCACAGCACAGCACAGCACAGCAGAGCACAGCACAGCACAGTGCTTAAACGACGGCAGAATGAGCCTGTAGCAGGTTCAACCGTTCAACCCAAAGGGGGCCAACGACGGAAGGGCGGGCACGGACCCCATGGGGCAATGGGAAGGCTTGACTCCACCGGGCTTGTGCGCGCGGCATGGTGGGATTCGCAGGGCATGCATGCAACCATCCCACCCGTCATCCCCTCACACCGTTCCAGTCCCCTATCCCACCACCTTAGCAGCATGCACACACACAGAGAGAGCAGCACTCACCCCGCGGAGAAAATGTCCATGGCGGGCTGTAGCTGTGCTCCCCCCACCCCGCCCTCCCCCTCACTCTGCCTCTGCCTCCACTCACTCGCCGACACAAACCGCTGACATGCCGTCACATTATGTCATGATATGTCATACCATGCCATGCCATGCCACGTCAGGGTATCAATACACACACACACCAGGACACATGCATGCAGAACCAAATGTTCCACGTGAGAGCATGTCGATCCCAGGCACATGCGCCATGTGTGTTGCATGGGGCATGGTGGCCATGCCGCATCACACATGGCATTGCAGCAGTCCGGAAAAAGAGAGCAAAGAACGAGAGTGTGTGCTAGTGATAGACTACTGCCTCACATTCGTACTAGTATGCTTTTTATATCCTAAGTCGGTGTACAAGTAGTTTCCAGGGGATCTACTGAAGGAGAGGAAAGGGGGAAGGAGCAAGCCTGGGTTTGGGTGGGGGGGAACAGCGCGGGTGGGGGGAAAGGCAACGGGGGGGCGCACCTCAGGGGCGATGCAGCAGCGGCGGCGGCCGGAGGGGGCGGTGTCGAAGAAGAAGGAGAAGATGGCGGGGTTGTCTTTGGGCACGAGGACGGGCTTGAAGGGCGCCCAGTCCACCACAAACACCCAGTTCCACGCCGTCACACACACGTTGTCCGCCTTCAAATCGCCTGCCCGCCCGGGCCCCCATGTATCATGCATGCATGGGTATGGGTGATAGATACGTGTTGGTGCATTTGTGCATGGGTGCATGGGTGCATGGGTGCATGGTACATGCGATTGGGAATGAGGGCGAGATGGTGGTACGGGAACACCCTCACAAGCATGATGTGGAATGGAGTGGGTGCATGACGTAAGCAAGAGTTAGAAGAGGAGGCGTCTATTGTGAGCGTACTGTGAGCGCCTATTGGTTGCTCGTGATGCGTGGTGAGGGGGAGGTGAGTGGGTATGAGGAGGGAGAGGTGGAGATGATGAGCGAGTTAAGGTGGGGGGGCGTGAGACTCATGGCATGGCAGGCAATGGTGGCATGGTGGTGAACGTGGGGAGAAGCTGAGAAGGACACAGGGAAGTGAGCAATAGCGACAGAGGGCACGGCAGCAGTGAGAGGGCACGGCAGCAGTGAGAGGGCGAAAGAAGAAGGCAGCGGAGTGAGGGAAAGTGCGGGCAGGGAAGCGAGGGGAGTGGGGAGGCGGCGCACCATGGCAGACCCCCCGTGAGTGCGCCTGGTCCAACGCCTTGAGGATCTGCGCGGTGGGGGAGAGAGGGACGAGAGGGAAAGGACGAACTCACTGTAGAGCTGATGAGTGACAAAAGCAGCTGGCAGGGATGGATGAGAAACACTCAAGGCCTCGAGAGCTGCACCTGAAAGCTGCCGCCCTGAAAAGTTTGGGAGCAGCAGGTTGAGGCATGGGCTTGTGGAAGGCGATCTACGCGACATGGGAGGAGCACAACACGTGGATCGCCTGGACGGCAACGCCGCATGGAAGGCAGCAGCGCACCTGGAAGGCAGCAGCGCACCTGGAAGGCAGCAGTGCACCTGGAAGGCAGCAGCGCACCTGGAAGGCAGCAGTGCACCTGGAAAGCGATCCTCCAAGAGAGACGCACCTGGAAGGCGATCCAGTTCTTGAAGGTGAGGCCGAGGAAGGGGCGCGTGCCGAGGCGGTCGTGCAGCGTGCTGAAGAGGTACTGCCTCAGCACATACGCCGCTCGCTCCGTCTCGTACCACTTCTGGCCGAGGGAGGGGGCAGCGGAGCGGACAGACATGGGGGAGGTTTGAGAGAGAGGACCAGAGAACTGGAGGCAGGGTGGAAGGGAACACGCAAGCGGGTGGCAGCGGGGGATGAGGCTGAATGGTCAGAAATAGATTGGTGGAGAAGAAGGGTGGGTAGTGGCGGGAGAGAAAGGCGATGGGCCAGTGGTGCATGCGGCAGGCAGTGGTGCATAGGCGCACCTGGAAGGGCAGGGCGCACCTGGAAGGGCAGGGCGCACCTGGAAGGGCAGGGCGCATCTGGAAGGGCAGGGCGCACCTGGAAGGGCAGGGCGCACCTGGAAGGGCCAGACGTGCGACTTGTGGATGCCTGAGAGGCGGTGGCGAATGACCTTCAGCTGCTGCTCGTACGCCTGGCGCCGGGGGAGACAGGGGCGGGCGGAGGGGAGGGCGCAGGGGAGGGCGCAGGTAAGGGCGCAGCACGGGATGGGATGGGGGTAAGGAGGCCATTTGGCAATCTGCGGCTGTCAGGAGGCCGAGGCGAGCGCACAGCGTGCCTGGCCAGCGGCGATGGCTCTCTAGCCGCTCCAGAGGCACGTGGCGCTGAGGCCATCCCCCTCATCCACGGGGTTGTCCCCCGAGCGCCGCTCTCTCCCCATAACCCGCTCACTCTCACTCGCCTGTGACGCCACCTTACGAAACTGCGGCACGGAAAGGTTCAATTGCGCCTGTAACGCGGAAGTGGCAGCGGGGATGACTGGCCTGCAGCGGGAGCGCGAGGTCGGCGCGTTTGAGGAAGACTTTGACGATGACGCGGCCCTCGTGGTGGAAACAGTCGAGCGTCTTCAGGAAGCGGCCCGGCGCCAGCACGTCCTTGAGCACCACGCCGCGCGGCAGGTCGTGCACCCAGTAGTCCGACGCCACGCCCGCCGCCGCCTTCGCGATCACCACCTGGTTACCCATCGCTCATGCGTCGCTCGCTACGTCGTCCGCTACGTTCCTCGCTACGCTACGTCGCCTCGCGAGGCGATCTTCATGTGGGATGCTGCCTGCTTTCCTGCCTAGACTAAACCGCGGCGAGCTGACGACTGTGGCCTTGGATTCGTCGATCTTGATGTCGACGGGAGAGTGCACCCGCATCCGCATTATGGAAAAGATTAGTCCTATATTACATCGAACTACTAAACTACAGTTTAGGCCATATTTTTCGCGACCTGTATGGTCTGCTAGTCTGATATGCAGATTTTCATTTAAATGGTCTGAATCTGAATACGGTTGTTGGATTATTTTCAAGTTATTTATTAAGTGATTCTACGAGCCTGATCATACAAAATTGCCACTCCGCAACCCACATTACATAAGCATGATAAGGTGAACATTTGATAGTAGGGCACTACGATTGTTACGATAAGTAAAGCATATTACGATAAGGAAATGCACTTGCTCCTGAACGTAACATGACCTACGACCTTAACGAGTACGAAGATTAAGGGACGCGATGAAGCGAAATGTCGAAGACGGTTACAATCAAGACCGATGCTGGCATAAGCATTTGAAAGGGAAAATGCGGGAACAGATTTGAGACGAGTTCCCCTTATGCGAGCCGCCACTGTTGTGATGTCACCAAGACCAGTCAGGATCTTGTAACCTCCGCTCCATTGCCTCCGCTACAGCCGCAGTGCTTCCTTGTCTCTTTGAGGGGTGTGATGTGCCCTAGCTTCCCACCTTCACTGCTTCTCTTGTTTGTGTTTGTGTTTGTGTTTGTGTTTGTGTTTGTGTCTGTGTCTGTGGCTGTGTCTGTGTCTGTACCTGTGTCTGTGTCTGTGTGTCTCAGTGTCTGTGTGTCTGTGCATGTCTCTGTCTCTGTCTATCTATGTGCCTGCCTATGCATGCTTGTGAGAGGGGCGTGCAGCAGCTGCTCGACGACTTCAAGGCCGCTCTGCTTGCGTGTTGGTACTGTTGCCACCTGTGTTTGTGTTTGTGCCTGTGCCTCTCTTTGTGTGTGTCTGCCTGTGCCTGTGCCTATATCTATGCACGCTTCTGAGTCGGCTCAAGAGGGGCTGAGTCTGTGCCTATATCTATGCCTATATCTATGCCTGCAGGCACCGCTGCCTCCCATGTTCATGTGTGCGTCTCTGTGTGCCTGTACCTGTGCCGTTGCCTATGCCTTTGCCTGTACCGCTGCCCACTACAGCCAGCCCTTGGACACAGCAGAGCTGCACGAGGCGGCAGCAGCAACAGCGGCCCACTCCTCCCGCTCCTCCTCCTCCCGCCCATCAGGTCCCCGCCGACGCGCCCCCCGCCTCCTCCCCTCCACCTCCGCCTCTCCCGCCCCCGTCGTCTCCTCCCTCACTTCTAAATCCGGCCCGTTGCTTACCTCCAATGCGAAGGCCAAAGGGCATGTGCATAAGGGGGGTGCGGGGTCTGCAAGGGAAGGCGGGGGGGATGGGAGTAGGCACGCCGCCCCCTTCCCCTCACCAACCCCTGCTAATAGTCACGATTCTGCTGGTGGTGCTGGTGCTGCTGGTGGCGATGGCGCTGGTGCTGGCGAGGGGACTGGGTCGTTGGCTGGTGATACTGGTACTGCAACGGGAACGGGGACAGGGAGCAATATCCGGAGGAGTGGGAGTGGGAGTGGGAGCAGGGGGGGGAGTGGGAAGGAGAAAGGGAGGGAGAGGGAGGGGAGGCTGATGAGGAGGCCCACCAAGTGGTTGGGGGCGGATAAGGCAGCGGTGGGGCTGCGGCAGGTGGTGCAGGTGCTGGCTAGAGCAGGCTACATCGACCCCTGCTTTGATATCTACAGGTGGGTGGGGTGGGGCTGTTGGTGTGTGGGGGTGCTGGTGGTGGGGCTGTTGGTGTGTGGGGGTGCTGGTGTGTGCGATGGGAGTTGCAGTTGCAAGTGTCGCTGCTGTGAGTGGCCTATCAAAAGCATCTGTGTGTTTAGATTTCACGTGTGTGCGTCATGGAAAGAAAACAAACATGTCGCTGTGGGGTGGTGGCTCTTGAGGCGCGCCACATCAGAATATGGGGGGAACATATGGTTTTTGAGTCGAGTCGACTAAAGAAAGGAAGCTTGTGGCAGTGAGAAGCGGTGGTTTGTTGAGCAATGGAGACAATGTAGGTAGTGAAGCTATGTGGTGCAGTGATGACGTGTGGATCTATTATTGCCTGTGATATTCACCTCTTCTCCTCACATCGACATGATATTCACCTCTCTTCCCCTCCCCCACACACACCTCCTCTCTTTCTCTCGCCCTTCTCCCGTTTCCCCCCTATCTCCCTCCCCTCCCAAGCGCCTCAACTTCCCTACCCTCTCCCATTCCCCTCCCTATATTCCCTCCCTGGGCTCCCTCCTGCTCTGTATGTACCCCCGCCCTCTCCCCCACCTCACCCTATCAGGTCGGTGCGGGAGGACTGTGTGCGCGAGACGATAAAGACGTTAGAGGTGGAGCCTATAAGGGGTACGACGCACGTGAACCAGCTGCCGTGGCAGCAGCTGCAGCACACCATGACAGACTGGCTTAGGGACTGCCGCCTCCAGGTGAGGACGGGTGTTGTGCTGCTGGTGAGGGCTGTGCTGCTGGTGAGGGGAGCTTGAGCTGAGGGCTGTGCTGGTTAGGGGTGCCTGTGCTGGTGAGGGGAGCTTGTGTTGGTGAGGGGTGCCTGTGCTGGCGAGGGGTGCCTGTGCTGGCGAGGGGTGCCTGTGCTGGTGAGGGGTGCCTGTGCTGGCGAGGGGTGCCTGTGCTGGTGAGGGATGCCTGTGCTGGCGAGGGGTGCCTGTGCTGGCGAGGGGTGCCTGTGCTGGCGAGGGGTGCCTGTGCTGGCGAGGGGTGCCTGTGCTGGTGAGGGGTGCCTGTGCTGGCGAGGGGTGCCTGTGCTGGTGAGGGATGCCTGTGCTGGTGAGGGGTGCCTGTGCTGGTGAGGGATGCCTGTGCTGGCGAGGGATGCCTGTGCTGGCGAGGGGTGCCTGTGCTGGCGAGGCCTTGTGTTGGTCATTTTGAAATGCTGAGTAGGTCTTCACCATGCCCCTCTCCCTTGCTTGCAGCAGAAACACACCTCTTTCTACCTTCGCTAATTCCCAACTGCCGGTGTTGATAGCCCGTGCCTCTCTCTCTCCTCTGTTTACTAACAATTGCCCCTCCCTGTCCCCGCTGTTGCTCCCCTTCTCTGCCCCTCCTCAGCTGCGCACGATAATGGAGGAGGAATTCTCCCTTGCCACTTACATCTTCGGCATACTCCACTCCACCGCACAGCACCACACTGCCAGCCACCGGGAACCCTCCGAACTCCTACAATCCCCTTCTTCCTCCTCCACCACAGCCACCAGCATAACCCTTTCCAACTTTCGGCTTCCCAGCCACCGATCCTCCAGCATCCGAACCACAGCCAGCAAGTCCGGGAGGTCCGGGAGCACGCGGACCTTGAGGCTCGGCGACGAGGCTGCGGCAGACTCGGGGAGGGCGATCTCTCTCAAGATCTTGCGCAAGGTGGGGATGCCTCAGACGCTGTCAACGCTGATGCACAACGCCAACACACTCACGGCTGCACAGGCCACTCCTGAGAGGCTCTTCCTGTTGCTCGACATGGCTGCTACTGTGGACGAGCTCATGCCTCAGGTGGGCAGGTCATGTTGAGGGCTCGTGGGTTGTCGGTGGGGAGGGGGTGGGTGGGGGGTGTTCGGGTGAAAGGAGTTCAAGTCTCAGGTGGGCTATGGTGGGGGTGATGGGGATGTTTGGGTTAGGGCTGGGTTGTATGGGCGGGGATGCCAAGGACACTGTCAACGCTGATGCACAATGCCAACACGCTCACAGCTGCACAAGCCACGTCTGAGAGGCCGTTCCTGCTGCTCGACATGGCTGCTGCTGTGGACGAGCTCATGCCCCAGGTGGGGAGGGGGATGGGGGTGTTGGGGGTTCTTGTTTCGTTTGGGTTAGAGGAGCTCATTTCTCAGGTGGGCAGGTCGTGTCTCAGTTGGGCAGGTCACGTCTCAGGTGGGCAGGTCGTGTCTCAGTTGGGCAGGTCACGTCTCAGGTGGGCAGGTCGTGTCTCAGATGGGCAGCTCACCACGTAAATTGTAAACCTAAGCCGCTGGTGTGCTGCTCGATTGTGGAAAAAGGTTGAAGGTCTGAGTCTAAGTTGGGGTTTTGTGGTAAGGAGCCTATGGACTCTAGTTCACCCAACTCTCTCTCTACCCCACTCACCATCAAGTGGAGTGATGTGTTGGTGGGGCAGCGAGGGCCTGCTGTCCAAAGTCATTGAGAATCAATCCTGCTCAACTCCTCTTTCGCCCCTTTGACCCTGGCAGGTAGAGCGGCTAGTGTGCTGGTCGGACAGTGAAGGGTTGCTGGCGGAGTGGCGGGGGCTGACATGCGGAGTGGCGAAGGTGGTGCTGGGCACGTTTGATACTCTCACTGCCACGCTGCAGGTGCCCGTGGAGCAGCCACGCAGAAACAAGTGGTACGTGGGAGGGAGCGAGCTTGGGAAAGGGAGGGAGGGGGGATAAGCAAGTGGTGCTGGGCACGTTTGATGCACTCACCGCCACGTTGCAGGTGCCCGTGGAGCAGCTACGCAGAAACAAGTGGTAAGTGGGAGGGATGTAGGCAGGGAGGAGTTTCTACTAGAGGGGGAGATGGGGAGAGATTGGTTGAGGGAAGGGTAGGGGAGGGGGAGTGTGAGAGCAAGTGGTGAGAGCAGTCGTGCAAGATCAAGCACCAAGTTTACGAGGGTGCAGCCAAGAGGAGTTTACGGGGGGATTGATGGGGGGAGTTTGTGGGGTTGACCTCTATGTGTGCCGTGTGCACCGCACGTTATATGCCGTGCGTATTGTGCCGTGTGCCTTGCATTGCATCTTATGCCTTGTATCTTATGCCTTGCATCGTGTGTGTTGTGCTGTGCTGTGCGTGGCATGCAGGCGGTTGTTCCGAGGAGAGGGCAGCAGCAGCGGCAAGGAGGGCGGGGGAGGGGGCGGCTACCCGCCCGGGTGGGGCGTGGAGAAGAGTGGGAGCGTGCATGCCGTCACCAGCTATGTGATCAACTACATTGACACCTACCTGGGCAGGTGCGTGCTGCACGCACCTAGACTAGACCCATACACATGTACCTCATGTCCCCCGCATGTGCTTTGTCACACTGCAATGGGGCGTGCGCGCAGTGACCAGCTACGTGATAAACTAGATCGTCACCTACGTGGGCAGGTGGGTGTGTGTGTACGGCATGTGGCATGCACCCCCCCACCCACTTGCCCGCCCACCCACCCACACACGTGCCTTGTGATGTGATCCCCTGGGTGCCATGCAGCTTATGTCCCCTTCCCCCTCATTCGCTTTGTCTCCTTGCAATATGATTCATTCCCTCGTCACGCTCCTTCACGCTCCTCACACTTTGTCCTCTCATCCAATTGGCTCATGGTGAGCGAATGGTATCCCTTTCTTGCTCCACCCCTCACAGGAGTGCCACGTCATCACGGGCGTATGGGTATGGCACGATGCTGGAGAAGCTGCTGGAAGCACTCACCACACCACGGCAGAGGGCGATCGAATTAAGCATATTTCTCCCTGCCTGCACCCCATGCCCCTCACATGAGCTCCACGTCATCGCGGGCGTATGGGTACGGCACGATGCTGGAGAAGCTGCTGGAGACGCATGGACAGGGGCGCAGCATGGAGGAGGAAACCATGAAGATGAGAGGGGATGGAGGGAGAGGGGGACAAAGTGGGGATCGAAGGGCAAAGCATGGAGGAGGAAATGATGAAGGTGAGGGGCAGGGAGGAATAAGTGAAAGGCGTGGGGCACACAAGTTGCGAGAGAGGTTGTCTCTTTGCACCCTGCCTGTGCCTGTGCCTACTGTGCAGCGCGAAAGCATAGGCAGCAGAGCAGCGCTCTATTCCAAGCGCGCGTGCAAGAACCTCTGCTCATTTCATACATACATGCCACAATCAAATGCCTTTTGTGTTGACTTGAAAGGCTACCCTCTGCTCATACATGCTCCTATCGCGTCCTTAACACACCAAAATCCTCTTCCTCAAACCCCTCCACCCCATTGTCGACCACACATCCATCCGCTTAATCCCCCTCCATCCTCTCGCACCCCCCTCCATCGCCCTCAAACCCCTTCCACCGCTCTCAACCCCCCCTCCCCCCGTGCAGGTGGTTGATGCGTTGGTACGGAACATGGAGGCAAGGGCCGGCATGTGCAAAAAACCGCTGCTCAAGTCCCTCTTCCTCGTGAACAACATCCTCTACATCAACCGGTATGCTATATTGCATGCGATCTTAATTCCGACGCTACATCAACCCGTATGCTATTCTGCATGCTCTAGCCTCCATATTGGAGGGTGCGCTTTACTGTGTTTGTCATCTTCTGTATTGGCTGGTACGTGTTACGCTATTGTTATCCTTTGTATTGGCTCGCTCTCTCGCCCTCCTCAACCCCCCACGCCCCACCGTTCCTCTGTTCTCTCGGACAGGTTGAGTGAAAAGATTCACCTGCCCCTGGAGAATCAGAAGCTGCTTGAGGCCCCTTCAAAGACATTCAGAGAGGCCGGTCTGCAAAAGGTAAGCAGATGGTTGTGTGCCACGTGTTACAGTGTGCCACGTGTTACAGTGTGCCACGTGTTACGGTGTTACAGTGTGCTGCCTGTTACAGTGTGCTGCGTGTTACGGTGTTACAGTGTGTTGCCTGTTACAGTGTGCTGCGTGTTACAGTGTGCCACGTGTAACAGTGTGCTGCGTGTCAGTGTATGCCACGTGTTACTGTGTGCCGCGTGTGATATCGTGAAAATTAACAGTCCGTGTTACAATGCACTCATGTCGCCCTATAGCAGGCCTCATTACTGCACACAAGATGTTGTAGAGAGTCCATTTTCCTGATGTTCCTTCCGTCCCTCCACCTCTCAGCCACCCTCACTGCCTCTCGCCTCTCCTCCCATGCTCCTGTCTGCTCGCCGCGGCTGCTGTAGGTAACGGCGTCGTTCGGCGGGCGAGGGAGGAGTGCCGCTATGGAACCCGGTGAAGTCAACAGGCGGTGAGTCTGAGTCAACCAAGTCAACAGACGGTGAGTTTGAGTCAACCAAGCCAAGCTGGGTGCAGAAACGCTGGTGGTCACAAGGCGGCAACGCCTTGGTGAAGATATCTGCAGTGTTGGCCTCAGAGACCACACGTCGCACGAGTGCCTGGCCACGCTGCTGCAACTCTCGTAGAAGGAAGTAACGAAGCTGGATGTGCTTCGCCTTCCTAACCAGTCGAGGCTCCTCGCACAACAAGATAGCAGACCTGTTGTCGGCGAACAAGACTGGGGGAGAGCGAGGCCGCTCACCAAGGTCGGTGAGAAGGAAAGACAGCCAGCGAAGCTCCTGGGCGGCCATGGCCGCAGCGTACACCTCTGCCTCACAGCTGGAACTAGAGACGGACGACGCCCGAGTCAACCTCCACGAAACAGCTCCAGTCCCAAGGCTGAAGCAGTAACCCTATGTGGACCGCAGCGACTCTGCGTCGTCGGCCCACGACGAGTCCGAGAAACCTGTAAGTGTAACTGGCTGCTTCCCTCCAAGGACAAGTCCCATGCCTGATGTACTCGCCACATACTTCGCCACCCTCTTAGCAGCGTACCAGTGGGAAGGTCGGTGTCTCCTAGGCGCAACAAAGCGCGCAAGGACGCTAAGAGGGTAAGCTAGGTCTGGGCGAGTACAGGTCATCAGGTACATGAGACAACCCACCAGCTCAGGATATGGACCGCTCGACTCAAATGGCTCGTCCGAAGGTGGAGCCGTGAGCCCATGGTCCACAGCAAGAGGGGTGGGCTGTACCTTGGAGAACGGGAAGCGAAACCGCGTGAGGATCTGCTCGACCATATGCGACTGCGTCAGCGTAATGGTGCGAGCTGCCCTGTCCCTGGTGATCTGCAGGCCGAGGTAGCGCTGCAGCTCAACAAGGTCAGTGCAAGTGTGTCTCCTCTGCAGTTCCTCCTTCACGAAGGCCAGTGCGCATCGGTCAAGAGTGGCGAAAACCAGGT
The DNA here is from genome assembly GCA_947471745.1 of Closterium sp. Naga37s-1. Lineage (NCBI taxonomy): Eukaryota > Viridiplantae > Streptophyta > Zygnematophyceae > Desmidiales > Closteriaceae > Closterium > Closterium sp. Naga37s-1. The sequence continues at coordinate 1,209,376 of CANJKZ010000167.1, forward strand.
CGTCAACGTAGACCAGAACAAAGAAGGGGGTCGAGCCACGACGGACGAACAGCGACGGGTCCGCAGACGACGGAAAGAAGTCAAGCGCTGCAAGAGTCGTACGGAGCGTGTCGTGCCACTCGCGGGGAGCCTGGCGCAGGCCGTAGACCGGTTGACGCAGCTGCCACTGGGTCCCAGGAGGGAAAGTGCCAGTGAAGCCAGGCGGACGACGCAGCCAAATCAGCTCGTGCAGGCTCCCCTGAAGAAATGCGGTGGAGAAGTCCAAGGAGTGCAACTCGTAGTCGCGCTGTGCCGCAATATGCCCAGCAACACCCGAAGAGTGGTCATCTTTGGGGTGGGAGAGAAGGTCTGGAAGAAGTCTACCCCCTCTCGCTGACTGAAGCCTCTCGCCACGTAGCGCGCCTTGAACACCGGTGGTGCTCCAGGCGGCCGCTGCACCTTGTAGAGCCACGTGCCACTGACAACGTTCGCCCCGGGTGGCGGGACGGCATCGACGTAGGTGCCTGTGGACCTATAAGATGCCATCTCTGCCTCCTCAGCTGCTATCCAGTATGAAGCCCAAGGTCCCGAGACTGCCTCAGCGTGAGTGCGAGGGATCGGGATGTCAAGGGCGTCTGGATCCCCCTCAGGGGCAAGCAGCATGGCGCAGAGATGAGGAACAGCGGCCGCAAGGAAACCAAGCTCGAACTGCCTGTCCTCCAGGACCTCCAAGGGAAAGACAGGAGCACCCCCAAAGGACGGAGAACGAGCAGTGCCACTCACCAGGTGAGCGGCGTAGTCAAGGCGGTGGGAAGAGGCAAAGGCACTGACAGTAGTGACAAGGGCCGAGACAGACAGCGGAAGGGCAGTCGGGTGAGTGACCAACGCGGACAGAACACGGGAGACGACAGGGCGAGAGGCACGGAGGTAGTCGGACAACGGGTCGTGAAGCACAATGAGGGACGACTGAGGAGGCTGTGGAAGGACCGGAGGAGACGGAACACGAGAGCAAAGAACAAGGTGAAACAGGCCGTCGGCACGGTAACGGGACCGACGAGGCTCTGGGGACACAGCACGACTGACAGGAGAACGACGAGTCCACTGGGACGAGGAAAGGGACTCGACAGGGGGAACAGGAAGGGGCGGTAGGGGACCACGAACAAAGCGTGCAGGTGCTGGGTCGGGCAGGTCTCTTAGTCGCTGCTGCTCTGCCTCCTCTGGCGACTGCTGCTGCGGTACCTGCCCCCGCTGCTGCTCCTCTGGCTCCTCCTCTACTCTCTCCTGACTCTCCGACTGAGACTGCTGCTGCTGCTGCTGCTGCTGCGGCTGCTGTCGTGACTCCTCCTCTACTCTCTCCTGACGCTCCGACTGAGACTGCTGCTGCTGCTGTCGTTGCTGCTGCTGCTGCTGCTGTCGTGACTCCTCCTCTACTCTCTCCTGGTGCTGCCGTGGCTCCTCCTCTACTCTCTCGTGACGCTCTGACTGGGACTGCTGCTGCTGCTGTTGCTGCTGCTGCTGCTGCTGCTGCTGCTGCTGCTGCTGCTGCTGCTGCTGCTGCTACTGCTGCTGCTGCTGCTGCTGCTGCTGCTGCTGCTGCTGCTGCTGCTGCTGCTGCTGTCGTGACTCCTCCTCTACTCTCTCCTGACGCTCCGACTGAGACTGCTGCTGCTGCTGCTGCCGTGACTCCTCCTCTACCCTCTCCTGTTGCGGGTGCGACTCCTCCTCTGCTCTCTCCTGACGCTCTGACTGGGACTGCTGCTGCTGCTGCTGCTGCTGTGCCCTCTCAAACCGCTCCCGCTCCTCCCTCTCCAAACGAACAAGACGCTGCTCACGTGTCAGGAAACGGACCGTGCGCGGTGTAGGCGCCGAGGTGGCAGCGCCTCCAGCTCCAGCACCCCCAGAACCAGAACCTCCACCGACAACACCCCCAGGGCCTCCAGTACCTCCAGCAGGAACACCCCCAGACTCTGCAGCGACCGACCGCTGAGGCGAACGGGGAGGGAACTGCGGGACTGACGGAAAGCCAGGGGGTGAGGCAGGGCGAGGCTGCCGACTCGAGGCAGCAGTGTCCTCCACTGGAGGGGGCTCCACACCCACACCCCCTGCACCCCCAGAGCTGGAGCCACCAGCTCCTACAGCCCCAGTACCCTCACCCCCCGCAGCTGCACCTCCCGCACCCCCAGACACGACAGAGACTGGACGCTGCGGGGGAGACGACTGGGGAGTGACGTGCGACACACCTGACGGGGCAGGACGCGAAGGGGGGGGGGCTACCGGGGCGACTGGGGGGGGGTCAGTGGTGAGGAAGAGCGGAGGGGAAAAGGTCTCAGAACCTCGGTGGGGGCGACTCCTGTAGTAACTGACCGACTCGTCGAAAGTGGCGTCCTGAGAATTGAAGAACTGGTAGGTAACCGGGTCGTAGAACTGCCAGCCGGTGGTGTCGAGTGGGAAGCCAAGAAAGACGCAGGCACGGGTGCGCGGAGACAACTTGTTCGCGCCAGGGGCGCGAACGTGGGCCAGGGAACCCCAGACGCGGTAGTCAGCTGCCTGGCGCAGGCCGTAGACCGGTTGACGCAGCTGCCACTGGGTCCCAGGAGGGAAAGTGCCAGTGAAGCCAGGCGGACGACGCAGCCAAATCAGCTCGTGCAGGCTCCCCTGAAGAAACGCGGTGGAGAAGTCCAAGGAGTGCAACTCGTAGTCGCGCTGTGCCGCAATATGCCCAGCAACACCCGAAGAGTGGTCATCTTCGGGGTGGGAGAGAAGGTCTGGAAGAAGTCTACCCCCTCTCGCTGACTGAAGCCTCTCGCCACGTAGCGCGCCTTGAACACCGGTGGTGCTCCAGGCGGCCGCTGCACCTTGTAGAGCCACATGCCACTGACAACGTTCGCCCCGGGTGGCGGGACGGCATCGACGTAGGTGCCTGTGGACCTATTAGATGCCATCTCTGCCTCCTCAGCTGCTATCCAGTATGAAGCCCAAGGTCCCGAGACTGCCTCAGCGTGAGTGCGAGGGATCGGGATGTCAAGGGCGTCTGGATCCCCCTCAGGGGCAAGCAGCATGGCGCAGAGATGAGGAACAGCGGCCGCAAGGAAACCAAGCTCGAACTGCCTGTCCTCCAGGACCTCCAAGGGAAAGACAGGAGCACCCCCAAAGGACGGAGAACGAGCAGTGCCACTCACCAGGTGAGCGGCGTAGTCAAGGCGGTGGGAAGAGGCAAAGGCACTGACAGTAGTGACAAGGGCCGAGACAGACAGCGGAAGGGCAGTCGGGTGAGTGACCAACGCGGACAGAACACGGGAGACGACAGGGCGAGAGGCACGGAGGTAGTCGGACAACGGGTCGTGAAGCACAATGAGGGACGACTGAGGAGGCTGTGGAAGGACCGGAGGAGACGGAACACGAGAGCAAAGAACAAGGTGAAACAGGCCGTCGGCACGGTAACGGGACCGACGAGGCTCTGGGGACACAGCACGACTGACAGGAGAACGACGAGTCCACTGGGACGAGGAAAGGGACTCGACAGGGGGAACAGGAAGGGGCGGTAGGGGACCACGAACAAAGCGTGCAGGTGCTGGGTCGGGCAGGTCTCTTAGTCGCTGCTGCTCTGCCTCCTCTGGCGACTGCTGCTGCGGTACCTGCCCCCGCTGCTGCTCCTCTGGCTCCTCCTCTACTCTCTCCTGACTCTCCGACTGAGACTGCTGCTGCTGCTGCTGCTGCTGCGGCTGCTGTCGTGACTCCTCCTCTACTCTCTCCTGACGCTCCGACTGAGACTGCTGCTGCTGCTGTCGTTGCTGCTGCTGCTGCTGTCGTGACTCCTCCTCTACTCTCTCCTGGTGCTGCCGTGGCTCCTCCTCTACTCTCTCGTGACGCTCTGACTGGGACTGCTGCTGCTGCTGTTGCTGCTGCTGCTGCTGCTGCTGCTGCTGCTGCTGCTGCTGCTGCTGCTGCTGCTGCTGCTGCTGCTGCTGCTGCTGCTGCTGCTGCTACTGCTGCTGCTGCTGCTGCTGCTGCTGCTGCTGCTGCTGCTGCTGCTGCTGCTGTCGTTACTCCTCCTCTACTCTCTCCTGACGCTCCGACTGAGACTGCTGCTGCTGCTGCTGCCGTGACTCCTCCTCTACCCTCTCCTGTTGCGGGTGCGACTCCTCCTCTGCTCTCTCCTGACGCTCTGACTGGGACTGCTGCTGCTGCTGCTGCTGCTGTGCCCTCTCAAACCGCTCCCGCTCCTCCCTCTCCAAACGAACAAGACGCTGCTCACGTGTCAGGAAACGGACCGTGCGCGGTGTAGGCGCCGAGGTGGCAGCGCCTCCAGCTCCAGCACCCCCAGAACCAGAACCTCCACCGACAACACCCCCAGGGCCTCCAGTACCTCCAGCAGGAACACCCCCAGACTCTGCAGCGACCGACCGCTGAGGCGAACGGGGAGGGAACTGCGGGACTGACGGAAAGCCAGGGGGTGAGGCAGGGCGAGGCTGCCGACTCGAGGCAGCAGTGTCCTCCACTGGAGGGGGCTCCACACCCACACCCCCTGCACCCCCAGAGCTGGAGCCACCAGCTCCTACAGCCCCAGTACCCTCACCCCCCGCAGCTGCACCTCCCGCACCCCCAGACACGACAGAGACTGGACGCTGCGGGGGAGACGACTGGGGAGTGACGTGCGACACACCTGACGGGGCAGGACGCGAAGGGGGGGGGGCTACCAGGGCGACTGGGGGGGGGTCAGTGGTGAGGAAGAGCGGAGGGGAAAAGGTCTCAGAACCTCGGTGGGGGCGACTCCTGTAGTAACTGACCGACTCGTCGAAAGTGGCGTCCTGAGAATTGAAGAACTGGTAGGTAACCGGGTCGTAGAACTGCCAGCCGGTGGTGTCGAGTGGGAAGCCAAGAAAGACGCAGGCACGGGTGCGCGGAGACAACTTGTTCGCGCCAGGGGCGCGAACGTGGGCCAGGGAACCCCAGACGCGGTAGTCAGCTGCTACACCTGGAGAACCTGTTCAAAGGGAGACCGGTGTCACCCGTGGCCGTGCGTCACTAGGCCACAGGTTCAGCTAGTGCGCGGCGTAGCGGACTGCCTGGGGCCACAGAAACTGGGGGGCACCGGCATGGCACATGGAGGTCCGAGCAACCTCCATGACCAGGCCGATGCGTCGCTCGGCTACCCCGTTCTGCTGCGGCGAGTCTGGTAGCGTGTAAGACTGGCTGATCCCCCGACCCTGACAAAACGTCTCCAAGCGAGTGGAAGAAAACTCAGCACCACGGTCCGAGTGCAGGCGGAGCCCACAAAGGGCCTGGGCGTCACCCCTCGCTAGTAGCCACGGCTTGAGGACGGTAGGCACGTCGGCCTTCCATTGCAAAGGTAAAACCGTGGTGTAGCGGGAGTAGTCGTCCACCACAATCAGGAAGTAGCGCTCCTGACGTGGGCCACGGACCGGGGAGGGGCCCCAGACGTCCAAGTGCAGGGTCTGGAAGGGAGCCGTGGTGGGGGGGAACGACGAGGAGTGAGGGGCAGCGCGCTGCCGACCCTCGACGCAGGGAGTGCACGGCGGTGCAGGTGAGCGAGGAAGCGGGGCAAGCGACTCTGGGAGACCTGAGACCAGACGGTGGCGTACCATCCGACTCAGATGTGGGAACGACGGGTGACCTAGACGGTGGTGCCAAAGGACCGACGGGTGGGTGAGTGACCGACAGTCGCACGACACAGCAGCTACCTGACCTGACCTGACCTGACCTGACCCAGTGTGGTGGGACCATGTGTGTAGTGAGTACAGACCAGAGCCCGGCTCCCTGTGGAAAGTGGCCAGAGACACTCCAGTGGCACCGACTGTGCAGGAGGCAACAGGCTCGTCCTGAGGGAAAGTGACGACAACTCCTAGGTCGTGGAGGTGACTGACACCCACCAAGTTCCTAGAGAACGAGGGGGTGTAGTAACCTGTGAGAAACCCAGAGGGAGCCGCCGAACACGGGAGAATGGTGGTATAGTGAGCTACGACATGTCCCACTGTGGGGTCAGCCAAGGCGATAGTGGCTGGAGTGCGCAGTGGCGTGAGGTCAGTACAGTCGCGAAAGAAACAGTTGGACGCTCCAGAGTCGAGGGTGAAGGAAAGCTGTGCAGTCTGTGAGGTCGCACCTGAGGCAGCAACAAAAGCTGGTACTAAACTAGTGGTAGCTGCAACTCCCACACTAAGAACCTCTGAGGGGCCTGATCTGTAAACTACATAAGCACCAAGACTGGAAGCACAAGTCTCAACCCTAGCTGCAGCTCCCACGTACCGCTGTGTGTACTGGCCGGGTTCGACAGTGCCCCGCGGTGGAGGCTGCCGCTGTCGCTGCTGCTGAACCCGCAGCTGCTGCTGCTGCTGCTGCGGCCACTGCTGCAGCTGCGGCCAGTGGTGCTGCGGCCACAGGTGCTGCGGCGACCACTGCCGCCGCGGCCACTGCTGCTGCTGCCGCCACTGCTGCTGCTGCCGCTGTCGCCACATCGAAATGGCACGCTAGTACGGGGAGGGGCTAGTCGATGCGGCAGGACGGCCTAAGCTTGTGCAAGGGCGACTGAAGGTGAACTAAGCTGTTGCTGATGCGCTAAACGCGGGTGCTGGCGCATGGTGACGCTTCATAGCAAAAGCTGATACAAGTTTTTTTTTTTTTTTTTTTTTTTTTTTTTTTTTTTTGTACCGAATTAATTAATTATTTTTCTTAAATCCTGGAGGGCACGGGCGGCCAAGGGAGGGACGCGGGCGGCCTAGGAAAGGGGACGCGCGCGACTGCAGGTGCGCGGCTACGCCTGTGCAGTCGCGTGGGCGCGGCTGCATGAGCTTGCGCGCGCGGCTGCGTTCGCGGCCTGTGTGCGCGCGGTTGCGTGCGCGCGGCTGCGTGCGCGCGGCTGTGTACGTGCTGGCGGCGCGCGCGCGGGCAGGAGCTAGGGTTACGGTGGGGGGGGGGGGGGGGAGGACGGGCGACAGGGATAGACGACGGGCGCAAAAATTAGGGTTACGGGCGCGGGCACTAAGGCGACGGGCGACGGGCGCTACGGACGACGGGCGCTACGGGCGACGGGCGACGGGCGCTACGGATGACGACGCTACGGGCGACGGGCGCTACGGGCGACGGGCGCTACGGGACAAAGGAGAGCGCCTGCGGGGGGGCGCGCTAAGGACGAACGGGAGCACGCGTGGGGGCCGCGCTAAGGACGAACGGGAGCGCCCGTGGGGGGGCGCGCTACGGGACGGACGAGAGCGCCCGCGGGGGCCATGCTAAGGACGAACGGGAGCGCCCGTGGGGGGCGCGCTAAGGACGAACGGGAGCGCCCACGGGGGGGGGGGGGGGGGGGGAGCGTGCTACGGGACGGACGAAGGCCCGCGGGGGCCGCGCTACGGCCCGTGGGGTGACAGGACCTGCCGAGGGCGTTAGCGGACGGCTAACGGACGGCGAACGGACGGTGGACGGGCGGCTAACGGGCGGCTACCGAGCGGCTAGCATGTGAAACCCTAAACCGAGCGAGCCAACGGGCGGCGAGCGCACTACGGGCGGCTATCAAGTAACGAACGGGGCGTGCGGAGGTGGGCCCATGGGAACGAACTAAGCTCTATACCATGTCAAAGATAGAACTGGAACAATGAATGAGTAGAAACAAGCAGTACAAGGGAGGATATAGCAAACCCTAAGGGGGGTTATACCCTCTACAGCATAACTCAATGTAACACCTAGACTAAACTAACAAACTATAACAATTATAGTTTGACATGTGCCACGTGTTATAGTGTGCCACGTGTTATGGTGTTACAGTGTGCTGCCTGTTACAGTGTGCTGCGTGTTACGGTGTTACAGTGTGTTGCCTGTTACAGTGTGCTGCGTGTTACAGTGTGCCACGTGTAACAGTGTGCTGCGTGTTAGTGTATGCCACGTGTTACTGTGTGCCACGTGTGATATTGTGCCAATTAACAGTCCGTGTTACAATGCACTCATGTCGCCCTATAGCAGGCCTCATTACTGCACACAAGATGTTGTAGAGAGTCCATTTTCCTGATGTTCCTTCCGTCCCTCCACCTCTCAGCCACCCTCACTGCCTCTCGCCTCTCCTCCCATGCTCCTGTCTGCTCGCCGCGGCTGCTGTAGGTAACGGCGTCGTTCGGCGCGCAAGGGAGGAGTGCCGCTATGGAACCCAGTGAAGTCAACAGGCGGTGAGTCTGAGTCAACCAAGTCAACAGGCGGTGAGTTTGAGTCAACCAAGTCAACAGGCGGTGAGTCTGAGTCAACCAAGTCAACAGGCGGTGAGTCTGAGTCAATGCATTCAACAGTCAATAGTCAGAGGTTACCCAGTCAGCAGCCAACCGAAGTCATCCAAAGTGAACCAGGAATTGGTCACAACAAAGCAGAGGTTCAGTCAGGCTTAAGGAGTTGACCTTGTTGGAGGTCGGTGGGGGGCCAAGTGGTCCCCACTACACACCCCTCCAACCTTACCAAGTGGGGTTGGGTGGCGAGAGTTTGGGCAGAGGGTGACGGTGCACTCAAGTCAAGGGATGCACTTGGGTGGTAGCAAGAAACAAAACTATCGAGGGTTATTTGCAAGTGGGCGGAATGAACCAAACAAAAGCACAAACAAATGGCGTGATGTGATTGGTCCGACCCATTGCATTTGCAACTTGTGTGCATGGACGGAAATGTAAACGGAAAAGGACGTAACTCCTTTTCCGAAATTCCACCGTCAATTTTGCAATGGGGTGGGTTACGAAATTGCACGCGGCTCGGTTACAAATGCGGTTCGACTATAGGGGGTTTCTTGAATTCTATGTTATAGAGTATAAAAAACTCTCTCGTCATTGTGAATTGCATCCTCTCTGGAATTGTGTACCCAGCCCTATATAATTGACAATTACGATCTCAATACTTGGCCGTTCTTGGCTTTCTTTGTTGCTACGGATTCGTCACTCAGAGACCTATCCAGAAAGAGCTCAGAAGAATATTTTCATCAAGTAATAAGTTCACGACGGCGTTTCAAAGCGAACGGTTCTTCCTACATGGTATCAGAGCTTAGGAATTCTCAAACGCTTGACGCCTAGCTCAACTCGTCGCCATGTCTTTGACTTCCTCATCGACCTCTGATATCCCCCTTCGTCCTACCCCCAATGAGTCCTACTCCGCATCTACGACGATCGTCGACATGAGTGCGGTGCCATTGTTCAATGGCGAGCACTATGCATCATGGCGCTTCAAGTTGAAGATGCACATGATGGAGCGTGAGCTTTGGGGCTTCTTCGACGGATCCGAAGTGAAGCCTTCAAGCGCCTCGACAACGGAGCATGGAGCATGGGTGAAGAAGGACAAGAAGGCGTTCTCGTTTCTCGTGTCGAAGCTCGGACTTCAACTCGTGCCGGTGGTGAGCTCGTGCATCGACCTTGAAGGAGCTACACGTGAAGCTTGGAGGCGCCTCGAGAACATCCACGTGACGAAGTCTCTCCACGGCAAGTTGCAAGCGAGGAGGAACTTCTTCACCGTGTGCATCAAGGAGGGCGAACGCATGCGTGCGTACGTCAATCGCGTTGAGGAGCTTGGCGAACGAATGGTGGAGCTTGAAGCGGACGTGGACGAGAAGGATTGGATCATGACGCTTCTCGGAGGGCTCGGAGAGGAATGGTCAACCGTCATCACCACCCTTGACGGCACGCAAGCGACGTGGACCAAGGAGGGGGTGACGACGCGCCTCATCAACGAGGAGATGCGGTGGATCAACTTGAAAGGCGACTCAACGAGTGCGGCTCACTTCACGCGCGGCGCGAAGAAGGGCGTTGTCTACACCAAGCCACGGAATGACCGTGGGCATGCAAGTGGAAGCGGGAGCTCTTCACGTGGAGGACACGCCAACAACAACAACAACCGTGGTCATGCTCGTGAAGGAGCATGCCGGTATTGCAAGAAGCTCGGGCATTGGTGGCGCGAGTGTCGGAGCAAGCCAAGGAATTGGACTCCAACGTCTTCAACTCAAGAGGAGCGGCGCGCGAACGTGGTGACTTCGGGAGAAGACACCAAGGAGCTCGTGTTCATCGCGGGAGAAGGAGCTCTTGGCGGGCTCGCATGGCTTCTCGACACGGGTGCTACACAACACATGACGCCGCACGCGGAGCTTCTTGAGGATGTCTCGGCGGATGCTCCTATCAAGCGCGTGGTCTTCGGTAATCAAGACTCGCTTGAGGTGAATGGACGCGGAACGTTGCGCCTCGCGGTGGACGGCGGTCAAATGACAATCAACAACGTGTTGGTTGTACCGGGACTCGGCGCCAACTTGCTCTCCGTGTCACAACTCACCACCAAGGGAATGCGTGTCAACATCGAAGGCGCGGTCATGACCTTGAGCACGTCTTTTGGGCGCTTCATCGGCAAAGCGCATCAAGACGGCGGACTCTTCAAGCTCGTGGCTACACCGAACCTTGCGTCGGCGCACGCGGCGGTGGCGAAGCCTTCATTGGAGATGTGGCACAACCGCTACGGACATTTGAGCACGTCAACCATCCGCACCATGGCAACTCAAGGCGTGGTGCACGGGATCGTCGCCGACTTCTCAACGAACGAGGAGGTGGAGAAGTGCTCGGCGTGTCTTGAGGGGAAGATGGCAAGGAAGCCATTTCCTACAAGTACAACGCCACTCGCCTCCAACCCGCTCGATCTTGTCCACTCCGACTTGTGTGGACCAATCACCCCTACCTCCAAAGGGGGAGCACGATACATTCTCACCCTCCTCGACGACGCTACACGAATGGTGTGGGTCTACCTTCTCAAGGACAAGAGCGCGACTTATACGACAATCAAGAAGTGGGTGGCTCTTGTTGAGATGGAGAAAGATGGACAACTCGTGAAGCGGATTCGGTCGGATGGAGGAGGAGAGTACGTGAACAACGAGCTCGACGGGTGGTTCAAGGCGCGGGGAACCTTCCACGAGGTGTCGGTTCCTCACTCACCTCAACAAAATGGAGCGGCGGAGCGCTTGAACCGCACTTTGGTTGAAGCGGTTAGGAGCATGCTTGCTCATGCTCATGCGGACAAGTCTTGGTGGGGTGAAGCGACGATGTTGGCAACTTGGATTCACAACCGAAGCTTGACCAAGACATTGCCGAACGTCACACCCCTTGAGGCATGGAGTGGCAACAAACCGGACGTCTCCAACCTTCGCACATTCGGGTGCATTTGCTACTACCACGTCCCCGACGCGCACCAAGCTTGAGGCGAAGGCGCGTGTGGGGATGCATTTGGGTCATAGCCTTGATCACAAGGGATGGCGAGTATGGGACTTGGAGAGCGGAAAGTTGGTGGTGTCGCGCGACGTCTCATTCTTCGAGAGCCGCTTCCCAACTCCATCAAGCAACAAGCATTCGATCGTGGTCATCCCTCCAACGGTTGATGACACGAACGAGGCATCCTCTAGTGACGTTCCCGAGGAGAGGGGTGTTCAAGACGAGGAGGGAGATGTTGTTGAAGTGGTTGGAGTGGAGAGTGAGAAGGACGGTGGTCCTTCTACCGTCGTCGCTCCAACGCTTGCATCTACTCGCGCTCGAAGAGCTCCTCACCCGAACTTGAAGTACGCCGACTACTCGCTTGTGGTGGAGGATGATGAGGAAGGGGGAGATGCCATGTGCTTCATGGCCGACTTCACACCTACCACCTACCGTGAGGCGATGGAGACGCTCCAAGCCGGTAATTGGACTCAAGCACTCAATGAGGAGTACGAGTCCATTATTGAAAATGATGTATATGATCTTTTCCCTTTGCCCCCCAATAGCTACACCGTTGGGTCCCGATGGGTCTTCAAGAAGAAGCTCGGGCCGAACGGTGAGGTGGAGCGATACAAGGCTCGCTTGGTGGCACAAGGGTACACGCAAAAGGCCGGGCTTCACTACAACGAGACCTTTGCACCGGTAGCAAAGTATTCTACCCTCCGTGTTCTCTTAGCTCTAGCGGGAGGGCTGGTAGAACAACTTGATGTAAAAACTGCATTTTTATATAGCCACCTAGAGAAGGAGGTGTATATGCGGCAACCGCCGGGGTTCGAGGATGGTATTGACCGTGTGTGCAAGTTGAAGCGCACCATCTACGGCTTGAAGCAAAGCCCTAGAGCGTGGTACATGAGGATGGACAAGCACTTGCTTAAGTTGGGCTTCACTCGGAGTGAGTGCGATCACGCCCTCTACATCCTCAACTGTGGGGAGAAAAAGCTCGTCCTACTTCTCTACGTGGACGACCTCCTCCTCGTTTCCGATTGCAAGGACCTTGTGGCGGAGATCAAGGCGAAGCTTGCATCGGAGTTCTCCATGCGCGACCTTGGTGCCGTGTCATACTACCTCGGCATGCACATCGACCGCGATCGTGCGCACAAGACTCTTCATCTTCACCAACACAAGTACTTGGAGGACGTGGTGGCTCGCTTTGGGATGAGCGAGAGCAAGGCGGCACCCACACCCATGGAAGTGGGGTTCCACCCTTTGGCTACAAGCGAAGAGACCCCTATGGATCCCGAGAAGACCAAGCGCTTTCATTCCATAGTAGGGTCATGCATGTATGCCGCCGTGAGCACCCGTCCCAATCTCTCATTCACGGTTGGGCTACTTGGGCAAGTAGTCTCCAACCCCATTGTAGAGCATGAGCGTGCCTTGCGTCGTCTTCTTCGCTATGTTAGGGGCACTAGTCACATAGGGCTCCACTATGAAGCCGGACCGGTAGCACTCATTGGGTTCACGGATTCCGATTGGGCGGGAGATCCTTCCACTCGGCAAAGCACCTCGGGCCTTGTCTTCACGCTCCTTGGGGGAGCGGTGGCTTGGCAAAGCAAGAGGCAGAACTTGATTGCCCTTAGCTCAACCGAGGCCGAGTATGTTGCTCTCAACCGTGGTGGTACCGAAGCCGTGTGGTTGAGGCGTCTCCTAGCCGAGCTAGGATACGAGCAAGAGGGACCCACACCGATTTACGTGGACAACCAAGCGGCAATCAACCTTGCCAAGAACTCGGTCCTTCACGGAAGGACCAAGCACATCCAAATTCGTCATCACTTCATCCGCAAGCTCGTCGAAGACAAGGAGGTGGAGCTACGCTACGTGAAGACCAACGCTCAATCCGTGGACTTCCTCACCAAGCCTTTGCCTAGAGATACCTTCCATGCTTGTTGTGCTAGGGTAGGCTTGTATGCATAGGTGCTTGTGGGGACCAAGGGGGAGTGTTGGAGGTCGGTGGGGGGCCAAGTGGTCCCCACTACACACCCCTCCAACCTTACCAAGTGGGGTTGGGTGGCGAGAGTTTGGGCGGAGGGTGACGGTGCACTCAAGTCAAGGGATGCACTTGGGTGGTAGCAAGAAACAAAACTATCGAGGGTTATTTGCAAGTGGGCGGAATGAACCAAACAAAAGCACAAACAAATGGCGTGATGTGATTGGTCCAACCCATTGCATTTGCAACTCGTGTGCATGGACGGAAATGTAAACAGAAAAGGACGTAACTCCTTTTCCGAAATTCCACTGTCAATTTTGCAATAGGGTGGGTTACGAAATTGCACGCGGCTCGGTTGCAAACGCGGTTCGACTATAGGGGGTTTCTTGAATTCTATGTTATAGAGTATAAAAAACTCTCTCTTCATTGTGAATTGCATCCTCTCTGGAATTGTGTACCCAGCCCTATATAATTGACAATTACGATCTCAATACTTGGCCGTTCTTGGCGTTCTTTGTTGCTACGGATTCGTCACTCAGAGACCTATCCAGAAAGAGCTTACAAGAATATTTTCATCAAGTATTAAGTTCACGACGGCGTTTCAACGCGAACGGTTCTTCCTACAGACCTCTCGGGGAACGGCTTTTGAGGCGCCTCAAAGCTCTGCCCTGTAATTTCCTCTAAAACCCCCTCTTCTCCTTTCCGTGTCCACCCTTCTCACGCTTCAGCATGGCGTTTAAGGACCTTGCTTTTTTTAGCAGAAGGACTGGGTGATTTGCGACGGTGCGAGGAGCAACGCATGTCTCCGCCCTCTTCCTCAACGACTCCCTCCTTACCCTTGCCTCCTGCAGTCTGCACCGCTTCAACATTGCCTTTGAGGATCTCGCGTTGGAGCAGAAGGACTGGGTGATCTGCGACGGCGCGTGGCGCAAGACCACCGTGCAGGAGTGGGCGGCAAACCTGAAGCACATTTATGAGGAGTTCCTTGAGCCCCACATGTGCGGTATAGATACCCCTTCTAGAGATGCAGTAAGGTGCAGGAGTGGACGACGCACCTCAAGCACATCTACGAGGAGTACCCTGAACCTCACAGGTGCGGCGATATGGTAGAGTGACACATGTACCTCTCCCACACATGCAGAAGCGTGCACGAGTGGGCGGCACACCTGAAGTACATATACAAGGAGCTCCTTGAACCCCACAGGTGCGTGCACTGCTGCAGCAGCGCCGGTGGGGTGTTGCATTAGTAATGGTTTTGAGTTGAACCTGCAGGGCTGGAGTGGGCGGCACACCTCAAGCACATTTACGAAAAGTTCCTTGAGCCCCACATGTGAGACCATCACACCTGCCTCCTCCCTTACACCGCCTTCTCCCCCCTGCCCTCCCTGTGCAGTGAGTGCCTGAGCACGCTCTCCTCCTACCACTGGGATGCACACGCCATTAGGGAGAGTGAGAGAGACTTAAGCACCCTCCGTTACCCCACGCTCTCCCCCCCCCCCCCCCCCCCCCCCCCCCCCCCCTGTGCAGTGAGTACCTGAGCACGCTCCCCCCCTACCACTGGGAGGCAGATATCATGAGAGCAAGAGAGAGAGACGAGAGAGCGTGTCCAACCCTACCTCCTCCTGTACCCCACACTCTTCCCTCCTGCCCGTCTGTGCAGTGAGTGTCTGCACACACTCTCCTCCTACCATTGGGAGGCACACGCCATGGAGCGGCTCGTTCTCAAGTCCTTCTTCGCAACCTCAAGATGACACTTTCTTGTGGGCAGCAAAAACTTGTTGACGGGCAGCAATAACATCTTGTCGGGCAGTGATAGCGTCTTGCCAGACAGCGTTAACACTGTGTCGGGCGGCGATTTCGAAGATGCTTTGCTGGCTGCGGCAAGTTCACCGTACTGGTACATACATGGATAATAGTTTCACTATTGCAATGTTACGAGCATCCTGGTGTGAGCAGGAGTAGATCATCCTGGAAAGCTGCAGTGAGGGTGCATAGCTTTCGAATCCTTGGTGTGTGGTCCGTATGTGTGCTACTGCGTGGGGAAAATTATAGGCTGTGAGGTTCAATGTGGTTCAGTGTGGTGTCACATTGAATGCTAGGTTGGCATGTAGGAATTCATCCTGAAAGGCTGGCGAGCTTCAAGGTAGAAGGCGCTAAGGCTTTTGAAGTTAGGAAAAGCCCAAACGTGCGAAGTCATACCGTAAGCGCCCGTTTAGTGGACCCCAGGGTCTTATCAGAAAATGAAAAATTATTTTATGAAAGGTCTTATCCCTGGGTTAAAATATAAGAACATACACATTATTATAGAAATTTTAGATTCAACATGTGATTTCGAATGTACTAACGTCCAAGTCGGCACGTTCCAACCCTAAACGCGATTGTGTTACGACAGGAAATTGGGTTTTCAGATATCGCGGGACCCTTACTGTAGATCTTGTCAGAATATTATGCTCTAGCCTGTAGTGGGGTGCTCTATAGCGAGTACAACTCTTCTAGGGTTTTGCTATTTGTATCCCCATTCTTGCTAGTGCATCCCCCTTCTTTCTTCTAAACTTTAACATGCTATCAGAGCAGGTCGATCCCCTTGGATCGATCCTGTGGGTAGGCTCACCACCTTGTTGCTTCCGCTGCAACTGCTACTGCTACTCTCTGTGCCGCACGCCCTGTGGCGTGCGGCAGTTTTTCTTCCCGCCGTGCGCCCCGAGGCGCGCGGCGGTTTTCTGCCCGCCGTGCGCCCCGAGGCGCGCGGCGGTTTTCTGCCCGCCGTGCGCCCCGAGGCGCGCGGCGGTTTTCTGCCCGCCGTGCGCCCCGAGGTGCGCGACGGGTTTCTGCCCCGTCACTCGCCGCGTCGCCCCCGGGAGGCGCTGCGACGGGCGACGGGGACCCGCACGTCGCCCCGTCGCGCGGCCCCTGCAGCCCCGTCGCGCGGCCCCTGCAGCCCCGTCGCGCCGCCTGGGGGAGCCGCGCGCGGCCCCTGCTGCCCCGTCGCGCGGCCCTGCTGCCCCGTCGCGCTGCCCAGGGGAGCCTTGCGCGGCCCCTGCTGCCCCGCCCCGTCCCGGACCTGCCCCGGCCCCGACCTGCCCCGGCCCAACTCCCGTCGCCTGTCGAGGCGACCCTGGGGGGGGCCGCGTCTACAGGGGGCCGCGCGTTGCCCCCCCCCCCCCTACCTCCCTACCCTGTTTTTAGGGTTTGGGGGGTGGCGGTTGGGGGGTGGCGGTTGGGGGGTGGCGGGTGTGTGGCGTCGCCTGCTCCTCCTCCTCCTTCGTCTCCCACTGCTGCAGCTGTCGCTGAGGGGGGTGGATGTGTGGGAGTGTACGGAGTGGTGCTAGGGGGGTGGAGTGTGAGTAGAGCTAGGGTTTGAACAGGGGGTGTGTGAAATGGGGGTGGGACAGTTGGGGGAGGTTGAATGGAGGCGGTCGTCGTGTCGTCAGCAGCAGCAGCAGTCCGGAGGCTACAATCTCCGGTAGTCGCCAGTCGCCCGTGGGTCCGTTGCTCGTCTGCCGCTACTTTTAGCCGCGGGGCCAGTTACCCCAGTAGTCCGGAGCGCTGTTCCGGTAGCCACTGAGCCAGCAGCTCGTCTGTGTGTCTGCAGCGTCAGCAGTCGCCTCCCATCTTCTCTCCCCCACAGTCTCTCCTCCTCCTCACTTGCCCTCTGTGATAGCCTCTAGCTTTGCTTACATTTGTTAACTATAAAACTGCTACCTCTTGTACTTGTGCTCAGAATGTGTGGTGACATTGTGATCCACCCTGAGCTTGTTTTCTTTTGCTTGCTCTGCTGATTACACCCCACTTTGGCTATGGGGGTGTGTCAGAATATTATGCTCTAACCTGTAGTGGGGTGCTCTATAGCGAGTACAACTCTTCTAGGGTTTTGCTATTTGTATCCCCATTCTTGCTAGTGCATCCCCCTTCTTTCTTCTAAACTTTAACAGATCTTGCGCTTTTTAGGGAGCTTCATCGCTACATGGGGAGAGTTTCCGCTGATTCGTGACCCAGACAGTAGAATTAGTGATACATCACAGGAATCGGCTTCTCATTGGCCAGTTCTCAACATTTCGCGCAACAAGGCTCCGTAACTTTCTGCCCAAGTAAAATCAGAATTTGCCTTTAGGGAATGGCATCAACCCTAAACACCTTGTCGCAAGGTGTTTAGGGTTGATGCCCTTGAAAACATGCCGGCCGTTAGGGATTTAGTTTTGTGCGTGACTGCCCCTACCGAGTTTCATTCTGCTTCCTCCGCACTTCGCGCATATGAATATAGTTCAATATTTCTGGAAACCGATTCCCTAGTTGTCACACTAAGGGCGGGGTGCAACATGCTGTTTTGCAGGATCGCAATCCCAAGCGATCCTTGCTACAGTGTTTTGTATTTCGTGTACATTGTTTACTGTAGCGTTGCTGCACCACGACCCTGGGGGATCGCGAAAACTTGGGACACCAACCACCCAACTACCCTCGACCACGCTGGATCTGAGAGCCTGCGATCCCACGCGCTCAAGGGTTGAAGGTGCACCACGTGCACACCGATCCTTGTTCGCGAGAAATATTGTACCGCCTAACGACGAAATGAAACGAAAGCGAGGTAAGAACAAAAAGGTTACGAAATCAACTCTGAAACCAAACTATACATGCGACGCCTTGCCCGCGTCTGATTGGTGGTTGAGGATCGGGACTGTAAAATTGCGGGTGCTGCATCATAGGGGGGTGCCGTTGGGTTGCATGGAACCGCGAGCACGCCCAACCCCACCGGATTCTACAGGGTTGCGGTACTAGTATCGCGATCAGGGGGCGATCATGCAAATTTAGCATGATGCGCCCCGCCCTAATGTTCCCGTGTGAGCGTGAAATTTCGGGAAACTGTCCGTCGTTAGCGATGAAGTTCCCTTAAAAGACGAATATCTACAGTAACAGTCCTCTCAAATCTGAAAACTCGAGGAAATTTTGCAACATACTGTACACGACTCGCTGATAACACAGGAATACGCACCATGCACAAAACAACCATCCCTGCGTTCACTTGAACAGGTTATCAAGGAAGGTTCAAGGGTGGTCGCATCACTGTAGCACGCACTATGAAGGCGTGCTCGAGAAAATTTGAGGTTCCGTACGCGAATTTGGGTCCGAGGATTACATAGAACACGTAAAGCAGGGGGAGTCCATGTCAGAATAACGAACGAGAATGTGTGAACTAACAGCAGGATGGGTACAAGTAGGAAACCCTAATTTGGGTTGTACCCCTTATGGGCTACCCCATTACAGCCTAAACAATAGGCAGCACATATAAGTTTGACACACCCCCATAGGCAAAGTGGGGGAGAACAAGAGGTCACAAGACCAGTCAAGAAAAGCAAAGCAAGCTCAGGGTGGATCACGACGTCACCACGCATTCTGAGCACAAGCAAATAGCAACAAGGCCAGTTCACATGCAGATTTATATAAAGGAGAACAAGCAGTACAGTGATCACAACCTAGCAAGTGTAAGCATGCAGGTATATGTATATAGATCACAGTACAAGCAAAGTCAAGAAGTGAGCAAGTGAGGCCAAGTAGGCACAAGGCCTAGAACAGTACAGAAACGCTGATGATCACAAGGCTGAAGTCCCTTGGTGAAGATATCAGCAGTGTTGGCCTGAGAGGCCACGTAAACAAGACGAAGCTGACCACGCTGCTGCAACTCTCGAGCAAGGAAGTAGCGCAGAACGATGTGCTTCGTTCTGTGCTCCAGTCTCTGCTCCTGACACAAGGCAATCATGTCCTTGTTGTCGACGTACAGGACAGGAGGAGAACGAGGTAGCTCTCCCAAGTCAGTCAGCAGGTAGGTGAGCCAGCGTAACTCCTGTGCAGCCATGGCCCCTGCGTAGATCTCAGCCTCACAACTGGAGCTGAGAACAGAAGACGAGCGGGTAGACCGCCACGAAACAGAGCCGGAGCCAAGGCTGAAGGTGTAACCCTGGGACGACCGCTGCGTAGCCAAGTCGTCAACTCAAGAAGCGTATGCGTGACCAGTGAGGACAACTCGAGCCCGTCCTCCAAGCACGAGCCCCATGCCCGACGTACTGCACAAGTAGCGCATCACCCTCTTAGCGGCCTTCCAGTGCTCTGGTCGGTGTCTCCCGGGCGCAACGTAGCGAGCCAGGATGCTAAGAGGGTAAGCAAGGTCAGGTCGAGTGCAGGTCATCAGGTACATGAGGCAGCCCACAAGCTATGGATACGGGCCACTCGGCTCTACGGACTCATCCGAAGGCAGAGCTGAGAGCGAGTGACCGGTAGGCAAAGGAGTGGCCTGTGGCGAGGAGTACTCGAAGCCGAAGCGCTGAAGGACCTGCTGCACCATGTGTGACTGAGTCAAGGTAATGGTGCGCCGTGCTCTGTCCCGGGTGATCTGCAAGCCAAGATAGCTGCGCAGCTCACCCAGGTCTGTGCACGTGTGTCTCTTCTGCAGCTCCGACTTCACGTGGGCTAGTCCAGCAGTGTCAGCAGTGGCAAAGACCAAGTCGTCGACGTACACGAGGATGCAGAATGGCGGCAGCGAAGTGTCGGTGCGTAGAAACAGCGACGGGTCAGCAGAGGAAGGAGCAAACCCAAGAGCCGCAAGCGTCGTCCTCAGTGTGTCGTGCCACTTGCGAGGCGCCTGGCGGAGACCGTAGACTGGCCGCCGGAGGCTCCACTGGGTACCAGGAGGAAACGACCCAGTGAAGCCAGGTGGGCGGCGCAGCCAGATCTCCTCGTGCAGGCTGCCCTGTAGGAAAGCAGTGCTGAAGTCAAGAGAGTGAAGCTCATAGTCACGCTGAGCGGCGACATGCAGCAGAACCCAAAGAGGGGTCATCTTCGGGGTAGGGGAGAAGGTCTGGAAGAAGTCAACTCCCTGTCGCTGACTGAAGCCTCGTGCAACGTAACGCGCCTTGAAGACAGGCGGAGAACCCGGCGGCCGCTTCACCCTGAAAATCCACATGCCACTGACGATGTTCGCCCGAGGTCGGGGAACCTCGTCGACGTAAGTGCCTGTGGACTTCCAGGAAGCCATCTCTGCGTCCATGGCTGTCTACCACTGAGAGGAGTAGGGACCCTCTATCGCCTCTGCGTAAGAGCGCGGGGTCGGGATGTCTGGTGCATCCGGGTCTCCTTCAGGTGCAATCAGCATGGACACGAGATGAGGTACAGCAGCTGCAAAACACTCAAACTCCTCCTGCCTGTCCTCAAGGACGTCCGTGCCAAGAGCACACTCACCCCCGACGGACGGAGGACAGACAGACTCAGACTCAGCAACAAGACTAGCGGCGTAGTCTAGACGACAGGCAGCAGCAAAGTCAACAAGCTCAGCAACTAGAGCAGACGCAACAGTGGACTCAAACGAAGGGTCAGTGACAGCAGTAGCCAGAAGACGTGTGACAGTAGGACTGGCAGCACGAGCAAGGTCTGACGGCGGGTCAGGGACGTCAGGAAGAGAGGACGCAGGAGGAGACGGGAGAGGGACACGCTGTGGAACAGAGGAAGGACGGAGTGCCATCTGGTGCGTGCCTGGGACAGGAGGAGGACGCGGACGTGGAACACGACGACCAGTGCGAACAGCGCGAACAGGCGAGGCAGGACGAGACTCAGGCTCACGACGCTCCGTAAGACCTCCTGTTGGCCCAGTGTAAGAAGAAGGAGCAGGCAGTGGGGATGCTGGCTGTAACTGCGACTGCGACTGGTCAGGCGGTGGACACAGTAAGGGAGGAGTAGGACCAGTAGAAGGCGGGAGACCAAGAACCTGCTGAAGGAGAGGAACGAAGTACGGCCGCGGCCGCGCAGTGCCTCCAGATTCAGCACCGACAGCACCAGTATCCCCAGCTCCAGGGTCTCCAGCTCCAACGCCTGCAGTACCATCAGCTCCAGCACCTCGAGCAGCTCCAGCTCCAGCAGCACCACCAGCTCGAGCAGCTCCACTACCTCCAGTACGAGCACCTCCGGGACCAGCGGCTCCAGCACCTCCAGCAGTGCCAGCTCCAGCAGCACCTCCTGCTCCAGCAGCTCCAGTACCTCCAGTACGAGCACCTCTTGGACCAGCGGCTCAAGCACCAGCAGCACCTCCAGCTCCAGCAGCACCTCCAGCTCCAGTACCTCCAGTACGAGTACCTCCGGGACCAGCGGCTCCAGCACCTCCAGCAGCTCCAGCTCCAGCAGCACCTCCAGCTCCAGCAGCTCCAGTACCTCCAGTACGAGCACCTCCGGGACCAGCGGCTCCAGCACCTCCAGCTCCAGCAGCACCTCCAGCTCCAGCAGCTCCAGTACCTCCAGTATGAGCACCTCCGGGACCAGCGGCTCCAGAACCTCCAGCAGCTCCAGCTCCAGCAGCACCTCCAGCTCCAGCAGCACGTCTCCAGCGCTGAGCAAACCACTCGCGTAGCTGCGATGGAGAGAGTGGCTCCCGCCGTGACAAGACACCCGTAGGACCTCCAGAAGACAAAGTACCTCCAGGCTCAGCACGCTCAGGCTCAGCACCCCCAGGCTCAGCACCCCCAGGCTCAGCACCCCCAGGCTCAGCACCCCCAGACTCCGCACGCTCAGGCTCAGCACCCCCAGGCTCCGCACTCTCAGGCTCAGCACCCCTAGGCTCTGCACCCTCAGACTCAGCAACCCCTGGCTCAGCACCTCCCGGCTCCGCACGCTCAGACTCAGCACCCCCAGGCCCCGCACCCGCCAGCTCAGCACCCCTAGACGCAGCACCCCTAGTAGCACCAGAGTCGACAGCTACCTCGACAGGCTCGACAGGGTCTACCTGGGACACACCTGAGGGGGCAGGACCCTGAGGTCTACTGGAGGAGGACCTGGTGCTAGGAAGAGCGGCGGCGGGGGGGAGAGGGGCAGTGCGGTAGGGGAAGAGACGGTAAAAGGGAACCGACTCGTCAAACGTGACGTCCTGAGAGGGCAGGACACGGCGCGAGGTGGGGTGGTAAAACTGCCAGCCAGGCGCGTCAGGGACAAAGCCAAGGAAGACGCAGGGAATGGCGTAGGCAGAGAGCTTGTCCGCGGACGCATCGCGGACAAAGGCACGAGAGCCCCAGACCTGGAACACCGACGCATCGCCAACCTCTCCCGTCCAACGCAGTGTCGGCGAGGTCTCCGGTAAGGAGACACGGGGCCAGAGGTTGAGCTGATGCGCAGCGTATCGGACCGCAAACGGCCACAGAAAATGGGGGGCAGCCGCATGGATCATGGAGGTACGAGCGACCTCCATGACTAAGCCAATGCGGCGCTCAGCAACCCCATTCTGCTGTGGAGAGGCCGGAAGCGTGAACGTCTGGCGAATGCCCTCCCCACGACAAAAGTCCCGCAGAAGGTCGGAGGCAAACTCACCACCTCTGTCAGAGTGCAGACGCAGGACGGGAAGGTCCGTCTCGAACCGCTCGCGGAGCTGGAGACGAACAGCGCGGATCCAAGGGATCAAAACATCAGAGACCTCCCCCTTGGTGCGCAAGGGGAAGACCGTGGTGTAACGCGTGTAGTCGTCAACAACCAGCAGAAAGTACCTCTCGCGGCCCTGTCCACGGACGCGGGCTGGGCCCCACACGTCCATGTGGAGAGTCTGCAGGGGAGCAGTCGTCGGGGGAAACGAGGAGTGAGGAGCGGTGCGCTGCCGCCCCTCGACACAAGGAAGACAGGGAGGAGCAGGCGAGGGTGGGAGGGGAGGCAGAGTCCTGGGAAGACCAGAGACAAGGAGACAAGAGTGCATGCCACGGTGGCGTGCCACGGAGGGGTGACCAAGGCGGTGGTGCCAAAGGAGCGTCTGGTGCGACAGAGCGAGACACGAGCAGGGGGCCGACAGCTGACCTGACGCACACGCAGACGCAGCTACCTGAGGAGACACAGTAGTCAGTGTGTACAGACTCGAGCCAGGCGCACGGGTGAACGTGGCCAGGTGCCGGCCAGTCCGGGAGCACGTACAGATCGCCAGACGCTGTCCTCCAGGAGTAAAGGTGTCAACCCATACATCTTGAAGGACGGTGTTGCTCACCAAGTTCGTAGAGAACAAGGGGAGGTGGAGACCTGACAGTGAGCCAGACGGAACTGCCGGACAAGGCAGAACAGTGGAGGAACGTGCAAGGACTGGGCCCCCAGAGGGGTCAGCCAGAGAGACAGCAACAGGTGCAGAGAGCGGTGTGACCGTGGTACTGTCGCGAAAGAAACAAGCGGAAGCACCTGAGTCAAGTGTGAAGGTGTGCAGGGCCGCAGTAGACTCAGTACCAGAGAGAGCAGACTCACCAGCACCTAGAGCAGCAGACTCACTAGCACCTAGAGCAGCAGCCTCTATGCCTAGGTCTGGCGGCATACACAGGTAACAGTCACCCTCAGCACTAACAGTCAATGCATACATGGCAGAAAGGATAGCATCATAATCAAGAGCAAAGATGTCTACACCCTGCTGAAGCAGGTCTGCACAGCGGGGGAGCTCAGCCGCGTCGGGAAACTCTGTGAGGAAGGCGTCGGTAAGACGAGAGAAGCAGCGGTGCTGGGTGTGGAACTTGCCGCATGTCTGACCAATGCGGTCACCTGTGCGAATGACATACGGGCAACGACCACTACCCCTAGCCGCCCCACGCTGAGCAAACCACTCACGTAGCTCCTGGGGCGAAAGCTGACGCTGCTGCTGCTGCCTCTGACCACCGCCAAGGCCTCCCCTCTGACAGGTACCACCCCGGCCGCCACCACTGCCACCGCCTCCACTCCCTTTGCCGCCACCACTGCCGCCGCCACTACCGCCACTGCCGCCACCACCGCCGCCACCTACACCTCCACCCCCACCACCACTCCCTCCTCCACCGCCACCCCCTCCACCGCCTCCACCGCCCCCACCACCGCCTCCACCTCTGCCGCCCCCACCGCCCCTGCCTCCCCTTCCCCTGCCGTTGCGGTGCCTCCCACTAGGGGCAGACGCAGCTCCTACCTCCTCAGCACGAAGGTAGTCAACAGCTGCAGCAGAGGCGACTGAGGGGAGAAGGGGGGAGGGCGAACACCCCTCAAAGAAGGGAGTGCGAGGAGTGCCACGAGAAGCGCCTACAGCGACTATGCTAGTCTCAGCTACAAGGAGGTGCTTCTCGAGCAGGTCGACAGTGAGAGTGGTGGGGTCAAGGGCGAGAAGGAGGTCCCTGACAGCACTAAGGGAGGCGGGTGACTATGAAGTAGAGAGTGATGTACATGGGAGGAGGGTTCTTGGTGAGAATCTCGGCGGGAAGCGCAGCACGGTAGCGAGTGTCACTAGTGCGAAGGTGAGTGACTAGGTCGGCTACTGTGGCAAAGGCGGACAGCTCTGGGAACAGGTAGGGCAGGAGAAGGCGGACTAGAGCAGCTGTGGCCGGCGAGGAGTAACGAGCAACTACAGCGTCGTACAGTGCTTTCGCAGTCTTGTGCTGTCCGAAGTGAGCGCGTTCTGATAACGGCAGGTGGTTGCGAACGGCTAGGCGAGTAGCAGCGTCACGAGTAAGCCACTGCGAGCGAGCTGTACTGTCACCTGTGGCGGAAGGGGCGACAGGGGCGCCAGAAGTGAGGTCAAACAGCGAAATACCGTCATTGGAGTCGCTCAGTAAGAACAGCTCTAAGTCATCGAGCCAGGAGTCGAACTCTATCGGGCGGCCCTCTGAATCAAAGGTGAGGACGCTCAGGGTCGCCATAGCAGGCAGAGCAAGTGAGCGTGCTAGCAGCAGTGCAGCAGCGAGCGGCGCATGGCAGGGCAGGGGGCTCGGCGCGGGCTGCGCGCGGGCAGGACAGCGCTTGCTGCGGTGGCGCGATGCGCGGGCAGGGCGGCGCGATGCGCGGGCAGGGCGGCGCGCGCGGCGCGGGCGGCGCGCGAGCAGGGCGACGCGTCGGCGCGGCGCTCAGGCAGGGCGTGCGCGGCGGCGCGGCGCTCAGGCAGGGCAGGGCGCGCTGCAGCAGGCGGCGTGCGAGTCAGCAGGGCGCGCTGCAGCGAGCGGCGCGCGGGAAAAGCAGTGCGCGCTGCGGCGGGCGGCGCGAGGGTAGGGCAAAGCGTGCACAGGCAGCGCGACGCAGGGCAGGGCAGGGCAGGGCGGCGTGATCACAGCGGCGCGACGGGTGGGGTAGCGCTACTCGGTGGGCCCTAAGAAACCGGTCCTAGGCTAGGACCTGCACTGATACCATGTCAGAATAACGAACGAGAATGTGTGAACTAACAGCAGGATGGGTACAAGTAGGAAACCCTAATTTGGGTTGTACCCCATATGGGCTGCCCCACTACAGCCTAAACAATAGGCTGTCAGAAATATGAAGGAAACGCGGGCAGCAGCTGGGGCGGCGTGTGAGGAAGGGCAGCAGCTGGCGGGTAGGTCAGGGCCGCGACTGGGGCGGCTGTAGGGCAGGGCCGCGACGAGGCGGCGGCAGAGCAGGGCCGCGACTGGGCGGCAGCAGGGCAGGGCCGCGACTGGTGGCGGCAGGGCAGGGCCGCGAGTGGGCGGCAGCAGGGCAGGGCCGCGACTGGGCGGCGGTAGAGCAGGTCCGCGACGAGCGGCTGAGGGCAGGGCCGCGACGGGGGGCGGCAGGGCAGGGCCGCGACGTGCGGCGAGGTCAGGGCCGCGACGGGAGGGGCGGCAGTGCAGGGCCACTACGGGCGGCTAGGTCAGGCCGCGACGGGCGGCGACAGGGCAGGGCCGCGACGGGCGGCGACAGGGCAGGGCCGCGACGGGCGGCTAGGTAAGGGCCGCGACGGGCCGTTAGGGCAGAGCCGCGACGGGCCGAGAAGGCAGGGCCGTGACGGGCGGCAGTAGGGCAGGGTGCGCGACGGCGCAGGTGAGGCAGGGTGCGCGACGGCGTAGGTGAGGCAGGCGCTTCGGGCAGGGCAGGAAAAAAAATTGAATCGTGGTGGGCCCTAAAAAAACCGTTCCCACTGGGGAACCTGCTCTGATACCATGCCAGAAATATGAAGGAAAGAATGAGAACAGGAAAGAGGAGTTTCACTGGAAAACATTGGGATACATATAGCAAACCCTAACAGGGTTGTACTCACTATAGAGTACCCCACTGTAGACTAGAGAAACATAACATTCTGACATAGGCAGCACATATAAGTTTGACAGTCCACTAAACTGGCGCTTACGGGTACATTTTATCCATTTGGTATTTTTGGTGCATATGTATTCGCAATAAGTATTTCCGAGCCGGTGGGCGGGCATTTTTCGCGTCTGCTGATTGGTGACGTAGTGTGCATGATGCCAACTACACATTGTAGTTATACTGTACAGAACTTCGTGCGGGCGTTTTTTGATTATTTGTTTTCTGGAAGGTTGTGTATCGTACAGCAAACGATCTGGCGAGCAGTTGGTTTGGGACATACAAGAGTGAATTGACGACTTGTAGGAACGCGACTTGGTGGCAACCACCATTTTCGTGACGATTTGTGGTGAGGTGATGGGAGTTCCACGGGGGTGCCATTGGGGAGAACGTGGTGGTTCAGCACTAAGCGTCCAATGGTACACCTCACTAAGCGCCCTATTTCTCCGATGAATTTGTTTTGTTTCAACTAAATGACTCGATGTACAAACAAAGCTCAACATTGGCCTACAAATGTGTCAAATCAAACTCGAAAAGCCGGCATTTTCTGTTCTGGCACGGGCAACGGCCCAGACGTTGTAGTCCCACGCGGCTCGGTCAGATTCAGAAAACTGACGAATGAGTGGTTGAGACCTGCCGACGTTCAGCTGGTAACCCCACGAGCCTGTGAACAGCAAACCTGCCACCCAAAAGTTCTGTGTCTCGAGGGTGGATGTTTACAGCCCCTTTTTGCCCGTTGCAAAGCAAACCAATGTTCGCAAACGAGTTGCACGAGTTCGGCCTAAAGTGACCTCAAATTATGTAGGACTGAAATGAGAATCATTTGTAGCACGTCATGTACAATTCACTCCGCTTGTGCGTGGTGATTTACACTTGCCGCACACTCAACGTCCCATCTTGAACACTCCCACACACAGTCTACACTAGCAATGGTCGAACGTCACGACCAACGGCCAACACCCTACAAGCGGTCGACAAAACACAGATATTCTTGACCGCGAAAGAGTTAGCCCGGTTTTCCATGAAAAACACTTAACGCTACCCAAAAAACAGGGAGCTGTAGTTGTGGTGGTAACCCTACCCAATTTGCCCTTAACTAACAGCAGAACGATTGACGAGCTAAGTGCGGTTCCAAAAAAAGGGGGTGAAAGTGACCGCAAGTGTATGCACAGGGGGTGTTACATTTGGGCCAGAACGCAGGTGGTCCGCAACGGCCCAGCCCAACCACGCGTGGCCCAGCGAGTCCCTGCCGTGGACCAGCCTCGGACCAGGTCTGGACCCGACTTGCACCCGCCCACGGATCGGCACGTACAGTTCGAGCCGCACGCACGAGAGCGGTGCGCGACACGCAGGATCATTTCCAGAGCGACCCTAGGCGATCAGAATCACATGCGAACATTGCATTTTTATCCTCTCGCCAATGTACTCTGTCAGTTGCGACATGTCGTTCACGTGTGACCATGTGCGTTTGTTTCTTCGTTAACATTTCGTTTAGGGAGCTGCAAGGCACTGTGCATAGCTAATCCGCTGCAAATGGTCCCCAGTACCACTCGGGTACCAGGCGGGGACCACTTTTGGAAGTGGTCCCTGTAAAGTGGTACTCGTACACCTTCGCTGGTCCATTTCACCTGCACACCAATGTAACACCCCCTGAGAAGCAAACTTGAAAACTTATCGCGAAAGTGAACATTCCCGAAAAAAATCGCCAAGCATGGCTGCCCTGCCAGCGCAACACTGGATGAGGTATCCTTTAGCCATTCAGAGTAAACTAAAGATTTCTAGTCGGTCCGTACACGTAATCGGGGCCGACCAGTTGCGTACGATCACGACAAGACCAGCAACACACACGGGGCTCTCTCGATGTGTTTTGGGGCACCATGAACTGTAGGAAACGAGTTGTGACCAACTTTCACCCTGTCACTGGTGCCAAGCAGCACACTCAAGAAATTGCAAGGTTGTTTCATTTCCTTGTCGGAACTGACACTGTAATTTTTTTGCTAACACTTTTTTAAAATAAATGTTTTCCTCAACAAACCTCCGCACCGCCAGAGGAGGATCGAGAAATGGTTTCTACGGAGGTGATGGGGGGGGGGGGGGGGGGGGGGGGGGGGGGGGGGGGGGGGGGGGTGGGGGGGAGAGGGAGTGCTATCGAAGGGGCGAACGTATTGTGATGGGAGATATATACATGAAAGGGAGCATCCCTCAAGATTGTTTTTGGTAACTTGACAAATTTTAGACGAATCCAGCGAGTCGCATCTCAGCAACTTCGCTAGAACTAGGGTGTGATTCAGCGACTTCGCTAAAACTAGGACAGAATTTTTTTGTCAAGATACAGCTAGAAAAGTTAGAATGAGAAAGGAGGGGTTTGGACTAGCAGCAGCAGGATACATATAGGAAACCCTAAATTGGGCTGTACTCGCTATAGAGTACCCCACTGCAGGCTAGACAAATACAACATTCTGACACACCCCCATAGCCAAAGTGGGGTGTAATCAGCACAGCAAGCAGGCAGAACAATAGTTCACAATGATAAGCAAAGCTAGAGGCTATCACAGAGGGCAAGTGAGGAGGAGGAGAGACTGTGGGGGCGAGAAGATGGGAGGCGACGGCTGAAGCTGCAGACACACGGGCAACAGGAGCGGCGCGCACTGTGGCTACGGGCGGCAGAGCCCCAGACTGCAGGAGTAACAGGCTCCGCGGCTAAGACGAGCGGCAGGAGCAACGGACCCACGGGCGACAGGCGCAGCAGGCTCTCTGGGCTACCAGCGGCAGAGCCCCGGACTACAGGTGCTGCGGACGACAAGACAGCTGCCTCCACTCAACCTCCCCCAGCTGTCCCACACCCCTTTCACACACCCCCTGCTGTTCCCCTAGCACTGCTCACACGCCACCCCCCTAGTACCACTCCGACGGATCCCACACATCCACCCCCCTTAGCGGCAGCTGCAGAAGTGGGAGACGGAGGAGGAGGAGGAGCAGTGGACGGCGCACACACCCCCAGACTCGCCACCCCCAAACCCTAACACAGGCAGCACGGGGCAGGAGCGCGGGTAGCGGGCGAGCGGAAGCGGGGCGGCGCGCTGGTCCCTGGGGCGCCTCGACGGGCGACGGGAGGGGGCGACGCGCGGGCCCTCGGGGCGCCTCGACGGGCGACGGGAGGGGGCGACGCGCGGGCCCCCGGGGCGCCTCGACGGGCGACGGGAGGGGGCGACGCACGGGCCCCCGAGGGCGCCTCGACGGGCGACGGGAGGGGACCGCGCGCGGGCCCCCAGGGCGCCGCGACGGGGCGACGGGAGGGGCTGACGCGCGGGCCCCCGGGGCGCCACGACGGGCGAAGGGAGGGGGCCGCGCGCGGGCCCCCAGGGCGCCGCGACGGGGCGACGGGAGGGGCTGACGCGCGGACCCCGGGGCGCCACGACGGGCGACGAGAGGGGGGCCGCGCGCGGGCCCACAGGGCGCCGCGACGGGGCGACGGGAGGGGCTGACGCGCGGGCCCCCGAGGCGCCACGACGGGCGACGGGAGGGGGGGGGCTCGCGCAGGCCCCCAGGGTGCCGCGACGTTCAGGGCAGGGCGTTGCGCGGCTAGCAGGGCGGCGCCACGGGCAGGGCAGAGCAGAACGCGACCAGCAGGGTGGCGCGACGAGCAGAAAACCGCCGCGCGCCCCGAGCGCACGGCGGGAAGAAAAACCGCCACGCGCCCGGAGCGTGCGGCAAGAAGAAAACGTCGCGCGCCCGGGGCGCGCGACAGGCAGTACAGCTGCGGAAGCATTGGGTGGGCCCATCCACAGGATCGACCCGGGGGGGTCGACCTGCTCTGATAGCATGTCAAGATACAGCTAGAAAAGTTAGAATGAGAAAGGAGGGGTTTGGACTAGCAGCAGCAGGATACATATAGGAAACCATAAATTGGGCTGTACTCGCTATAGAGTACCCCACTGCAGGCTAGACAAATACAACATTCTGACAATTTTGGCGACTTAGTCAGAAATTCCAAGGTGTTTGACTGACTTGGCCAATTTCTGGAGAACTTCGAAACTGGCAGTGTTTCAAATTTGCTCGTACTATCTGTTGCAAAGGTACCTCAATACCCACGTAAAGCCATGAGAGGGTGTATGATAATCAATGTGCATTTTTGCAGAGTGATCGCAACAAGTCACTCTGGAAACCAGGTGAATCAGAGTAAACCACCCTGACTTCCTATGGTATGGCAAGTGACCTTTTGCAGCCTGCTCACAAAGCTTTTCACTCCCTAGCTCATTCCTTATCGACCCCCGGCCAAACCAAAGTTACGTCAGTTCACTTCCGCCACTCAGTGCAGAGTCTTTCTTAGGCGACCTTCTGGTATCGCTTTCTGCACGGAAGTCCCGACTACCTTCACTCCCGATTACCATGGCGCGGGCTACCGTGCTCCGACCAGGAGTCCATCGCGGAAAAGACAAGGGCGGAAATGTCAGGGACGGACAGCGCGGATCCAAGGGATCAGAACATCAGGGACCCCCCCTTGCTGCGCAAGGGGAAGACCGTGGTGTAACGCGTGTAGTCGTCAACAACCAGCAAAAAGTAGCGCTCGCGGCCCTGTCCACGGACGCGGGCTGGGCCCCACACGTCCATGTGGAGAGTCTGCAGGGGAGCAGTCGTCGGGGGAAACGAGGAGGAGTGAGGAGCGGCGCGCTGCCGCCCCTCGACACAGGGAAGGCAGGGAGGGGCAGGCGAGGGTGGGAGGGGAGGCAGAGTCCTGGGAAGACCAGAGACAAGGAGACGAGAGTGCATGCCACGGTGGCGTGCCACGGAGAGGTGACCAAGGCGGTGGTGCCAAAGGAGCGTCTGGTGCGACAGAGCGCGACACGAGCAGGGGGCCGCTAGCTGACCTGACGCAGACGCAGACGCAGCTACCTGAGGAGACACAGTAGTCAGTGTGTACAGACTCGAGCCAGGCGCACGGGTGAACATGGCCAGGTGCCGATCAGTCCGAGAGCACGTACAGATCGCCACACGCTGTCCTCCTGGAGTAAAGGTGTCAACCCATACATCCTGAAGGACGGCGTTGCTCACCAAGTTCGTAGAGAACGAGGGGAGGTGAAGACCTGACAGTGAGCCAGACGGAACCGCCGGACACGGGAGAACAGTAGAGGAACGTGCAAGGACTGGGCCCCCAGAGGGGTCAGCCAGAGAGACAGCAACAGGTGCAGGGAGCGGTGTGAGTGCGGTACTGTCGCAAAAGAAACAGCGGGAAGCACCTGAGTCAAGCGTGAAGGTGTGCAAGGCCTCAGCAGGCGCAGTACCAGAGAGAGCAGACTCACTAGCACCTAGAGCAGCAGACTCACCAGCACCTAGAGCAGCGACCTCAATACCTGGGTCGGGCGGCATACACAGGTAACAGTCACCCTCAGCACTAACAGTCAATGCATACATAGCAGAGAGGATAGCATCATAGTCAAGAGCAAAGATATCCACACCCTGCCTAAGCAGCTCTGCCCAGTGGGGGAGCTCAGCCACGTCGGGAAACTCTGTGCGAAAGGCGTCGGTAAGACGGGAGAAGCAGCGGTGCTGTGTGTGAGGCTGCCCGCATGTCTGACCAGAGCG
The DNA here is from genome assembly GCA_947471745.1 of Closterium sp. Naga37s-1. Lineage (NCBI taxonomy): Eukaryota > Viridiplantae > Streptophyta > Zygnematophyceae > Desmidiales > Closteriaceae > Closterium > Closterium sp. Naga37s-1. The sequence goes on from CANJKZ010000167.1 coordinate 1,241,155, forward strand.
GTCACCTATGCGAATGACATACGGGCAGCGACCACCACCCCCAGCTGCCCCACGCTGAGCAAACCACTCACGTAGCTCCTGAGACAAAAGGGGCTGACGCAGCTGCTGCCTCCTCTGACCACCTCCAAGGCCTCCCCTCTGGCTGGTACCACCCCGGCCGCCACCATTGCCGCCGCCTCCACTCCCACTGCCGCCACCACTGCCGCCTCCACCACTCCCACAGCCGCCACCACCGCCGCCACCTACACCTCCACCCCCACCACCACTACCTCCGCCACCGCCGCCTCCTCCACCGCCTCCACCGCCCCCACCACCGCCTCCACCTCTGCCACCCTCACCGCCCTTGCCTCCCCTGCCCCTGCCGCTGCGGCGCCTCCCACTAGGGGCAGACGCAACTCCTACCTCCTCAGCACGAAGGTAGTCAACAGCTGCAGCAGAGGCGACGGAGGGGACCAGGGGGGAGGGCGAACACCCCTCAAAGAAGGGAGTGCGAGGAGTGCCACGAGAAGCGCCTACAGCGACTATGCTAGTCTCAGCTGCTAGGAGGTGCTTCTCGAGCAGGTCGACATGTCAGAATGTTATAATTGTCTAGCCTGCAGTGGGGTACTCCACAGTGAGTACAGCCCAATTAGGGTTTGCTATATGTATCCAACTGCTTGCTAGTGAAACCGCTTCTTTCTTCATTCTTGTTTCTACTACTAGTTCTGACACGACAGTGAGGTCGGTGGGGTCAAGGGCTAGAAGGAGATCCCTGACAGCGCTAAGAGAGTCAGGGAGGCAGGTGACTATGGAGTAGAGAGTGATGTACATAGGAGGAGGGTTCTTGGTGAGAAACTCGGCGGGAAGCGCAGCGCGGTAGCGAGTGTCACTAGTGCAAAGGTGAGTGACGAGGTCGGCTACTGTGGCAAAGGTGGACAGCTCTGGGAACAGGTAGGGCAGGAGAAGGGGGCCTAGAGCAGCAGCGGCCGGGGAGGAGTAACGAGCGACTACAGCGTCGTACAGTGCTTTCGCAATCTTATGCTGTCCGAAGTGAGCGCGTTCGGCTAACGGCAGGTGGTTGCGAACGGCTAGGCGAGCAGCAGCGTCACGAGTAAGCCACTGTGAGCGAGTCGTACTGTCAGCTGTGGCGGCAGGGGCGAGAGAGGCGCCAGACGTGAGGTCAAATAGTGAAACTCCGTCATTGGAATCGCTCTGTCCGAACAGCTGTAAGTCGTCGAGCCATGCATCGAACTCTATCGGGCGGCCCTCCGGATCGAACGAGAGGACACTGAGCGTGGCCATAGCGGGCAGAGCGGTCGGGCGCGCTAGCAGCAGAGCAGCACGCAGGCAGGGCTAGGCAGGCGAGCGCGCTAGCAGCAGGGCAGTGCACAGGCAAGGCAAGGCAGGGCGACGCAGCAGCAAGTGGCGCGAGGCAAGGCAGGGCGCGCGGCAGGGCAGGGCGCGCGGCGGCGCGGCGCGCAGGCAGGGCAGGGCGCGAGGCGGCGCGGTGCGCGGGCAGGGCAGGGCGCATGGCGGCGCGGCGCGCGGGCAGAGCAGCGCGCGCTGCGGCAGGCGGCACGACGGCGCGCGGGCAAACAGGGCGTGCTGCAGTGGGCGGCGCGCGGGCAAAGCAGAGCGCGCTGCGGCGGGCGGCGCGCGGGCAGGGCAGGGCGTGCGCAGGCAGCGCGACGCAGGGCAGTGCAGGGCAGGGCGGCGCGATCACGGCGGCGCGACGGGTGGGGTAGCGCTACTCGGTGGGCCCTAAAAAAAACGGTCCTAGGCTAGGACCTGCTCTGATACCATGTCAGTAGAATAAACGAGAATGAATAAACTAGAAAGCAAGTGGGTACAAGTAGGAAACCCTAATTGGGTTGTACCCCATATGGGCTACCCCACTATAGCCTACACAATAAGCAGCATATAAGTTTGACAGGAAAGTCACAAAACTGTGACATTTTAGTAACCTTAACGTGACTTTTTAGGTTACGGAAAAGTCATGGACAGAAGTACCGGAGGGGCTAGTCACGTTGCCAGTAACGCCAAAGTCACAAATCCGTGACCCAAAAGTCACAGAAACATCACAATTACATCACCCCCTCAGTCACGTTTCCATCACAAAACCGTGACGGAAACGTATCATGCTTGCAAGTATCCGATTGGTCACAAGAAATACACAAAATCTCACCCCTGCCACGTATGCAGCCACGTGTAGTACAGTGACAACTTCGGATTACAACAACGACACCGACCAACCGTACGTACGCCACATTTACGCAACTACCGCCGAATCCCATCGAGCCAAGTGTGCGCCATCTCACGTGACACAAACCGCCATGATTCAACAGAAACGGTGAAAAATCAACGGCTTGTGCACAGTCCTCGAATGTCGCGATTCGACGAGTTCAAATCCGCCGTCGATTTCACAACACTTGTACCGTCTAGATGTGTATCACACATTTCTGATCAACGGCCAGACGCGTCGTTACAAACCCACATCGGATCCCATCTTGCCGTCCATCCACCACGCAACACACGGTTGTGACTACGTTTTGACAACACAGTCGTGCTACGTGGACATAATCGAAACCGCCCGCACCTAACAGATCTTCGGTCCACGACGATTACGACAAATCGAATCGACGGCATAGAATTATTTACTACATCCCACTCTTGGACAGAACGACGGCAATCCAACCGTCCACACATCATTCGATCCACGGCATCCACAGCGTTATGGTCATCGTCATCGACGGTGCATATTTATTCGTTCGTGTCGCACACCCCGCACAACAATAGATCCTACCCGTTAACGTCCCGCCTTTACATTCGTTGCCAAGGTCGCCGTCCTCACATCCCACGGCTCTCAGCTCGTACCGCAAATCGTATTTATAGGGTTACATAAAAACCAGACCGTCCTACTCGCCTGAACACCACCATCCGTTCATCTCGCAGCTCGACGCGCCGCCCCTGCTGCGGAGCCACATCCATCCGTTCATCGAGGTCCACGATAAACACGCGCCACGACCATGCTTCTCCCCTATTCGGCAATTCTGCTTCTAGAACATTCCGCACAATTTTAAGTCTCCACTGATTTTCCTTTTGGCCTTCCGCCTGGATGTTTGTGCTCTAAAATCCACAGTTTGATGAAATTGGTTCACTATTTCCACATTCACCTACCGCGGCTTTCCCAACACACCAACTACTCCGACCAGAAGGACTGCATCCTCAAACCCCCCCACAACAAGCCCCCCATCGGTTATTCCAATATTAACTCTCCACCATGCATGCTATCGATCCACAACAATCGTCTTCCTAGGTGCTGTCATCTCAAGTCAGAGAAAGGTTGTCCCCATTCCTCCCGCTCTCGGTGGCTGCAGATTCGGCTATCGCCTGGCGCTCCATGCCGCACGCAGACAGGCGCAGTCCATGGCGACCCCATGCCCATGAGGATGTTGTGGGGTCGTACGGCGGTTGGAACTGCTCGATAGCAGCCATGACGTCCTCGAGCGCACACTCACGGAGGCCGTCGACGATCTGCGCGTTGGCACCCGCAGAGTTTGACAGCCTCCCCTTGCGTGTTTCCCAGAAGCGAATGGCATCGGTCACCTGCACACGGACAGACAAGTTCCAATCGTTCAATGTCCATTAATTCGCCTTCACCAACGGCAGCCATGGGTACAACCACGCCACAACACTCATGTGCATGTCAAAGCTTTCCTTACTGCGTGCTCAAGCCATGCCATGTGGTACAACTTCAGCGTCAAGGTGCCGTTGACCATCCGCGGCTTGAACGCCGCACGGGCACATGCCGCGAAGGCCCTGGACACAAAAGGCATGCCGCGACGGTCCTCGCTCCACTTGGAGATAGCGAACACATCTGCGTACACAAAGCGTCCGCTGCATTGTCATTATCTTTCTTATAGAATGCAGTACACACGAGTAATGACCATACGGTACATACCCTCCCCGTCCACAGTCAGGCCGAGGCGCTCCTTCACCCTCTCCGCCGATCGTGCCTTGGGTGCCGCCCACGGGCTCCTCTCGTCTCGCTCGTCACGGTACAGCCCGACCTTGGGGAGCGCGATGTCGCGCACACGCCCTGCCGCCGCCGTCTTCCAGTCGCTCAGGGCCGCTTTGACAGCCGCCATCGCCAAGCTTGCGAAGGTAGGAGTCAGGCGCTCGATGATGGCGCACAACCCGGCACTCTTCGCCGCGCTGCTTGGATAAAACGTCATGGACTTGTCATCCGCTTCGAGGAAGAGCTGAACCCGCAGCTCCTCACAAATTTCCTGTAAAGCAAGTCACGCATATCCCGCACACGCCAAACTGTAATAATCAGCGAACGCGAAAGCTATCCATCGCATACAACATGACAAATGTTGCAGACAGGCGCGAACCCGCCCTGCAAGCCTACTCCGGGTAGTATACCTTCCACCCTTTGTTGGCCGGGAGGAACTTCAGCGCACGCTGAAGTATCGGGGAACTTGAGGTGCGGACGTGACGCCCAATCTCGTCCTCCAACTCCTCTTCGTCCAGCTCGGACTCGGGGGACGACATGCGACGGGTCTTCCTTGCGCGCGTCGCCCTCTCGCACTCTCCGCGAGCATTGTCCCGCTTGCGCTTCTTTGCGGTGTGGTTTGCAAGCGACGCCAGCAGTGCGGTCTCGAGCCTCGCAAGCGTAGCGGCCGTGTCCTTCTGGTGTTTGCGCATCGCATCAAACTCCTCCCTTGTCACGGGTTCAGAATCGGAGCGTTCTTCGCCCGATTCGTCCTCGTCGCCGTCGTCTGCAGCATTCACATGGGGAAGCGCTTCGTTCAGGTTGTCGTCTGATGACTCGGGCTTGGGCTCCGGCGGCGGCGGTTCGGCTTGTCCCTCATCCCCCGCCAGTTCCGAAACCTTGCGCCGCTTATCGGGTCTCGCCGAACGCGCATCCCCATTTGACATTGTCGGGGCAGCCTTTCGCCTATTGGATGCCGTCTCACGGGACGACGTGCTTTCGCCCTCACGTGCGTCACGTGCACTTGTGGCGGCGATGACGCTGCAGGGAAAGATTGAATCCATATTAGGTGCACATTCATTGAATAAATTCCGAAAGTCACGATGAACTGTAATTAAATATTAAAAAAAACCACCCACCACGATCCGACGTTACGCTTGTTGGAGCACGAGCAGGCGCTTTCTTCAGTCTTGCGACAGGGGCCTTCGGCACTGGCGGACGCTTGGAGGTTGCAGGCAGCACATAGTGGCTGAAGTGTTTTAGAGGCTAGGACACGCGCTGTCGTTTGCCCTCTCTAGACGCCCGGTGGCTCTTATTGCCACTGTCCATCTTGCCAGTGGCTACTGGACAGTCGTTGTCCAGAATGGTCAAATTGTCCAACCTTTGTGCACAAACTTTGGTTGCCTGGGATCACCGTCCACCCATATGCGGACAAATACGTGGCGTACACATGGCAGAAGGAAATCTCCCTGCCAATCCACTAAAGCCACCACACCTCTTGTTGCACAGTTCTTATCTCGATTGACTGGACGCATTTGTGTCCAACCAGAACCACACATACGCACAGACTAAGTTGGAGTTCTGTACACTTCGGTGTCAAACCTATACACCGTAAACCAGCGCCGATGAAATTGAAGTTACAAAAAAAGTAACAAGACAGTGCCTTGTAGTTTCCATCAAACTGCATTCACCATTCCGTCTCAACACTCATACTCAGGGCGTGCTCATGCCAACCTCATCCCCGTCGGACCCTTCCCCTAAGGCGTGTTCCACGCTCTCTATTTCCGCATCCCCTGCTTCTCCTGGAGCATCAACACTGTCGGTGCCTCGTGGTGTCTGCGGGGAGGACTTACCAGTCTTTTACTCGAATGGTGTCCCTGGCAGAACCCCTATGTCATCCATATCCTTCCGCCACTCCCTCCACCGATACCACTGGCGCTTGTGCACCAGGTGACGAACGTCATCCTCTATGCACCCTTCGAGCGCTGCCATCTCGCTCTTAGAAGAATTTCGGCGAGAAATTCAATGTGCGCGAATTTCGACCAATGGGAGCGCAGGGAATTTCGACCAATCATATCCTGACGGAAATTGTACCCGCCAGGAGAAATTGAACCAGCAACAGAAAGAGAACCTGCTACACGTTTTTTGTAACTACAAAAACGTGCACAACTATGCATGTACAACCTCGGCAACTACTTAGTTAGGTGAGAAATACATGGGCTGTTTTTTCACCTGCCATTGCTGAGTTGGCATAGCACATGCATGGTAGTTAGTTAAACGTTCCTCTTGGAACGTTTCTGCAGGGTTCCTTCTTCTAGTATATTGGTTCAATGTTTGCTTGTATTTTACTTGTTCAATTCTTTTCCTTAGTGAAACGCTGCTGAAATCTACTGCCAAGAGCAACAGCCTGAATTCTACCCCTCGCGTCATCACGCTATCTCTCTCGTAGGCTAGAATTATCCGCACACCCACGCTTTAATCGCTCATATGCCACACATTTTATGGCCCCCAAACATGGCCACAAGTAGCATATTACTCTGAGGAATCCTAGAAAGGGGGGCTATCTGGAATGCTGCGACCGACAGGTTCCGGATTTGAGAAAGGGGAGCCATCCGCAGCATAAAAAAAGGAACACCATGGAGACGATTAAAGTCAGACCCGCATATACTATGAAGTTAATTTGCAATGGTATTGTTGATATTATTGTCGTTCAATGATATTTTTTATGTCACGAAACTTTGAATTATACCATCATTTAACCACATACTATTTGAAGTAATATGTCACGTGCTATCATATCCCACGCCTTGGCAATTATTGTCCCATTTCATTCCCCTCAACGCCCGTTGGCCGCGTGTCGCTCCAGGGTAAGAAGGTGGTGGTGGGCGCAAAGTGGAGGGTGAGTCCGTGGCGGTACAACATTCTCTACTGGAAGCAACCCACCGTCCGCCCTGGCGACGTCCTCGGTAAGCGCAATGACCGTAGCGAAAGTTAGTAATGAGTTGGCGAGACGTAAATTGGCGTAGACTGTCAAACCACCGAGCATGAAAGCTGTCGATGCGTGGTAGTAGCTCCAAATAACGAACATTCTTCTACCAGTTATCACCTCTAAACCAAGTTTTTGGATCTCGTCTTCCCCTAGCTCTCTTCCGTTGCACACTACTACTCTCTACTTCTCTCTCTTCCCTTCGATGACGCCGCGGCCAGCCCTAGCGTGGCAGCGCTGTAGTCGTCAAGACGCGTTGTTTCATTTCCGGGCCGAGCACTGTGACTTTTGGGCTCGGCTTGGATTGTTTAGACGCGTGGTTCATGTGGTTAACCCCCTTTCGCCCTCATTCCCCCCTTCTTCCCCACATGCTTTGCTCGTGCACCTCCTCGTGTGCACTCCGTGCGTGCATCCCCGCGACAGTGTTTCGATGGCGGTTCCTGCCGAAAGACGTGTGGGTGATGCACACTAAGGCCGCCTACACCAACTGCGATTTATCTGCCAGCAGCGCCACCAGGAAGACTTGTCAGAGTATTATGCTCTAGCCTGTAGTGGGGTGCTCTATAGCGAGTACAACCCTTCTAGGGTTTGCTATTTGTATCCTCATTCTTGCTAGTGCTCTCCTCTTCTTCCTACTATTTTCACATACTATCAGAGCAGGTCGATCCCCTTGGATCGATCCTGTGGGTGGGCTCACCACCTCGTTGCTTCCGCTGCAACTTCCACTGCTACCCTCTGTGCCGCACGCCCCATGGCGTGCGGCAGTTTTTCTTCCCGCCGTGCGCCCCGAGGCGCGCGGCGGTTTTCTGCCCGCCGTGCGCCCCGTGGCGCGCGGCGGTTCTCTGCCCGCTGTGCGCCCCGAGGTGCGCGGCGGGCTTCTGCCCCGTCACTCGGCGCGTCGCCCTCGGGAGGCGCTGCGACGGGCGACGGGGACCCGCGCGTCGCCCCCCGTCACCCGTCGTGGCCTGCGCGCGGCCCGTACAGGCTGCGCGCGGCCCGTAAGGGCTGCGCCAGGCCCGGACGCGGCCCGTACGGGCTGCGCCAGGCCAGCGCGCGGCCCGTACGGGCTGCGCCAGGCCCGCGCGCGGCCCGTACGGGCTGCGCCAGGCCCGCGCGCGGCTCGGGCCGCCTGCGCGCGGTTCGGGCGGCTGTGCCAGGCCCGTGGGCGGCCCTTTCCTCGCTGCCCCTGCCCTCCCCGCTGTCCCCCGTGCTTCTACTGGCGCCCCACCCCTCCTACAGCCCGTTCTCCTGAATTAGGGTTTGGGGGTGAGGGGTATGGGGGTGAAGCCACTGTGTGCCGTTCCCTGCTCCTCCTCCTCCTCCGTCTCCCTGTGCTGCAGCTGCCGCTGAGGGGGGGTGGACTTGTTGGAGCCGTTGGAGTGGTACTAAGGGGGGGTGAAGGGGGAGTGGAGCTAGCGGTGTAGCAGCGTGTGTGTGTCAGGGGGAGTGGGATAGTTTGGGGAGGTTGAAGGGGGTGGCCGCCGTGAAGCCAGCAGCTCCAGTCGCCCGTGAGACCGTTGTGCCAGTCGCCCGTGAGCCCGTTGTGCCAGTCGCCCGTGAGCCCGTTGCTCCAGTCGCCCGTGAGTCCGTTGCTCGTCTGCCGCTACTTTTAGCCGCGGAGCCAGTTACTCCAGTAGCCCGTGTGCCAGTTGCTCCAGTTGCTAGTGTGCCAGTTGCTCCAGTTGCCCGTGTGCCAGTTGCTCCAGTTGCCCCGTGTGCCAGCAGCTTCAGCTGCTGCCCACTACCTCCTCTCCTCTCATAGTCTCTTTCCTCCTCCTCACTTGCCCGTTGTGACTACCACTAGCTTTGCTCATAATTGTGAACTTTAAACTATTGCTTCTTGAACTTGTGCTCAGAATGTGTGGTGACATTGTGATCCACCCTGAGCTTGTACTGCTTTGCTTGCTCTGCTGATTACACCCCACTTTGGCTATGGGGGTGTGTCAGAATATTATGCTCTAGCCTGTAGTGGGGTGCTCTATAGCGAGTACAACCCTTCTAGGGTTTGCTATTTGTATCCTCATTCTTGCTAGTGCAACCCTCCTCTTCTTCCTACTATTTTCACAAGACTAGCATCTCCTTCACCGGGAAATACAAGTAGGTTGTGGTGCTCTCTTCGTCTATTCGCTGTTCTCCCTCTGCCCCATCCATGCGTGTTTTGAGTCCGGCTCAAAAGGCATTTCTGTGACAGGTTCTGCTGCTGTCTCTCGTCTTCCATATGCCCCAGGCTTGGTGAGCATACGAGCGGGCAAGGATGGTGTTTCTTTCGCTTGGATGTGGTGAAGTTGTGAGTCTGATTGGTCGGAGTGCCAACTTGTATTTGCATGCATACACCTGTATGTTCACTTGTTCTTATTTGTGCCCAATCTGTGCGTGTCTGTATGCATGTGTCTGTGCCTGCATCTCTATGGCACGTTTCTATCTTCAGGTACAAAGTTCCAAGTTCAGCAGCAGGAACCACCCTATACTTTGGTAGCAGTGTGCTATGGCAGTGCGCTACAGGGAAGATGAAGGTGGCTATTAGATTTAGTAGTGCCGCCCGGCCTTCGGCTCCCCCCCCTCCTCCTTCCCCACCCCCTCCTCCCCCTCCCCATATCTGACCCCCCTCCTCCTGCCGCCGCTCTCCGTTTGTTAAACTGAGAATATTCCCAGAGAATCATTTAGAGACTAGACAGGAATATTGTGACTCCGAGCTGGTACATGAGAACGATTCTAATAATATGAGAATATTCCTTTTCAATTCTAGAAAGTACCGTATCATGATGCATACAGCTAGAAAGCCGTTCGCTTTTACCTAGTCGCCATTCTAAACGGTATCTTCACGCAGGGTCTCAGATTGGTTATGGGGGTGGCTATTTCATCAGCCCTAGTACATGTCAAAAGGCCCAAAAATCAGCTTGGTAAAAAAACTGAAAGTTCAGCGTCCCTTTAATATGAAGGCGGACTGTTCTTTACTAAATTAGGGCCCTAGCTGGCAATTGATTGGCATGATTGACGGGGGCTGTGGACCCTATAATTTTCCTGTAGTGTGTCTGCTCACTGCTCGCTTGGCAACATGAAAGTGGCCATCCCAATTGAGGCGCGAGATTAAGCACTAAGTGGAATGCTGACTATGTAAGGAGTGGACCTGTGCAATTTCTATTAGTGTAAATTACCATGATACACTGATAATCAGGGTGCATTTTTAAGGTCACACTTTTGGCCCATGGTTTTTGTATTTTTTGTTTGATTTTATTTTATTTATTTTATTCATGCTATGTCAGGTTTTTCATTTCAGTCACACTTTTGGCTCAGTGTAACTATTTTTGTTAGCGAGTTTTTCCCCTTCGGGCCCGCCTGATTCATCAAAATCTGGGCTTTCTGTCAGAGTTATATGACATAGCTACTGTAGGCTATAGTGGGGTAGCACATATGGGGTACAGTTGCCTAGGGTTTGCCTTTTGTACCCAACTTTCACTTAGTCATTTCATTCCTGTTTTCTTGATTCACATGGTATAGAGCGGGTTCCTACATGGGACCGTTCCTTCCTAAGGGCCCACCATAAGAATTTTTTTTTAGCTGCCCGCGCACATTGCGCCCTGCCCTAATTTTTTTTTTTTTAGCGGCCCCTACGCTGCCCCTACGCGGCCCCTACGCCGCCTCCCACGCGCCCCCTATGCGGCCCCTGGCGGCGCCCTGACGAGGCCCCTGCCGGCGCCCTATCGCGGCCCTTGACGCGCCCCCTGGTGGCGCCCTGACGCGGCCCTGACGCGGCCCCTGGCGGCGCCCTGACGCGGCCCCTGCCGGCGCCCTATCGCGGCCCCTGACGCGGCCCCTGGTGGCGCCCTGAAGCGGCCCTGACGCGGCCTGACGCGGCCCCTGGCGGCGCCCTGACGCGGCCCTGCCGTGGCCCCTGACGCGGCCCTGACGCGGCCTGCCGCGGCCCCTGCCGCGGCCCTGAAGCGGCCCCTGACGCGGCCCTGACACGGCTCTGCCGCGGCCCTGACGCGGCCCTGACGCGGCCCCTGACGCGGCGCCCTGACGCGGCCCCTGCCGCGGCCCTGACGCGGCCCTGCCGCGGCCCCTGACGCGGCCCTGACGCGGCCTGCTGCGGCCCCTGCCGCGGCCCTGAAGCGGCCCCTGACGCGGCCCTGACGCGGCTCTGCCGCGGCCCTGACGCGGCCCTGACGCGGCCCCTGCCGCAGCCCCTGGCGGCGCCCTGACGCGGCCCCTGCCGCGGCGCCCTGACGCGGCCCTGCCGCGGCCCCTGACGCGGCCCCTGCCGCGGCCCCTGACGCGGCCCCTGACGCGGCCCCTGTCGCGGCCCCTGACGCGGCCCCGCCACCTACCTTTCCGGCCACGCCGCCTCCTCTCAGCGGCCCCGCCGCCTCCTCCCAGCGGCCCCGGACGCCGCCCTCTCAGCGGCCCCGCCGAGCCGCCCAGCAGCCTAGCCGCCCAGCAGCTGAGCTACCGAGCCGCCCAGCAGCCGAGCCGCCGAGCCGCCCAGCAGCCGAGCCGCCCAGCAGCAGAGCCGCCGAGCCGCCCAGCAGCCGAGCCGCTGAGCCGCCCAGCCGCCGAGCCGCCCAGCAGCCGAGCCGCCCAGCAGCCGAGTCGCCGAGCCGCCCTGCAGCCGAGCCGCCCGAGCCGCCCGAGCCGCCCTGTCCGGTAAGAGCAGCGCCTCTCTCACAGCACTGCCCTCACCCCACTGTTTGCGCTGCTAGTCTACTGCTGTCATGGCTATCCCTAGTGTCCTCGCTTTTGACGCTGAGGGTCGGACCATTGACTTTGACGTCTGGATAGATGACCTGCAGCTTTTCTTACAGTGCGATAGGGCAGACGGCCTCTCCCTCTTTGACCTCACTTCTGGTGCCTCTCCTGCCCCCGCCACTGATGCTGACGCAACTGTTCGCTCCCAGTGGGCCACGCGCGATGCTGCTGCACGTCTTGCTGTGCGTCGCCACCTGCCTACCTCTGAGCGTGCGCACTTTAGCCAGTACAAGAGTGCTCAGACCTTGTACGACGCTGTAGTTGCACGCTACTCCTCCCCTGCCACTGCTGCACTGAGTCGCCTCATGCTACCGTACCTCTTCCCTGACCTTGCTGCCTTTCCCACAGTCGCTGACCTCATTACGCACCTACGCACTAGTGACACTCGCTACCGCGCTGCGCTTCCTGCTGAGTTCTGCGCCAAGAACCCCCCCCCCATGTACATCACCCTCTACTACATAGTCACCCGGCTCCCTGACTCCCTTCGCGTAGTCAGGGACCACTTCCTCTCAGTTTGCCCCACCACTCTCACCGTTGACCTCCTCGAGAAGTCCCTCCTAGCAGCAGAGAAGAGCATAGTAGCTGTAGGAGCCTCTCGTGGTGACCCTCGCACCCCCATCTTTGAGGGGTGTTCCCCCTCCCCCCTTTTGCCCTCTGTTGCCTCTGCTGCTGCGGCCGACCTCGTTGGGCTTGAGTCGGTCGGTGCGGCGTCTACCCCTAGCGGGAGACGCCGCCCTGGCAAGGGCAAGGGGGGCAGGGGCGCTGGAGGAGCTAGCGGGGGTGGTGGAGGCGGCAGTGGAGGCGGTGGAGGAGGTGGGGGTGGCGGTGGGGGTGGTGGCGGGGGTGGAGGTGTCGGTGGCGGCAGTGGAGGCGGAGGCGGCAGCGGCAGTGGCGGAGGGAGCGGAGGTGGCGGCGGTGGAGGAGGAGGCGGCGGAGGAGGTGGAGCTGGTCGGGGTGGCGCTGCGCAGAGGGTCGGCTCCGGTGGTGGTCAGCGCCAGCAGCAGCAGCAGCACCAGTAGCGCACTCGTGACATCCCCTCCCCTCAGCAGCTCCGTGAGTGGTACACTGCACGCCAGAGGGGTGGGGGTACTGGTCCGTGCACCTACGTCCTCCGCACCGGCGACCGCGCGGGTGAGCAGTGCGGGGGTGCGCACTCCACCCAGCGCTGCTTTGGCCGCCTGACGGACGCTTGGCGTCACCAGTTCCCTGAGGCCACTGAGATCCCCCGCTGGGGTGAGCTGTCTAGGGCGGGTGTGGCTGTCTTTGACCTTGACTTTGATGCTATTCTTGCTGCCATGTATACTGTGACTATTAGTGATGAGGGTGACTGTTACCGGTGTTTTCCGCCCGACCCGGGCATTGAGACTGCTGCTCTAGGTACTGGTGAGGCTGCTGCTCTAGGTGCTAGCGAGGCTGCTGCTCTAGGTGCGTCTGCTCCCTCAGGTGCTGGTGAGTCTGCTCTCTCAGGTTCTACGTCGGCTTCGGCCTCCCACACCTTCACCCTTGACTCGGGGGCTTCTCGCTCCTTCTTTCGAGACCGCACCACACTCACGCCGCTCAGCCGGCCAGTTGCAGTCTCTCTGGCAGACCCCTCTGGGGGTCCTGTCCTTGCTCACTTCTCCACTGTCCTCCCGTGTCCGGCGGCCCCCTCTGGCACCCTGTCTGGTCTTTACCTTCCCTCGTTCTCTACGAACTTGGTGAGTGGTGCTGACCTACAGGATGCGGGGGTTCACCAGTTCACTCCTGCGAGTCGGCGGGTGACCCACTGCACGGACGCTCGGACAGGCCGACACCTGGCCACGTTTACCCGTCGGCCGGGGTCGAGCCTGTACACCCTGACCACTGCGTCTCCTCCAGTCACTGCGTCTGGTCAGGTAGCTGCGTCGGGTCAGGTGTTTGCTGCAGCGTCCAGGTCTGGTCCTGAGTCTGCCCCCTGTTCGTGTCGCCTCCTGTCTCACGAGACTCTCCTCTGGCACCACCGCCTTGGTCACCCCTCCCTGCTTCGTCTCCGAAGCATGGCCTCCCGTGTCCTTGTCTCTGGTCTTCCCCGGTCCCTCCCTCCCCTTCCTCCGGGGCCTGGCCCTACCTGCGTCCCCTGTGTCGAGGGGCGGCAGCGGGCTGCCCCTCACTCCTCCCAGTTTCCTCCGACAGAGGCCCCGCTGCAGACACTTCACATGGACGTGTGGGGCCCGGCCCGCGTCCGTGGACAGGGTCACGAGCGCTACTTCCTGCTGGTGGTTGACGACTACTCGCGTTACACCACAGTCTTCCCCTTGCGCAGCAAGGGTGATGTCACTGAGGTGTTGATCGACTGGATCCGCGCAGCTCGTCTCCAGCTCAGGCAGAGCTTCGGCTCGGACTTTCCTGTTCAGCGTCTGCACTCTGACAGAGGTGGAGAGTTCTCCTCTGGCCTTCTGCGAGCCTACTGTCGTGCACGAGGCATCCGCCAGACCTTCACGCTTCCGGACTCTCCACAGCAAAATGGGATTGCTGAGCGCCGCATTGGCATGGTCATGGACGTCGCCCGTACGTCCATGATGCATGCGGCTGCCCCCCATTTTCTGTGGCCGTTTGCGGTTCGGTACGCGGCGCATCAGATCAACCTTCACCCCAGGGTCTCCATGCCGGAGACCTCCCCAGCTTTGCTGTGGACGGGGAAGGTTGGCGATGCATCTGCGTTCCGTGTCTGGGGATCTCGGGCGTTTGTCCGCGACTTGTCTGCGGACAAGCTGTCCCCTCGTGCTGCTCCTTGCGTCTTCCTTGGCTTCCCCCCTGACGCGCCAGGGTGGCAGTTCTACCACCCCACCTCTCGCCGTGTCCTGTCCTCCCAGGACGTCACGTTTGACGAGTCGGTCCCCTACTACCGCCTCTTCCCCTACCGCACTCCGTCCCTCCCCCCGCCACCGCTCTTCCTTGTCCCAGGTCCCCCCCCGGTAGACCCCCTCCCCCCTCAGGGTCCTGCCCCTTCAGGTGTGTCCCAGGTAGACGCAGTCGAGCCTGTCGAGGTTACTGGTGACTCTGGTGCTGCTGAGGGTGCTGAGCCTGGGGGTGCTGACTCTGGGGGTGCTGAGCGTGTGGGTGCTACGTCTGGGGGTGCTGAGCCTGAGGGTGCTACTACTGGGGGTGCTGAGCCTGAGGGTGCTGAGCCTGGGGGTGCTACTACTGGGGGTGCTGAGCCTGGGGGTGCTGAGCCTGGGAGTGCTACGCCTGGGGGTGCTACGCCTGGAGGTGCTGAGCCTGGGGGTGCGGAGCCTGAGGGAGCTGGGCCTGCTCGTGTGGCGTCTGGCGGTGCTGAGCCTGGAGGTTCTCCGGGTGCTTCGTCTCGGCGGGAGCCACTCTCTCCACAGGAGCTGCGCGAGTGGTTTGCCCGGCGCTGGAGGCGTGCTGCTGAAGCTGGAGGTTCTTCGGCTGCTGAGGGTGCTGGTGCCGCGGGTCCCGGAGGTGCTCGTACTGGGAGTACTGGAGCTGCTGGGCCTGCGGGTACTACTGGAGCTGGTGCCACTGCGTCTTCTCGTGGTCCGACTGGAGCTGGAGCTACTGAGGGTGTTGGCGCTGAGGCTACTGCTGTCGGTCCTGGAGGCGGTCTTGCTGGGGGTGCTACTGGTGCTGCTGGAGGTACTGGAGCTGGAGGTGCTGCTGGCGCTGGTGCTGCCGCTGGGGGTACTGGTGCTGTCCCTGCTGTGTCTGGAGTCGCCGCGCGGCCTCGGCCGTACTTCGTTCCGCTCCTTCAGCAGGTTCTTGGTCTCCCGCCTTCTACTGGTCCTCCTCCTCCCTTAGCGTGTCCACAGCCTGTCCCGTCACAGTTACAGTTACAGCCGGCCTCCCCACTGCCCGCTCCTTCTCTCTACACTGGTCCTACTGGAGGTCTTGCTGAGCGTCGTGAGCCTGCGTCTCGCCCTGCGTCGCCTGTCCGTGCTGCTCGCACTAGTGCTCGTGGTTCGCGTCAGCGTCCTCCTCCTGTCCCTGGCACGCACCGGATGTCTCTGCGTCCGTCCACTGCTCCTCTGCGTGCCCCTTTGCCTTCTCCTCCTGAGTCCTCTCTTCCTGCTCTTCCTGACCCGGAGTCGGACTCTCTTCGTGCTGCCAGTCCTACTGTCACGCGTCTCCTTGCTACTGTTGTCACTGACCCTTCCTTTGAGTCCACTGCTGCGTCTGCCCTAGTTACTAAGCTCGTCGACTTTGCTGCTCGCTGTCGTCTAGACTACGCTGCTAGTCTTGTTGCTGAGTCTGAGTCTGTCTGTCCTCCGTCCGTCGGGGGTGAGTGTGCCCTTGGCACGGACGTCCTTGAGGACAGGCAGGAGGAGTTCCAGTGTTTGGCTGCTGCTTCACCTCATCTCGTGTCCGTACTGCTTACCCCTGAGGGAGACCCGGATGCACTTGACATCCCGACTCCGCGCTCTTACGCGGAGGCGATAGAGGGTCCCTACTCCTCTCAGTGGCAGGCAGCTATGGACGCAGAGATGGCTTCCTGGAAGTCCACAGGCACCTACGTTGACGAGGTTCCCCCGCCTGGGGCGAACATCGTCAGTGGCATGTGGATTTTCAGGGTGAAGCGGCCGCCGGGTTCTCCGCCTGTCTTCAAGACGCGTTACGTGGCTCGTGGCTTCAGTCAGCGGCAGGGAGTTGACTACTTTCAGACCTTCTCTCCCACCCCGAAGATGACCACTCTTCGGGTACTGCTGCACATAGCTGCTCACCGCGACTACGAGCTGCACTCTCTTGACTTCAGCACTGCTTTCTTGCAGGGCAGCCTGCACGAGGAGATCTGGCTGCGTCGCCCACCTGGCTTCACTGGGTCTTTTCCTCCTGGCACCCAGTGGAGCCTCCGGCGGCCAGTCTACGGTCTCCGCCAGGCACCGCGTGAGTGGCACGACACACTGAGGACTACACTTGCGGCTCTTGGGTTTGCTCCCTCTACTGCCGACCCGTCGCTGTTTCTGCGCACCGACACTTCTTTGCAGCCGTTCTACATCCTCGTGTACGTCGACGACTTGGTCTTTGCCACAGCTGACACTGCTGGACTCGCCCACGTGAAGTCCGAGCTGCAGAAGAGACACACGTGCACAGACCTGGGTGAACTGCGCAGCTACCTTGGCTTGCAGATCACCCGGGACAGAGCACGCCGCACCATTACCCTGACTCAGTCACACATGGTGCAGCAGGTCCTTCAGCGCTTCGGCTTCACGTACTCCTCGCCTCAGGCCACTCCTCTGCCTACTCGCCACTCGCTCTCAGCTCTGCCTTTGGATGAGTCCGTACAGTCGAGTGGCCCGTACCCAGAGCTTGTTGGCTGCCTCATGTACCTGATGACCTGCACACGACCTGACCTTGCATACTCTCTTAGCATTCTTGCACGCTATGTTGCTCCTGGGAGACACAGACCGGAGCACATGGCTGCAGCGAAGAGGGTGTTGCGCTACTTGTGCAGTACGTCGGGCATGGGGCTTGTGCTTGGAGGGCAGAGTCCAGTGGTCCTCACTGGACACGCAGACGCTTCTTGGGCTGACGACCAGGCTACGCAGCGGTCGTCACAGGGTTACACCTTCAGCCTTGGTTCCGGCTCTGTTTCGTGGCGGGCTACTCGCTCGTCTTCTGTTCTCGGCTCCAGTTGTGAGGCTGAGATCTACGCCGGGGCCATGGCTGCACAGGAGCTTCGCTGGCTCACCTACCTGCTGACTGACCTCGGAGAGCCGCCTCGTTCTCCTCCAGTGCTCTACGTAGACAACAAGGCCATGCTGGCCTTGTGTCGAGAGCAGCGACTGGAGCACAGAACAAAGCACATTGCTCTCCGCTACTTCCTTGCTCGTGAGCTACAGCAACGTGGACAGTTGCGGCTTGCGTACGTGGCCTCTGAGGCCAACACTGCTGATATCTTCACCAAGGCACTTGCGCCTTGTGATCATCAGCGCTTCTGTACTCAGCTGGGTCTTGTACCTACCTTGCCTCACTTGCTCACCTCTTGACCTTGTTTGTACTGTTGCATATATATATACTCCTGCTCTTGCTTGTCTAGCCTTATATATATATGTAATCCTGCATGTGAACTGGCCTTGTGGCCTTGAACTTGTGCTCAGAATGTGTGGTGACTTTGTGATCCACCCTGAGCTTGCTTTGCTTTGCTTGACTGGTCTTGTGACCCCTTGTTCTCCCCCACTTTGCCTATGGGGGTGTGTCAGAGTTATATGACATAGCTACTGTAGGCTATATTGGGGTAGCACATATGGGGTACAGTTGCCTAGGGTTTGCCTTTTGTACCCAACTTTCACTTAGTCATTTCATTCCTGTTTTCTTGATTCACACTTTCCGGCGCCTGATGGATCAGAGACATTTCTCAAATTCGTTTCTGCTTTATCAGACGAATTAGGATCCGCTTTCTGATTTCGTTTTGCCTGTGTTTGTTCAATCCCATCCGCGCAAAAGATCAAGTGATAAAAACATTGTCATGGTAAATTGTCATAAATTGCGCAGAGTCAGTTGCAAAGAACATGTTGACCATAAGTATACGCATAAACTAGCTGCGCGACGGGAACGGAGCTGAGCTACAGGGATTTAGGGTTCATCGACAAACGGAGGAGCATGTTGGAGATGGTTCGTGGAACCACACTAAGCGACGGCGGAATTCGGACCGACGACAGAAGCTACACGGTGGCGTGTGGAAGAAGCAAAACGAAATAGCTAAGTAGTGTCTAAGCTAATATGCGTGTGGTCTACGGAATGGGGAAGGAAGAGGAGGCAGGGAAGAAACGTGAGAGAAACGGGAAGAAGATTGAGTGAATTGGAGGAAGAAGAGACTAGAGGGGAAGAATTGTTTGACGGGAAAGAAGTTGGGTTGAAAATATGGCGTGGTTCACAAGTTACTGACTTTCGAACTTGGGGTGCGTTCGACGAAGGTGTTGTGGTTGCGTGTGCGACTCGACGTGACACATGGCGTGTGGGACAAGTTTGGTTACAAGGGATTTAGCTTGGGCGACACGGTTGGTTGCAGTTACATGAGTGCATTGGGTAGAATATAAGTGAATTGTACTAGTCAGTTGAAAACAACACTTGGAAATTCTTAGTTTGGTGAAGATTGGTGTTCGATTCTGATTGGTGGCGTTTTTGGCACTTCAGTTGAATTCGTGTCAAACCCCCGCGGAGCCCTCGCGAAGGGCCCGCCAGGCACCAGTGAGTGCGGAATTCCCGGGAAGGCCCCGTCAAGGCTCAGTCAAGGGTCCGCGAGCAGAATCTGTCAACGTGCTTACTTAGCTGGTAACCGGGTTTAGCTAGGGCCTAGGCTTAGGAGCCTAGGCCACGAGTGTCGAGTTGGTTGTACCAAGGAGAAATGTCGAGAATATGTGTGGTTCACTATAGCACACAAGGTACATATAGCAAACCAGCAAAGGTGCACCACCAACAACAAGGAAACATAACTACACTAAAGCTAAAGCTACAGGCAGTTATAAACATATATAAATATATACCGCGACACATCCCCTTAACTGCCTGCAGCACATAGCTAGAGGAAGTCACACCCCCTGAAGGGGTATTGCAGGCGCAGTGAAAGACGGCAAAGAGGTAAGTGAGGAGGAGGAGGCGAGAGAGAGAGAGGAGAGGAGAGGAGATAAGAACAAAGGAGGAGGTGAGTGAGGGATGAGGAGAGGAGGTGGCGGGGTGGCCGCGGCGTCCCCTCTTACTAACCCCCTTTTACGAAGGGGAGGGTTGAGTGGGGGATGAGGAGAGGAGGTGGGGGGGTGGCCGCGGCGTCCCCTCTTACTAACCCCCACATCCCCACCCCCAATCAACCAACCCCCTTTAACCTCACCCCCCATTTCAACCGCCCCCTGGAACCGCACTCCCTCCCCCCCTTTCTTCCTCCAGACCCCTCCCCACCCACGATGGTCCCTGTACAGTCCTTCACAGGTGGGGCTGCTGGTCATAGGTGGGGCTGCTGGTCACGGGTGGGGCTGCTGGTCACAGGTGGGGCTACTGGTCACAGGTGGGGCTGCTAGTCACAGGTGGGGCTGCTGGTCACAGGTGGGGCTGCTAGTCACAGGTGGGGCTGCTGGTCACAGGTGGGGCTGCTGGTCACAGGTGGGGCTGCTGGTCACAGGTGGGGCTGCTGGTCACAGGTGGGGCTGCTGGTCACAGGTGGGGCTGCTGGTCACAGGTGGGGCTGCTGGTCACAGGTGGGGCTGCTGGTCACAGGTGGGGCTGCTGGTCACAGGTGGGGCTGCTGGTCACAGGTGGGGCTGCAGGTCACAGGTGGGGCTGCTGGTCACAGGTGGGGCTGCTGGTCACAGGTGGGGCTGCTGGTCACAGGTGGGGCTGCTGGTCCTGGTGCCTGGTGCTGGCGTGACGGCGCTGGTGCCGGTGCTGGTGCTGGTGACTGGCTTCGGTGCTGGTGCTGGTGCTGGCCGCTGATGCTGGTGCTGGTGCCTGGTGCTGGCGTGACGGCGCTGGAGCTGGTGCTGGTGCTGGCGGCTGGCGCTGGTGCTGGTGCCTGGTGCTGGCGTGACGGCGCTGGAGCTGGTGCTGGTGCTGGCGGATGGCGCTGGTGCTGGTGTCTGGTGCTGGCGTGACGGCGCTGGAGCTGGTGCTGGTGCTGGCGGCTGGTGCTGGTGCTGGTGCCTGGTGCTGGCGTGACGGCGCTGGAGCTGGTGCTGGTGCTGGCGGCTGTCGGTGGTGCTGGTGCCTGGTGCTGGCGTGACAGCACTGAATCTGGTGCTGGTGCTGGCGGCTGGCGCTGGTGCTGGTGCCTGGTGCTGGCGGCTGGCGCTGGCGCTGGCGGCTGGCGCTGGTGCTGGTGCCTGGTGCTGGTGGCTGGCGCTGGTGCTGGTGCCTGGTGCTGGTGGCTGGCGCTGGTGCTGGTGCCTGGTGCTGGCGGCTGGCGCTGGTGCTGGTGCCTGGTGCTGGCGGCTGGCGCTGGTGCTGGTCCCTGGTGCTGGCGGCTGGCGCTGGTATTGGTACCTGGTGCTGGCGGCTGGCGCTGGTGCTGGTACCTGGTGCTGGCGGCTGGAGCTGGAGCTGGTGCTGGTGCTGGCAGCTGGCGCTGGAGCTAGTGCCTGGTGCTGATGGGGCGCGACGGGTGGGACGAGCTGCAGACGGGCTACATGCTGGGCGGGATCTGACGGTAGGAGGCGCGCAAGCGCTGGTGCGATCGCCGGTGCGCTGGCGGTGATCGCTGGTGTTCCGCCGCCACTCCCTTCCCCCTTTTCCTCTCTCCCCCACAGCATTCCGCCGCCACTCCCTTCCCCCTTTCCCTCTCCCCCCCACAGCGTTCCGCTGCCAATCCCTTCCCCTCCTCCCTCTCCCACCCACAGCGACCGCCGCTGCACACGCGAACAGTCGCGACGGGGGGGTTGACGGGCAGGGGGCCGGGGGAATGCGACGGGCGGAGCGAGGCGACGGGAGGGAAGAAAATGGGACGGGGGGGGGGGAGGGCCGCGACAACCGCCACGGACGCCGTCCCCTTCATTCCCGATGCCGCCCCCCCCCCCCCCCTTCCCCACTCTCGCGCAAACTCGGCAGCAGGCGTAGGCGCGGGCAGAGGTGGTGATGGGGGGGAAACGCGACGGGCTGACGACGAGGGAAACGCGACGGGCTGGCGACGGGGGAAACGCGACGGGCTGGCGACGGGGGAAAACGCGACGGGCTGGCGATGGCAGGCGACGAGGGAAAAAAAACGACGGGCTGACGACGAGGGAAACGCGGCCAGCTCGCCACCGCGCCCGTCGCAGCGAGCGCCGTGCCGCGAATGGGAAGGCCCATTAACTTAGGTCAGGATTTTAATCGCTCTGATACCATGTCAACGTGCTTACTTAGCTGGTAACCGGGTTTAGCTAGGGCCTAGGCTTAGGAGCCTAGGCCACGAGTGTCGAGTTGGTTGTACCATGGAGAAATGTCGAGAATATGTGTGGTTCACTATAGCACACAAGGTACATATAGCAAACTAGCAAAGGTGCACCACCAACAACAAGGAAACATAACTACACTAAAGCTAAAGCTACAGGCAGTTATAAACATATATAAATATATATCGTGACAGAATCTTCGTCAAGGGCTCGTCAAGGCCCCGTGAAGCGCTAGTTAAGCTCTAGATAAACTGAAAAACTAGTGAAACGTTGACAGAATTAAACGCTGCGCATATCGTTGGAATCGTGAGAACGAGGAGAACGCAATCGGCATAAGCAAGCAGACTTTTGTAAACTAAGGCGTCTACGATCCTAACAGAGCATACTGGTGTGAGGAACCACGGGAGTGAGGATAGCAAAGGGACGGGGAACGAGGCAGTAAGGGAGTGACGGAGCGACATGAGCGAGGGAGGCGAGGTGCGACAAGGAGAGGGGGCGACGGAAGCTGGGAGCGAGTCAGTGACAAGAGATGCAAGTGAGAGGGAAGAGGGGCGGCCAGAACGATGCTAGCGATCGGCGACGGCAAGGGAGCGACGGTAGCTAGAGAGGCACGCACAAAGGGAGTGATGGGAGAGGAGAGGAAGCGACGGGAGTGATAGAGAGAGATAGACGAGAGCGACGCTAGCGGTCGAAGTGGCGCGCGAGGTGAGGGAGGCTAGTGACGACGAGGAAGGACGGAAGTGCGGAGCGCGAAGCGAGGGAGCAGCGGGAGCTAGTAACGGAGTGACGGGAGGGAGCGAATGGAGGAAAGGAGAGCGACGTGAGGGAGGGGAAGGCAGTTTGGTGGGAGACACGGGGGTGCGAGTTGCTATTTAGAGGGGGGGGGCAACTGCGCTTGGATGCTGAAATGGGACCTCTTTGCCGGGGGGTATACGATACTTGATTCATGCGGAAGGTGCATTTGTCGGTTTCGGACAAAATGAATTACTACACTGAAAAATCAGATGAAACAAAAGGTGCCATTTTTATCAATAAGATGAAGGAGAAATGGATTTCTGGAAAATCAGAAGATTATAAAATAAACAGTGTGAAAACCCATTAAAAAATATACTACAATTTATGATAGCGAGGACCCTGATGCAGGCGCTGACAACGAAGGTTGAGCGGCAGCGTGGAGAAAACGCCGAGCTACGCTAAGTGCAAGGTGAAGCGCGACAAGAGTCGCCTGCCATGGACGAAGGGAATGGCTATATCGCGGCTAGTGAAACCGTACTGAGTAAACTGCAAAACGTCATCGACGTAGAGGATGTGACGCAGGCGACAGCAATAGTAGCAACAATAGTTGCGACTACTGTCAAGGTCAAGCCGAAAACCCGTCCCCGTTCGACCCAAATGACAAGAACGTCACTGTTTCGGGATGTCTCTTCGGCGTTGACGTTTTCTTTCATGCTGCTAACACTATCAACGATACGGCCCGCATTAACTCGGCAGTATCATTACTACGCGGTGCAGCTCCGGGGTGTTGGCGTCGATCTCAACAGTTCGAGGGGACTTCCGCACAAACGACACATGCGAATGACGGGGCTTCGACTCCTGACACGCAACGAGCAGCTTCAATCTTTGAAGTGTGCACGATACGCACATGGCAAGAGTGGGGCGCCGCCATGCGAGCAAGATTGAGCAGATATCCCCCTCAGATTCAGCACGAATGGAGTTGCGTACCTGGAAGCAGTTGATTTTGATCCATAATTATACAGCGACGTTTTGCGCGTTATCCAACCAAGTGGACGACCTGGGTGAGGCGGAGCGGTTGGATAAATAAGTAAATCGCCTCAATCACGATATACAGTGTGAGGTGCGTCGGACCCGACCACGGAGCTTCAACGTTGCCGTACAGCGGGCGGAATCGACATGTGCGCTGATACAGTGGGCGAGAGCAGGTTCCAGAAAGGGAAATCCATTTCACAGATCGACTCAACAACCCACGATCAACGGCATGGATGCACCTAGCCGAGCCCTTGGGACGTGCTATGATTGCAACCAGTTGGGTCTTCTATGGAGAGACTGCCTTTAGCTGAAACATGTTAAGAAGGACGACGGAGAACGGTCGGGAAATACGAACAGTCAGTAGCAGTCGGGCTCACTACCAACGAGATCATGTCGCCTGGCAATTACCATCTACATCAAGTCGTGGTACCGATCCATGTCATCGACAGCACTCGACCGAATTAGGCGGATGAACATGTGGATCACCCTGTGCTGGTGGTAGGATTGGTTAGCGGATATAAAAGAAAGATATTTGTCGACGGGGGGGCTAGTCACTGCCTCATCAACTTGTTGTCCGCAAAACAAATTGGAGTTAAAGCTCGCGTCTCATATTACCCCCTTCCAACCAAGTGTTAAACGCTAGAAACTGGGTAACAGGCAACTTTTGTCGCAAAGTTGTCCTTGGCAAGGTTTCAGGGTGGGGGAAGTGTAGGTTGGGTGGTGTGGGTTTGCAACGTGCCGTATGATTGGATGTGCAGATAAGCCTAAGCAGGTTGGTTCGGCAAACTCACATGAGCGACAAAACAACAGGGGTACAATCCATCGTGCGAAAACCAACCGTCGCCCTCTCCAACCTGCACAACAAGCGTTTTACAACAGCACGGAAATATGAGACACAGCACATATCAGTTCTGCAAAAGGCACTCCTTCCAAGAGTTTTACCCTCGAAACGCCCGCACTACTCTAGAGCTCTCACACATAAACGACACTAGGTCAGTCGCAGGAACCATTCATCCTCCGCACCCCGGACATCGTATGCCCGTTCCAACCATTTAGTCAACAATCCTACCTGCAATCCACATAACCGCGCACATCATAGCCGATAAAAATAGCCACGACATTCCCACACAATTCGCTACCCACGCCGAGCTGCCTCGAACCGGCTCGCATCGCCCTGACATTCCCCCTGGATTAGGTGAGCTCGACAGTGGGGCGGGAGATGGCCCTAGCTACGAGCATGGCGCTAGAATGAGTCAATAACGTAGGCCCCTGCGGGACGCGGCCCAATTGAGCTACTCGCATATGGCTGTAATGATAATCATAGAGTACTCGGCGGAATGAGTCGCCGAATGATAGTACACGGCGGAATGCGTGTAGGAATGATGGTACACGGCGGAATGAGTGGCGTGCTGATAGTGCACCGCGGAATGAGTGGCGAAATGGTAGTACACGGCGGAATGAGTGGCGGAATGATAGTGCACCGCGGAATGAGTGGCGGAATGATAGTACACGGCGGAATTAGTGGCGGCATGATAGTACACGGCGGAATGAGTGGCGGAATGATAGTACACGGCGGAATTAGTGGCGGAATGATAGTACACAGCAGAATTAGTGGCGGCATGATAGTACACGGCGGAATTAGTGGCGGCATGATAGTCCACGGCGGAATGAGAGGCGGAATGATAGTACACGGCAAAATACGAGTCGGAAGGACGGAATGCGGGGGAATGAGGGGCGGAGAGAGAGTGGAATGCGGAAGGAGAGTATACGTTGGCAGCTTGGATGGCGGATAGACTGGCAATAGGTGCTTAGCGAGGTCTATGGGTGATGAGGCCACGTGGGAAAGGTAGACGAGGGGAGGGGGAGATGACGGTGTGGTCATAGGGGGGACGGCAATGCTGAGACAGGGCAGAGAAGGTTCTGTTCGGTGAGCAACATGTGCTGGGAGGGGGGAAAGGAGGTGCTGTGAGAGGGGGAAAGGAGATGTGAAGGAAAGAATAACTAGAAAGAGAGCAGTACAAGGTTTGTATAGGCAAAACCTAATTTTGGCTGTATCCCCTATGGAGTGCCCCACTACAGCCTAGAGCACATATGCATAGTTCTGACACACCCCCATAGGCAAAGTGGGGGACAAGCAAGTGAACAAGACAAGGTCAAGCTCAGGGTGGATCACAACGTCACCACGCAGTCTGAGCACAAGCAAATGGCCACAAGGCCAGTTCACATGCAGAGTTATATAAAGCAGAACAAGCAGTACACTGAAACAACCTAGCAAGTGTAAGCATGCAGGTATAGGTATATAAATCACAGTACAAGCAAAGTCAAGAAGTGAGCAAGTGAGGCCAAGTAGGCACAAGGCCTAGAACAGTACAGAAACGCTGATGATCACAAGGCTGAAGTGCCTTGGTGAAGACATCAGCTGTGTTGGCCTGAGAGGCCACGTAGACAAGACGAAGCTGACCACGCTGCTGCAACTCTCGAGCAAGGAAGTAGCGCAGAGAGATGTGCTTCGTTCTGTGCTCCAGTCTGTGCTCCTGACACAAGGCAATCATGGCCTTGTTGTCGACGTACAGGACTGGAGGAGAACGAGGCGGCTCGCCCAAGTAGGTCAGCAGGTAGGTGAGCCAGCGTAACTCCTGTGCAGCCATGGCCCCTGCGTAGATCTCAGCCTCACAACTGGAGCTGAGAACAGAAGACGAGCAGGTAGACCGCCACGAAACAGAGCCGGAGCCAAGGCTAAAGGTGTAACCCTGTGACGACCGCTGCGTAGCCAAGTCGTCAACCCAAGAAGCGTCTGCGTGACCAGTGAGGACAACTGGAGCCCGTCCTCCAAGCCCGAGCCCCATGCCCGACGTACTGCACAAGTAGCGCATCACCCTCTTAGCGGCCTTCCAGTGCTCTGGTCGGTGTCTCCCGGGCGCAACGTAGCGAGCCAGGATGCTAAGAGGGTAAGCAAGGTCAGGTCGAGTGCAGGTCATCAGGTACATGAGGCAGCCCACAAGCTCTGGATACGGGCCTCTCGGCTCTACGGACTCATCCGAAGGCAGAGCTGAGAGCGGGTGACCGGTAGGCAGAGGAGTGGCCTGTGGCGAGGAGTACTCGAAGCGGAAGCGCTGAAGGACCTGCTGCACCATGTGTGACTGAGTCAAGGTAATGGTGCGCTGTGCTCTGTCCCGGGTGATCTGCAAGCCAAGATAGCTGCGCAGCTCACCCAGGTCTGTGCACGTGTGTCTCTTCTGCAGCTCCGACTTCACGTGGGCGAGTCCAGCAGTGTCAGCAGTGGCAAAGACCAAGTCGTCGACGTACACGAGGATGTAGAACGGCGGCAGAGAAGTGTCGGTGTGTAGAAACAACGACGGGTCAGCAGTGGAAGGAGCAAACCCAAGAGCCGCAAGAGTCGTCCTCAGTGTGTCGTGCCACTCGCGAGGCGCCTGGCGGAGACCGTAGACTGGCCGCCGGAGGCTCCACTGGGTACCTGCAGGAAACGACCCAGTGAAGCCAGGTGGGTGGCGCAGCCAGATCTCCTCGTGCAGGCTGCCCTGTAGGAAGGCTGTGCTGAAGTCAAGAGAGTGAAGCTCGTAGTCACGCTGCGCGGCAATGTGCAGCAGCACCCGAAGAGTGGTCATCTTTGGGGTCGGGGAGAAGGTCTGGAAGAAGTCAACTCCCTGTCGCTGACTGAAGCCTCGTGCAACGTAACGAGCCTTGAAGACAGGCGGAGAACTCGGCGGCCGCTTCACCCTGAAAATCCACATGCCACTGACGATGTTCGCCCCAGGTGGGGGAACCTCGTCAACGTAAGTGCCTGTGGACTTCCAGGATGCCATCTCTGCGCCCATGGCTGTCTGCCACTGAGAGGAGTAGGGACCCTCTATCGCCTCCTCGTAAGAGCGCGGGGTCGGGATGTCTGGTGCATCCGAGTCTCCCTCAGGTGCAATCAGCATGGACACGAGATGAGGTACAGCAGTTGCAAAGCACTCAAAGTCCTCCTGCCTGTCCTCAAGGACGTCCGTGCCAAGAGCACACTCACCCCCGACGGACGGAGGACAGACAGACTCAGACTCAGCAACAAGACTAGCAGCGTAGTCTAGACGACAGGCGGCAGCAAAGTCAACAAGCTCAACAACTAGGGCAGACGCAGCAGTGGACTCAAACGAAGGGTCAGTGACAACAGTAGCGAGAAAACGCGTGACAGTAGGACTGGCAGCACGAACAAGGTCTGACGGCGGGTCAGCAATGTCAGGAAGAGAGGACGCAGGAGGAGACGGCAGAGGGACACGCTGTGGAGCAGTGGAAGGACGAAGTGCCATCAGGTGCGTGCCTGGGATAGCAGGAGGACGCTGACGCGGAACACGACGACCAGTGCGAACAGCGCGAACAGGCGACGCAGGACGAGACTCAGGCGACGCAGGACGAGACTCTGGTAACGCAGGGTGAGACTCAGGCTCACGACGCTCCGTAAGACCCCTAGTCGGTCCAGAGTAAGGAGAAGGACCAGGCAGTGGAGAGGCTGGCTGTAACTGCGACTGCGACTGGACAGGCTGTGGACACAGGAACGGAGGAGTAGGACCAGTAGAAGGCGGGAGACCAAGAACCTGCTGAAGGAGGGGAACGAAGTACGGCCGCAGCCGCGCAGCGCCTCCTGAACCAGCAGAGACAGCACCAGTACCTCCAGCGCCAGCGTCTCCAGCTCCAACTCCCTCAGCACCACCAGCTCCAGCATCAGCAGCACCTCCAGCAGCAACAGCTCCAACTCCTGCAGCACTACCAGCTCCAGCAGCTCCAGTACCTCCAGTACGAGCACCTCCGGGACCAGCGGCTCCATCACCTCCAGCAGCTCCAGCACCAGCAGTACCTCCAGCAGCTCCAACTCCAGCAGCTCCAGTACCTCCAGTACGGGCACCTCTGGGACCAGCGGCTCCAGCACCTCCAGCAGCTCCAGCACCAGCAGTACCTCCAGCAGCTCCAACTCCAGCAGCTCCAGTACCTCCTGGACGAGCACCTCCGGGACCAGCGGCTCCAGCACCTCCAGCAGTAGGCCCCCGAGCTCCAGCAGCACGGCTACAGCGCCGAACGTACCACTCGCGCAGCTGCTGTGGAGAGAGGGACTCCCGCCGTGACAAGACACCCGGAGGACCTCCAGACTCAGCACGCTCAGGCTCAGCACCCCCAGGCTCAGTACCCCCAGGCTCAGCACCCCCAGGCTCCGCACCCTCAGGCTCAGCACCCCCAGGCTCCACACCCTCAGACTCAGCAACCCCAGGCTTAGCACCCCTAGGCCCCGCACCCGTAGGCTCAGCACCCCTAGCAGCACCAGAGTCGACAGCTACCTCGACAGGCTCGAAAGGGTCTACCTGGGACACACCTGAGGGGGCAGGACCCTGAGGGGGGAGGGGGTCTACCGGAGGAGCACCTGGTGCTAGGAAGAGCGGCGGGGGGGGAAGAGGGGCAGTGCGGTAGGGAAAGAGATGGTAGTAAGATACCGACTCGTCAAACGTGACGTCCTGAGAGGACAGAACACGACGCGAGGTGGGGTGGTAAAACTGCCACCCAGGCGCGTCAGGGGGGAAGCCAAGGAAGACGCAGGGAACAGCACGGGAGCACAGCTTGTCCGCGGAAGAATCGTGGACAAAAGCTCGAGATCCCCAGACACGGAACACAGACGCATCGCCAACCTTCCCCGTCCACCGCAGAGTAGGTGTGGTCTCTGGCAAGGAGACACGAGGCTGAAGGTTGAGCTGATGCGCAGCGTACTGAACCGCGAATGGCCACAGAAAATGGGGAGCAGCCGCATGGATCATGGACGTACGAGCGACGCCTGGCCACGTTCACCCGTCGGCCTGGGTCGAGCCTGTACACACTGACTACTGCGTCTCCTCCGGTTACTGCGTCTGGTCAGGTAGCCGCGTCTGGTCAGGTGTTTGCTGCCGCGTCCAGGTCTAGTCCGGCGTCTGCCCCCTGCTCGTATCGTCCTCTGTCACACGAGACTCTCCTTTGGCACCACCGCCTTGGTCACCCCTCCCTGCCTCGTCTTCGAGGTATGGCCTCCCGTACCCTTGGCTCTGATACCATGTCAGAAATGTGAAGGAAAGAATGACTAGAAAGAGAGCAGTACAAGGTTTGTATAGGCAAAACCTAATTTGGGCTGCACCCCCTAAGGAGTGCCCCACTACAGCCTAGAGCATATATGCATAGTTCTGACAGACACGTGTCTGTATAGGCAAGGTTTGTATAGGCAAAACCTAATTTGGGCTGCACCCCCCGAGTGCCCCACTACAGCCTAGAGCATATATGCATAGTTCTGACAGCCTAGAGCATATATGCATAGTTCTGACAGCCTAGAGCATATATGCATAGTTCTGACAGCAGCAACAGCAGCAGCAGCAGCAGCAGCAGCAGCAGCAGCAGCAACGGCAGCAACAGCTGCAGCAGCAACAGCAGCAGCAACAGCAACAGCAACAACAAAAGCAACAACAACAACAACAACAACAACAACAACAACAACAACAACAACAACAACAACAACAACAACAACAACAACAACAACAACAACAACAACAACAACAACAACAACAACAACAACAACAAAGTTAAGCTGGAATGGTGTCTGCCAGAGATTGACGCTCGTCTGGTGGACTGAACACAGCTGGCGATTCACAAGGAGGCATGAAGTATGGGAACGTTTTCGAATCCGGGATTGAGATGCTGGCGATAGCACTCGACAGCTGCGATGTGCTGCTGGGACACGATTGGCTACAACGATTCAACCCAAAGATCGACTGGACGACAGGAGCCTGCACAGCACCCTATGCGGAGGAATGGTGCATGCCTCCAAAATGGACGGAGTCGGAGCCTCTGACAACACGTGTCAATGCAGTCTCAATGAAGCGAGCGACCAAGCGAGGAGCGCACTCCTATGTCCTCCATCTGTACAAAACGATGGCTAGCGAGGCGACCAACGATATTAACAAACTGGGTTTAGCTGTCCTTGAGGAGTTGGCGAGAATCATTCGAATGTATCATTCGTGGATGACCTGCCTATGGCCTTGCCACCTCAGCGACTAGAAGATCGACGAATACATCTGGAGCCTTGCGTACAACTAACTGTTCAGAGGAGCTTCAGGAGCTTCAAAGGAGCTTCAGAGCCTTGTGCCACAATGGTGGTTGAGTTCGCCGAAGTTGGAGGAGTTTCGACAACCAAAGACTGCCCGAAGACGGATGCCGTATGGACCGATGAACGCTTCCACAACATTTCAGCTGACGATGAACGGGGTGTTCTGGGACCTGCTGGACAAGATACTTATCGTGTATCTTGATGACATCTCGGTGTACAGCAAGACTCGGGAGCATCAGTTCAAGGACTTAGAAGAAGTGTTCCAGTTGATAACCAAGGGCTCTAGTCTGAGAAATTGAAATCGGAGCTGGAGTTTCTTGGGCACGTGTTTTTTGGGGAGGGCATAAAAATTGACGCGCGAAAAGTCACATCGATTAATCAATGGAAACTGCCGACCAATGTCACGAAGCTGTAGAGCTTTGTCCGGTTCGTAAATTATGTACGATAACCAGACATTTGATCCCATTTAATTGATATTGTATCCCATTTATGGCCTCGATAACCAGACATTTGACTGACTTGCTGCACAAGAACACTATTTCTTGTAGTTGGAGAGAGAGCAGTTGGCCTTCGACAAGCTCAATAAGATTTTGAGTTCACCCCTGGTGCTCAGGCTCATGGACTCATTTCGACCGTTCGAAGTGATAACTAACGCTAGCACTTTCGCCATCGGCGCCATATTGTTACGGGACTTCGGCAACGTGCTGCAACTAATTGCGTACGAGTGACGCCAGATGCAGCCGCCCGAGTGCAACTACTCGGTGCACGACAAGGGAACGCTCGCCATCGTGCATGTTTTCCGAGATTGGCGCCATTACCTGACGAGAGTCATGACACTCACGACAAACCCCAAGTCACTACAGTACTTACGAGCCCAGCCAGCGCTCAACCTGCGACAGATTCGATGGTTGGATGTTCTCGAGTCCCACTTCCGCTACACGATCATGTACAAAAAGGGCGCGGATAATATCGCTGATGCCCTTATCTGACATTTGATGCAGACCGCAGCAGTACTAGTCGCCGACTCCAAGCCGCTGCTGACATGTGTATATATCTATGGGTACAAGACTGACAATATTTTTAAGCGCAACCAGCATCATCGAGCCATGACGCAACATGTGCATTAAGTCCTAAAAGCCGGTACTAACCGGGTGTGGATCCTGTCATACTGGCTCTTGAGGGAGTTGCTGACGCAGGAGGTTCACGACTCCAGCCTCTCCGAATACTTGCGCACATGGCCTTCGATATCGGACCAAATCCGTCTGATGGTCTGAAAATCAGACATATTTTTTTAAGTTCAACTGAGTTTTTGACGAGCAGATATATTTCACCTGAATGCTCCAACATTGTATATATGCTCATCTGATTTTTCAGATGCTTTGTTGTACATTGTATGGGATTTTGGTATCGAGGATTTTTTTGTATGACAAGACTGGTAGGGCAGTGAGGAGAGGGGACCACTGAATCCCAATGCACTCGCCGTCGTGACTTGGACCACGCGAGATCCAGCAGGCGGCACTCGGGGAACACTGGATGACCTCCCTGGCCCGCAAAACGGAGGGTCAACCCTTTGGTGCCTGCCCGAAAGCCAGGCCCAAACTGACGATTGACTACCCCTGACCTGGCACACCACCCACCCACCAGAATGACGCAGTAATGATCGGAGAACAACTGACTCGTTAGAAAAGAAACGTATGAAATATCAAACAGTCGGAAACTTTTAGTCTGAAATTTTAGACCATGATTTTTTTTTTTCAGATGATGCTCAGGCAAAAAAAAAAACCCGGATTTTCTTATGGCTCTACAAACTATCTGAGATCCTACTTGAGCATCAACAAAACGCTAAACCTAGTGCAACGCAACTTTTATTGGCCCGACATGCTATGTGACAGGCATCGCTACATAAGAACGTGCCCGACTTGCCAAGCAATGAAGTCGTTACGCCAACGGCCAGCTGGATTACTGCAGCCGGTCAAACCACCCGAACGACCGTGTCAATAAGTGACAATGGATTTTGCCACGGGCCTACCAGCCGGCACCAGCAGAACGACTCGGTATTGGTCGACGTTGACCGATTGACAAAAATGGCGCACCTCACACCATGCTGCACGACGACCACAGACGAAGACACAGCGAAGCTCTTCATATTGACCGTCGTTCGCCAACACGGGTTACCTTCGTCGATCATCAGCGACAAAGACTCAAAATATACGTTGAGATTTTGGGAGGAGACGTGGGCACAGTACGGTACCCACATGCAGTTTTTGTCGTCGTACCATCCGCAGATTGACGGACAGACAGAAAGGAACAAGCTGATTATGCTGACTCCTGCCACGGCGAAATTACTGTTGCGTGGCGCATAAGCAATTAGTTCCACGTCAGACAGTTGCACCCTTTTGTCGCATCCTCGGTAGAGACTGCCCGCCAGAATATACCACCAAGTGTTCGGCCTGTGGAAGAGCTAACGATCAAATCTTGGAAGATTTTGAACCATCGTGCGTTACGGATTACAACCGAATACCACGTCGACTTGTTAGTTCAGTAGCTTGCAAGGACCAGCAAGGACGATACGTGGATCATGCCTAACTCGCTTCAGGGACACTCGGTCTTACGAGACAATCTCTCTCGCGGTCACGTGCCTGATGTGGGCCACCTTTATTAAGCGGGGGGTGGTGGGGGGGGTTGGGGGAAGGGGGGGGGGGGAGGGAAGGTAGTGTAAGGAATTTCCTATTTATAGTTTGCAAATCTTCTCGGTTCCCTGATTGAAAAACGCGGCATCTATCATTGTTGACTTTCTTATTTACCTTGGCAGGTTGACAGCGAAGTCTCACTGGCGTGCCGCACCATCGAAGTCCGTTACATTGAATGTGAGGATGCGTTCGGCAACGGCCAATCCCCCCTGCTTAATGATTTTCTCAAAAAGCACGCAGATCCGCTGCACCGAGAGGTAACGGTGGAGGGAGTGGACAAGAATGCTCTGGCTGTTCACGTGTTCCATCTGCACAAGCGCCCGATCGCAGGTCAAACCAGTGGGGGCGACTACTACTCATGCAAGAAACTTTGTCAGGACTACGCACGTGAGACGAAGGGACGCCTGGAGTACCGGCTGGAGGATCTGGAGAACTTGAATGGCGCCAAGATCTTCCGACGTGCCATGTACCCGGAGGACAAAAGTCAGCGCATGCGCAAGTGTCGCACGTGGCTGGGCCAGCTCGACAAGATGTTCCACCACTCCCTGCCAGGTACATTTCATCTACCTTGTTGTATTGCACATGTTCTTGAAGCTTCCAATGATCGCCTTTTCCTCCCTTTGACCCCCGACAGGTGTCCAGTCCAGGGAGTGCGAGAGGGATGAAGCTTCCATCAGAGCCATGGATCACCTCCCAAACCCTTTAGGTTAGGGATATTTCTTGTTGAGAAACCCTTTTTTGAAAAAGCTCTTTTGTTCCTAGAATGGTTCATGTGCAAGTTGGCTCCTAAGATTTGTCGGCTCTAGGACCAGGTTCTAAGACTAATAGTATATTTCTTGACCCATTCTAACAGAAGGTCAGCCTTGGTGGTTGAGAGCAGCGATGACATGGCGTGTGGAGGGCAGCACGTGGGCCACGAGCGGCAGGTGGGAGGGTGCAGCGAGAACAGTGGCGGGCGCGTACAGCCACGGCGCCACCGACGCATTGAAGGCTGCAAAGTGCGGCACGAGGATGGCCTCCCAGTCCACCTGCAGAGAAAGGGGGAAGAGGGGGGAGGGGAGGGCAGAGAGTGGGGAGGCGGAGAGAGCATCACGAGGGATCAGCTATTGCTGGCAGCTGTGGCAACCATGAAGTGAAGGGGGGAACGTAAACAGCAGCACCAGATAACTGAAATTCGAAGCGAGGTGAGCAGAGTGGAGGAGCAGAGCAGGGACCTGCATGCCATGCGGAATGGGGGCGGTGGTGAGCATGCCGGCGGCCATGGAGAGGCCGAGCACGGCGATGAGCCCCACCATGGCACTGCCTCTCGTCAACGGCATGAACTGGTACCTGCTCCGCCCATGGGCCGAGCGCGGCGACAGGGGGGACAGGAGAGAGGGGAGAGAGTGGAGAGACAGGTAGGGCAGGAGATGTAGGGGAGAGGAGATACGAAGCACGGGAAAAGACAGACGAGTGTGGCAGAGTTGAAATGTAGATTCCCAATACTCAGTGCATCTTCCCAACTGTCCGCCTCTCCTTCTGCACCGCCCCCTAACACAACCCCCACTGCCCCCCAACCCTCATCCTGGTGAGCGCACACCACTGCACAGCCTCTTGTGTGCGGGTCCAGTCCAGGTGAGGGCACACCACTGCACGGCAATTACCAATAGTATCCAATTCGCAGAATATTTTCCTGAATGCGTTGGCGATAGCGGGCGGCATCAGCTGTCTCCAGGGCACGGTCCAACACGGCGGCACATAGGTCCTGCCACTCCCGATGACAAGGCAGAGGTGGGTGAGGAGGCAGAGGTGGGTGAGGAGGCAGAGGTGGGTGAGAGGGGAAAGTGAGAAATACATGCAAATGCACACGCGGCAGCAGCATCAGTGTGTATGCGGCACTCCTCGTCAGCCCTCACCTGCCTCCCTCTCTGTTGACCACGCACCCACCCCCCTCACCCACCCCCCTCACCCACCCCCCTCACCCACCCCCAACCACTCACCCGCCACGCGGCAGCGAGCTCGGCGTCAAAGTGCTTCCAGCGCGGCGGCGTGACGGGCGTGCGGATGGCAAAGTCAAACCCCGCCCCCCTGCCATGCACGCACGCCGAGGGGCGCAGCGGGGCAGACAGTAGGGGAATGAGTAGGCGAAGGCAGCATGGTGGTGAGGCATTGCAGACGCAGTTGAACGAGTGCGGCACACCAAGGCGAGAGGCATGCGGATGAGTGAGAGTGGTGGGTCCGTGGAGTGGAGAGGATGAGTGGAGAGGATGAGTGGAGAGGAATGAGTGGAGAGGATGAGTGGAGAGGATGAGTGGAGAGGATGAGTGGAGAGGAATGAGTGGAGAGGAATGAGTGGAGAGGAATGAGTGGAGAGGAATGAGTGGAGAGGAATGAGTGGAGAGGAATGAGTGGAGAGGAATGAGTGGAGAGGAATGAGTGGAGAGGAATGAGTGGGGAGGAATGAGTGGAGAGGAATGAGTGGAGAGGAATGAGTGTGGAAGGGAACGAGTGGAGGGGAATGAGGGGAGGGGAATGAGTGGCGAGGAGAGGCGGGGGGCGTGGGGCAGCACTCACGAGTGAACGACGGTGAGCTGCGTGCCGTTGAGCACCACGCTGGTGCCGCCACATGCGAGGGCGGTGGGGCAGACAGGGGGGGCAGGAAGAGACAGGTGAGTGGCAGGTTAGACACATGAGAGGGATAAACACATGAGAGGGATAAACACATGAGAGGGATAAACACATGAGAGGGATAAACACATGAGAGGGATAAACACATGAGAGGGATAAACACATGAGAGGGATAAACACATGAGAGGGATAAACACATGAGAGGGATAAACACATGAGAGGGATAAACACATGAGAGGGATAAACACATGAGAGGGATAAACACATGAGAGGGATAAACACATGAGAGGGATAAACACATGACAGGGATAAACACATGACAGGGATAAACACATGAGAGGGATAAACACATGACAGGGAGAAACACATGACAGGGATAAACACATGAGAGGGATAAACACATGAGAGGGATAAACAGGAGGATTGCAGCAGATGATGGCATGTGCAAAGCGAGTTGGCATCCACATGTGGGCAACACAGGAACCGCACGCTGTAACACAGGCGTGTGGCACGCTGCAAGACATGCAAGGCTGCGGCCGTGGCAGTGTGTGCTGCTGCAAGCCAAGCCAAGGCAAACATTTGTGCGGCACACCCACCCACCCATTGTGTGGGGTTAGTGATTGCAAGTCCCATTAGCGGACAATATGAGTGGACCCTCTATGACATCATGGCGTGCGGGGAGTGATGCTCGTCAATCCAGCCACCATTGGCGGTTCACCCCCCCCCTCAGCCCACTCACGCCCCTCACCCCTCTTACCCCCCTCACCGCCTCACCCACCTAACCCCCTACAGCCTGCAAGGCCTTGCAGGGCAAGCAGGCAGGCAGGCGGACAGGCAAGCAGGCCGGCAGGCAAGCAGGCGGGCAGCAGGGCGCTCACCCCGGGGAAGCGAGGCTGTGGCAGTCGGTGGTGACAAAGAAGTTCTCCCCCACGACCGCATGCACCTCGCCCACCCCCTCCGCCCTCTCGATCTGTGCACACCCCACGGCAGGCAGAGCGGGGTGGCACACGTGGGGAAGGACGGGCGATGACCGGGACCGAGGAGACGAGTGATCCGTGCACGTGGACTGCTGGTGAGCATGCTCTGGGCAGCACGCCCACTCGCCATGGCAGCACGCCCACTCGCCATGGCAGCAGGCCGCACGCCATGGCAGCACGCCCACTCGCCATGGCAGCACGCCCACTCGCCATGGCAGCAGGCCGCACGCCATGGCAGCAGCAAGAGAAGACAAGGCATGAAACACATCAAATTCGAACCCAACAAACATTTGACAATCACAAGACAGAGGGGCACACAGGCAGTGAGAGGGGCACACAGGCCGTGAGAGGGGCACACAGGCAGTGAGAGGGGCACACAGGCAGTGAGAGGGGCACACAGGCCGTGAGAGGGGCACACAGGCCGTGAGAGGGGCAAACACGCACCACTCACCTCGGGCAGTCGGCTGGTTGGCAGAGGGAGCGGCGAGCCAGCAGCGTTGGCGGCGAGGCGGGTTTGTAGGAGGCGGGAGCGCAGGAGGGCGAGGGCGCGGGGGGCGAGCGGGTGGTACTTGAGGTTGCGCGAGGGGCCCACCGCCATGGCTGTGATGGACCCAAACCCCCCCTCAAACTCGTTCCTGCCGCCCACACATGGCATGGAGGGAGGGATGGGCGGCAGGTGGATGGATGCGCAAGGCAACGGAGACAGCGGTGCGACACAAGTGATTTGAGAGCATCGATGTACGCGCAAGGGATGTCAGTCAAGCCATGCAAGGGATGTCAGTCAAGCCATGCAAGGGATGTCAGTCAAGCCATGCAAGGGATGTCAGTCAAGCCATGCAAGGGATGTCAGTCAAGCCATGCAAGGGATGTCAGTCAAGCCATGCAAGGGATGTCAGTCAAGCCATGCAAGGGATGTCAGTCAAGCCATGCAAGGGATGTCAGTCAAGCCATGCAAGGGATGTCAGTCAAGCCATGCAAGGGATGTCAGTCAAGCCATGCAAGGGATGTCAGTCAAGCCATGCAAGGGATGTCAGTCAAGCCATGCAAGGGATGTCAGTCAAGCCATGCAAGGGATGTCAGTCAAGCCATGCAAGGGATGTCAGTCAAGCCATGCAAGGGATGTCAGTCAAGCCATGCAAGGGATGTCAGTCAAGCCATGCAAGGGATGTCAGTCAAGCCATGCAAGGGATGTCAGTCAAGCCATGCAAGGGATGTCAGTCAAGCCATGCAAGGGATGTCAGTCAAGCCATGCAAGGGATGTCAGTCAAGCCATGCAAGGGATGTCAGTCAAGCCATGCAAGGGATGTCAGTCAAGCCATGCAAGGGATGTCAGTCAAGCCATGCAACTCACTTGAGGGCATCGATCCACGCGACTCACTTGAGGGCATCGATCCATGCAACGGTGTCGGTGGGCTCGGCAATCTGCCTCCACCGCACGATGCTGTCAAACACCTCCCTCCACCCCCCAATCACCTCGCCTCCTTGCCCCCTGCCTTTGCTCTTGCTGTTGCCGCCTCTGCCCCTCCGCCGCCTGCCCTCCTCACCCTTCCCTCTATTGCTGTTACTTCCCTTCTGGCTGCTGCCAGCCACAGCGGAGTCAGGCGCAGTGGCAGCAGTAGGAGCAGTGGGTGAGGCGGGAGGCATGGAGGGGGAGGGGGAGTGAGGCGAGGCTGGAGGTGCAGCGGCCTCACTGTCCAGCGCTGCAGCAGGTGAGCACGTGGCTTCACGTGATGACGTGGCATCATGAGATTCGCTGTTGTTCTGTGATGACGTGGCAGAGGCCATGGCGTGCCACGTGGACGCGACTCGCTGCATGATGTCAAGCATGGCTAGCCCTGCCATGCGGTACTGCCTTCATGCCATGCCATCACATCCCAGCACACCATAAGCACCATGCCATGCCATCACATCCCAGCACACCATAAGCACCATGCCATGCCATCACATCCCAGCACACCATAAGCACCATGCCATGCCATCACATCCCAGCACACCATAAGCACCATGCCATGCCATCACATCCCAGCACACCATACGCACCATGCCATGCCATCACATGACATCACGCATGCACCATGACACGAGGGTATCGGATGAGCAACATGAGGTACTGGGAAGGAAGGAGGGAACATGCCTGTGCGGTGGGGATGCATAGGGTGTGGGGGTTGGGGGTAGGCATGAGCAAAACGCAGCAGTCTCCAACACCTTATTTACTTGTATTGAACGTGTCCGGTTCAACAGGACGTTTTTTTCAGAAGTGGTGTTCGACGGTTCGACCAAATGGTCGAACACTTGGGTGTTCTAATCAACCAGTTAACTGTTCGACCCGAGCACGAATATGTTCGGTTTGTTCGAGTACACCAGTCATTGTAGAAAACGCACTTGTTGCGTTGCGAAATGTGTTTTCAAACAGTTTAAAGCCCGCGGATCAAGGTTTAAAAACTCGATATCGAGGAGTGCGCAAACTTGAAAGGGAGTGCACCTGCAATCTGGGACCATCGAGCAGTGGCACCACCCACGAGGGGGGGAAACGAGGGGTGGCTGGTTGGGTTTGTTCGATTTTGACGAACTCTCACCCCAACCCAGACCAGAAGAACTCTCTCCCCGTCAACTTTTCAGAACATGAACAACGTGGGCCGATGGCTTTAAAATAAGGCGCGGAACATGCAAGAATAGCATGTGTTGTATTTTCTATTCGTGACAGTTGTAAAATTCTCATCTCAAGTACGAATATTTTGGGACACGAAAGCCCTCCCTCAGCATTTTCACGAAAACAATCCTAATGCTTGTAAAAAAAACTCTCCTGAAGCCTGTAATCGACGGGTCCAGGTAAGCTAACGGGCTGGTTAACGAATGGCAACGTTTGACCTCGGATTAGAGCTCATTTTTTATTTTATTTTGACTTAACATGATAACCAGCGCGCCACAGTGACGCGCTGGGTTCGACGCGGACACATATGTGTCTGCATCGAACAAAATAACACCCCAAACCAGTTCGATTTCGGGGCGCTTCTGGCAAACCCTTTGAACGAATCAAACAGGTTCAGGCCCATTCTCACTTGTGAACACAACACCACTCACCCCTACCTGTACCCATCATTGCAGGTCAACACCTGGTCTTTCCAATTGCTCTCAATACCTCCACCCGCCCTCGTCATGTGCTCTGTTGGCCTCCCCCACAGCTCTCAGACTCACCACTGCGGCCCCATGGCATGGCATGGCATGGCGGCACACCTGGCGGCGGTTGGGGAAGAAGCCGTCCACGTGGTACTGCGTGCGCTGCCCGATCCTGTCCGCCTCGCCTATCACAACCAGCGCCTGCTTCGACAGGCTCGGCAGCGAGGCTTGGGAGGCCGCTGAGAGGATTGGTTGGGTGAGGCGGATGGGCTGGTAGGCGGGGAAGAGCGTCCACGGCGAGAGCTTCTTTACCCACGCCTCCTGGGGGCACAGAGAGGAGAGTGGTGATGGGGGAGGGCACGTGTGTGGGGTGGAGCCAATACAGTCGTGCAAGGCGGCAAGGACGTTGGAGGAGAGGCAGCAGCATGAGAGGAGACATGGTGGTGGTGCTACTGGTGTGGTTGACATCCTTGCAGTGCGCATGGAGCAGCAAGGGTGTCAGCCACGCCAGTAGCACCAACCATCCAATACGGCACCAATACCCGAAACTTACCCAGAAACTACTTGGACCTTTCCGGGAACGTACACGGAAGTTGACGTCAAGGTGGTGGTCGAGGTGGAAGGCGGT
This sequence comes from Closterium sp. Naga37s-1, assembly GCA_947471745.1. Classification (NCBI taxonomy): domain Eukaryota; kingdom Viridiplantae; phylum Streptophyta; class Zygnematophyceae; order Desmidiales; family Closteriaceae; genus Closterium; species Closterium sp. Naga37s-1. Next base: position 1,281,590 of record CANJKZ010000167.1, read on the forward strand.
GAACGGGGCGTCGAGGCGCAGCACCGTGTACGCCGCTATCTCCCTCTGCGACACAGCAGTGCAGCCATGGGGATGTGTGATGGGCGCATGCCATGGGCAACGACGGCTTTGGACGACAAGTGCAACATCTGGTAAAATGCCATGAACTGCCGCCCCTGTTAAAATATAGCACATGATGTTACAGTCGTGCTAGTGTTACACCCAGTTATGGTGACAGGGGACACCTTTGTTGGTTGTCGTCAACCAATTAATAATTGGTGGCTCGCCCCCAACAATAGTGGGTAAACAACAACGTTGGCCAACCAATAATCATGGAGCACACCTCCTGGTTAGAGATGAGCACCCGGCCCGGCCCGGTCAACCCGCGCGGGGCACACTTACGAAATCTCTGACCCGACCCGCACTTACTCACGGGTCGGGTCGGGCCGGCCCGACCCGTGCGGGCCATTTGCTCATCTCTACTCCTGGTTACCACTCCTTTCTTCTTCTATGTAAAGCCAACACTTTCCAATACAATCAGCACTTCAGATTCTTTCAGCCCGTACCTGATAGAAGGCCATGAACTGCCGCCCTACCTGTTAGAAGGCCATGAACTGCCGCCCTACCTGATAGAAGGCCATGAACTGCCGCCCTACCTGATAGAAGGCCATGAACTGCCGCCCTACCTGATAGAAGGCCATGAACTGCCGCCCTACCTGATAGAAGGCCATGAACTGCCGCCCTACCTGATAGAAGGCCATGAACTGCCGCCCTACCTGATAGAAGGCCATGAACTGCCGCCCTACCTGATAGAAGGCCATGAACTGCCGCCCTACCTGATAGAAGGCCATGAACTGCAGCACATGGAAGGCACCCGGGGTGTCCCCCGCACTGAGGCTGAGGACGTGGTCGTACTGCCTCAGCTGCATGTGGGGTGGGGCCAAGGGGCCAGTCAGGGAGGGTGGAAAAAGTGAAGAATTGGGGTTTAATGGAGCGAGGTGGCACATGTATAGGTGGCACATGTATAGGTGGCACATGTATAGGTGGCACATGTAGAGGTGGCTTGTCTTGGAGGAAGCTACAGACATGGTGAGGGGCAATCCAGGAAGGATGGAGTGCCTGCTCACATACAGTGCATGCTCACATACAGTGCATGCTCACATACAGTGCATGCTCACATACAGTGCATGCTCACATACAGTGCCTGCTCACATACAGTGCCTGCTCACATACAGTGCATGCTCACATACAGTGCATGCTCACATACAGTGCCTGCTCACATACAGTGCCTGCTCACATACAGTGCATGCTCACATACAGTGCATGCTCACATACAGTGCATGCTCACATACAGTGCATGCTCACATACAGTGCATGCTCACATACAGTGCATGCTCACATACAGTGCATGCTCACATACAGTGCATGCTCACATACAGTGCATGCTCACATACAGTGCATGCTCACATACAGTGCATGCTCACATACAGTGCATGCTCACATACAGTGCATGCTCACATACAGTGCATGCTCACATACAGTGCATGCTCACATACAGTGCATGCTCACATACAGTGCATGCTCACATACAGTGCATGCTCACATACAGTGCATGCTCACATACAGTGCATGCTCACATACAGTGCATGCTCACATACAGTGCATGCTCACATACAGTGCATGCTCACATACAGTGCATGCTCACATACGGTGCATGCTCACATACGGTGCATGCTCACATACAGTGCATGCTCACATACAGTGCATGCTCACATACGGTGCATGCTCACATACGGTGCATGCTCACATACAGTGCATGCTCACATACGGTGCATGCTCACATACGGTGCATGCTCACATACGGTGCATGCTCACATACAGTGCATGCTCACATACAGTGCATGCTCACCTCACATACGGTGCATGCTCACATACGGTGCATGCTCACATACAGTGCATGCTCACATACAGTGCATGCTCACATACGGTGCATGCTCACATACGGTGCATGCTCACATACAGTGCATGCTCACATACAGTGCATGCTCACATACGGTGCATGCTCACATACGGTGCATGCTCACATACAGTGCATGCTCACATACAGTGCATGCTCACATACAGTGCATGCTCACATACAGTGCATGCTCACATACAGTGCATGCTCACATACAGTGCATGCTCACATACAGTGCATGCTCACATACAGTGCATGCTCACATACAGTGCATGCTCACATACAGTGCATGCTCACATACAGTGCATGCTCACATACAGTGCATGCTCACATACAGTGCATGCTCACATACAGTGCATGCTCACATACAGTGCATGCTCACATACAGTGCATGCTCACATACAGTGCATGCTCACATACAGTGCATGCTCACATACAGTGCATGCTCACATACAGTGCATGCTCACATACAGTGCATGCTCACATACAGTGCATGCTCACATACAGTGCATGCTCACATACAGTGCATGCTCACATACAGTGCATGCTCACATACAGTGCATGCTCACATACAGTGCATGCTCACATACAGTGCATGCTCACATACAGTGCATGCTCACATACAGTGCATGCTCACATACAGTGCATGCTCACATACAGTGCATGCTCACATACAGTGCATGCTCACATACAGTGCATGCTCACATACAGTGCATGCTCACATACAGTGCATGCTCACATACAGTGCATGCTCACATACAGTGCATGCTCACATACAGTGCATGCTCACATACAGTGCATGCTCACATACAGTGCATGCTCACATACAGTGCATGCTCACATACAGTGCATGCTCACATACAGTGCATGCTCACATACAGTGCATGCTCACATACAGTGCATGCTCACATACAGTGCATGCTCACATACAGTGCATGCTCACATACAGTGCATGCTCACATACAGTGCATGCTCACATACAGTGCATGCTCACATACAGTGCATGCTCACATACAGTGCATGCTCACATACAGTGCATGCTCACATACAGGTGCATGCTCACATACAGTGCATGCTCACATACAGTGCATGCTCACATACAGTGCATGCTCACATACGGTGCATGCTCACATACGGTGCATGCTCACATACAGTGCATGCTCACATACAGTGCATGCTCACATACGGTGCATGCTCACATACGGTGCATGCTCACATACAGTGCATGCTCACATACAGTGCATGCTCACATACAGTGCATGCTCACATACAGTGCATGCTCACATACAGTGCATGCTCACATACAGTGCATGCTCACATACAGTGCATGCTCACATACAGTGCATGCTCACATACAGTGCATGCTCACATACAGTGCATGCTCACATACAGTGCATGCTCACATACAGTGCATGCTCACATACAGTGCATGCTCACATACAGTGCATGCTCACATACAGTGCATGCTCACATACAGTGCATGCTCACATACAGTGCATGCTCACATACAGCGCATGCTCACATACAGCGCATGCTCACATACAGCGCATGCCCATTCTCGCAACGCATGGGCATGGGTATGGGCATGGGTATGTTAGATTATAGCATCAGTTGGGTTGTAAATGTGCAAGTGTAACACCCAAACATGGGTGTACACTTTGGGCCAAGGCGACCCAACCAGTTTTGGTTGGGTGCACCCCAGCCCCACTCAGCCGCAATTGGCGGGGGGAACCAACATTGGTTGGTTCGTTCCAACCATTATTGCTCCCCCCCCAATAATTGGCGGTCACCTCCAAAACATTATTGGTGGCCACTCCCATTGGCTCACCAATAATGTCGTGGGTACCCAACCTAGTTCCCCATACTTTTCATCTCCTATATGTACCCACAATCTTTCTAATCAAACCAACACTTCAGTTTCTCACATGGTATCAGAGCAACTACGGCTCACACCATCTTCGATCCTAAGGACCGCACCTTCCGCGTGCCGCATCACGCCCCCCTCCCTTACGCGACGCTACGTCGCTCTTTGCGCCTAGTGCGCTCCTACGCCGTTACGGCCCCCCTCCCCTTGCGCTAAAGTTCCAGCGCCCCTCCCCCCTTCCTACGGTCAATTCCGCCTCTCACAGCCCTTCCCTCTCTCCCACGAACGCGCCCACCGTCGGAACGGCCACGCCAACCGTCGGAACGGCCAGCGCGACCGTCGGAACGGCCAGCGCGACCGCCGGAACGGCCAGCGCGACCGTCGGGACGGCCAGCGCGACCGTCGGGACGGCCAGCGCGACCGTCGGGACGGCCAGCGCGACCGTCGGGACGGCCAGCGCGACCGTCGGGACGACCAGCGCGACCGTCGGAACGGCCAGCGCGACCGTCGGGACGGCCACGTTGACCGTCGTGACCTAAATCGCGGACGGGCGCCACTGCCACGACGAACGCGGGCGCTCGTCGTGACCTAATCCGCCGCCGCCACTGCATTTCGCCGACGCGGAGCAATCCGCCGCCGCCACTCCATTTCGCCGACGCGGAGCAATCTTCCGCCCACGCGACCTGCTTTCGTCGCCACCACACCCTTACATAGCCGCCGCGGTCTCATGTCGCGGCCTCACGCCGTCGCGATGTCCCATCGTCGCCGCCTGCTGCTGCCGCGACCCTTACGACGACGTCACCGCCGCTCTCACCTCCGCCGCCACGACTACTAGCCGCCGCCAACTCACCCCACACTCCCACCGCCTCCTCCTCTCCCCGCTCTCCTCCTAAGGGCCATCCAGCCCTCATCTCCCCCTCGCTTCTGCATCTCCCCTCGCTTCCTCCTCCTCTGGGCATTTCAGCCCTCCTCCCCCCTCGCTTCCTCCTCCTCAGGGCATTCCAGCCCTCCTCCCCCCTCGCTTCCTCCTCCTCAGGGCATTCCAGCCCTCCTCCCCCCTCGCTTCCTCCTCCTCGGGGCACTTCAGCCCCCCCCTCGCTTCCTCCTCCTCAGGGCACTTCAGCCCTCCTCCCCCCCTCGCTTCCGCATCTCCCCTCGCTTCCTCCTCCTCAGGGCACTTCAGCCCTCCCCCCCCCTCGCTTCCTCCTCCTCAGGGCACTTCAGCCCTCCCCCCCCCTCGCTTCCTCCTCCTCAGGGCACTTCAGCCCTCCTCCCCCCTCGCTTCCTCCTCCTCAGGGCATTCCAGCCCTCCTCCCCCCTCGCTGCCGCATCTCCCCTCGCTTCCTCCTCCTCAGGGCACTTCAGCCCTTCTCCCCCCTCGCTTCCTCCTCCTCAGGGCACTTCAGCCCTCCTCCCCCCTCGCTTCCTCCTCCTCAGGGCATTCCAGCCCTCCTCCCCCCTCGCTTCCTCCTCCTCAGGGCATTCCAGCCCTCCTCCCCCCTCGCTTCCTCCTCCTCGGGGCACTTCAGCCCCCCCCTCGCTTCCTCCTCCTCAGGGCACTTCAGCCCTCCTCCCCCCCTCGCTTCCGCATCTCCCCTCGCTTCCTCCTCCTCAGGGCACTTCAGCCCTCCCCCCCCCTCGCTTCCTCCTCCTCAGGGCACTTCAGCCCTCCCCCCCCCTCGCTTCCTCCTCCTCAGGGCACTTCAGCCCTCCTCCCCCCTCGCTTCCTCCTCCTCAGGGCATTCCAGCCCTCCTCCCCCCTCGCTTCCTCCTCCTCAGGGCATTCCAGCCCTCCTCCCCCCTCGCTTCCTCCTCCTCAGGGCATTCCAGCCCTCCTCCCCCCTCGCTTCCTCCTCCTCAGGGCATTCCAGCCCTCCTCCCCCTCGCTTCCTCCTCCTCAGGGCATTTCAGCCCTCCTCCCCCCTCGCTTCCTCCTCCTCAGGGCATTCCAGCCCTCCTCCCCCCTCGCTTCCTCCTCCTCAGGGCATTCCAGCCCTCCTCCCCCCTCGCTTCCTCCTCCTCGGGGCACTTCAGCCCCCCCCTCGCTTCCTCCTCCTCAGGGCACTTCAGCCCTCCTCCCCCCCTCGCTTCCGCATCTCCCCTCGCTTCCTCCTCCTCAGGGCACTTCAGCCCTCCCCCCCCCTCGCTTCCTCCTCCTCAGGGCACTTCAGCCCTCCCCCCCCCTCGCTTCCTCCTCCTCAGGGCACTTCAGCCCTCCTCCCCCCTCGCTTCCTCCTCCTCAGGGCATTCCAGCCCTCCTCCCCCCTCGCTTCCTCCTCCTCAGGGCATTCCAGCCCTCCTCCCCCCTCGCTTCCTCCTCCTCAGGGCATTCCAGCCCTCCTCCCCCTCGCTTCCTCCTCCTCAGGGCATTTCAGCCCTCCTCCCCCCTCGCTTCCTCCTCCTCAGGGCATTCCAGCCCTCCTCCCCCCTCGCTTCCTCCTCCTCGGGGCACTTCAGCCCCCCCCTCGCTTCCTCCTCCTCAGGGCACTTCAGCCCTCCTCCCCCCCTCGCTTCCGCATCTCCCCTCGCTTCCTCCTCCTCAGGGCACTTCAGCCCTCCCCCCCCCTCGCTTCCTCCTCCTCAGGGCACTTCAGCCCTCCCCCCCCCTCGCTTCCTCCTCCTCAGGGCACTTCAGCCCTTCTCCCCCCTCGCTTCCTCCTCCTCAGGGCACTTCAGCCCTCCTCCCCCCTCGCTTCCTCCTCCTCAGGGCATTCCAGCCCTCCTCCCCCCTCGCTTCCTCCTCCTCAGGGCATTCCAGCCCTCCTCCCCCCTCGCTTCCTCCTCCTCGGGGCACTTCAGCCCCCCCCTCGCTTCCTCCTCCTCAGGGCACTTCAGCCCTCCTCCCCCCCTCGCTTCCGCATCTCCCCTCGCTTCCTCCTCCTCAGGGCACTTCAGCCCTCCCCCCCCCTCGCTTCCTCCTCCTCAGGGCACTTCAGCCCTCCCCCCCCCTCGCTTCCTCCTCCTCAGGGCACTTCAGCCCTCCCCCCCCCTCGCTTCCTCCTCCTCAGGGCACTTCAGCCCTCCTCCCCCCTCGCTTCCTCCTCCTCAGGGCATTCCAGCCCTCCTCCCCCCTCGCTTCCTCCTCCTCAGGGCATTCCAGCCCTCCTCCCCCCTCGCTTCCTCCTCCTCAGGGCATTCCAGCCCTCCTCCCCCCTCGCTTCCTCCTCCTCAGGGCATTCCAGCCCTCCTCCCCCCTCGCTTCCTCCTCCTCAGGGCATTCCAGCCCTCCTCCCCCTCGCTTCCTCCTCCTCAGGGCATTTCAGCCCTCCTCCCCCCTCGCTTCCTCCTCCTCAGGGCATTCCAGCCCTCCTCCCCCCTCGCTTCCTCCTCCTCAGGGCATTCCAGCCCTCCTCCCCCCTCGCTTCCTCCTCCTCAGGGCATTCCAGCCCTCCTCCCCCCTCGCTTCCTCCTCCTCAGGGCATTCCAGCCCTCCTCCCCCTCGCTTCCTCCTCCTCAGGGCATTTCAGCCCTCCTCCCCCCTCGCTTCCTCCTCCTCAGGGCATTCCAGCCCTCCTCCCCCTCGCTTCCTCCTCCTCAGGGCATTCCAGCCCTCCTCCCCCCTCGCTTCCTCCTCCTCAGGGCATTCCAGCCCTCCTCCCCCTCGCTTCCTCCTCCTCAGGGCATTCCAGCCCTCCTCCCCCCTCGCTTCCTCCTCCTCAGGGCATTCCAGCCCTCCTCCCCCCTCGCTTCCTCCTCCTCAGGGCATTCCAGCCCTCCTCCCCCTCGCTTCCTCCTCCTCAGGGCATTTCAGCCCTCCTCCCCCCTCGCTTCCTCCTCCTCAGGGCATTCCAGCCCTCCTCCCCCTCGCTTCCTCCTCCTCAGGGCATTCCAGCCCTCCTCCCCCCTCGCTTCCTCCTCCTCAGGGCATTCCAGCCCTCCTCCCCCCTCGCTTCCTCCTCCTCAGGGCATTCCAGCCCTCCTCCCCCCTCGCTTCCTCCTCCTCAGGGCATTCCAGCCCTCCTCCCCCCTCGCTTCCTCCTCCTCAGGGCATTCCAGCCCTCCTCCCCCCTCGCTTCCTCCTCCTCAGGGCATTCCAGCCCTCCTCCCCCCTCGCTTCCTCCTCCTCAGGGCATTCCAGCCCTCCTCCCCCCTCGCTTCCTCCTCCTCAGGGCATTCCAGCCCTCCTCCCCCCTCGCTTCCTCCTCCTCAGGGCATTCCAGCCCTCCTCCCCCCTCGCTTCCTCCTCCTCAGGGCATTCCAGCCCTCCTCCCCCTCGCTTCCTCCTCCTCAGGGCATTTCAGCCCTCCTCCCCCCTCGCTTCCTCCTCCTCAGGGCATTCCAGCCCTCCTCCCCCCTCGCTTCCTCCTCCTCAGGGCATTCCAGCCCTCCTCCCCCCTCGCTTCCTCCTCCTCGGGGCACTTCAGCCCCCCCCTCGCTTCCTCCTCCTCAGGGCACTTCAGCCCTCCTCCCCCCCTCGCTTCCGCATCTCCCCTCGCTTCCTCCTCCTCAGGGCACTTCAGCCCTCCCCCCCCCTCGCTTCCTCCTCCTCAGGGCACTTCAGCCCTCCCCCCCCCCTCGCTTCCTCCTCCTCAGGGCACTTCAGCCCTCCTCCCCCCTCGCTTCCTCCTCCTCAGGGCATTCCAGCCCTCCTCCCCCCTCGCTTCCTCCTCCTCAGGGCATTCCAGCCCTCCCCCCCCCTCGCTTCCTCCTCCTCAGGGCACTTCAGCCCTCCTCCCCCCTCGCTTCCTCCTCCTCAGGGCATTCCAGCCCTCCTCCCCCTCGCTTCCTCCTCCTCAGGGCATTTCAGCCCTCCTCCCCCCTCGCTTCCTCCTCCTCAGGGCATTCCAGCCCTCCTCCTCCCCCCTCGCTTCCTCCTCCTCAGGGCATTCCAGCCCTCCTCCCCCCTCGCTTCCTCCTCCTCGGGGCACTTCAGCCCCCCCCTCGCTTCCTCCTCCTCAGGGCACTTCAGCCCTCCTCCCCCCCTCGCTTCCGCATCTCCCCTCGCTTCCTCCTCCTCAGGGCACTTCAGCCCTCCCCCCCCCTCGCTTCCTCCTCCTCAGGGCACTTCAGCCCTCCCCCCCCCTCGCTTCCTCCTCCTCAGGGCACTTCAGCCCTCCTCCCCCCTCGCTTCCTCCTCCTCAGGGCATTCCAGCCCTCCTCCCCCCTCGCTTCCTCCTCCTCGGGGCACTTCAGCCCCCCCCTCGCTTCCTCCTCCTCAGGGCACTTCAGCCCTCCTCCCCCCCTCGCTTCCGCATCTCCCCTCGCTTCCTCCTCCTCAGGGCACTTCAGCCCTCCCCCCCCCTCGCTTCCTCCTCCTCAGGGCACTTCAGCCCTCCCCCCCCCTCGCTTCCTCCTCCTCAGGGCACTTCAGCCCTCCCCCCCCCTCGCTTCCTCCTCCTCAGGGCACTTCAGCCCTCCTCCCCCCTCGCTTCCTCCTCCTCAGGGCATTCCAGCCCTCCTCCCCCCTCGCTTCCTCCTCCTCAGGGCATTCCAGCCCTCCTCCCCCCTCGCTTCCTCCTCCTCAGGGCATTCCAGCCCTCCTCCCCCTCGCTTCCTCCTCCTCAGGGCATTTCAGCCCTCCTCCCCCCTCGCTTCCTCCTCCTCAGGGCATTCCAGCCCTCCTCCCCCTCGCTTCCTCCTCCTCAGGGCATTCCAGCCCTCCTCCCCCCTCGCTTCCTCCTCCTCAGGGCATTCCAGCCCTCCTCCCCCCTCGCTTCCTCCTCCTCAGGGCATTCCAGCCCTCCTCCCCCCTCGCTTCCTCCTCCTCAGGGCATTCCAGCCCTCCTCCCCCCTCGCTTCCTCCTCCTCAGGGCATTCCAGCCCTCCTCCCCCCTCGCTTCCTCCTCCTCAGGGCATTCCAGCCCTCCTCCCCCCTCGCTTCCTCCTCCTCAGGGCATTCCAGCCCTCCTCCCCCCTCGCTTCCTCCTCCTCAGGGCATTCCAGCCCTCCTCCCCCCTCGCTTCCTCCTCCTCAGGGCATTCCAGCCCTCCTCCCCCTCGCTTCCTCCTCCTCAGGGCATTTCAGCCCTCCTCCCCCCTCGCTTCCTCCTCCTCAGGGCATTCCAGCCCTCCTCCCCCCTCGCTTCCTCCTCCTCGGGGCACTTCAGCCCCCCCCTCGCTTCCTCCTCCTCAGGGCACTTCAGCCCTCCTCCCCCCCTCGCTTCCGCATCTCCCCTCGCTTCCTCCTCCTCAGGGCACTTCAGCCCTCCCCCCCCCTCGCTTCCTCCTCCTCAGGGCACTTCAGCCCTCCCCCCCCCTCGCTTCCTCCTCCTCAGGGCACTTCAGCCCTTCTCCCCCCTCGCTTCCTCCTCCTCAGGGCACTTCAGCCCTCCTCCCCCCTCGCTTCCTCCTCCTCAGGGCATTCCAGCCCTCCTCCCCCCTCGCTTCCTCCTCCTCAGGGCATTCCAGCCCTCCTCCCCCCTCGCTTCCTCCTCCTCAGGGCATTCCAGCCCTCCTCCCCCCTCGCTTCCTCCTCCTCGGGGCACTTCAGCCCCCCCCTCGCTTCCTCCTCCTCAGGGCACTTCAGCCCTCCTCCCCCCCTCGCTTCCGCATCTCCCCTCGCTTCCTCCTCCTCAGGGCACTTCAGCCCTCCCCCCCCCTCGCTTCCTCCTCCTCAGGGCACTTCAGCCCTCCCCCCCCCTCGCTTCCTCCTCCTCAGGGCACTTCAGCCCTCCTCCCCCCTCGCTTCCTCCTCCTCGGGGCACTTCAGCCCCCCCCTCGCTTCCTCCTCCTCAGGGCACTTCAGCCCTCCTCCCCCCCTCGCTTCCGCATCTCCCCTCGCTTCCTCCTCCTCAGGGCACTTCAGCCCTCCTCCCCCCTCGCTTCCTCCTCCTCAGGGCATTCCAGCCCTCCTCCCCCCTCGCTTCCTCCTCCTCAGGGCATTCCAGCCCTCCTCCCCCCTCGCTTCCTCCTCCTCAGGGCATTCCAGCCCTCCTCCCCCTCGCTTCCTCCTCCTCAGGGCATTTCAGCCCTCCTCCCCCCTCGCTTCCTCCTCCTCAGGGCATTCCAGCCCTCCTCCCCCCTCGCTTCCTCCTCCTCGGGGCACTTCAGCCCCCCCCTCGCTTCCTCCTCCTCAGGGCACTTCAGCCCTCCTCCCCCCCTCGCTTCCGCATCTCCCCTCGCTTCCTCCTCCTCAGGGCACTTCAGCCCTCCCCCCCCCTCGCTTCCTCCTCCTCAGGGCACTTCAGCCCTCCCCCCCCCTCGCTTCCTCCTCCTCAGGGCACTTCAGCCCTCCCCCCCCCTCGCTTCCTCCTCCTCAGGGCACTTCAGCCCTCCTCCCCCCTCGCTTCCTCCTCCTCAGGGCATTCCAGCCCTCCTCCCCCCTCGCTTCCTCCTCCTCAGGGCATTCCAGCCCTCCTCCCCCCTCGCTTCCTCCTCCTCAGGGCATTCCAGCCCTCCTCCCCCCTCGCTTCCTCCTCCTCAGGGCATTCCAGCCCTCCTCCCCCTCGCTTCCTCCTCCTCAGGGCATTTCAGCCCTCCTCCCCCCTCGCTTCCTCCTCCTCAGGGCATTCCAGCCCTCCTCCCCCCTCGCTTCCTCCTCCTCGGGGCACTTCAGCCCCCCCCTCGCTTCCTCCTCCTCAGGGCACTTCAGCCCTCCTCCCCCCCTCGCTTCCGCATCTCCCCTCGCTTCCTCCTCCTCAGGGCACTTCAGCCCTCCCCCCCCCTCGCTTCCTCCTCCTCAGGGCACTTCAGCCCTCCCCCCCCCTCGCTTCCTCCTCCTCAGGGCATTCCAGCCCTCCTCCCCCCTCGCTTCCTCCTCCTCAGGGCATTCCAGCCCTCCTCCCCCCTCGCTTCCTCCTCCTCAGGGCATTCCAGCCCTCCTCCCCCCTCGCTTCCTCCTCCTCAGGGCATTCCAGCCCTCCTCCCCCCTCGCTTCCTCCTCCTCAGGGCATTCCAGCCCTCCTCCCCCCTCGCTTCCTCCTCCTCAGGGCATTCCAGCCCTCCTCCTCCCCCCTCGCTTCCTCCTCCTCAGGGCATTCCAGCCCTCCTCCCCCATCGCTTCCTCCTCCTCAGGGCATTCCAGCCCTCCTCCTCCCCCCTCGCTTCCTCCTCCTCAGGGCATTCCAGCCCTCCTCCCCCATCGCTTCCTCCTCCTCAGGGCATTCCAGCCCTCCTCCTCCCCCTCGCTTCCTCCTCCTCAGGGCATTCCAGCCCTCCTCCTCCCCCCTCGCTTCCTCCTCCTCAGGGCATTCCAGCCCTCCTCCCCCCTCGCTTCCTCCTCCTCAGGGCATTCCAGCCCTCCTCCCCCCTCGCTTCCTCCTCCTCAGGGCATTCCAGCCCTCCTCCCCCCTCGCTTCCTCCTCCTCAGGGCATTTCAGCCCTCCTCCCCCCTCGCTTCCTCCTCCTCAGGGCATTCCAGCCCTCCTCGCCTGCAGCACCCCTTGGCTTGCTTGCCTCCTCACCTGCAGCAGCCCCCGCTCCCGGCTCGCGTGCGACCTCACCACCGCAGCACCCCTTGGCTTGCTTGCCTCTTCACCTGCAGCAGCCCCCGCTCCCGGCTCGCGTGCGACCTCACCGCCGCAGCACCCCTTGGCTTGCTTGCCTCTTCACCTGCAGCAGCCCCCGCTCCCGGCTCGCGTGCGACCTCACCGCCGCAGCACCCCTTGGCTTGCTTGCCTCCTCACCTGCAGCAGCCCCCGCTCCCGGCTCGCGTGCGACCTCACCACCGCAGCACCCCTTGGCTTGCTTGCCTCTTCACCTACAGCAGCCCCGCTCCCGGCTCGCGTGCGACCTCACCGCCGCAGCACCCCTTGGTTGCTTGCCTCTTCACCTGCAGCAGCCCCCCTCCCGGCTCGCGTGCGACCTCACCGCCGCAGCACCCCTTGGCTTGCTTGCCTCTTCACCTGCAGCAGCCCCCGCTCCCGGCTCGCGTGCGACCTCACCGCCGCAGCACCCCTTGGCTTGCTTGCCTCTTCACCTGCAGCAGCCCCCGCTCCCGGCTCGCGTGCGACCTCACCGCCGCAGCACCCCTTGGCTTGCTTGCCTCTTCACCTACAGCAGCCACCGCTCCCGGCTCGCGTGCGACCTCACCGCCGCAGCACCCCTTGGCTTGCTTGCCTCTTCACCTGCAGCAGCCCCCGCTCCCGGCTCGCGTGCGACCTCACCGCCGCAGCACCCCTTGGCTTGCTTGCCTCTTCACCTGCAGCAGCCCCCGCTCCCGGCTCGCGTGCGACCTCACCGCCGCAGCACCCCTTGGCTTGCTTGCCTCTTCACCTGCAGCAGCCCCCCTCCCGGCTCGCGTGCGACCTCACCGCCGCAGCACCCCTTGGCTTGCTTGCCTCTTCACCTGCAGCAGCCCCCGCTCCCGGCTCGCGTGCGACCTCACCGCCGCAGCACCCCTTGGCTTGCTTGCCTCCTCACCTGCAGCAGCCCCCGCTCCTGGCTCGCGTGCGACCTCACCGCCGCAGCACCCCTTGGCTTGCTTGCCTCCTCACCTGCAGCAGCCCCCGCTCCCGGCTCGCGTGCGACCTCACCGCCGCAGCACCCTTCGGCTGGCTTGCCTCCTCACCTGCAGCAGCCCCCCTCCCGGCTCGCGTGCGACCTCACCGCCGCAGCACCTTGGGCTGGCTTGCCTCCTCACCTGCAGCAGCCCCCGTCCCGACTGGCGTGCGACCTCACCGCCGCAGCACCTTGGGCTGGCTTGCCTCCTCACCTGCAGCAGCCCCCCTCCCGACTGGCGTGCGACCTCACCGCCGCAGCACCTTGGGCTGGCTTGCCTCCTCACCTGCAGCAGCCCCCCTCCCGACTGGCGTGCGACCTCACCGCCGCAGCACCTTGGGCTGGCTTGCCTCCTCACCTGCAGCAGCCCCCCTCCCGACTGGCGTGCGACCTCACCGCCGCAGTACCTTGGGCTGGCTTGCCTCCTCACCTGCAGCAGCCCCCCTCCCGACTGGCGTGCGACCTCACCGCCGCAGCACCTTGGGCTGGCTTGCCTCCTCACCTGCAGCAGCCCCCATCCCGACTGGCGTGCGACCTCACCGCCGCAGCACCTTGGGCTGGCTTGCCTCCTCACCTGCAGCAGCCCCCCTCCCGACTGGCGTGCGACCTCACCGCCGCAGCACCTTCGGCTGGCTTGCCTCCTCACCTGCAGCAGCCCCCCTCCCGACTGGCGTGCGACCTCACCGCCGCAGCACCTTCGGCTAGCTTGCAACCTCATCTGCAGCAGCCCCCCCTCCCGACTTGAAGATTCAGGGGTTGTGCACATTTACACCCTTCTTCTGCTAAGGGGTTGTGTTAGATTATAGCATCAGTTGGGTTGTAAATGTGCAAGTGTAACACCCAAACATGGGTGTACACTTTGGGCCAAGGCGACCCAACCAGTTTTGGTTGGGTGCACCCCAGCCCCACTCAGCCGCAATTGGCGGGGGGAACCAACATTGGTTGGTTTGTTCCAACCATTATTGCTCCCCCCCAATAATTGGCGGTCACCTCCAAAACATTATTGGTGGCCACTCCCATTGGCTCACCAATAATGTCGTGGGTACCCAACCTAGTTCCCCATACTTTTCATCTCCTATATGTACCCACAATCTTTCCAATCAAACCAACACTTCAGTTTCTCACAGGGTATGGGCATGGGCATGAGCATGGGCATGGGCATGGGCATGGGCATGAGCATGGGCATGGGTATGGGCATGAGCATGGGCATGGGCATGGGCATGGGCATGGGCATGTCCGCATGTGGATGTGGGCATGTGGGCATTTGGGCATGAGCATGGGTGGTGGGTGGCGGCTGACAGCACTGGGGAAGTCGCCGATAGCATGGAGGGCGGAGGCCACAGCGTGGTTCAGCTCGATGTCGCCCGGGTTGCCCCGCAGCCCCCTCTGCGCACTCTCCATCGCCGCCCTGCCGCCCCGCATGGCCCGCATGGGGGAGGGAAGCACAGCCCCGTGCGTGCATGGGTTGGCTGCATTTCGTGGGACCCAAAACCCTAAACCCCGAACCTTAAATCCAAGGGTCAACAGCGCTGAGGAACAAGATAAAGGCACATGCTTGATGACTGTGTGATTCATCAATAAGTTCCACTCCAAATTCATACCAAACCCGTCTTATGAATGTATGAGCATGAGCACACTAAGACTTTACAACAGCCGTCCTTCCTACACGGCTCATCTGGCGATGTGCTTCACTGCCTCTCCATCTCTGTGCACGTATCCACCTCCCCCATTCCACCCCACGCCCCTCATGCCACCTGCCCCCCGCATGCCACCTGCCCCCCTCATGCCACCTGCCCCCCTCATGCCACCTGCCCCCCTCATGCCACCTGCCCCCCTCATGTGTTGGCACAAGCACCCCAAGGAGGCGGCGAGGCCACTTTGCCCGGGTGGCGAGGTCGGTCGGTACAGCCAAGCCCTCTTCCACCCGCCTTCTACCTCTCTCCACTTCACTTCATCACAACTTCTTCCTTCCTACCCCTCCCATAACTTCTACCCCTCCTTGCCTCACAGCCACTGCGTGCAGGAGCACCTGTGATCGCCTGTGAGCTGGTGCAGCGATGCCAGGCGGTGGTATGCCACTGTTGACCTGATGGGCACATGCACATGCATGGTGGATGCAGGGTGGATGGATGGATGGGTGGATGGATGGGTGGACGGATGGACGGACGGACGGACGGACGGATGGATGGATGGATGGATGGATGGATGGATGGATGGATGGATGGATGGATGGATGGATGGATGGATGGATGGATGGATGGATGGATGGATGGATGGATGGATGGATGGATGGATGGATGGATGGATGGATGGATGGATGGATGGATGGATGGATGGATGGATGGATGGATGGATGGATGGATGGATGGATGGATGGATGGATGGATGGATGGATGGATGGATGGATGGATGGATGGATGGATGGATGGATGGATGGATGGATGGATGGATGGATGGATGGATGGATGGATGGATGGATGGATGGATGGATGGATGGATGGATGGATGGATGGATGGATGGATGGATGGATGGATGGATGGATGGATGGATGGATGGATGGATGGATGGATGGATGGATGGATGGATGGATGGATGGATGGATGGATGGATGGATGGATGGCAAACGTGCATCGGAAGGAACGAGTGCCAGGCGAGTCGTAAGGAAGGAGGTATTTGGGGTGGCAGTGGAGAATTTGGGATGGCAGTGGAGCATTGGGGATGGCAGTGGAGCATTGGGGATGGCAGTGGAGCATTGGGGATGGCAGTGGAGCACAACAAAGCATGCCTTTTCTCTTCCCTTGCCCATGTTTCCCTGCCAAAGACCCCCTTGCCCGTGCCAAAGACCCCCTTGCCCGTGCCAAAGACCCCCTTGCCCGTGCCTCACTCCTCCAGAGCCACGGCTCGCTCCAGCGCATGCAGCGCCGGCTGCACGGCGCCCAGCTCCTTGAACGCGCGCCCGCCCTCCAGCCACAGCTGTGCCGCCCGCGGGAAGAGCGCCGCCCCGCGCTCAAACACCTCCGCCGCCCGCCGCCACTCCCCCGCCCCTGCTAGCGCCAGACCCTGCGTGCAAGAGACAAGGGGGGAGTGGGGAAGTGGAAGCGGAGAAGAGGAGTGGCAATATGGAGGAGGCGAGAAGATGAATGATGAAAAGTGGCACGCGAGAACATGAATGATGAGAGGTGGCATTTGAAAGGGTGGGTAGAAGCAAACTTAAGACAAAAAACATGAGAAGCACCTGGGTGCTGAACGAATATGGTGTGGCCCCCATCATGCTGAAGCACGGTCATAGAGGCAGCAAGCAATGATAGCAAGGGAACACGTGAGAGGTGCACATGCAAGCAGAGACGCGAAAGTGAGCATGCGTGGATGGGGCGAGAGGGGCCAGCACAGGAGCGCACAAGTAAGCCTGTAAAAACGAATACGAATACGAATACGAATACGAATACGAATACGAATACGAATATGAATACGAATATGAATACGAATATTTTTGCTGAATATTTTCCGAATACTCTCTGGTTTCTTATTTGACCGAATACTGACCCAAAAACGAATACGAATACGATTCGAATACTGACCCAAAGCCGAATCCGAATCGAACACGATTAAGTGTCGAATAATAGATTTTGTATAGGCAGTGTCAAACAGCTCATGCATGTTCGACACATGGTGATACTGTGTACCTTATACTACCAACAACACTACTCAATCCCACATCACGCACTTTCCCTAACCCCTCACCAGCAACTATCTTGCTCGACTTTTGGCCATGGCTCTCATGAGGCCGCTTGTACACAGATTGCTAAAGATGATAGCCGCATGTAGGGAAAGTATGAGGGGGGGTTGATGGTAGAATGCCGAATAGTAACGAATACCCCGAATATTCGTTTCCCAAATATTCTACAGCAACGAGTACTCGTGATGCAAATGTTTTCGAATACACGGTCGTTTCCTGTTCTCTCAAATTCAGGTATTTGAACAAATATCGAATAATTCTCGAAAACCGAATATTCCTTTACAGGCTTACGCACGAGGGCGTTAAAGAGAAGTGGGTCGGGCGGGCGTGCATTGTGCAGAGTGGAGAAGTCGCGGATGGCCGCCCAGTAATCGTGAAGGTGGAAGTGCAGCGTGCCTGCCATGAGACCACGTGCATGCAGCAGAACCGCAACAAAAACTCCAAGTTGAGCAAAGAACCAATATGCAATGTGTTTCTGCCAAAGGCTCAACTCGACCCGCTACTGGTTCGAGTCAAACCGTTCGATTCATTTCAAATTGGACCAGCAGAAGCGCATAGAACTGAACCGGTTCGACACGAATGTTGATGCAACTTCAAGGTTTGCACTTGGCTTGTTGTCCTTGTGCGTGCGTATGTGTTTGCATGAAATGGTATGAGAGCATGAGATGGATGACCTATACTTCATGCGTCTTTGCGTGTGTGAATGATGAGTCTTGATGTTAAATTTCTGTGTTAAACCAATAGCGAGTTTTCTTAGTTGAGTGTCACATTGTCGTTTGCGTGTCGTTGTGCCTTTCCTATTTTCTCGAGTGTCGAACATTTGGCGTGTCGCATATGTCAGTAGCAAGGTTCCAGTACCTCATGGAAGAATTTATATTGAAGAAGCAGAGCCTCAATTTTATGATTCAAGAGATTTCGGAGCTTGCAAGAAAAAATAGACATCAAGATAGTGAAAATATGTACATGGCATTGTGTGCTGTAACATTTCTCGTAGGCCCTTTTGGTGGGTAGTTTCGAGACCTTTCGTGGTTGGGGACTGTTGTGACACTGTTTTACCTCACTAGATCTCGGCTTTTGGGGTTTGTAGAGGCTTGGAGTCATTCCCAACTCGAGCTTCTTCATTCCCAACGTCGTCAGTTTTTAATAAAAATGAATGTTACCACAAGCCTATTGTAGACGGCGTTAAGGCCCTCCATATCGTATATATAGCACATCATTTAGTGTTGCGACCAGTTCGCTATCAAAGTTTGAAGCCGCTCTGCAGAAATCCGTCTGTGCACTCTATTGTGACATTTGAGCATATTGTGACTATAACAACAAACAGGGTCCCGACTGGCCAAAAACCCTAATTAGGGTTGCTGTAGCTCTTTGTCTTTTGGGACGACTCCCTCCATACGATTTTCCGTACCCTCCAAAACGAAATTGATCAGGAAACAACTCCTAGCCGTTCTTTACTTGGTAGAGTAACAGCAGTTACATGTTAGTGTAGCAATTATCACTAGCGACTCGAACTGATACGATTGTGTTTTTGCCAGAATCGGTTCGCAAATTATGTGTCGTGTAGGATATTCATCTCATCATATGTTACCATCCAGCTCGAGTGGGCCCACCTGTTTTGGTCTCACAACACTAACACACAGTCAAAACGCAAACACATACACACAACGCCCGCCAACGCAGACGTACAACGACGCCGACACGCTATGAATAACCAAAAGTCGGGTCACGGGTGGCGGGCAGGGCCGTGCTTTTTGTTCGGGCCAGGAGACGCTCAGAATATGGGCCGGAGTCGGTCCGGCCCAGCCCTGTGGACAGCTCGAACACGGCCCACCTCTTTTGATCGGGCCGGCCCGGACCATTTTTTGGCCCGGGGCGGGCCAGATGATTGATGTGCACGACCCGAGCCGCGCGTGTCACATGCAATTTTCCAGGCCATCTACGGCTATCTGGGTGAGTGGAATGAGACGGGAAGAGAGCAAGTATGTGTGAGAATGCAAGTCCATGTGGAAGTGCAAGTCTGTGCGAGGGTGCAAGTCTGTGCGAGGGTGCAAGTCTGTGTGAGGGTGCAAGTTCGTGTGAGGGTGCAAGGCTGTCTGTGTGAGGGTGCAAATCTGTGTGAGGGTGCAAGTCTGAGTGAGAGTGCAAATTTGTGTGAGAGTGCAAGTCTGTGTGAAGGTGCAAGTCTGTGTGGGTGTGCAATGTGTGAGGATGCAAGTCTGTCTGTGTGAGGGTGCAAGTCTGAGCGAGAGTGCAAGTCCGTGTGAGAGTGCAAGTCCGTGTGAGAGTGCAAGTCTGTGTGGGGCACCATGTCCTGACCCTTCAAATCTCATATCGATTTCCCATGTGTGTCTTTGAAAGAAGGCGCGTCTCTACAAATATGAGTGCACTATGCATGTCTACATTGTGGCCGCATTCCCGCAGCACGACTGCTAATCACCACTCCGAAGCGTGCGTGTGAGTGGGCATCACCTCGGTGCAGCAGCGCCTCTTGGTTGGCGGGGTCGAGGTCCAGCGAGCGAGAGAGGTCCGCCATCGCCTACGCCATGCACCATGCCGTGCCGCGCCGCATGGCGATGTGGCATTGAAATGCATGCATGATATGGGACAGCATGGCGGGGCATGACATGGCATGGCATAGCATTGCATGATTGGGAGTGGTTGGCATGAGTGGGTGGGTGGGTGGCTAAGCACAAGATGCAATAAACGGGAGACGACGCATGCAATGAGAGAAAGGGTCCAGACAAGGAAAGCAATGCCTTCTCCCTGCTCTTGCACCCTGCTCGTGCTCCCTTGTCTTCGTCCCTTGTCACTCCCATGCCTATCCCCTTGCCAATGCTCTCAATGTCTTACCTCCACTTGCCATGCCGCCATGCACCGCTGCTCACCTCTCTCCTCTTGCCCATGCCGCCATGCACCGCTGCTCACCTCTCTCCTCTTGCCCATGCCGCCATGCACCGCTGCTCACCTCTCTCCTCTTGCCCATGCCGCCATGCACCGCTGCTCACCTCTCTCCTCTTGCCCATGCCGCCATGCACCGCTGCTCACCTCTCTCCTCTTGCCCATGCCGCCATGCACCGCTGCTCACCTCTCTCCTCTTGCCCATGCCGCCATGCACCGCTGCTCACCTCTCTCCTCTTGCCCATGCCGCCATGCACCGCTGCTCACCTCTCTCCTCTTGCCCATGCCGCCATGCACCGCTGCTCACCTCTCTCCTCTTGCCCATGCCGCCATGCACCGCTGCTCACCTCTCTCCTCTTGCCCATGCCGCCATGCACCGCTGCTCACCTCTCTCCTCTTGCCCATGCCGCCATGCACCGCTGCTCACCTCTCTCCTCTTGCCCATGCCGCCATGCACCGCTGCTCACCTCTCTCCTCTTGCCCATGCCGCCATGCACCGCTGCTCACCTCTCTCCTCTTGCCCATGCCGCCATGCACCGCTGCTCACCTCTCTCCTCTTGCCCATGCCGCCATGCACCGCTGCTCACCTCTCTCCTCTTGCCCATGCCGCCATGCACCGCTGCTCACCTCTCTCCTCTTGCCCATGCCGCCATGCACCGCTGCTCACCTCTCTCCTCTTGCCCATGCCGCCATGCACCGCTGCTCACCTCTCTCCTCTTGCCCATGCCGCCATGCACCGCTGCTCACCTCTCTCCTCTTGCCCATGCCGCCATGCACCGCTGCTCACCTCTCTCCTCTTGCCCATGCCGCCATGCACCGCTGCTCACCTCTCTCCTCTTGCCCATGCCGCCATGCACCGCTGCTCACCTCTCTCCTCTTGCCCATGCCGCCATGCACCGCTGCTCACCTCTCTCCTCTTGCCCATGCCGCCATGCACCGCTGCTCACCTCTCTCCTCTTGCCCATGCCGCCATGCACCGCTGCTCACCTCTCTCCTCTTGCCCATGCCGCCATGCACCGCTGCTCACCTCTCTCCTCTTGCCCATGCCGCCATGCACCGCTGCTCACCTCTCTCCTCTTGCCCATGCCGCCATGCACCGCTGCTCACCTCTCTCCTCTTGCCCATGCCGCCATGCACCGCTGCTCACCTCTCTCCTCTTGCCCATGCCGCCATGCACAGCTGCTCACCTCTCTCCTCTTGCCCATGCCGCCATGCACCGCTGCTCACCTCTCTCCTCTTGCCCATGCCGCCATGCACCGCTGCTCACCTCTCTCCTCTTGCCCATGCCGCCATGCACCGCTGCTCACCTCTCTCCTCTTGCCCATGCCGCCATGCACCGCTGCTCACCTCTCTCCTCTTGCCCATGCCGCCATGCACCGCTGCTCACCTCTCTCCTCTTGCCCATGCCACCATGCACCGCTGCTCACCTCTCTCCTCTTGCCCATGCCGCCATGCACCGCTGCTCACCTCTCTCCTCTTGCCCATGCCGCCATGCACCGCTGCTCACCTCTCTCCTCTTGCCCATGCCGCCATGCACCGCTGCTCACCTCTCTCCTCTTGCCCATGCCGCCATGCACCGCTGCTCACCTCTCTCCTCTTGCCATGCCGCCATGCACCGCTGCTCACCTCTCTCCTCTTGCCCATGCCGCCATGCACCGCTGCTCACCTCTCTCCTCTTGCCATGCCGCCATGCACCGCTGCTCACCTCTCTCCTCTTGCCATGCCGCCATGCACCGCTGCTCACCTCTCTCCTCTTGCCCATGCCGCCATGCACCGCTGCTCACCTCTCTCCTCTTGCCCATGCCGCCATGCACCGCTGCTCACCTCTCTCCTCTTGCCCATGCCGCCATGCACCGCTGCTCACCTCTCTCCTCTTGCCCATGCCGCCATGCACCGCTGCTCACCTCTCTCCTCTTGCCCATGCCGCCATGCACCGCTGCTCACCTCTCTCCTCTTGCCCATGCCACCATGCACCGCTGCTCACCTCTCTCCTCTTGCCCATGCCG
Organism: Closterium sp. Naga37s-1; assembly: GCA_947471745.1. Lineage (NCBI taxonomy): Eukaryota > Viridiplantae > Streptophyta > Zygnematophyceae > Desmidiales > Closteriaceae > Closterium > Closterium sp. Naga37s-1. The sequence continues at coordinate 1,303,408 of CANJKZ010000167.1, forward strand.
CCATGCACCGCTGCTCACCTCTCTCCTCTTGCCCATGCCGCCATGCACCGCTGCTCACCTCTCTCCTCTTGCCCATGCCGCCATGCACCGCTGCTCACCTCTCTCCTCTTGCCCATGCCGCCATGCACCGCTGCTCACCTCTCTCCTCTTGCCCATGCCGCCATGCACCGCTGCTCACCTCTCTCCTCTTGCCCATGCCGGCGTGAAGCAAGCCTCGTCGCCTCCAAAGCTCCGCATTGTTGGGAAACAGCTTCACCCCCTGCCAAAGGGGGACGGCATGCCAGGCGGAGTCAGCATGCCAGGCGGAGTCAGCATGCCAGGCGGAGTCAGCATGCCAGGCGGAGTCAGCATGCCAGGCGGAGTCAGCATGCCAGGCGGAGTCAGCATGCCAGGCGGAGTCAGCATGCCAGGCGAGGAAGGCATGGCCATGACAGCATGGCCATGACAGCATGGCCATGACAGCATGGCCATGACAGCATGACCATGACAGCATGGCCATGACAGCATGACCATGGCAGCATGGCCATGACAGCATGGCCATGACAGCATGACCATGACAGCGCAGGAGCGTTTGTTTTCTAGCTGACCGCACCTCTTAGCCAAACTTTAATTCTAGCGTATGGAGAGTCTGACGCATGGTGCGTGCAATGCAACTCCATCCCAAGGCATTCCATGCAGCCTCCCTTCTCAACAACATCTGGCATGCCTTCCCCAACACTATTTACAAAAACATAAACAAACACACCCTAAAAAAACGTTAGGGCCGAAATTTAAATTGGTACAGCGCCATTCAGTCAATCCACCATGGCGCCGTCGTTTGTAGAAAAACAATGTACGACTTTGCTTGCAGGCCGAACCATGTACCAGTTCGAGTCGATCCGATTCGAACAGGTTAGTCGAACACAAGGAACTGGGCATGAGCAACGAATCAGGTCGGGTCGGTCGAATGGCTGGTCGGCTCGATACGACCAGGTTGACCCGACCCGACCCGACCCGACCCGATCCGACCCGGCTCTCCTTGCGGGGCACTTGAACCCGTTCGACCACTTCGATTCAAACGTTGTCCAGTTGGAGTAAAACCGGACAACCAGACAAACGCAGTTCAAATGCTGTCCGAGGAGAAGTGGGGCGTGGTTTGCTTGTGTGCTCCTCATGTTTACGTCTATAGCCCACTGTGACTATAACAGCACCTACTACTGCCCCCCAGCCACTGCCCTGGAAAAAAACAGCAGAGCCGTGGGTGGCAGCAGCAAGGCTGAGCCTGGCAGCAATAGCACGGGTGTGGGGGGCAGCAGCAGTGCTGGTGTGGGTGGCAGCAGCAGTGCTGATGTGGGGGGCAGCAGCAGTGCTGGTGTGGGTGGCAGCAGCAGTGCTGATGTGGGTGGCAGCAGCAGTGCTGGTGTGGGTGGCAGCAGCAGTGCTGGTGTGGGTGGCAGCAGCAGTGCTGGTGTGAGGGGCAGCAGCAGTGCTGGTGTGGGTGGCAGCAGCAGTGCTGGTGTGAGGGGCAGCAGCGGTACTGAGGTTGGCAGCAATAGGTGTGGGAGGCAGGGGGGCACGCACGGTGGAGAAGTCGGAGAGGGCGAGGCGGTGGTGGCCCAGCAGCGAGTGCGCGATGCCACGCCCCACCAGCACCGCCTCCCTCACCTCCTCCTCCCGCTCCACCTGCTCGCCGCCATGCCCAGGGGGTGGGGGAGAGCAGGGGGCAGGGGATAAGGGGCAGGGGGAGACGAGAACGGCGTGGCGCATGGGAGGTTGGGTTGGGTGCAGGGAAGGGATGAACGGAAAGGAGATGATGATAGGGGAGTCAGGGAAAGACAAGAATTTGAAGAGCGGGGTGGGTGGGCTGATGACAGGATGGAATGGTGATGCATCTGATGGTGCATCTGATGGTGCATCTGATGGTGCATGTGATGGTGCATGTGATGGTGCATGTGATGGCGCATGTGATGGTGCACGTGATGGCGCACGTGATGGCGCACGTGATGGCGCACGTGATGGCGCACGTGATGGCGCACGTGATGGCGCACGTGATGGCGCACGTGATGGCGCACGTGATGGCGCACGTGATGGCGCACGTGATGGCGCACGTGATGGCGCACGTGATGGCGCACGTGATGGCGCACGTGATGGCGCACGTGATGGCGCACGTGATGGCGCACGTGATGGCGCACGTGATGGCGCACGTGATGGCGCACGTGATGGCGCACGTGATGGCGCACGTGATGGCGCACGTGATGGCGCACGTGATGGCGCACGTGATGGCGCACGTGATGGCGCACGTGATGGCGCACGTGATGGCGCACGTGATGGCGCACGTGATGGCGCATGTGATGTTAAATGTGATGGAACAGCTGCATCATCATCAGCATGAGTACTGGGATGGCATCATCACCACCACCATCCCTACCAACCATCATCATCACAACCATCATCCCAACCATCATCATCACAACCATAATCACTACCATCATCACTACCATCATCACTACCATCATCACTACCATCATCACTACCATCATCACTACCATCATCACTACCATCATCACTACCATCATCACTACCATCATCACTACCATCATCACTACCATCATCACTACCATCATCACTACCATCATCACTACCATCATCACTACCATCATCACTACCATCATCACTACCATCATCACTACCATCATCACTACCATCATCACTACCATCATCACTACCATCATCACTACCATCATCACTACCATCATCACTACCATCATCACTACCATCATCACTACCATCATCACTACCATCATCACTACCATCATCACTACCATCATCACTACCATCATCACTACCATCATCACTACCATCATCACCATCATCACCATCAGCACCATCAGCACCACCATCATCACCATCAGCACCACCATCAGCACCACCATCATCACCACCATCATCGCCACCATCATCATCACAATCATCATCACCATCATCATCACCATCACCATCAGCAGCACCACCATCAGCACCATCACCACCATCAGCACCACCATCATCACCACCATCATCGCCACCATCATCATCACCATCATCATCACCATCATCATCACCATCACCATCAGCAGCACCATCATCATCACCATCACCATCAGCAGCACCACCATCATCACCATCAGCACCACCATCAGCACCACCATCATCACCACCATCATCGCCACCATCATCATCACAATCATCATCACCATCATCATCACCATCACCATCAGCAGCACCACCATCAGCACCATCACCACCATCAGCACCACCATCATCACCACCATCATCGCCACCATCATCATCACAATCATCATCACCATCATCATCACCATCACCATCAGCAGCACCACCATCACCACCATCAGCACCACCATCATCACCACCATCATCGCCACCATCATCATCACAATCATCATCACCATCATCATCACCATCACCATCAGCAGCACCACCATCAGCACCATCACCACCATCAGCACCACCATCATCACCACCATCATCGCCACCATCATCATCACCATCATCATCACCATCATCAGCACCACCATCAGCAGCACCATCATCATCACCATCATCATCACCATCACCATCAGCAGCACCATCATCATCACCATCATCATCACCATCACCATCAGCAGCACCATCATCATCACCATCACCATCACCATCACCAGCATACCAAGTTGAAGAGAGTGATGGCTTCATGAAAGTGCTTCTTCCGCATCTGACTCCAACAGCACCAGCAACGAGCGGCGAGCATGGCGCAGAGGGCATGGGGCAGAGGGCATGGGGCAGAGGGCATGGGGCTGCGAGCATGGGGCAGAGGGCATGGGGCTGCGAGCAGGTGACACAGAAGAGTTGCCCTGCGAATAGATAAGAGGCCCGGTGAGGCAGAGCAGCGGCTGACTGACTGACTGAGTGACTGAGTGACTGACTGAGTGACAGACTGACTGACTGAGTGAGTGAGAGGGGAGAGGAGGGACGGACGAGGGCGAGGGCGGTGTGCAGCAGGGCGTGGTTGTCCACCTCGTGCTGCACCGCCCCCTCGTCGTCCACATACTCATTCACCACCGCCTCCCACACAGCATCCCCCCCTCCCCCCCCTCTCCCTCCTCCTTTCCCCTTCTTTCCTCCCCCACCCTCACTGCTACCACCAGCCTCCGCTTCTGCACCCGGGTGCTCGCCGGGTGCCTTTCCTCTCCATGCTGCGCCCTCGCCCCTCCCCCCGCCTGCAGTCCTCCCAGAACCCGACCGTCCACTCTCACCATCCCGCCCTGACCCACTCTCCCCGTCATGCCCACAACCATCACTCCCTCCACTCTGCTCTTCCTTCCTCCCCTTCACTCGCCTCACACTCTTTTCTCCACAATCCCCCTGGCACTCCTCTTTTTTGCATGCCCGCTCCGTGCCTGGAGCGGGGCAGCTGGGGGAGCAGGAGGCGGGGGAGGGGCAGAGGGGGCGGAAGAGGGGCAGCGGGGGCGGCGAGGGGTGCAGCAGCACGCAGAGGTCGAGCCCGCCCAGGCGCCCCCCGTGCCGCGAGGAGGCGGCGTGGCAGCGAGGGGGGGCGGGGGGCGAAGTGGTGGAGGAGGCAGCGGCGGGGGAGGGCGCGTGAGAGAGAGAGTAGAGCTTGGTGCCTGGTATGCACGCATGGGAGAGAGGGCGGGGGAAGGAGGGGGGAGATGTGATGTGGTTCAAGTCAAGCATTGAGCTTGGTTGGTGTTTGCTGTGGAGCGCAACTGTACTGTGGCGAATGACATGCAAGCCGCCTGCTCCCCACATGCACACACCAACCCCATGCCTTCCCCCTAGGCTTGTGAATCCAGGCAAACATGTGTTGGGTTCGCCTCAAACTTTCTTGTTTTTTGCCTAAAGTGCTCGGGGAGGGGAGGACAAGTTCGTGTTCGCCCGAACACGTTCGTGCAAGGTCGCGGCTTCCCGAGCCGCGGCAAACACGAACATGTTCGTGTTCGCCGGACTCTTCGGACGAACACAGACGTGTTCGCCCAAAAGGTCCCGCGACCCATTTTTTAGGTCGACGGTTTCACTTTGTCGACCTCATTTTTGAGTTCGATTTCAGGCTAAGACACCCACCACACCACAGCATAGACTCTTAGCGCCGCCAGCCCTAATCTTTCCTTAAACTCCAACTTTTTGGGTTGGCGCAACATTTTTCTTCTATCCTATACTAGTTTAGGTTTGGCGCCATTAACATTTGGGGCGTTCTAGGGAAGAAACAAGGGGGAAAATCCACCAGGAACGCTGAAATCCACTAAACTGGTTGATGTGATTATAACGAAGGCTGCTGAAAACGCGAGCACGAACATGTTCGTGCTCGGGGCGAACAGCCTAAGTGTTCGCCCCCAAAGGCGAACAGGCGAACACCTTTTATTCAGAAGGTGTTCAAAGCGAACCGAACACGTTCGTGTTCGCCTCTTGCTCAACCCTACTTCTCCCATAGCCGTTGCAACTTGCACACACACTCCAACCCCATGCACACTCCAACCCCATGCACACACACACCCCCATGCACACTCCAACCCCATGCACACTCCAACCCCATGCACACACAACCACTACCTTGACGACCTAGCTCATTCTCACCGCCCTGCACCATGCAGCACCACCCTGCACCTCGTATCGTAATGTGGGCAGGCAGCAGTGAGCAGGAGGGCGGGGGTCCACCCACCCACCTTTGTGACCCACCTTTGCGCACAAAGGGGCGCAGGCACGTGGCAGGGGCGGGGGGAGTGCGCGGCAGCGAGGCAAGGTGCAGCGCGGCGGGGCGAGGGGGCAGCGAGGCGAGCAGGCTCAGCTCCTCGTCGCACAGCGCGCTGCTCCTGGGGGGGGGGGGGGGGGAAGGCGCGCACCGCATGGAGTGGGGGGGGACAGGAGGGGAGGGGGGAGGGGAGATGGGAGAGCGGGGGTGCAGCAAGGGGAGGGGACGGAGGGGCAGGGGGGTTAGGGAGAAGAGAATTGAGGCGGCGTGGCATGAAGGATGGCAAGATGCAGGGCATTTGCGCTGAGAGGGGCGAGGGGGAAGAGATAAAAGGAGGAGAATTTAGGGTTTAGATGGAATCATCAAGAGGGAGAGATGGGCCAGTGAAGAGGGAGAGATGGGGCAGTGAAGAGGGAGAGCTGGGGCAGTGAAGAGGCACGAGCGAGGGGCTGAAACTGGAGGGAAGGGGATGGAAGCGAGCGGCGAGTGGAGAGGAAAGGAATGAGGGTGCAGCGATACTCGCGCTGGGAAACCAAATGGCTGACGTCAGCGTGACGCGACTACCAGGTAAGTGCTTGTAAGGAGGGGATGAGGCCTTGCGTGGCGCGCGACCACTGGTCGTGGGTGCAGATCTGCCGCGAGTCCAGCAGCACAAACCCCGACGCATCTGACGACGCCCAAACGCCGGCTGATCTCGTATCTGCTGACGTGGCGACATCTGATCCGCCGATGGGCAGGGAGCCACGGCCCGTGTAGTGGCGGCCGTTGAAGATGCTGCAAAGAGTGAAGTTGAGCGACAGGCATAGGAACGTCGCGCGCACTGCACGCATTCTGGCGCCCGCCAGAGGCCGCAGGTCGGCGGCAAACGGAGGGGAGGGCTCGATGGAAGCGGTGCCAGCAACGCCGGGCGTGGGCCGCTTGGCAGCTCAGTTCTGGGGTTGAAAATTGGGGGAGCAATACGAGCTTCAAGCAGGATGGAGGACGCAGGGCGTGTTCAAATAGCTCATTCGTAACACACTAGACTAGCCTTTTGGATGGTGCACCCCCGAACATTTTGTTATGAGGGCGTTAGGGCGTGTTACATATTTCGAGAGAGGTTAAATCCGGACATTCATCCGAAAACGGTTCGGATACTGAATATCGGACGGTCCAAGTCCAACGTCCGAACTGAGCCTCGTCCAGATGTCGATTATGACACTTTTCCTACTTATGAAAACATAAGGTTCTTACGAAACAGTAACATCTATTACGACAAATGTAACATTTAAGCGAATCGTCAACTCGTTTTCGTCGGCCAGTAAAATTGCGGATTGTTACGTCCGTCCGTTTATCGAACGGTTATCGTCCTGACGATTTGGGAGGGCAAAATATGCAAAATGTTTAATCGGCAGTCCGATCGTTAGAGACGTCGTGCGCGTGCTAACGAGGACTCTAACTGGTTTTGACGAAACAGGTAACCATTTAAATGTCCGGACGATGGCCTGTTCGGACGGGCAAAGGTGAAAAATGTAACACGTAATGTGTTCCCAAATAAATCGTCCGGACGGTGGCCCGTCGGGACTTCTATAGGGTTACAATTCTCGTTGGGTTTCGTAACGGGTTTCGCAAGACCCCATGCGACGTCGCATGCGTTCATATACAATTTTACACTTTTCTAACAAATATGGTCCAGAAAACCGAGCTGACACCGTTATATCGGCCCACCGAACCGTCCGCTCTATCTTCGCTATCATTGGCGCGCGATTACGTTTGGAAAAAAAATGTGCTTGTTGTAATGTCTATTACGCTTCGCTTGAATTTCAAATTTGAAATAAACTCTACAAATGTAATCCGGGCGCCCTCTCTCGTCCGAACGGAGTCCCAAACGTCCGAACGGAACCCTGCCGGACAGTTTGGAAGCTCTTTTTATTTTTTTCCATGCCGACAACGGGAGGCCAAGGTTTCAGTTTCTTCGTGTCCGTCAAGTATGTTGTCGACTACATTGTTTTTGGATTGTATGGAGGTATGGCATTCCCAGCAAACGCGATCCAAACTGGGGTCATGAGATTAACATTATGGGGGTGTTGCGCACCCCAGGTATTCCATTCAAAGTGCGTCCACTCAGACTACTGGCGAGTGTTGAAGCATCGTCGGACCACATCAGTCAACTCGTTGATGTCGCTAGTGCAGGCGCGTTGAAATCAAGCAAATAAACTTGCCATTTTTGTCTTCCTCGGCCGAGGTACCATCATTTCATATTTGAGGGGGCGTGGTAGAGCTCGACGTCGCGGGTTGCAAAATCTGTGTGGAGCTCAACATTACAATTGATCTGTTGCGAGGCTGATTGTCGGTTGAACTGCATATTTCGGACGATGAGCTCATCGTTCAGTATGATGTATGTTTTGTCACCGCTTCATGACGACGAATTTTTGCAAGTTAGCTTTCAAGTTCTCGTTGGTGATGTATGCTGTCATGGGTGTGGCGACAATGTATGGGATGTATTTTGGCTATTGTGTTGACTATAACAATTGTCGTGCTATTAGGTGAGATTGTGATCGCCATCGAAAGCCACAGAGGGAGGTGACATGACACAAGATGAGGTATGTCTTGGCGATCTAGAAAACGCCAGTTTGTTCCTGTGTCCTAAAACTAGTCTTACATTGATTTCGTGCGGTGGGCTTTCGAGCAACACAATCGGTAGTTTCCAATCTTGTTTATCCTCTTGGTTGTTTAATAAAAGGCCCCGGGTTTGTTACAAATTAGGGTGATGGAGGTCATTGATGTTGGCAATTTGTTCGTTGTGAGCTGATGGTGCCTCATCACGATGTTACTGATGAGGTGGTAAGGAGAGGCATACAGGAGTTGACATCAGTTAGAGCCATTCCAACGTCGCAAGCGAGTGTGGGGCAAACAATGGCCCGAGAACGGTCGATCAACGTAATGATGGTGGTTGAGTCGTCCTACATTTGGTGGAGCCCATTGTTCAGACTGAGGTGTGGGGATTGGGGAAGCCTTGGAGTTGGAGTGGAAGTTGGCTCACTCCACAGGATGTCTGAAACTTTTGCAGATTGTGGAGTAGATCCGCTAATGTCGTTGGTTGCGTCGTAGATCTCTGTTGTTGAAGTAGAATGCAAGCTTCTCTCATAAAGGTACCTTTGTTTGGTGAGTGCCCGCCAGTTGTTGCTTGACGAGAAGGCGTCGTAGAGAGGAGCTCTGTATGATCTCTATGTGGTTTCAAGATAAGAGGGTATAAGGTGACAACTATTAATTAGATTTCGAGCTTCCATGCTTTGCGATTTGGTCGTGGGTGGTTCAACAACAATGAAAGTACAAATTGGCCTTCTCCCCGCAACCCATTTTTACCTACATCGGTTGTTGGAGATGGCTCAACGACACGAGCCAGATGGTACAGCTTGGTCAAGTATCATTGAGCCACCAATGCAATAGTGGGTTTTTTTTTCCGAAGAAATTCCAATTTGTTTCGTTGACAGCATATTTCGCAGGAGCAGAGCTTTGCAACCCGGGTATTACCGTAACTGTCAACATACCATATGCATTTGCATGTGTACTTCTTAGGGTAGGTTGGGTTGGACTATAGAGGGTATGGGTTTGCTAGATGTTCCCTCTCGGCATGCCCCATTCATCATTCTCAGTTTTTTACATGGTATCACGCGCTTAATAGGCCACACGTTTCCGCCCTCCCTACATAGCTACCCCTCGTGCCCTCACATCTCCTCACTAGCGCCACCCCCTCTTCCCCCCTCGGCCCCCCCCTCCTAACGCCCCCCCCTCTAACGGCCCCCTCTAGCACCCTCTCGCACCCTACCGTCGCGCCTTGTCGCGCCCTAGCCGCGCCCCCCATCGCACCCCCCACGCCCTAGTCGCGACCCATGGCCCCATGGCCCCGTCGCGCCCTAGTTGCGCCCCACCGCTGCGCCCCGCTGCTTCCGCACTCGCATCTGCAGCGCACCCTGCCGAGCGCCCTGCCGCGCGCCCTACAGTGCCCTACCGCGCTCGCACCTACCGCCGCTACACATGCGCCTGCGCATGTTGCACCTACGCCTGCCGCGCTCGCGTCTGTCACGCGCCTGTTACAGGCCCTGTCGCGCGCCTTACCACGCCTGTCGCGCGTCCTGCCGTGCCCTGCCGCGCGCCTGGCCACACGCCCTGCCGCGCGCCTGCTGGCGTGAAGTAAGCCTAGTAGCTTGGGCTAGGAATTTGGAGATTGGCAAGAGAGTTGGGAAGAAGGGGTTCGCACTACGAAAAGGGGTACAGTATATAGAAAACGAGGGCAAGTGATAGAGGTGCACCACCAGCAAATGTTGAACAATACACTACAGATATATCTAAAGATAGTTACACACACACATATATGTATGTATACATATATTATATGTATACTGACACACCCCCTTAATTGCCTGCAGCAAGAAAGCAAGTCACAGCCAATGCCCAATAGTTGAATTGAGTAGCAACACACGTGCAATAACTAACGCGTAGCAGCAGGCGCGTGGCAGGTGCGTGGCAGGCCCAGGGTCCAGCAGAGCCGAGTAGAAACTGATGTGCAACGACATGATCGACAGGTTCAGGGCAGGATGACCACTTCCAGCTAGAGGAAAACATGAAAACAAACACAGAGAACACATAGTGAGCAGAGGCGCAACAGAAGTGGAGAGAGGGAGAGTGAGCAGGAGGAGGAGAGGAAAGAGAGACGAGAGGAGGTTGTGGTTGGCGGCTGGTGCTGTAGGATCCCTATTGCCATCCCCTTCAACCTCTCCCCCCATAGCAGCAGGCACGGCAGGGAGAGAGAGGAGGAGGTGGGTGGCGGCTGGTGCTGCAGAATCAATCCTGCGACCCCTTCAACCTCCCCCCCCACAGCAGCATGCGCGGCAGAGTGACAAGAGGGGCGGCAGCCGACGGTGCAGGCCCATGGCCGTCACCCCCTTTGCCTCCCCCCCCACTAACCGCCACCCCCACCACAAACCCCCCACTTACTGCCACCCCTTCTACCGTCCCCAACTGACCGCTACCCGTTCCACCTCCACCCACAGCAAGAGCGCGGCGGTAGACGCGGGTGGGGCAACAGGGAGGAGGGGGGGAGGGAGGGGGGGGTGGGGGGTGCGACAGGTGTGATGGGAGTTGCGACAAGGGCGACGACGGTGGGGATAAGGGCCGCGCTAGGGGCTGCGAAGGACGCCATCGCGCAGCTCGCCGTCGCGACACATCCAACGACGGGCGTGCAACGCGGGGCGCAACGGGGTGCTATAGCTACAAGCAGTGAGACATATATAGTATATATTCTAACACTTGCTACGCGCCCTGTCGCACGCCCTGTCGTGCCTGCTGCCGCCGCACCTGCGCCTGCTGCACCCGCCCCTGCCACGCTTCTTGCCCATGTGCGTCCATTCTCGACACGTCCCTCTCCTTCACGTGGACTCCGGCCCGTTTCAGTGCTTCTTCAGCGACCCCACCACCCTCTCGCCACTTCCAGCTCCTGTCGCAATCTCCCTGGTCGACCTTTCATCTAATATGGTCGTCGCACGTAGCCCTACTCATTCCCGTGTCCGGCAGTCCCCTCTGGCTCTCTCATAGGTCTGCACATCCCCGCATTCTCCACGAACTTGGTGGGTGTCGATCGTCTTCAGGACCTCAGTGTAAGCACCACGTTTCCTGGATACAAGTGGTTCGTGACCTGTACGAACACTACAACTAGGGCACCTCTTGCCATGTTCCCCCGGGAACCTGCGTCAGGTTGTTCACGGTGCACACTGCGTCCACCCAGGCTCTTGCATTTGGTCAGGTAGTTGCGTCGTGCTCGTGTAGGTCGTCCACTCACCCGTCGCTCTTCTTGCACCACCGTCTAGGTCACCTCGCCCTCCCCCATCTCCATCACATAGCTCAGCACAGCCTTGTCTCTGGTCTCCCGTCGCTGCTCCCCACTCTCTCTCCCTCGTCCGCGCCGCCGTGCACTTGTTGCGTCGAGGGCAGGTAGCACGCCCCCTGTGCCGCGCCAAGAGCGCTTCTTCCTGGTCGTTGTGGACGACCAAGAGTTCGACTTCAGTCGCCTTGGTCTGTCCTGTCGTGCGGAGGGCATCACCTAGACGTACTCACTCCCGACTCGCCGCAACAGAATGGGGTATCCGAGCGTCACATTGGCTTGATCTTGAAGATTGCTCATACCTCCATGATTCATGCCAGTGCCCCCCATTTTATGTGGTCGTTTGCAGTCCACTATGCCGCGCACCACCTTAACCTGTGGCCCTGTGTCTCACGACCGCAGATTTGGCTGACCCTCCTCTGGACTGGGTTCCCTGGTTCTGCGCCTGCGTTTCGTGTCTAGGGCTGCCTTTCTCACGTTCGCGACCCTCGTGCGGACAAGCCCTCAGCCCACACTTTCCCATGTGTGTTCCTGATTTTCACCTCGACACCCCTGACTGGCTATTCTACCACCCTTCGTCTCGCAGTTTCTTCCACTCTCGTGACGTCACCTTTCACAGGTCCGCCTGTTTCTACACTCGCTTCCCTCACCGAGGTACCCCGGTTCCCCCCCCTCCCTTCTTTCTCACCCCCACTCGCACGCGTGGCCCCACTCCTCCGCTAGCTCCCCTGGCCTGCCCCATTTGGTTGTTTTTTCGTGTCACCCCCCTTCCCTCGGTTGGGCCTGTGGAAGAGTTTGCTGACTCTCGAGGCCTAGTACGTGGGGGTGCACCTCCTGTGTCAGCCCCTTCGCCGCCTCCCACCCGTCACCTCCACCCCCCCCCCCCTCCCCCCCCTCGCAGCCATGCCGCAGTCTCTACCATTGCCGCGGGTCATTCGGCGCTGCATCAGTTGCAACATCCGTTGCCGCAACAGCAGCCACCGCAGCAGCCGCCGTCGCCGCCTGTGTTTGCGCATCGTATTCTTGCTCTTTCTTACTCCTAGACAGACCGACCACCTGCTCCCCTCTCACCGTCTCTCCCAGTCTACAGTCCCACGTTTCCTCCTCTGATCTTGACTCAGGCTCGTCTTCCTCCTCGTTCATAGTTGTCTCCTCCTCTGACTCCTGACACGTCTTCTGCCTCCCACCACTGGGTCCATCGTCCCTCTCGTGCTCGTATCCACTCTATTCTCCCCTTGCCGATATTTACTCTATTCTCCTCCGTCCTTGTCCCTCTCATGTTCTGTCACCCTCTGTTCTCCCATTGGCTCCTCTGCTGTCCCTTGATGTCTCCTCTCCTCTGTTCTCAGACTTTCTCCGCGTTGCTCGCCCTACGGTCTTCCGTGTCCTTTCCTTACTCGTAACCGACCCCAATGCTCCTCCTCCGTCCGTCTCTGCTCTTGTCGTTGCTGTTGCTGGCTTTGCCTCTACCTGCGCATTGACTACGCCACTCAGTTGGTCTCTGCTCTTGCATGTCCCCCGTTCGTCGACGATGCTCCTGTCCTTGGCAGTGACGTCCTAGAGGACAGGCACTACGAGCTAGCTTTCCTTAGGGCCGCTGCTCCTCGTCTCTGTGCCAGGCTGCTAGCCCCTGAGGGTGACCCAAACGCTCTTGACATCCCGACCCCTCGCACCTACGCTAAGGCAGTCTCGCAACCCTTAGCTTCTCAGTGGATTGCAACCATGGACGCAGGGGTGGCATCTTGGAGGTCCACAGGCACCTACGTCGACTCAGTTCCCCTCTCTGTGTCGAACGGAGTGGATGGCATGTGGTTCTTCAGGGTGAAGCGGCCACCTGGAGAGCCACCTGTCTTCAAGGCGCGCTACATGGCTAGATGCTTTAGTCATCGAGAGGGGGTAGACTTCTTTCATACCTTCTCCCCCACCGCAAAGATGACCGCTCTTCGGGTACTGCTGCACATCACGGCGTAGCGCGACTACGAGCTTCACGCACTTGAATTCTCGATTGCTTTTCTCCATAGTAGCATGCACGAGCAGATCTTCCTCCGCCGCCCACTTGGCTTCACTGGGTCCTTTCTTCCTGGGCCATTGTAGAGCCTTCGACGGCCGTCTTTGGTCTGCGCCGGGCGCCTCTTGATTGGCACAACACACTGCGCACTACTCTTCATTCGCTTTGGTTCAAGTCTTTTCTACATCCTCATCCACGTCGACGACCATGCGTTCGCTACTCCAGACAGGGTTGCACTGCCCTCAGTGAAGGCCGAGCTACTGAGGAGACACTTTTGCACTAACTTAGGTGAGCTGTGCCGCTATCTTGGCCTACAGATCACTAGGGACAGAACAACACGCACCATCACTTTGACTCAGTCACACATGGTGCAGCAGATCTTCCAGCGCTTTGGATTTTGGTTCTCCTTTACACAGCCCACTCCTCTGCCTGTTGGCGACGCGCTCTCGGCCCCATTCCGTGGCGAGCCTGTTGAGCCCAAAAGTCGGTACACAAAGCTGATGGGTTGCCTCATGTATGTGGTGACCTACACTCGCCCAAACCTCGCACATCCTCTTAGCATCCTTGCTCACTGAGTTGCGACTAGGGGACACTGATCCGAGCACTGGTCGGCTGCAAAGAGGGTATTGCGCTATCTGGCTAGTACATCAGACATGGGGCTTGTGCTCGGAGGACGACAACCAGTTGCACTCACGGGACACACTGACGCGTCGTGGGCAGACGGCATCGAGACTCCCCGGCTTTCTCAGTGCTACTACTTCAGTCTTGGCGCATGAGGTGTCTTGTGGAGGTCCATGTCAGAATGAGAGAAGTGTGTTGACTAGAAACATTGGGAGTACAAGTAGGAAAACCTAGAAGTTGTACCCCCTAAGACTAAACCCACTATAGCCTACAGAACACAAACATATACAATGTTTGACACACCCCCATAGGCGAAGTGGGAGACAACTAGATGGTCACAAGACCAATCAAAGCAAAGCAGAGCAAAGCAAGCTCAGGGTGGATCTCAAGGAAACCACACAAATTCCGAGCACAAGCAAGCGGTCACAAGACCAGTTCACATGCAGGTTGATAATATAACAAGAGGTACAGTGATCACAACCTAGCAAGTGCAAGCATGCAGGTAAATATATAGAGATCACAGTACAAGCAGAGTCAAGAAGTAAGCAAGTGAGGCACAGTAGGCACAAGGCCTAGAACAGTACAGAAACGCTGATGATCACAAGGCTAAAGCGCCTTGGTGAACACATCAGCAGTGTTGGCCCGAGTGGCCACGTAAGCAAGACGAAGCTGACCACGCTGCTGCAACTCTCGAGCAAGGAAGTAGCGCAGAGCGATGTGCTTCGTTCTGTGCTCCAGTCTGTGCTCCTGACACAAGGCAATCATGGCCTTGTTGTCGACGTACAGCACTGGAGGAGAACGAGGCGGCTCTCCAAGGTCAGTCAGCAGGTAGGTGAGCCAGCGTAACTCCTGTGCAGCCATGGCCCCTGCGTAGATCTCAGCCTCACAACTGGAGCTGAGAACAGAAGACGAGCGGGTAGACCGCCAAGAGACAGAGCCGGAGCCAAGGCTGAAGGTGTAACCCTGTGACGACCGCTGCGTAGTCAAGTCGTCAGCCCAAGAAGCGTCAGCGTGACCAGTGAGGACAACTCGAGCCCGTCCTCCAAGCACGAGCCCCATGCCCGACGTACTGCACAAGTAGCGCAACACCCTATTAGCGGCATCCATGTGCTCCTTCCGGTGATGGCCAGGAGCGACATAGCGTGCTAGGATGCTAAGAGGGTATGCAAGGTCAGGTCGAGTGCAGGTCATCAGGTACATGAGGCAGCCCATAAGCTCTGGGTACAGGCCACTCGGCTCTACGGACTCGTCCGAAGGTGGAGCTGAGAGCGAGTGACCGGTAGGCAGAGGAGTGGACTGAGGCGAGGAGTACGTGAAGCGGAAGCGATGAAGGACCTGCTGCACCATGTGTGACTGAGTCAGGGTAATGGTGCGCTGTGCTCTGTCCCGGGTGATCCGCAAGCCAAGATAGCTTGTCAGCTCACCCAGGTCTGTGCACGTGTGTCTCTTCTGCAGCTCCGACTTCACGTGGGCGAGTGCCTCAGTGTCAGAAGTAGCAAAGACCAAGTCGTCTACGTACACGAGAACGTAGAACGGCAGCAGAGTGGTGTCGGTGCGTAGAAACAGCGACGGGTCAGCAGTAGACGGAGCAAACCCAAGAGCAGCAAAAGTAGTCCTCAGTGTGTCGTGCCACTCACGGGGTGCCTGGCGGAGACCGTAGACTGGCCGCCGGAGGCTCCACTAGGTACCAGGAGGAAACGACCCAGTGAAGCCAGGTGGGCGGCGCAGCCAGATCTCCTCGTGCAGGCTGCCCTGTAGGAAAGCGGTGCTGAAGTCCAGAGAGTGGAGCTCGTAGTTACGCTGAGCGACGACGTGCAGCAGAACCCGAAGAGTGGTCATCTTCGGGGTAGGGGAGAAGGTCTGGAAGAAGTCAACTCCCTCATGCTGACTGAAGCCTCGTGCAACGTAACGCGCCTTGAAGATAGGCGGAGAACCGGGCGGCCGCTTCACCCTGAAGATCCACATGCCACTGACGATGTTCGCCCCAGGTGGGGGAACCTCGTCAACGTAGGTGCCTGTGGACTTCCAGGAAGCCATCTCTGCGTCCATGGCTGTCTGCCACTGAGAGGAGTAGGGATCCTCTATCGCCTCTGCGTAAGAGCGCGGGGTTGAGGATGTCTGGTGCATCCGGGTCTCCCTCAGGGGCAAGCAGCATGGACACGAGATGAGGTACAGCAGCGGCAAAGCACTCAAACTCCTCCTGTCTGTCCTCAAGGACGTCCGTGCCAAGAGCACACTCACCCCCGACGGATGGAGGACAGACAGACTCAGACTCAGACTCAGCAACAAGGCTAGCGGCGTAGTCCAGACAACAGGCGGCAGCAAAGTCAACAAGCTCAGCGACTAGAGCAGACGCAGCAGTGGACTCAAAGGAAGGGTCAGTGACAACAATGGCGAGGAAACGCGTGACAGTAGGACTGGCAGCACGAGCAGAGTCAGACTCCGGGTCCGGACCGTCAGGAAGAGGGGACGCAGGAGGAGACGGCAGAGGGACACGCTGTGGAGCAGTGGAAGGACGCAGAGTCATATAGTGAGTGCCAAGGACATGAGGAGGACGCTGAAGCGGAACACGACGACCAGTGCGGACAGCGCGGACAGACGACTCTGGACGAGACTCAGGCAACGCAGGACGAGACTCAGGCGACGCAGGACGAGACTCAGGCTCACGACGCTCCGTAAGACCTCTAGTCGGCCCAGCGTAAGGAGAAGGACCAGGCAGTGGAGAGGCAGGCTGTAACTGTGACTGCGACTGGACAGGTGGTGGACTCAGTACGCGAGGAGGAGGACCAGTAGAGGGCGGGAGTCCAAGAACCTGCTGAAGGAGCGGAATGTAGTACGGCCGCGGCCGCGCAGCACCTCCTGAACCAGCAGAGACAGCACCAGCACCCTCAGCCCCAGGGTCTCCAGCTACAACTCCCGCAGCACCACCAGCAGCTCCAGCAGCTCCAGTACCTCCAGTTCCAACCCCCGTAGCAGCTCCTGTCCCAGCAGCTCCAGTACCTCCAGTACGAGCACCTCCAGAACCAGCGGCTCCAGCAGCTCCAGCACCAGCAGTACCTCCAGTAGCCCCAGCACCAGCAGCACCTCCAGCAGCGCCAGCACCAGCAGCACCTCCAGCAGCTCCAGCACTAGTAGCACCTCCAGCAGCACCAGCAGCACCTCCAGCAGCTCCAGCACCAGCAGCACCAGCACCAGCACCAGCTCCAGGGTCCAAAGCACCAGCAGCGCCACTCCGGAGACTGCAGCGCCGAGCGTACCACTCTCGGAGCCGCAGGGAAGAGGGCGGCTCCCGCCTAGGCGGGGAACCACGAGCACCAGCTCCAGCAGCACCCCTAGCTCCAGAAGCGCCCCTCCTGAGGCTGCAGTACCGCGAGTACCACTCCCGCAGCTGCTGTGAAGAGGGAGCGCCTCCAGGCGTAGCACGGTCAGTCGCAGCACCCCCAGGCTCAGTACCCTCAGACGTAGCACTCTCTGGCTTAGCACCCCCAGACTCAGCACCCTCAGGCTCAGCACCCCCAGACTCCGTACCCGCAGGCTCAGCACCCCCAGGCTCCGCACGCTCAGGCTCAGCACAACCAGGCTCTGCACCCCCAGGCTCCGCACGCTCAGGCTCAGCACCCCTAGCAGGACAAGAGTCGACAGCTACCTCGACAGGCTCATTCGGGTCTACCTGGGACACACCTGAGGGAGCGGCACCCTGAGGGGGGAGGGGGTCTACCACAGCAGCACCTGGTGCGAGGAAGAGAGGCGGGGGGGGGGAGCGGGGCAGTGCGGTAGGGGAAGAGGCGGTAGTAGGGGACCGACTCGTCGAAAGTGACGTCCTGAGAGGGCAGGACACGGCGCGAGGTGGCGTGGTAAAACTGCCAACCAGACGCGTCCGGGACAAAGCCAAGGAAGACACAAGGAACAGCGCGGGAGGAGAGCTTGTCCGCGGACGTATCGCGGACAAAAGCACGAGATCCCCAGACCCGGAACACCGACGCATCGCCAACCTCTCCCGTCCAACGTAGTGTCGGCGAAGTCTCCGGAACGGAGACATGGGGCCAGAGGTTGAGCTGATGTGCAGCGTATCGGACCGCAAACGGCCACAGAAAGTGGGGGGCAGCCGCATGGATCAAGGAGGTACGAGCGACCTCCATGACCAAGCCAATGCGGCGCTCAGCAACCCCATTCTGCTGTGGAGAGGCCGGAAGCGTGAACGACTGCTCAATGCCCTCCCCACGACAAAAGTCCCTCAAGAGGTCGGAGGAAAACTCCCCACCTCTGTCAGAGTGCAGACGCAGGACAGGAAAGTCCGAGTGGAACCTCTCGCTGAGCTGGGGACGGGCAGTGCGGATCCAAGGGATCAAAACATCAGGGACTTCACCCTTGGTGCGCAAGGGGAAGACCGTGGTGTAGCGCGAGTAGTCTTCAACAACTATCAAGAAGTACCTCTCGTGACCCTGTCCACGGACGCGGGCTGGGCCCCACACGTCCATGTGTAGGGTCTGTAGGGGAGCAGTCGTCGGGGGAAAAGAGGAGGAGTGAGGAGCGGCGCGCTGCCGCCCCTCGACACAGGGAAGACAGGGAGGAGCAAGCGAGGGTGGGAGGGGAGGGAGAACCCTGGGAAGACCAGAGACAAGGTACCGGGAGTGCATGCCACGAAGGCGCTGCACTGACGGGTGACCAAGGCGGTGGTGCAAGAGGACGGTCTGGTGCGACAGGGAGCGACACGAGCAGGGGGCCGACAGCTGACCTGACGCAGACGCAGATGCAGCTACCTGAGGGGACTCAGTGGTCAGTGTGTACAGGTCCGACCCCGGCTGCCGAGTGAAGGTAGCCAGATGGCGACCCGTCCGAGCACACGTGCAGTGTGTCACGCGCTCGTAGGCAGGGGTGAACTGGTGGACACCCCCGTCCTGGAGTGCACGACCCGCCACCAAGTTCGTAGAGAACGAGGGGAGGTAGAGACCTGACAGTGTGCCCGACGGGACCGCAGGACAAGGGAGGACAGTGGAGGAGGTCGCAATGACCGGACCCCCAGAGGGGTCAGCGAGGGAGACTGCAACCGGCCGAGCAAGCTGCTCAAGGGCAGTGCGGTTACGAAAGAAACAGCGGGAAGCACCTGAGTCCAGTGTGAAGGTGTGCAGTGCCTCAGTAGACGCAGTACCAGAGAGTGCAGACTCACGAGCACCTAGTGCAGCAGCCTCACCATGACCTAGGGCAGCAGAAGCACTAGCACCTAGAGCGGCAGCCTCACCGGTCCCAATACCCGGGTCAGGCGGTACACTCAGGTAACAGTCACCCTCAACACTAACAGTCAATGCATACATGGCACCAAGGATAGCATCAAAATCAAGAGCAAAGATATCAATGTTCTTTCTCATCAGATCAGCCCAGCGGGGCAGCTCAGTGGCGTCAGGAAACTGCGCGCGCCAGGCGTCGTCGAGACGAAAGAAGCAGCGCTGTGCCGTGTGTAACCTCCCACAGGTCTGGCCAGTGCGGTCACCTGTGCGGATAACGTACGGGCAGGTACCTCCACCCCCAGACCCCCCACGCTGAGAGTACCACTCACGAAGCTGCTGGGAGGACGGGGTCTCGCTGGGACGCTGCTGCTGCTGCCTCTGGCCACCACCGAACTCTCCACGCTGCACCGCTCCACCGCGCCCGCCACCAGCTCCACTGCCGCCACCACTACCACCACCACCCCCGCCACCCCCACTACCGCCGCCGCCACCACCCCCGCCTCCGCCACTGCCCCCCCCACCACCAGCACCACTCCCACCACCGCCACCACCCCTGCCTCCTCCACCCCCTCCACTACAGCCGCCCCCGCCTCCACCTCCGCCACCCTTGCCCCCCTTGCCCTTGCCGCCCTTGCGCCTCCAACTAGGAGCAGACGCAGCCCCGACCTCCTCAGCACCGAGGTAGTCGACAGCACCAGCAGAGGCAATGGAGGGGAGAAGTGGGGAGGGGGAACATCCCTCAAAGAAGGGAGTGCGAGGGTCGCCACGAGAGGCACCTACAGCTACAATGCTAGTCTCAGCTGCAAGGAGCTCCTTCTCGAGCAGGTCGACAGTGAGGTCAGTGGGGGAGAGGGCGAGAAAGTGGTCCCTGACAGCGCGAAGAGAGTCAAGGAGGCGAGTGACTAGGTGGTAGAGTGTGAGGTACATCGGGGGAGGGTTCTTGGCGAGGAAATCAGGAGGAAGCGCGGCACGGTAGCGGAGATCACTAGTATGGAGGTGAGTGATGAGGTCAGCTACAGTGGCAAAGGCAGACAGATCGGGGAAGAGATAGGGTAGCGAGAGATGGCCTAGCGCAGCAGTAGCAGGGGAGGAGTAGCGCGCAACTACAGCGTCGTACAGTTCCTTAGCGGTCTTATGCTGGCCAAAGTGCTCGCGCTCATCTAACGGTAGGTGGCTGCGAACGGCTAGGCGAGCGTGAGCATCACGGGTCTGCCACTGTGAGCGAGCTGTACTGTCAGCAGTAGCAGCAGGTGCGGGAGCTACGCCGGACGTGTGGTCAAACAGGGAAACATCGTCCTTGGCAGTGATCTGGAGGAACAGGTGGAGGTCATCGAGCCAAACGTCAAACTTAATCGGGCGGCCCTCAGCGTCAAAAGTGAGAATGGTAGGACTGGCCATAGTGGCAGGGGCAGCAGTAGGAACAGTAGCAGCAGTGGCAGGAGTAGCAGTAGTAGTAGCAGGAGCAGCAGGTGCTGCAGGTGGTGCACAGTAGGGCAGCGCGGCTCGGTCAGGGCGGCGCGACTCGGGCAGGACGGCGCGGCTCGGGCAGGACTGCGCGGCGCGACTCGGGCAGGGAGGGTGGGCCGGCGCGCGGTTCGAGACGGCTGCATACGAGGGGGTGGCGGCCTACGTGAGGGCGGCAGCCTACGCGCGGGCGGCTGCCTACGTACGAGCGGCGGCCTGCGTGGGCTAGGTGGCGGCGCGCGCCGTTCGACGGGCAGCTAGCGAGCTGCTCTAGGGGCCGCGCGAGGCCAGGGCGGGCTACGCGTGGGCGGCGTTGACGGCGTGGGCGGCTACGGGTTCGCGCGCACGAGAAACGGGCCGCGCGCGGGCGGCTAGCGGGCTGCGCGGGCGGAAAACGGGCCGCGCGCGGGCGGCTAGCGGGCTACGCGCACGAAAAACGAGGCGCGCGAGGGCGCACTAGGAACGAGGCGCACGAGGGCGCGAGGAAGGAAGGGCGCACGAGGGCGCTTCTAGCGGAACGGTGGGCCCTTAGGAACGATCGGTCCTAGGTTCCTAACCTAGGCTCGTAATACCATGTCAGAATGAGAGAAGTGTGTTGACTAGAAACATTGGGAGTACAAGTAGGAAAACCTAGAAGTTGTACACCCTAAGACTAAACCCACTATAGCCTACAGAACACAAACATATACAATGTTTGACAGTCCACTCGCTCGTCGTCAGTGGCACAGTCCAGTTGTGAGGCAGCGTTGTACGCTGGTGCTATGGCTGCTCAGGAGCTTGCTCGCTGACTTAGGTGAGCCGCCTAGCGCTGCCCAGGTCCTACTTGCTGATAACAGTGCCATGATCCTCCTGTGTCAGGGGCTTAGACTAGAGGGCAGAGCAAAGCACATCTCGCTGTGGTACTTCCTGTTACGTGAGCTGCAGCAGTGTGGTCAGGCACGCATAGTATACTTGGCCTCAAAAGCCGGCACAGCTGATATCTTCACTAAAGCGCTCCCGCCTCGTGATCGTCAGCGGCTATGCACACACCTTGGCCTTGTCCCAGCATTACCTCACTTGCTAGGATCTTGATCGATGTACAATGTACGTGATTTTGTATGTTTATACCTTTTGACTGGCCTTGTGGCGCTTTTCTCTCAGAGGCTGGGCTAGTAGTACCGCACTGAGTTGCACCTCATACACTGTGTTGTTGTTGTTGATTGGCCTCAGAGGCTAGACTAGTAGTGTCGCCCTGAGTTGTTTCCCATTCTCTAGGGACTGCCTTTGCCCAGCTTAGGGGGTGAGTCAACATAAGCATATGCATTCGCATGTGTATTGTTTAGACTAGGTTGGGTTGGACTATAGAGGGTATGCATTTGCTAGATGTTCCCTCTCTGTATGTCCTGATTCATCATTCTCAGATTTTTATAGTAAGTAACCCCCTGGATATAAGACCCCCTCCAGTTGTAGAACTCTGGGTCTATATTATGGGGGGAAGGGGGGTACTTTGTGCCAGTTGTAGTCATACCCCCCTTTGCGGCTGAAAACATTATAAGACCCCCCCACCACCCCATCTATACAGGGAATGTGAGAATGAGATAGTTTTATAATAGAACCGAAGCAATTTCTAGAGGACAACGATATTTTTCCCCTTCCGATGAAATCGTGTAGGTATCGTGCGGTGAATGTTGTACATTTTTTGTTCCTTTCGCAACTGCCAGGCCGATGAATTCAAGTTTGACCACTGGCGAGAGTTATGCCACCAGGCAAATGCCTGAGAGTGGGAACATTCGTACCCTCGCCCATATTTGAGGCAAAGGTGCGAAGTACAACTAGCTATATAAACAACAAACATGCATGTCAGATTTCTAAGGTTTATGCCTTTGAAATACTGACGGAGGGTGTAGAAAGGGGCGAGAGGTGGAAAAGCTGTACATTTGTATATAAACGGGGCATCTAGTGGCGGGGTACAGCAAAAGCAGTGTCGAAGCAGGGCGGGTGACTGGGCAGTGGGGGTAGCACCAAGGTGAAGAATGAATCTGGGCGGCGGGCTGAGCTGGGAGGGGGTCTGGCAGCTGGTTGGCAGCGAGATGACATGGATGTGCTGGTTTGCGAATGTCGTGGTGTGGCGTGCATGTGTGTGTTTCGTTTCTCTTGTAGACACCGAGTCCAGGAGGGAGCTGGAAGACTTTACCGCCAGCTGGAGGCAGGAAGGGACAAAGTGGATGGCTAGCTAGGTTGATATAACAACTACCAATTGTTAGCCTTGCCTAGCTAGGGTTTGAAGTGGGAAGCATAAGGTTGCGTCCTGGGCCATGGGACTGCCACTGCGTGTTTGTTTTCGTGAATACTGTGATTTCTTTCTGAGATAAGCAATGCCCAACGAAGCCATAGCCGCAGTCAGAATGAGTTAGGAAGGTAATGAACATACAAACACGCAGTCTAGTTGATGCTATTGCGATCGGGCAAGCAGCTAGAAGCAGTGGAGAGAAGGCAAGGGAGAAGGGTAACCATGGTGGAAGGAGCGGATGCGCGGCAGGGAGTGAACTAGCCGCCAGAGCAAGGAGATACAGGAATGCGGCTAGTGACGGAGTGACCGGCCCGCAAGGCGGCACTCGTACAGAGCAGACGGGTGGCGGAGCAAACACGCCCGGGAGATCGGAGGAGCGCCAGCGGATGCATCCACCCCCGCACTCGCAGCAAGGAGGGCCAAGTGGATATCAGCGAAGCGCCTCCTGGCAAGGTACGGAGGATGAGACGGCGGGGCAGCGCTGGAGATACACGCAACTACCGAAGATCGAGGTGCTAGAGAGGTTCTCAGGAGACATGAGGCGCGGTCCTAGCCTAAAGAATTACATCATGCAGCTGGAGAACTTACAGGCGCGTTGGGCAAAGGATCGGCCCGATCCAGAGGAGTTTTTCCAAGGCCTGGCAAATACGTTGGCGGGGGAGGCGGAAACCTACTATCGAATCTCGCGGAAGGAGCTGCTGGAGTGGGCGGCTGGAAGGGCACCGGGCGAACGGGATCCGACGGCTCGTTTCTTGACGATGCTTCGCGAGCAGTTTCCCCTGCAGACTGCGGAGCGCGTTGTGGAGTTCCGGGGCTTCAGGCGGAGAGAAGGGGAGTCCCTGTTGGCGTACTATGGAAGGCTAGTGGAATTACGGGAAGATATGAATTGCCTAGATCAAGGACGACTGATTGGCAAGTTCATACATGGCTTAGGCCAACCCCTACAGCAATATGTGCAAGTGCGCGTATTTGAACTGGGACCTGAGGCGTCGCTAAAAGAGGCGTATGAGATCGTCAAGCGGGTGGAGACCGGGTGACGGCTGTATGAGGTGGAGCGCACGGCGGAGAGAGGACCTGAGAGAAGGCGGCCAGCATGGGCAGCGACGTCAGCATACCCGGAACCGGAGGAGAAGGGGAGAGAAGAAGTGCGGCGCTGCCATAATTGCGGGCTACCGGGACACCTACGGCGAGACTGCCGGAACCCGGCGGCGTGCTCATTGTGCGGAAGTCGTGAGCATATGCGACGGGAATGCCCAGGGGCGCCAAGCTGTGCTCGTTGCGGGCGGAAGGGGCATCGGGAGGCAGACTGTTACGTGAATCGGAGGGAGCGACGCGAGACAGAAGGCGGAGAGGACAGACAAGCCACGATGGCGCGATTGCGGGCGCAGCTGGCGGATCTAGAGGCAGCCGAAGAAAAGCAACCCGCCATGGTGGCGCAAGAGGAGGAAGAGCCGGATGAGCCGGAGTTCATGCTGATGGCCCAGCCGGCAAGAGATCGGGAAGAGTTAGGCCTGAGGGGAGCCGCGCGAAGGCAGCTGTTTCGGGAGGACGTGCGGAGGGAGGATGGGCCGAGAATGCGGGCCAGCGAGAGCGGGGATGCGGAAGGAGCAGCGTATCAACACCCACGCGAGTGGATGATCTGTCAAGCTACGGTGCTGACGATTGAACCAGGGGCGATCACGGCCGGGGGGCTAAAGGCGCAACGGGCGATCGTGGATATGGGGGCAGCGCATGTGCTCATCGGGAGGTGCTTGGCGGAGAAACTACAGCTGCACAAACTGGGGCGACTGATAACTGAAGGTTACCTGCTGATGACAGCGGACGGTGGAGAAGCGAAATAGATGCCTAAGACCAGGCAGTCCATGGCGCTGATGCTAAATCCAGGGACGCCGGAGGAATGCACACTGAGGGTTTACTGCGGAGTGTCGGAGTCAGAAGACTTCGACCGGCTAATAGGAATGGAATATCTTTTCGGGATTGGTTCCACGATCTGCATGTGGGAGGAGAAGGTGCAGTATCAGGTACCCCATCAGCATGCTGCCGGTGCGATTTGTACGCAGGGAACCACGGGAGGCGTACCAGTGCACGGAGGCGGAGTTGCGCGAAGAGCTGGGGGTACCCACGTGGCAGCAGATTGCAAGGATGCTGGCGGCACCATCAAGGGAAGGCGAGGGGGAAGCAGAGCTAAAGGCGCTGTGCACGAACACGAAGAGGCTGCTGGGGCCCACAGTCGTGCTGGAGCTGTTCGGAGGCATCGGCACAGGGCTAGCGGCGGTGTTGAAGTCGGGG
Source organism: Closterium sp. Naga37s-1 (assembly GCA_947471745.1). Lineage (NCBI taxonomy): Eukaryota > Viridiplantae > Streptophyta > Zygnematophyceae > Desmidiales > Closteriaceae > Closterium > Closterium sp. Naga37s-1. The sequence goes on from CANJKZ010000167.1 coordinate 1,328,863, forward strand.
GCGTACGTGGAAAAATGGATATTGGTGGAAAGTGACATGGAGGCGGTGAAGATGGCATGGTGTCACGCCGACAAGCTTAAGAAAAGATACCCACACCAGTTCTGCTCGGTGTCAATGGAGGCGAGTGAGCAGTGCGGGGCCTGTGACATACGGCACGTGGACGAGGCCATGATACGGCGTTGGGGCAGGATCGACGTGGTGATCGCAGGATGGGAGTGCCAGGGCTACTCGCGGGCGGGAGCAGGCAGAGGCATGCGGGACGAGAGGAGCAACCTGTTCAGGGAGCTGGTGCGAGTGCTGAGACTGATAAAACGGGTGCAGGGGGATGTCCTCTACATTGTGGAGAACGTGGATATGGAGGGGGATATCAGGGAGCAGGTGCAAGTGGCACAAGAAGAGGTCACAGCAACTCTGGGCCCGGGCGTGGTGGCGGATGGGGCGCAAGCGGGTAGTAGGACCCACCGGGTACGTCGCTACTGGACGAATGGGGTGAGCGAGGCAGCACTGCAGTACCGCCTCGCATTGATGGAGCGGCCAGTACCACTGCTGGTCGAAGATATCTTGGAGCCAGGTAGGATGCCGGCCCCAGTGACGCGTCCCGACCATCCCACGCAGTTTCCGTACAATGAAGTGGGAAAACCGAGGCAAGCATGGCCCACGTTTGTGTCCTACGAAGGAGCAGCGGCCTTCAAGATGCGCGACAGAAATCCGGGACCGGGCATGGTGTATGACTGCACCGCGGGAGAATGGCAAGAGCCGATGGCGCTGGAGAGGGAACTGGCCATGGGGTTCATGGAGGACGCCACGGCTCATCAGGAGGTGACGGAAGCAGCAAGGAGGAAGGCCTTGGGAAGGGCGATGGATCTGAATGTCATGCATTGGTTGGTAGCCATGTCAGAATATGTTGTTTGTGTAGCCTGCAGTGGGGTACTCTATAGTGAGTACAGCCCCTTAGGGTTTGCTATTTGTATCCTGCTGCTTGCTAGTTCAATCATTCCTTCTCGATTCTGTTCCTGCACACAATCCTAGCTCGTACTTGGCTCCTCGTTACTAGTCCTACTGTGGCCTAGGCTACTAAGCCTAGGCCGTAATCCTACTACTTCTGACATGGTATCAGAGGGCGGCGTGTCTGCCGCCTTCCTGTGTATGGGCCCACCACCCGCTTCCGCTGCCGTACTGTCCGCCGCGCGCCCCGTGGTGCGCGGCGGCGAAACCCTAATTTCTGCCCGCCGCGCGCTCGGGGCGCCTGGCGGTTTTCCCTTCCGTGGCGCCCGTCGTGGTGCCCTTGGGGGGGCCTCCGCGGTCCCCTCCCGTCGAAGCGCCCGTCAAGGCGCTCTCGGGGACCCGCGCGGCCCCCCCCCCCGTCGCCCGTCGAGGCGACCTCGGGGACCCGCGCGGCCTCCCCTCCCGTCGCCCGTCGAGGCGACCTTGGGGGCCCGCGCGGCCTCCCCACCAGTCGCCCGTCGTGGCGACCACGGGGGCCGCGCGCGGTCCCCTCCCGTCGCCCGTCGAGGCGACTTCGGGGGCCGTGCGCGGCGCCCTCCCCGTCGCCCGTCGTGGCGACTTCGGGGGCCGTGCGCGGCCCTCCCCGTCGCCCGTCGAGGCGACTTCGGGGGGCCCGCGCGGCGCCCTCCCCGTCGCCCGTCGAGGTGGCTCTGGGGGCCCGTCGAGGTGGCTCTGGGGGCCCGTCGCGGCGCCCTCCCTGGTGCCCGTCGCGGCGCCCCGGGGGGGGCCGCGCGGCTCCCTTCTCGTCGCCCCTCGGGGCGCCCTGGGGGCCGTGCGTTTTCCCCCCCCGCGGCCGCCCCTGGAGCCGCCCGCCACTGCAGCAGCAGCCCCTGGAGCCGCCCGCACCTGCAGCAGCCGCCCCTGGAGCCGCCCGCCAGTGCAGCAGCCGCCCCTGGAGCAGCCCGCACCTGCAGCAGCCGCCCCTGGAGCAGCCCGCACCTGCAGCAGCCGCCCCAGGACCCGCGCGAGCTGCCTCTGCAGAAGCCCGCCCCGTCCCCCCCCCCCCCCCCCCCCCCCCCCCCCCCCCCGGTGCTGCCCATTGCTCCCATTCCACCGTGCGTTCCGCGGTGGCTGGGGTGTGGGGTGGCGAGCATGGGGGTGAGAGGTGTGGGTTCTCCCCTCCTCCTTTTTTGTCTCCCACTGCTGCAGCTGCCGCTGAGGGGGGTGGAGGTGTGGGAGTCGTGGGGAGTGGCACTAGGGGGGTGATGTGGGAGTGGAGCTAGGGGTGAAGCAGGGGGTGTGTGAGAGGGGTGTGGGACTGTTGGGGGAGGTTGAGTGGAGGCTGCTGTCTTGTCGTCCGCAGCACCTGTAGTCCGGGGCGCACTGTCCTGGTAGCTCAGAGAGCCTGCTGCACCTGTTGCCCGTGGGTCCGTTGCTCCTGCCGCTCGTCGCAGCCGCAGAGCCTGTTACTCCTGTATTCCGGGACGCACTGTCTCGGTAGCCACTGAGAGCCTGCTGCACCAGTCGCCCGTGGGTCCGTTGCTTCTGCCGCTCGTCGTAGCCGCAGAGCCAGTTACTCCAGTATTCCGGGGCGCTCTTTCTCGGTAGCCACTGTGTCAGCCGCCACTGTGTCAGCCGCTTCTGTTGCCCGTGTGTCTGCAGCTTCAGTCGTCGCCTCCCATCTTCTCTCCTTTCATAGTCCCTCCTCCTCCTCACTTGCCCTCTGTGATAGCCTCTAGCTTTGCTGATAATTATGAACTATTGCTATGACTGCTCATTGTGCTGATTACACCCCACTTTGGCTATGGGGGTGTGTCAGAATATGTTGTTTGTGTAGCTTGCAGTGGGGTACTCTATAGTGAGTACAGCCCCTTAGGGTTTGCTATTTGTATCCTGCTGCTTGCTAGTTCAATCATTCCTTCTCAATTCTGTTCCTGCACACAATCCTAGCTCGTACTTGGCTCCTCGTTACTAGTCCTACTGTGGCCTAGGCTACTAAGCCTAGGCCGTACTCCTACTACTTCTGACAAGCCACAATCAGGATGTATCACTCACAGCTGCGGTGGGAGCGGAAGCGGGATAAAGCGGCAGCCATACAACCGCCGACAGAGAGGTCAGCGGCAAAGGAGGCGCTGGCGCGGGCCATGCTAGGGGAAATGGAGGACAATGAGGAAGTGCAGCAGGAGCGAGGGCATCCGCTGGAGAGGAGATGGGTGTATCCCTGGGAGGAGGAGGATGAGAGACCGGCGAGTACGCGGAGCAGACTGAGATCTGGCTCTCAGGAGAGCGGGAGGAGGCGGCGGTGGACAAAAAGCGTGAGGATTTCAGTTGGCTGGAGGAAGCCATAGAAAGGCAGAGAAGCAGGGAGAGCTATGAGAGGGAGTCCGGGACCCGAGAATTATCCCTGATGGCAGCTACGAAGGAGGAGGAGGAGACCCCGACACAAGGGCAACTCGCGGAGGAAGGCAAGAGCGGGAGCGAGGGGCCAACGGAGCAGGCGCCGGCGGGAAGCTCGCGAGGCGCGGAGGGTGGGGAGAGCCAGCCGCAGCGGAAGGAGGAGGAAAGGGAATGGGAGATAGGCGGGGGGATGTCAGAAGAGGATGCCTCGGAGCTGAGGAAGGTGCTAGCTAAGCATCGGCAGGCTTTTGCATATACATTGAAGGAAGTGGGAAGATGCAACATGGCGGAGGTCACACTAGAGCTGACCACGGAGATCCCAGTGTATCAGCGGCGGAGACGGATGACAGCGGAGGAAGTGCAGATATGCACGGAAAAGTGCAAGGAACTCATGGAGGCGGGCTTCATTCGGAAATCCAACTCGGAATACGCAGCGGCGACGGTGGTGGCGGCGCGGACGGACCTGACAGGGAAGGTGCTGTCTAAGCGCATGTGTGGGGACTACAGAGGGCTAAACAAGGTGACCGTCATGAGGAGGTACCTGACGCCCATGCCGGACGAGATATTCGACCAGCTTGCAGAGGCGCTGGTCTTCTCCACGTTGGACTTGCGGCAGGGGTTTAATCAGATCCCCATAGCAGAAGCAGACAAGCGGAAGACGTCCTTTCACAGGCCAGATGGGCAATACGAGTGGAACTTCCTGCCGTTCGGCTTGAAGTCAGCCTCACCTGAATTCCAGCGGGTCATGGACCAAGTGCTGAGGAATGTTAAAAATGCCGCGTGTTACATTGATGTCATTGCCTTCAGCACTGATAGCCGTTCCCACGTGCAGGACGTGGAGGCGGCGCTGAGCGCCATCCAGAGTGCGGGACTCACCTGCCATCCGGGGAAGTGCAAGTTCGGGCAGACCACGGTGGGCTACCTGGGATTTGAAGTAGAAGGAGGGAGGATCGGGATTCGGAAGGCGAAGGTGGAGGTGTTGGATCGAGTGGCTACGCCGAAGGATCGGACTACGCTACGAGCCCTGTTGGGCTTCCTGAATTACTACCGTAAGTTTGTCCCCAACTTCAGCAGCCGTGCAGCCGCGCTGAATCAACTACCGAGGGAAGACCAGAAGTGGGAGTGGGGCCCGGAGCAAGAGAGAGCGGTGCAGGACCTCATGGGAGCGGTGAAAAACGGAGCAGTAGTGGAGCTGCCAAAAGCGGACTCTCCGTTCACACTGTACACAGAGTGGAGCAGCGCGGGCATGGGGACGGTTTTGGCACAAATGAAGGGGGAGGTGGAAAAGGTAGTGGCCTTTGCCAGCCGTAGCTGCAACGCGGCGGAAGCCAACTACTCGTCATACGAGGGAGAAGGACTCGCGGTAGTGTGGGCGGTGAAACACTTCCGGGTATACTTGCAGGGCAGAAAGTTTACCTTGGTGACGGATCATCAGCCGCTGCTGTGGCTGATGCAGACACCGGATCTGACTGGGCGTAATGCGAGGTGGGCAATGAAATTGCAAGAATATGACTTCGAGATCAAGCACTGGCGGGGGAGAACAATGCAGCACGTGGATGGTCTCTCGAGGAACCCGCTGGAGGTGCAGCCGTCTGCTTGTCTGATGGCGATGGCAAAGGAAGCAGACCGGGGACAGGTGTGGGGAGAAATGAAGGGCGGCCCCGCGGACATTTGGAGAGATCAGGCAGCCCTAGCATGGATCCAGGGGGCGATCACGGAGGAAGGGGCAGTATCCGCCTGGGTGCGGGCACGGGGCGAACACTACCGCTGGTTCAAGGAATTGATGCAGCTGAGGACAGGGGAGGGCTGGAAGCATGTGCCGCCACCTGGAGAACGGGAGGGCATCATACGGGAAGTACACACGAAGCTGGGACATTACGGGCCCTTGAGAACGCAACAGCTTGTGCATACAGGATGGTGGTGGGCAGGCATGCGGCAACAAATAAAGGATTCGGTGTGGAGATGCGAGGCCTGCTGCAGGAATCGAGCCGTACTGGAGCGAGAGAAAGCAGAGCTGCAGCCACTGCCCATAGTGAGTCTGGGCTACAGGTGGTCGCTGGACATAGCAGGAGAGCTAGCGGTCACCACAAAGGGAAGGAGGTATATTCTCTTAATGGTGGAGCACGTGAGCAAGTGGGCCGAGGCAAAGCCGCTGGTGCACAAGACAGCAGAAGCCGTGGCGGAGGCGTCTGAGGAGATGGTGGTCACACGGCTGGGGGCATGTGGAGAGGTACTGACCGATCAAGGAACTGAGTTCAAGGGGGCGTTTGAGGAGTTGCTGAAAGCCACGGGCATCAGGCATCGCAGCACCTCGCGCTATCACCAGCAGAGCGACGGGCTGACAGAGAGACTGGTGCAGACAGTAAAGAAGGGGCTGCGGGCCTATGGGGAAGAGCACAAGCGGGACAGGGACAGGAAACTCTGCTGGTTGATGGCGGGGTACCGATTCAGTAAGCAAGCAGCGTTGATAGACGTGTCGCCATACTACCTGCTGTTCGGCAAAGAACCAGTAATGCCGGTGGGAGCTCCCAAGCTGCTGCTAGATGTGGTGACCACGGGCTCGGCAGAGAAATGGGTGGCGGTGGCAGACGCACGGGCAGCCTATCTGAGGTACCTGCTGCCAGCTGCAATGGAGAACCTACACGTGGCGCAGCTTCGGGACATCGAGAGGTACAAGCAGCGGCAGGAAGGAGGCGGGAAGGGAGCTGGGGCAGGGGTGCAGGAGGAAGAAGAGGTGTACCTGAGAAGGCAGCGGAAGCATGCGTTGGATGTGGGGCTGTCGCAGCAGCGGTGGACAGTGAAAGAGGTGAAGCCATCAGGAGTTATCGTCCTAGAAGATGGGAAGGGGAAGCGCGTGGCAGATCACGTGACTAACGTGGCCAGGATTCGCACTGAGAAGGAGAAGGCAGCACCCTTGGGTCCCATGACGCGCTCGAGGACGGCTGCAATGTGTCATGGGAGGGGGCAGGAAGGGTCTGAACATGAGCAGGACAAAGGCAAGGGCAAGAACAAAGTGGGGTGAGTAGGCTAAAGGCATCACTGAGGGAAGGGAAAGGAAGGGAGAGGTGAGGAGAAGGTCAGGCAAGACGGGCGGTCAGCAACAAGAGAGGAGAGAAGGGGCGGAACCGTTCTATCAAGGGAGGGGACATGACGCTTGTGTGAGGAGGTTTCCGACAGCTGTCAGATTTCTAAGGTTTATGCCTTTGAAATACTGACAGAGGGTGCAGAAAGGGGCGAGAGGTGGAAAAGCTGTACATTTGTATATAAACGGGGCATCTGGTGGCGGGGTACAGCAAAAGCAGTGGCAAAGCAGGGCGGGTGACTGGGCAGTGGGGGTAGCACCGAGGTGAAGAATGAATCTGGGCGGCGGGCTGAGCTGGGAGGGGGTCTGGCAGCTGGTTGGCAGCGAGATGACGTGGATGTGCTGGTTTGCGAATGTCGTGGTGTGGTGTGCATGTGTGTGTTTCGTTTCTCTTGCAGACACCGAGTCCAGGAGGGAGCTGGAAGACTTTACCGCCAGCTGGAGGCAGGAAGGGACAAAGTGGATGGCTAGCTAGGTTGATATAACAACTACCAATTGTTAGCCTTGCCTAGCTAGGGTTTGAAGTGGGAAGCATATGGTTGCGTCCTGGGCCATGGGACTGCCACTGCGTGTTTGTTTTCGTGAATACTGTGATTTCTTTCTGAGATAAGCAGTGCCCAACGAAGCCATAGCCGCAGTCAGAATGAGTTAGGAAGGTACTGAACATAGGGAAGTGTCTGAACATGAGCAGGACAAAGGCAAGGGCAAGAACAAAGTGGGGTGAGTAGGCTAAAGGCATCACTGAGGGAAGGGAAAGGAAGGGAGAGGTGAGGAGAAGGTCAGGCAAGAGGGGCGGTCAGCAACAAGAGAGGAGAGAAGGGGCGGAACCGTTCTATCAAGGGAGGGGACATGACGCTTGTGAGGAGGTTTCCGACATGCATTTCTTTTTTTTTTTTCAATGTCGTATCATAAGCCTCAGGTCTGATAAAATAAGTGCCATTTGTTAAGACCCCCCACCATTTTCTTTGAATTTAGAATAAGACCCTAGGGTCTTTTATCCTGAGGTTACGGTATGTACGTGCGGCTTTCAGCAAGTGAATCTCGGTGCTGCAGTATTTGTCTTCAAATTTACTGTAATTACCCGGGTAATGGACCCCCCAAAATTATAGACCCTTAGGTCGTTAATTGTAGGGGGGATCTGATGCTATAACCACTTTCGTAATAGACTCCACTTTCTGTAACGAATCCGGTTTAGACCCCCCTCACTGTATACACTTCAATGTTGGGCGAGACTGTTAGCAGGCCACATATTACTGTAGCGAAAAAACTTTACTTGACTGCAAAATTTGATTGCTCACTTGCCGCACGTCAGCACGTGGTCGAAATTTTCCTGCCTCAACATTGAAATTCGCACTTCTGGTGCTGTAACACTAGTATTTCATCTTCGTTTAAAATAAAATGCACATAGGATTAGACCCCGGTGTTGAAATGTACTTGTATACATTAATATCATTGCCTACAGTAGATCCTAGGGTAGCTATTTTTTTCCTGTAATGGTGGTGCACCTTTGCTTGCCTATATCTTGTATCTCCTTTCTTTTAGTGAACCCCTCCTTTTGTCAGTCCTCTCGACAATATCCCTCAACCATCCTACTCTCGACCTCCTAAGCTCCTCCTCCTAAGATAGTCTTCTAACATGGTATTAGAGCCTTAACCTCCTTATGGGCCCACTGTTTCACGCTCATTTCATGGCGCCCGTCACGCCCTTGGTTGCGACCCCCGTCGCCTCGCGACCATCGTGACGAACGAGATGGCGAGCTCGTTCGCGGCCCACCCGTCGTGCTGCCCCGCCATCAAATGCGCCCCAGCCGCCGCTTTACGACGCTCCTCCGTCGAGCCCCCGTTTCGCTCCCCAGGCCCTCTCGCGCCCGCTGCAGTGCTCGTCGCGGCGTCGGACACGGCTCCTCTTGTCCCCGTCGCCACCCTTTCGTCACCCCACCTGCGCCTACTGCTGCGTTCCTATATGGGGGAAGTGATGGGTGGAGGAACGGCCAGTGGGAAGAAGGTGGTGGAGTGGCGGGCTGCAGGGGGGACGCTGTGGGGGTGACGCTCTTGGGCCTGCACCGCCAGCTTCCGCCCTGCCGCCTGTGCTGTTGTGGGGGGGAGGGTGAGAGGGTTGCGGGGAGGGATTCTGCAGCGCCAACCGTCCTCCACCTCCTCCTTTCTCTCCCTACCTGCTACCGCGTGTGGGGGGGGGGAGGGGGGGGGGGGGGGGGGGGGGGGGTTGGTTGAGGGGTGATGGGAGAGCATCTGCAGCTCCAGCCGCCTCTCCTCCTCCTCCTTGTCCTCTCTCCTGCCCGTACCTGCATTTCCTCCTCCTCTCTCCTCTCTCCTTCTTGCTGCCTTCTTCCTTCTCTCTCCTCTCCGTTTCTAGCCGCCTCCTCCTCCGTTTGGTTTCTCCTTACTCCACCTGTCTCCGTCGTTGCGAGAGGGGGGGGGTGGGGGGGTTGAAGGGGGAGGGGGGGGGTGGGGGAGGTTGGAGGGGGTTGGCCGACAGGAAGCCAGCAGCCCCAGTCGCCAGTGGGCCCGTTGCTCCAGTCGCACGTGAGTCAGTTGCTCTAGCCGTATGAGCGTGTTGCTCCATGCGTACGAGCCAGTTACTCCAGTGCCCGCGAGCCAGTTGCTCCAGTAGTCAGTGTGCTAGCAGCTTCAGCACCTGGCCAATTAACGACTTGGGGGTTTATAATTTTGGGGGGTCCATTACCCGGGTAGGTACCATGCCCTCAGATATCAGGATTTTTACCCTGATTTGACTGATTTTCAGGTTTTTTTTTTTTTTTTTTTTTTTTTTATTACCAAGGCAGATTATTCGGACGTTTTGTTTTTTTAGCAACAATGGATGTTCAGCCTTTTTTTTTCAGGTTTTTTTTTTACAGGAACATTGATTGATCAGCGTTGTATCGAACCTGTTCACTGAATGCAAATCCGACAAGTAGATTTCTTCACAATAACAGGGAATCCCGGATTCGCGCGGTGCCAGCACTGCGTGGCGGGGACTACCTGACAAAGTCACCCTCACATTAACTCTTAGAGATTTTGTGTTGGCGCGGTGTATCACTCTATTGGGCAGTTTCGACGTTAACTATGGAGCTGGCCAATGAGAAGATGCCTTAGACATTCGTGCTGGAAGTCTGCGAGGCTTCCAGCACTGCTGCTTGCACCTGCGCCGCGAGACGACTTTGGCGTACTGGCAAGTAGTGATGCTCCCCCGGTGATGCTGAGAATGCATGCCACGCAGCACAGGCACCGTCACTGCCATCCAGGATCCCATTCTGCTCCGTGCTCTGCATCATAATGGGGTTTCCCTCCCTTCCTCGTGTACCAAGAGGGAGCCAGCCGTCGGTATTCGCCTGTCATTCTGCTTTCACTCGTACCTTGGTTCCTGTTGTGAACACTCTAGCTTAGATGTAGTTTTCCATCGTACGTACTATGACAAGCCCCCACAATGGCACAGTTAATGATGGCGACCATGGTATGATGCGCATCGTCATGCGCCTATTCATACCTCTGACGCAGTTACCGGCCTAGATCTGCCTTTTTCGTCCCTAGTCCAAATCGACAACCATGAAAAGCCAACAGCTCTCGCGTCGCCTGAAAATATTACATTCAAACCCATTGATCCAGATGGTTTCGATGTGTCCCCCTCATCGCCAAACATTGAGCAAGACATCTTCTCGCCTCCTGTTCAATAACCTACGCTAGAACCCCTGCCAAAGAAGAGCGGTCGATTCACGCAGGCAACTCTCTCATTTCGCTCAAGGGCCTCTGACAAAGGACCTACGGCGCCTTCTCTAGCCAACCAACCTTCGTCGCCGGCCACTGCCGGCACGCGGCAATCGCCTTCTGCACCTGGGCCATCGAATGCAATGCAATTTACGCTAAGGCTCTAGAAAAATACAGAACCAAATGGTTGGACAGATTTCAGTGGCTTCTGTTATTGAAAACTAACGACGATCTCCCAGCTTTCAAATGCAGTATCTATTCTGAACATGCTGGCTACGTTGGACGGTGCTGGAGGCGCTACTGAGGTACAGAGGCAGGCGTTCAAGAGGCACACAGCCACAAACAAGCACAAGGTGATGATTGGGAAGCAAGATGACCCACTCGCTGCTGTTAGTAAGCAACCCAGGATCATCGGCGACAACCTGGCGCACGACATCGAGAAGGAACGAGTCATCTCGCTGCTTGACTCTCTCCTCTTTGTCCCCATGTGTGACGCACCCATAGAGATGTGGGTGCAACTCGTTCGCTATCTTGCGTCAAAGAAGGTGGCTAGATTTCCGGCAAAATGTTATGGCACCTACTATACCACGTGAGTATCCAGCGTTATATCGTCTTCAACAGTTCGATGTGTGCCGTTTTCCGCGTTTTAACCTTGTAGTGTTTTAGTTGCGTCACAGATACGGGTTCGGGTAACTCATGCAGTCCATGGCCACGTGGTTGCACACTACGCACCTCCAGCACATCCTCTAAAGCCCTTACATCGGCGTTACCTGCAAAGAGAGCACGGATATGTGTCGGGGAAAGCACATGATCATCTTTGTTACCTTCATCAGAGACAACCAGCTTGTAACCGAGTTCCTTGCCCTACTAACCGTGGACAAGTGCAATGCTGCTTCTTTGCTCTCACTGTTTCTATTGCACCTGCAGGCAGTGGGCATTGAGCTCGGCACGATCGCCGGGATCAGCACTGATGGCGTGGGGGTCATGATGGGAATCAGGAACGGCCTTGTCGTGCGATTGCGTCTGCGCATCCCGCATCTCGTCTCAATTCATTGCATCGCCCACAGGTAAGACCATGGCTGTTTGTCCTGCTGTAACATGTGAACCCTACACTTCCTTCATTATTACTAATGGTTCCTGTTTGTGTTGTTCATGTAGGGAGGCGCTCGCAGCAAAGCATGTTGCAGAGGCTCTGCCTGAGTTCGACATGGTCGACGACCTCATCCGTGGTCTCGCCGAGCATCTCGGCCGCTCAACTCCGTGGCACCAGAGATTTCTCGCACTGCAGGAAGTGTTCACGGCAACCAACATGGAGCTCCAAGGGATACACAACATCCGTTGGCGCTCCAGGGGTGATGCCGTTCTGTGATTGGTTGACGTGTTTCCTGCCGTCATTGTCATGCTGTCTGAGTATGACCGCACGATGTATGAGCTTTTACGAGCTACCGGTTTCACTTCCTGATATTTTTCCTTGCAGACGTCCTTGAGCAGCTCAACGTCTCGACGTTCCAGCAGCGAGAGGTCAGCATATTATCATTGTCTATGTGTATGCTGATGCATAAGTTTTGATTCTAACCCGCTTCTTTCCTTGTCTTTGTGTATGCTCATGCATGAGTCTTCTTTGTTTCCAACTTCTTTACTTGTCTCTGTGCATGCTGATGCCTAAGTCTGGATTGTTTCCCGCTTCATTCTTTGTCTCTGTCCTTACCAGCTTAACTTTGCAGTCGTCCATGCTCAGATCCGGAGAACAACACCTTACCTGGAGACTCGGTACGTGGATTGTGGAGACGACTTTGGAGGCGGGATGAGCGCACGCCTGTCTCGTTCATCATGAAGCATGGCCCTTAAGGTGGTTGCCCCAGCGTGACGGTGCAGGGAGTGAACTCAGACGGCCAGCCGACAACATACGAGTTCACCCTTCACGAGAGCCCCAGCGAGGACTTCCCCACAGTGGGAAGCCACAACGCCTACGTCGACCTCTGCACCGCTTTCGCCGAGACCCTCGTGCGCAACCTCAACAAACGATTCCAGGATTTGCAGATGTTGTCTGGAGTGAGAATCTTGACTCCATACGATTGGCCGCAAGGGAGGGTGGAGCGCAACAACCAGTGCCTCGAGTGGCTCATGTCACTGTTCACCCTGTTCAGAGCATAGGAGATGGACTGCATCCTGCCAGATATGCTCGTTGATGACATATATGTCTTTGCCTATATGCCATTCTTGTTGTATTCAATATCATACACACACGGTGTTGTATAGCGCTCTAATGCACATATCCACCTCCTTATGTCTTGTCTGGCAGGGATCGACAAGCGTCGGGCGATCAAGGAGTTGCGAACATTCTGCCCCATCCTTGCAAGTGCCCCCAAGAACGAGCGTTCTTTCCATGCAGGGCTCACGGCGATGTTGAAGACCAGTGACTAGATGGTGAGCTACCCCAACCTGGTGCGGTTGTGGGTGGCAGTCGCCGTACTGCCGTTGAGTACGGTGGAGTGTGAGCAAGGCTTTTAACGCCATAACATCATCAAAGTCGTAGCGGCGGGGGACTCTCAAGGATGCTCGCCTAGAAGACCTCCACTCCATGTCTCTCCTCAACTATGAGCCCTACTATGGGGGTGGCGGGGGCAGCGGTGGTGGCGGTGGAGGTGGTGGTGGTGGGGGAGGAGGAGGTGGAGGCGGCAGGGGAGGAGGAGGGGGTGGTGGGAGCAGTGAGGGTGGTGGAGGGGGTGGGGGTGGCACTAGGGGTGGAGCAGGCGGAGGAGGGGCTGGAGGTCCGGCCACTCCTTCAGCTGCGTCTGGTGGTGCAGCGGGAGGTGGAGGTGGCTCTGGGGGTGGTCAGCAGCAGCAGCCGAGCCGCCAGGCGCAGCTCTCGCCGCAGCAGCTTCGTGAGTGGGTGATCCGACGTGGCAGCTCAGAAGGCCCAACTCACTGCAAGTACGTCCGTCGCACAGGTCAGCCTGGAGCGACCTGCACTCGCACCGACCACACCGAGTCTCGTTGCTTCTTTCGCCTCGACGATCTGTATCGTGCGGAGCATGGTGAGCACATGACGACTCCCGACTGGCTCGCCTTGCTGAAGAAGGACATATATGTTTTTGCTTGTGACTGGGTTATGATCCATGCTGGCATGTATGCGATGTATGCTGCTTCTGCTAGTGTTGAGGATGACTGTTACTCATGTGTGCCTATAGTTGCTAGGGTAGATGCTGCTAGTCTTGGTGCTTTTGACTCAGCTAGCACAGGTGCAGAGCCTGAGGAGGCTCTTGCACAATTTTACTCTCGACTCCGGCGCGTCTCGTTGCTTCTTCCGCGACAGCACCACAGTCACACCGCTCACAGCCCCTGTCCCTGTCACGCTGGCCGACCCCTCCGGGGGCCCGGTAGTCGCGCGTGGCGCTACTGTTCTCCCTTGTCCGGCGGCCCCTTCCGGCCTTCTCACAGGTCTCCACCTCCCCTCGTTCGCTAAGAACTTGGTGGCTACCTCTGTCCTCCAGGACCAGTGGGTCACTGTCACCCAGCCTGGAGGCGAGCTAGTGGCGATCTGTACGGACTCGCGCACTGGTGAGCACCTTGCCACGTTCACTCGGAGGCCTGGGTCTGGCCTGTACACACTAACCACTGAGTCTGCACTAGTAGCTGAGTCAGGTCAGGTAGCTGCGTCGGTTGAGGTCGCTGCGCCTTGTTCGTGTCGTCTCCTCACGCACCAGACTCTCCTCTGGCACTACCGTCTTGGCCACCCCTCCTTGCCACGCCTGCGTGGCATGCACTCCCGTCTTCTTGTGTCTGGTCTCCCCAGGTCCTTGCCCCCGCTCCCGAGGTCGCTTGCACCGCCCTGCCTTCCCTGCGTCGAGGGGCGGCAGCGCGCCGCTCCTCACTCCTCCTCGTTTCCTCCTACCACTGCTCCTCTGCAGACCCTGCACATGGACGTGTCGGGCCCCGCCCGCGTTACTGGACAGGGTGGCGAGCGCTACTTTCTGCTGGTTGTAGACGACTGCACGCGCTACACCACGAACTTCCCCTTGCAGAGCAAGGCAGATCTCCGCGGTGTCTTGATCCGCTGGATCCGCGCTGTCCGTCTCCAGCTTAGCGCTCGGTTCTGGCAGGACCTCCCAGTCCTGCGGCTGCACTCTGACCGAGGTGGTGAGTTTTCCTCCCGCCTCCTCGAGGACTTCTGTGGTGCTGAGGGCATCGTCCAGTCGTTCACGCTTCCGACCTCTCTGCAACAGAATGGGATTGCTGAGCGCCGCATTGGCCTGGTCATGGAGGTTGCTCACACCTCCATGATCCATGCGATTGCTCCCCATTTTCTGTGGCCGTTTGCGGTCCGATACGCCGCGCATCAGCTCAACCTCTGGCCCCGTGTCTCCCACCCGGAGACCTCACCTACTCTGCGGTGGACGGGCGAGGTTGGCGATGTGTCGGACTTTCGGGTCTGGGGTTCCCTCTCTCTTGTCCGCGATCTGCCCGCGGGCAAGCTCTCTCCGCGCACTCTTCGGTGTGTGTTCCTTGGCTTTCCCACCGACGCACCGCCCTGGCAGTTTTACCACCCGGGCTCTCGTTGGGTGCTGTCCTCCCGCGACGTCACCTTTGACGCGTCCGTCTGCTTCTACCGTCTTCACCCCCACCGCAGTTCCCCGGTACCCCTCCCGCCTCTCCCCTGGTGGTCGACCCCCCCACCGGTAGCCCCCCTCCCTCCTCCCGGTCCCGCTCCCTCAGGTGTGTCTCAGGAAGACCCACCCCCCTTGGTTGAGCCTTTGGAGGTCTCCTCTGACACCTCTGGCCCAGCTGAGGGTGGTGACCCGACTGCTGCCGACACCGTGGCCCCTCGCCGCTCCAAGCGCTTGGCGGTCCCTCCTGGTTTTCCGCCTCGACCGTCTTCACCGCCTCTGCGGCCCGTCGCTGTGGAGTCTGGTGCTGCTGGAGGTGGTGACACTGGGGGTGCGGACTCTGGGGGTGCTGGCTCTAGGGATTCTGCGAGTTCTACGGGTATAGAGGGTGCTGGAGGTGCTGCTGGTGGAGGTACTACGGGTGGAGGTGCTGGTGGTGCCAGTGCTGGTGGTGCTGGTGCACGTCGGCAGGAGACTCCCTCGCCGGAGCGGCTTCGCGAGTAGGCTGTCCGTTGGGGCAGCCCTGGTGGCGGCGCTGGACGTACTGGAGCTGGAGGTCCTGGAGGTACTGGACCTGGAGGTGCTAGTGCTGGTGTTCCTGGAGTTGGCCGTGCTGGAGGTACTGGTGTTGGAGGCACTGGTGCTACTGGAGGTATTGGAGGTACTGGTTTTGTGGGTGCTGCTGCGGGTGGTACTGTCTCACGTCGACAGGAGCCTCTCTCGCCGGAGCGGCTTCGCGAGTGGGTTGTCCGGTGGGGCAGCCCCGGTGGCGGAGCTCAACGTGCTGGAGATGGAGGTACTGGAGGTACTGGCCCTGTAGGTGCTAGTGCTGTTGTTCCTGGAGTTGGAGGTACTGGCGGTGCTGACGCTGGAGGTGCTACTGGAGGTACTGGAGTTGGTGGTGCTAGACGGCAGGAGTCGCTCTCGCCGCAGCAGCCTCGCGAGTGGGCTGTCCGTTGGGGCAGTCCCGGTGGTGGAGTTGGAGGTACTGGTTCTGGGGGTGCTGTTCCTACTGGGGCTCGAGGTTCTGGGGGTGTGACTACTCAGCCGCAGCCGTCTGCGCTTCGTCACCTTCTCAGTCTCCCGCCTGCTGCTACTGAGTTCCCGGTTGCTGGTGCTACTCCTCCGTTACTGTTCCCACCGACTGGCCAGTCTCAGCCACAGCTACTGCCTGGCTCCCCGCTGCGTGCTCCTGCTCCTCACACCGAGGTGACTGAGTCCCTGACTGAGCGTCGTGAGCCTGAGACCCGTGCTTCCACACCTGTTCCTGCTTGTCGTGTTGCCCGTCCTCGTGCTCCAGCTGTGCCAGGCACTCACCGTATGGCACTTCGTCCTTCCTCTGTTCCACATCGTGTTGTCCTGTCGTCGCCTCCTGCGTCTTCTTTTCCTCACGTTCCTGACCCTGAGTCTGACCTTGTCCGTATTGCCAGTCCGACTGTCACTCGTCTCCTTGCCACGGTTTTGATTGACCATTCCTTTGAGTCTGCTGCTGCGTCTGCCTTAGTTGCTGAGCTTTTTAACTTTGCTTCTTTGTGCCACCTTGACTACGCTGCGAGTCTTGTTTTTGACTCTTCCTGTCCTCCGTCCGTCGGGGGTGAGCTTGCCCTTGGCTGTGACGTCCTTGAGGACAGGCAGTTTGAGCTGGAGTGCCAAGCGGCCGCTGCACCTCATCTCGCGTCCACGCTACTTTGCCCTGAGGGAGACCCGGATGCACTGCACATCCCGACCCCGCGCTCTTACGCAGAGGCGATCACGGGTCCGTACTCCTCTTAGTGACAGGTAGACATGGATGCAGAGATGGCTTCTTGGAAGTCCACAGGCACCTACGTCGACGCAGTTCCCCCACCTGGGGCGAACATAGTCGATGGCATGTGGATTTTCAGGGTGAAGCGGCCGCCGGGTTCTCCGCCTGCCTTCAAGGCGCGTTACGTTGCACGAGGCTTCAGTCACCGTGAGGGGGTCGGCTTCTTCCATACCTTCTCCCCCACCCCGAAGATGACCACTCTTTGGGTGCTACTGCACGTTGCAGCACAGCGCGACTACGAGCTGCACTCCCTCGACTTCTCGACAGCCTTCCTGCAGGGCAGCCTTTACGAGGCTATCTGGTTGCGCCGCCCACCTGGCTTCACTGGGTCGTTTCCTAAGGGTACCCAGTGGAGTCTCCGGCAACCAGTCTATGGTCTGCGTCAGGCGCCCCATGAGCGGCACGACACACTGAGGACTGCACTTGCGGCTCTTGGCTTCGCTCCCTTGAATGCTGACAATTCACTGTTTCTGCGCACAGACACTTCTCTGCCGCCGTTCTACGTTCTTGTGTACGTCGACGACTTGGTTTTTGCTACTGCTGACACTGAGGCACTAACCCTAGTGAAGGCGGAGCTGCAGGAGAGACACACATGCACTGACCTGGGTGAGTTGCGGAGCTATCTTGGCTTGCAGATCACCCGGGACAGAGCACGGCGCACCATCACCCTGACTCAGTCACACATGGTGCAGCAGTTCCTTCAGCGCTTCGACTTCTCTTGGTCCTCGCCACAGCCCACTCCTCTGTCTACAGGCCAGTCGCTCTCAGCTCCACCTTCGGACGAGTCCGTAGAGCCGAGTGGTCAGTACCCAGAGCTTGTGGGTTGCCTCATGTACCTGATGACGTGCACATGACCTGACCTCGCGTACCCTCTTAGCCTCCTGGCTCGCTACGTGGCTCCCTGTAGACACCGAAAGGTGCACTGGGAAGCTGTGAAGAGGGTACTGCGTTACTTGTGCAGTACATCGGGCATGGGGCTTGTGCTTGCAGGACAGGGTTCAACTGTTCTCACCGGTCACTCAGACGCTTCTTGGGCTGACGACCGCACGACTCACAGGTCGACACAGGGGTACAGCTTCAGCCTCCGCGCTGGTTCTGTCTCGAGGAGGTCCACTCGCTCGTCTTCTGTACTTAGTTCCAGCTGTGAGGCCGAGATCTACGCTGGGGCTATGGTTGCACAGGAGCTCCGCTGGCTGACCTACCTGCTGACCGACTTGGGTGAGCGGCCTCGTTTTCCTCCAGTTCTGTACGTCGACAAAAAGGCCATGATTGCCTTGTGTCAGGACCAGAGACTGGAGCACAGAACGAAGCACATTGCTCTCCGTTTCTTCCTCACGCGAGAGCTGCAGCAGCGTGGTCAGCTTCGTCTTGCTTACGTGGCCACAGAGGCCAACACTGCTGATGTCTTCACCAAGGCCCTTGGGTCTGGTGATCATTAGCGTTTTTGTACTGCTCTGGGGCTTGTGCCCACTCTGCCTCACCTGCTTGTCTCTTGATCTTGCCTTGCCCTTGTTGTACACTGATATATATAAGTATACCTGCATGCTTACACTTGCTAGGTTGTGATCAGTGTACTGCCCTTGCTATTATAAAATCTGCATGTGAACTGGCCTTGTGGCCGCTTGCTTGTGCTCGGAATGCATGGTGATCTTGAGATCCACCCTGAGGTTTGACTTGCTTTGCTTCTTCTTCTCTGGACTGGTCTTGTGACCTCTTGTTGTCCCCCACTTCGCCTATGGGGGTGTGTCAAAACATGTTTATATCATGTTAGTTCTGTTTGGCTGTAGTGGGTCACTCCCTATGGGGTACAACCCTTGTTAGGGTTAGTACTTGAATCACACTTCATCCTTGATCAATCATTCTAAGCTTGACACAAACCCATAGCACTCACACACGCATACGCCTATGAGAAGAAACAAGGAATGAATGAACTATGAATGAATTGGGTACAAGTACTAACCCTAATTGGGTTGTACCCCTTATGGGCTACCCCACTATAGCCTACACAATATGCATGAGCTATAATGTTCTGACACACCCCCATAGGCAAAGTGGGGGAGAACAAGGGGTCACAAGACCAGTCAAGCAAAGCAAAGCAAAGCAAGCTCAGGGTGGATCACAAAGTCACCACACATTCCGAGCACAAGTTCAAGGCCACAAGGCCAGTTCACATGCAGGAGTACATATATATAAAAAGACTAGACAAGCAAGAGCAGGTATATATATATATATATAACAGTACAAGCAAGGTCAAGAGGTGAGCAAGTGAGGCAAGGTAGGCACAAGGCCCAGCTGAGTACAGAAGCGCTGATGGTCACAAGGCGCAAGCGCCTTGGTGAAGATATCAGCAGTGTTGGCCTCAGAGGCCACGTACGCAAGACGCAGCTGACCACGCTGCTGCAACTCACGAGCAAGAAAGTAGCGGAGAGCAATGTGCTTCGTTCTGTGCTCCAGTCGCTGCTCCCGACACAAGGCCAGCATGGCCTTGTTGTCTACGTACAGCACTGGAGGAGAACGAGGCGGCTCTCCGAGGTCAGTCAGCAGGTAGGTGAGCCAGCGAAGCTCCTGTGCAGCCATGGCTCCTGCGTAGATCTCAGCCTCACAACTGGAGCCGAGAACAGAAAACGAGCGAGTAGCCCGCCACGAAACAGAGCCGGAACCAAGGCTGAAGGTGTAACCCTGTGACGACCGCTGCGTAGCCTGGTCGTCAGCCCAAGAAGCGTCTGCGTGCCCAGTAAGGACCACTGGACTCTGCCCTCCAAGCACAAGCCCCATGCCCGACGTACTGCACAAGTAGCGCAACACCCTCTTCGCTGCAGCCATGTGCTCCGGTCTGTGTCTCCCAGGAGCAACATAGCGTGCGAGAATGCTAAGAGGGTATGCAAGGTCAGGTCGAGTGCAGGTCATCAGGTACATGAGGCAGCCAACAAGCTCTGGGTACGGGCCACTCGACTCTACGGACTCATCCGAAGGCAGAGCTGAGAGCGAGTGGCGAGTAGGCAGAGGAGTAGCCTGAGGCGAGGAGTACGTGAAGCCGAAGCGCTGAAGGACCTGCTGCACCATGTGTGACTGAGTCAGGGTAATGGTGCGGCGTGCTCTGTCCCGAGTGATCTGCAAGCCAAGGTAGCTGCGCAGTTCACCCAGGTCAGTGCACGTGTGTCTCTTCTGCAGCTCGGACTTCACGTGGGCGAGTCCAGCAGTGTCAGCTGTGGCAAAGACCAAGTCGTCGACGTACACGAGGATGTAGAACGGCGGCAAAGAAGTGTCGGTGCGCAGAAACAGCGACGGGTCGGCAGTAGAGGGAGCAAACCCAAGAGCCGCAAGTGTAGTCCTCAGTGTGTCGTGCCACTCACGCGGTGCCTGGCGGAGACCGTAGACTGGCCGCCGTAGGCTCCACTGGGTGCCAGGAGGAAAAGACCCAGTGAAACCAGGTGGGCGACGCAGCCAGATCTCCTCGTGCAGGCTGCCCTGCAAGAAAGCAGTGCTGAAGTCAAGAGAGTGTAACTCGTAGTCACGGTGAGCAGCTACGTGCAGCAGTACCCGAAGAGTGGTCATCTTCGGGGTGGGAGAGAAGGTCTGAAAGTAGTCAACTCCCTGCCGCTGACTGAGGCCACGAGCCACGTAACGCGCCTTGAAGACAGGCGGAGAACCCGGCGGTCGCTTCACCCTGAAAATCCACATGCCACTGACGATGTTCGCCCCAGGAGGGGGAACATCGTCAACGTAGGTGCCTGTGGACTTCCAGGAAGCCATCTCTGCGTCCATAGCTGCCTGCCACTGAGAGGAGTAGGGACCCTCTATCGCCTCCGCGTAAGAGCGCGGAGTCGGGATGTCAAGTGCATCCGGGTCTCCCTCAGGGGTAAGCAGTACGGACACGAGATGAGGTGAGGCAGCGACCAAGCACTGGAACTCCTCCTGCCTGTCCTCAAGGACGTCTGTGCCAAGGGCACACTCACCCCTGACGGACGGAGGACAGACAGACTCAGACTCAGCAACAAGACTGGCGACGTAGTCTAGGCGACAGCGAGCAGCAAAGTCGACGAGCTCAGCAACTAGGGCAGACGCAGCAGTGGACTCAAAGGAAGGGTCAGTGACGACAGTAGCAAGGAGACGCGTGACAGTAGGACTGGCAGCACGAAGAGAGTCCGACTCCGGGTCGGCAAGAGCAGGAAGAGAAGACTCAGGAGGAGAAGGCAAAGGGGCACGCAAAGGAGCAGTGGACGGACGCAGAGACATCCGGTGCGTGCCAGGGACAGGAGGAGGACGCTGACGCGAACCGCGACCACTAGTGCGAGCAGCACGGACAGGCGACGCAGGGCGAGACGCAGGCTCACAACGCTCAGCAAGACCTCCAGTAGGACCAGTGTAGGGAGACGGAGCAGGCAGTGGGGAGGCCGGCTGTAACTGTAACTGCGACGGGACAGGCTGTGGACACTCTAAGGGAGGAGGAGGACCAGTAGAAGGCGGGAGACCAAGAACCTGCTGAAGGAGCGGAACGAAGTACGGCCGAGGCCGCGCGGCGACTCCAGACACAGCAGGGACAGCACCAGCACCCCCTGTGGCAGCACCAGCACCAGTAGCAGCTCCAGCTCCAGTACCCCCAGCAGCACCAGCAGTACCCCCCGCAGGACCGCCTCCAGGACCGACAGCAGTAGCCTCCGCGCCAACACCCGCAGCAGCTCCAGCTCCAGAAGTACCCGCAGGTCCAGCAGCTCCAGTACGCCCAGTACGAGCACCTCCGGGACCCGTGGCACCAGCTCCCTCAGCAGCAACAGAAACTCCAGTACCCGCAGCTCCTCCAGCTCCAGCAGCTCGCCTCCAGCGCCGGGCAAACCACTCACGCAGCTCCTGTGGAGAGAGTGGCTCCCGGCGAGAAGAAGCACCCGGAGAACCGCCAGGCACAGCACCAGCAGGCCCAGCTCCCTCAGGCTCCGCACCCCCAGGCTCAGCACCTCCAGGCGTAGCACCCCCAGGCTCAGCACCCCCAGGCGTAGCACCCCCAGACTCAGCACCCCCAGGCTCAGCACCCCCAGTCGTAGTACCCTCAGGCTCAGTGCCCCCAGGCGTAGCACCCACACGCTCAGCACCCCCAGAGTCAGCACTCCCAGGCTCAGCACCCTCAGCCGCACCAGAGTCACCAGCGACCTCGACAGGCTCAACAGCGTCTACCTGGGACACACCTGAAGGGGCAGGACCCTGAGGGGGGAGGGGGTCTACCGGGGGGGGACCTGGTACAAGGAAGAGCGGTGGCGGGGGGAGGGACGGAGTGCGGTAGGGGAAGAGGCGGTAGTAGGGGACCGACTCGTCGAACGTGACGTCCTGGGATGACAGAACACGGCGAGAGGTGGGGTGGTAGAACTGCCACCCGGGGGCGTCAGGGGGGAAACCCAGGAAGACGCAAGGAGCAGCACGAGGGGACAGCTTGTCCGCAGACAAGTCGCGGACAAACGCCCGAGATCCCCAGACACGGAACGCAGACGCATCGCCAACCTTCCCCGTCCACAGTAAAGCTGGGGAGGTCTCCGGCATGGAGACCCTGGGCTGAAGGTTGATCTGATGCGCTGCGTACCGAACCGCAAACGGCCACAGAAAATGGGGGGCAGCCGCATGCATCATGGACGTACGGGCGACGTCCATGACCATGCCAATGCGGCGCTCAGCAATCCCATTTTGCTGTGGAGAGTCCGGAAGCGTGAAGGTCTGGCGGATGCCTCGTGCACGACAGTAGGCTCGCAGAAGGCCAGAGGAGAACTCTCCGCCTCTGTCAGAGTGCAGACGCAGAACAGGAAAGTCCGAGCCGAAGCTCCGCCTGAGCTGGAGACGAGCTGCGCGGATCCAGTCGATCAACACCTCAGTGACATCACCCTTGCTGCGCAAGGGGAAGACTGTGGTGTAACGCGAGTAGTCGTCAACCACCAGCAGGAAGTAGCGCTTGTGACCCTGTCCACGGACGCGGGCCGGGCCCCACACGTCCATGTGAAGCGTCTGCAGCGGGGCCTCTGTCGGAGGAAACTGGGAGGAGTGAGGGGTAGCCCGCTGCCGTCCTTCGACACAGGGGACGCAAGTAGGGCCTGGCCCCGGAGGAAGGGGAGGGAGGGACCGGGGAAGACCAGAGACAAGGACACGGGAGGCCATGCCTCGGAGACGAAGCAGGGAGGGGTGACCAAGGCGGTGGTGCCAGAGGAGAGTCTCGTGAGACAGGAGGCGACACGAACAGGGGGCAGACTCAGGACCAGACCTGGACGCTGCAGCAAACACCTGACCCGACGCAGCTACCTGACCAGACGCAGTGACTGGAGGAGACGCAGTGGTCAGGGTGTACAGGCTCGACCCCAGCCGACGGGTAAACGTGGCCAGGTGTCGGCCTGTCCGAGCGTCCGTGCAGTGGGTCACCCGCTGACTCGCAGGAGTGAACTGGTGAACCCCCGCATCCTGTAGGTCAGCACCACTCACCAAGTTCGTAGAGAACGAGGGGAGGTAAAGACCAGACAGGGTGCCAGAGGGGGCCGCCGGACACGGGAGGACAGTGGAGAAGTGAGCAAGGACAGGACCCCCAGAGGGGTCTGCCAGAGAGACCGCAACTGGCCGGCCAAGCGGCGTGAGTGTGGTGCGGTCTCGAAAGAAGGAGCGAGAAGCCCCCGAGTCAAGGGTGAAGGTGTGGGAGGCCGAAGCCGACGCAGAACCTGAGAGAGCAGACTCACCAGCACCTGAGGGAGCAGACGCACCTAGAGCAGCAGCCTCGCTAGCACCTAGAGCAGCAGCCTCACCAGTACCTAGAGCAGCAGTCTCAATGCCCGGGTCGGGCGGAAAACACCGGTAACAGTCACCCTCATCACTAATAGTCACAGTATACATGGCAGCAAGAATAGCATCAAAGTCAAGGTCAAAGACAGCTACACCCGCCCTAGACAGCTCACCCCAGCGGGGGATCTCAGTGGCCTCAGGGAACTGGTGACGCCAAGCGTCCGTCAGGCGGCCAAAGCAGCGCTGGGTGGAGTGCGCACCCCCGCACTGCTCACCCGCGCGGTCGCCGGTGCGTAGGACGTAGGTGCACGGGCCAGTACCCCCACCCCTCTGGCGTGCAGTGTACCACTCACGGAGCTGCTGAGGGGAGGGGATGTCACGAGTGCGCTGCTGCTGCTGCTGCTGCTGGCGCTGACCACCACCGGAGCCGCCCCTCTGTGCAGCGCCACCCCGACCAGCTCCACCTCCTCCGCCGCCTCCTCCTCCACCGCCGCCACCTCCGCTCCCACCGCCACCGCCACCGCCGCCTCCGCCTCCACTGCCGCCACCGACACCTCCGCCCCCGCCACCACTCCCACCACCACCCCCACCCCCTCCACCGCCTCCACCGCCACCTCCACCGCCCCCGCTAGCTCCTCCAGTGCCCCTGCCCCCCTTGCCCTTGCCAGGGCGACGTCTCCCGCTAGGGGTAGACGCCGCACCGACCGACTCAAGCCCAACGAGGTCGGCCGCAGCAGCAGAGGCAACAGAGGGCAAAAGGGGGGAGGGGGAACACCCCTCAAAGATGGGGGTGCGAGGGTCACCACGAGAGGCTCCTACAGCGACTATGCTCTTCTGAGCTGCTAGGAGGGACTTCTCGAGGAGGTCAACGGTGAGAGTGGTGGGGCAAACGGAGAGAAAGTGGTCCCTGACTACGCGAAGGGAGTCAGGGAGCCGGGTGACTATGTAGTAGAGGGTGATGTACATGGGGGGGGGGGTTCTTGGCGCAGAACTCAGCAGGAAGCGCAGCGCGGTAGCGAGTGTCACTAGTGCGGAGGTGCGTAATGAGGTCAGCGACTGTGGGAAAGGCAGCAAGGTCAGGGAAGAGGTACGGTAGCATGAGGCGGCTCAGTGCAGCAGTGGCAGGGGAGGAGTAGCGCGCAACTACAGCGTCGTACAAGGTGTGAGCACTCTTGTACTGGCTAAAGTGCGCACGCTCAGAGGTAGGCAGGTGGCGACGCACAGCAAGACGTGCAGCAGCATCGCGAGTGGCCCAATGTGAGCGAACAGTGGCGTCGGCATCAGCAGCAGGGGCAGGAGAGGCACCAGAGGTGAGGTCAAAGAGGGAGAGACCGTCTGCCCTATCGCACTGTAGGAAAAGCTGCAGGTCATCTACCCAGACGTCAAAGTCAATGGCCCGACCCTCAGCGTCAAAGGCGAGGACACTAGGGGTAGCCATGACAGCAGTAGACTAGCAGCGCTAACAGTAGGGTGAGGGCAGTGCAGGGACAGAGGCGCTGCACTTACCGGACAGGGCGACTCGGGTGGCTCAGCTGCTCGGCGGCTCTGCAACTCGGCGGCTCGGGCGGCTCGGGCGGCTCGGCGGTACGGCGGCTCGGCAGCAAGCGCGGCTCGGCGACACGGCGGCTCGGGCGGCTCGGGCGGTACGGCGGCTCGGGCGGTACGGCGGCTCGGCAGGCCCGGGCGGCTCAGGTGGCGCGGCGAGGCCGCGTGGGGAGCGGCGGCGGGGCCGAGTGGAGCGGCGTCGGCGGGTGCAGTCAGCTGCGGCAGCAGCCGCGGCCCCGAGGGAGGTGGTGGCGGCTGCTGCTGGCGACGGTTGCGGCTGCTGCTGCAGGGACGGCGGCGGCCGCTGCGGTAGGGGCGGCGACAGTGGGCCGGAGTGGGCGGTGCGAGGGGCCGCGTCGCGAGGAGCCGCGGAGGGCGGCGACGGGCCGTGAAGGGGCGGCGCGAGGGGCCGCGGAGGGCGGCGACGGGCCGTGAAGGGGCGGCGCGAGGGGCCGCGGAGGGCGGTGCGAGGGGCCGACGGGCGGCGCGAGGGGCCGTAAGGGGCCGTAAGGGGCCGCGCGAGGGGCCGTAAGGGGCCGTAAGGGGCCGACGGGCGGCGCGAGGGGCCGTAAGGGGCCGTAAGGGGCCGCGCGAGGGGCCGTAAGGGGCCGTAAGGGGCCGACGGGCGGCACGAGGGGCCGCGCTAGGAGCCGTAAGGGGCCGTAAGGGGCCGACGGGCCGCGCTAGGGGCCGTAAGGGGCCGTAAGGGGCCGCGCTAGGGGCCGTAAGGGACGGCGCGAGGGGCCGTAAGGGGCCGCTAAGGGCGACGCGAGGGGCCGTGAGGGGTCGTGAGAGGGCGCGACTGTGGGAGCGAAGCGCGCTCCGGGCAGGAAAAAAAAAAAAATTCGTGGTGGGCCCTAGGAAGCGTTCCCACTAGGGAACCTGCTCGATACCATGAGAAGAAACAAGGAATGAATGAACTATGAATGAATTGGGTACAAGTACTAACCCTAATTGGGTTGTACCCCTTATGGGCTACCCCACTATAGCCTACACAATATGCATGAGCTATAATGTTCTGACAGCCTAGACACATACAAACGCATACACATAATCACACATATTCACACAAACATAAAAGCTCAATGCATCAACTGTTTAAAAGGAAAAACTAGAAGCAAAATTAAACCCTAGCAAACATATATATAATCCTACACGGAACCGTCTGTATTTTTGCACCGTCCAAATTAACCTTCATTCCCGAGGAATACAACAAGGTCTGTTTGGAAAGAATGAGCAATAAAAAGAACATAGGAATAGACAAATGTGGAACAAATGGGATAAGCTGCAAAATTGTACCACAAAAACGCATAGAAACCTAGCAAATGATCATGTGAAGAGGGGTTTTTGCTAGTTGGGTTTTTGCTGAAAATTGATACTGGATGTATCAAATCAGTTTAACACGTGCTTCGCAAAGTTATTATGTATTGTGTCAGTTTAGAATTGAAATGTGGAACAAATGGGATAAGGTGTGACAGATTCGTCGCAAATGTTGACAGTAGTTTAGAAGAAGGAATGAAGAAGAGGGGTTTGAACTAGCCCACCGTGGGATACATATAGGAAACCCTGAAAAGGTTGTACTCACTGTTGAGTACCCCACTACAGCCTACACAACAAATAACAATTTGACAGCAAAAACTATGAACGTGTGGTATACGTTGCCCTCATAATACAGCTGTGCTGCCCAGTCGGTTGAAACTGTACTTGGAATCGAAAGGTCGGCAGTTTGGTCCAAGTGCTGGAAAGTTTCGAACCATTTTTTAGGAAAGAGGAAGTACCAATTTGTATTCATACTACACTATTTGAGTAAGTTTCATACAACAATTCGAGTAAGTTTCATCTACAATGCTTCGCAACCCTAGAACGACCTAGTCGCCTCTTGTTTTTTTTTTTGAAGGAACACGGTCAATCAGCATTTTCTCTCAGAGCGACCCTGATGCATCAGGGTTGCTAAAAGTGAATCTGAGGGCCTCGTACCACCATCTGGAATGAAGCATGCTGCCTTTGCAAGAGGATTACCGTAAGAAAGCTTTCACAATAGCTGAGAATGTTTTTTCGGGTGCTTTATGAGACAATTTCTTGACGTAACAACCAGAATATCTATATAAGACAGCTCTGCTCTGCTCATCACATGTCGCTACTCAATGTCCAAGTAGATGTAACTTTGATAAGAGACAATTATTGGGCATTTCTCATCTGCGTAACACACCATAGCTTGCGCCAGTGTAGTGTATTCAATACAAGCCATCAAAGGCCCCACCAGTGGCATCAGAAGAAGCTGTCGGGCACCTCATGCACGGGCAGCCCGCGGTCGTTGCGGGTCATGATGCGGCGAGCCAGCCCCACCTGCCCGCCCTGCACGAACACGTACACCGTGCCCGTGCCGCCCGCTCCCCTGGCGGTGCGGCCCACGCGGCGGACGTACTCGCTGGGGTCGCGCGGGAAGTCAAAGAGCACCACTCGGTCCACGTCGATGCTGTCTATGCCGCGCGACGCCCTGCCATGCACCGTGAGCGGGAGGGGGGGAGGGAGGGGGGGGGGGAGGAGGGGGGGCGATATGACACGGAGGATGGGGAGAACATGAGGGGGCAGGGGTGTGCAGGCCCCGCACCAGGAATGGCACTCCAAAGTGCCGACACTGAACACCAGAGAGAGGTAGAGAGAGGCAGCGAGAAATAGGGAGAGGCTGAGAGAGATAGAGAGAGATGGAGAGAGGCAGAAAATGCTACGCAGAGGCAGGGCGAGCAGGTGGGTGCAGGCGGCAGTACCGGTCAGTGCAGACGAGGATGAGGGGCAGGGGCGGGTTGGGCGCGAGCAGCTGCTCCAAGGCCTGGCGGCGTGCGTCGGGGGCGATGCCCGCGTGGCACACGAGCACTCTGTAGCGGCGCTGCTGGCGGTCCGCCCTCACCAGCACGTTCTCCACCCGGCGACACGTCTCTATCTGATGACCACGTGATCACACATGCACAACCATGCACCAGCATGCAACCACGTGATCACACATGCTAACACACAAAGAAACAACAGACATAAACTCACACGTGCAGTGGACACACATACACATGCTAACACCATGTACTCACAGGCACATGCGCACACATCGGCAGGCAGAGAGAGAGAATGAGAACGAATGGTGTGAGGGCAAGGAAGGAATGGCATTCAATCAGACTGAAGAAAGTGCAACGAGGAGTGCATCATTGCACGATGGGTGTTAGCCAATGGTGCCAAGGCAATGGAGCACAGGTGCCAAGGCAATGGAGCACAGGTGCCAAGGCAATGGAGCACAGGTGCCAAGGCAATGGAGCACAGGTGCCAAGGCAATGGAGCACAGGTGCCAAGGCAATGGAGCACAGGTGCCAAGGCAATGGAGCACAGGTGCCAAGGCAATGGAGCACAGGTGCCAAGGCAATGGAGCACAGGTGCCAAGGCAATGGAGCACAGTGCAAGAAGGAGCAGAGCAGCACACCTTGTTGCAGAACACGATCGTCTTCTTTGAACCAACGCTGCTCTCCTCGCCTTCTCTCACTGCGCCCACACTCCCCTCCCCCTCCTCGCCCTCCGCGTCCCCCCTGCGCCTGCCCCTGCTCGCCCCCACAATCTGCAGCAGCGCCGCCCGCTTGCGTGCAAAGCCGCCCTCCTCCGAGCGCTGCTCGCCCTCCGCCTGCGAGCAGTCCACCAGCACCTGTGGGGGGGGGGGGGGGGGGGGAGGGGGGGGGAGGGGGGGGGGGGGGGGTGGGGAGGGTGCTTCGAGCAAGCCTCTTGCAGCGGAATGCGGTGGTGGGCATGGTGGTGCTGTGACTGGCGAGTGGTGGGCATGGTGGTGCTGTGACTGGCGAGTGGTGGGCATGGTGGCATGGCATGGCATGGCATGGCATGGCATGGCATGGCATGGCATGGCATGGCAGGGAGCGCACCTCGTGCAGGCCGGAGGAGGTGAGGTGCAGGGAGGGGCCGATGAGGGAGACGGCGGTGGGGTACTCTTGCAGCAGCTGCTGGTGCACGTCCGCTGGCAGCGTGGCCGTGACGTGCACCACCTGGCATGCCCGCGAGCACCCCATGCGGATGGGCTTGAGGGCGGCACTGAAGTCGTCGTCGTCAAACATGATGTCCGCCTCGTCCACCACCACACTGCACCGCACAGCACATGCACACGCGTGCGCACCATGACAGGGGGCTGGGTTGTGAGAGGGCTGGGTTGTGAGAGGGCTGGTGACAAGTGAGGTGTGCAAGTGGCATCGTCCAGCAGCATGCTCTCACCACTTGACATCGTCCAGCAGCATGCTCTCACCACTTGATATCGTCCAGCAGCATGCTCTCACCACTTGACATCGTCCAGCAGCATGCTCTCACCACTTGACATCGTCCAGCAGCATGCTCTCACCACTTGACATCGTCCAGCAGCATGCTCTCACCACTTGACATCGTCCAGCAGCATGCTCTCACCACTTGACATCGTCCAGCAGCATGCTCTCACCACTTGACATCGTCCAGCAGCATGCTCTCACCACTTGACATCGTCCAGCAGCATGCTCTCACCACTTGACATCGTCCAGCAGCATGCTCTCACCACTTGACATCGTCCAGCAGCATGCTCTCACCACTTGACATCGTCCAGCAGCATGCTCTCACCACTTGACATCGTCCAGCAGCATGCTCTCACCACTTGACATCGTCCAGCAGCATGCTCTCACCACTTGACATCGTCCAGCAGCATGCTCTCACCACTTGACATCGTCCAGCAGCATGCTCTCACCACTTGACATCGTCCAGCAGCATGCTCTCACCACTTGACATCGTCCAGCAGCATGCTCTCACCACGTGACATCGTCCAGCAGCATGCTCTCACCACTTGACATCGTCCAGCAGCATGGAGCCGGCATCGAGGTGCTGCAGCACGCGGCCCGGCGTGCCCACCACCACGTCCACCCCGCCCGCCAGCGCCTCCACCTGCGTGCGCCACCGGTGCCCGCCCGTCACCGCCACCGACCGCACCCTCATGCCGCCCGCTGACAGCTGCCGCGCCACCCGCACCACCTGTAAGGGGAGAGCCAAGGGGAGGGGGGAAGATGGGGGTGGGTGACGAGGGTCTTTGAAGGGTAAGAAGGGACACGTGCGTGCCATGTTACCATCCTGGTGAATGTGCATATCGCTCATGCTTGCGTATTCGCATGTGCATAAATCAATATGCATAGAACTTTAGGTACTCTATCTATCATCTCGGTGCTTCTCCAAATTTGACTGCACGTTCATGCAAAATATATCAAGAAAAATCCAACGACACAAGGTCTCCTTATTCTGAGCAGTACTGCACACTTAGAAAACACCCAGGTTCTTTTGATATACAATATGCTTGAATTTTGGAAGCAATTATGAATGCTTTTTCGGTAGGGTGGTTGGGAAGGGACTTTCAGATTTCAATCAAAATGACTACAACTAAGTGTTGTAGACATTGCGACCTAAGTTGGCATATACGCTTCTGGGCTTTAGCGTATACACGCTAGCGTGTACACGCTATACGCTATACGCTGCGAATATGCTATACGCAATCAGAAAAGTTTTAGGGCTGCCCAAAAAAAAAAAACCCGAAATAGATGCGGATTTGTGAGCATTTCGCCAATCGAAATGCACATCCGTGGTCTAGGCAAGTGGGGATCTAACTTCGAATTCTCCAGGCACATCTGGTAAATCGAAAGATGAATTTCGGAACTACACATTGAAACCCATCTCATCTACCGCATTGAACCCCGTCTCACCTACGAACTCCAACTTGTCAAAATCAAAACCCCAACAAACCTCACGCTTCTTACCAGCCAGCCCAAGTGCTCGTCATTTCCTATCCACTCCCGCTTCCAGCAGAATTACCGTCCACTCCTACTTCTCTCTCAAGCGATAATGTCGGCTCCACATCCCACCCAACCCACCCACCTTTCGGAATCAGGAGAATGTTAGGGGACACCTTAGTGAGAATACGGAGTACACTTTTTTCACCCTGCCCGAGTGAAATTGTTCCCTGCCCGGAATAGCGTATCCCAAATTTGATACTTACGCGTTCAGCTTGACAAATCCAGTATCTGTGGATTTCACATACAACACCACAAGCACCTCACGATGAAGAATGTATCTACACTGCTACACATGGCTTATCATATCCTTCCATGGCTGAGAAAAACCCCATGCCTTCACAAAGTCTGCGTGTGGAATCCCTAGCTTCGGCTCCAATTTCTCTAATGCTTCGATGCCTTCATATCGTTCTGTTTATTGAGCGAATTTGTGCATAGCGAAGAGCCAGCTCGAGTCAGCTCTCAAAGCGACGGACCTTGAGCAGCAAGGGAGGAGAGGGAAAGAGGAAAAGTGTGAAAGACCTCGTCCACCATGGACAGCAATGTGCCTCCCATGTGTCTGCCGTGTGCCTAACATGTGCCTCCCATCTGCCTCCCATGTGCCCCCCATGTGCTTGCCGGTGCCAGCAGCATGACGATGAGAGACACCATGAATGAATTGATCGAAGCACTAGCTAGCAAGGCAAGGTGTGCTCCCGTGCACACACTCCCTCTCCCCCACCACACCACGCATACCTGGTTCGCCAGCTCAGTGGTGGGCACACCTGGTTCGCCAGCTCAGTGGTGGGCACACCTGGTTCGCCAGCTCAGTGGTGGGCACACCTGGTTCGCCAGCTCAGTGGTGGGCACACCTGGTTCGCCAGCTCAGTGGTGGGCATACCTGGTTCGCCAGCTCAGTGGTGGGCACACCTGGTTCGCCAGCTCAGTGGTGGGCACACCTGGTTCGCCAGCTCAGTGGTGGGCACACCTGGTTCGCCAGCTCAGTGGTGGGCACACCTGGTTCGCCAGCTCAGTGGTGGGCACACCTGGTTCGCCAGCTCAGTGGTGGGCATACCTGGTTCGCCAGCTCAGTGGTGGGCACACCTGGTTCGCCAGCTCAGTGGTGGGCATACCTGGTTCGCCAGCTCAGTGGTGGGCACACCTGGTTCGCCAGCTCAGTGGTGGGCATACCTGGTTCGCCAGCTCAGTGGTGGGCACACCTGGTTCGCCAGCTCAGTGGTGGGCACACCTGGTTCGCCAGCTCAGTGGTGGGCATACCTGGTTCGCCAGCTCAGTGGTGGGCACACCTGGTTCGCCAGCTCAGTGGTGGGCATACCTGGTTCGCCAGCTCAGTGGTGGGCACACCTGGTTCGCCAGCTCAGTGGTGGGCATACCTGGTTCGCCAGCTCAGTGGTGGGCACACCTGGTTCGCCAGCTCAGTGGTGGGCACACCTGGTTCGCCAGCTCAGTGGTGGGCATACCTGGTTCGCCAGCTCAGTGGTGGGCACACCTGGTTCGCCAGCTCAGTGGTGGGCATACCTGGTTCGCCAGCTCAGTGGTGGGCACACCTGGTTCGCCAGCTCAGTGGTGGGCATACCTGGTTCGCCAGCTCAGTGGTGGGCACACCTGGTTCGCCAGCTCAGTGGTGGGCACACCTGGTTCGCCAGCTCAGTGGTGGGCATACCTGGTTCGCCAGCTCAGTGGTGGGCACACCTGGTTCGCCAGCTCAGTGGTGGGCACACCTGGTTCGCCAGCTCAGTGGTGGGCACACCTGGTTCGCCAGCTCAGTGGTGGGCACACCTGGTTCGCCAGCTCAGTGGTGGGCACACCTGGTTCGCCAGCTCAGTGGTGGGCACACCTGGTTCGCCAGCTCAGTGGTGGGCACCAACACAATCACCGCCGGTCGCTTCGGCGCTGCTCCCATGCGCGCACCACCCGCACGCCCTCCGCCTTCCCCCTCCCCTCCCTCCCCCTCCCCACCGCCCCCCTCGCCCCCTCCCGCACGTGCGAGTTCGTCAGCCTTGAGGCGCTGCAGCAGCGGCAGCAGGTAGGCGAGTGTCTTGCCGGTGCCCGTCTGGTCCGCCATGATGCAGTCCGCCCCGCGCAGCACGTACGGGAACGCTGCTGCCTGCCCTCGTGCACCGGTGCCAGGGGGGGAGGGGGAAGGACGGACGGTTGAGCTTGCAGGGAAAGGCAGCAGACGGTTGATGTAGGCAATGGACGAAGGAGGGCGGTGGGGAAAGGGCGAGGAGGGGAAAAGAAGAAGGTGCTGATGCGGTGGGTGCAGCAGAACATGCAGGGCAAGGCAGTGCGGTCGCACAGGGTTTGACTCCACACACGGAGCAATGAATTCATGCTCACTCACTGTCCAAACAGGCTTCTCCGCCATTCCACCGCACACAACCCATTCCACCGCACACAACCCATTCCACCGCATACAACCCATTCCACCGCACACGACCCATTCCACCGCACACAACCCATTCCACCGCACACAACCCATTCCACCACACACAACCCATTCCACCGCACACAACCCATTCCACCGCACACAACCCATTCCACCGCACACGACCCATTCCACCGCACACGACCCATTCCACCGCACACGACCCATTCCACCGCACACAACCCATTCCACCGCACACAACCCATTCCACCGCACACAACCCATTCCACGGCACACGACCCATTCCACCGCACACAACCCATTCCACCGCACACGACCCATTCCACCGCACACAACCCATTCCACCGCACACAACCCATTCCACGGCACACGACCCATTCCACCGCACACAACCCATTCCACGGCACACGACCCATTCCACCGCACACAACCCATTCCACCGCACACGACCCATTCCACCGCACACAACCCATTCCACGGCACACGACCCATTCCACCGCACACAACCCATTCCACCGCACACGACCCATTCCACCGCACACAACCCATTCCACCGCACACAACCCATTCCACGGCACACGACCCATTCCACCGCACACAACCCATTCCACGGCACACGACCCATTCCACCGCACACAACCCATTCCACCGCACACGACCCATTCCACCGCACACAACCCATTCCACCGCACACAACCCATTCCACCGCACACAACCCATTCCACCGCACACGACCCATTCCACCGCACACGACCCATTCCACCGCACACAACCCATTCCACGGCACACGACCCATTCCACCGCACA
The DNA here is from genome assembly GCA_947471745.1 of Closterium sp. Naga37s-1. Lineage (NCBI taxonomy): Eukaryota > Viridiplantae > Streptophyta > Zygnematophyceae > Desmidiales > Closteriaceae > Closterium > Closterium sp. Naga37s-1. The sequence goes on from CANJKZ010000167.1 coordinate 1,362,745, forward strand.
CAACCCATTCCACGGCACACGACCCATTCCACCGCACACAACCCATTCCACCGCACACGACCCATTCCACCGCACACAACCCATTCCACCGCACACAACCCATTCCACCGCACACAACCCATTCCACCGCACACAACCCATTCCACGGCACACGACCCATTCCACCGCACACAACCCATTCCACCGCACACGACCCATTCCACCGCACACAACCCATTCCACCGCACACAACCCATTCCACGGCACACGACCCATTCCACCGCACACAACCCATTCCACGGCACACGACCCATTCCACCGCACACAACCCATTCCACCGCACACGACCCATTCCACCGCACACAACCCATTCCACCGCACACAACCCATTCCACGGCACACGACCCATTCCACCGCACACAACCCATTCCACCGCACACGACCCATTCCACCGCACACAACCCATTCCACCGCACACAACCCATTCCACGGCACACGACCCATTCCACCGCACACAACCCATTCCACGGCACACGACCCATTCCACCGCACACAACCCATTCCACCGCACACGACCCATTCCACCGCACACAACCCATTCCACCGCACACAACCCATTCCACCGCACACAACCCATTCCACCGCACACAACCCATTCCACCGCACACAACCCATTCCACCGCACACAACCCATTCCACGGCACACAACCCATTCCACCGCACACAACCCATTCCACCGCACACAACCCATTCCACGGAACACAACCCATTCCACCGCACACAACCCATTCCACCGCACACAACCCATTCCACTTGCCCACCTGGATGTGCGAGGGGCGGGTGATGCCAAGCGCGTGGAGGGAAGAGAGGGCGGCGGGGGAGGCGGCGAGTTGAGCGAAGGAGGTGCGGCTGAAGAACTGGTCCGCCAGCGCTGGGTCGTAGTTGTCCCGCTGTGAGGGGGGCACCACCGCCGCCGCTGCCACCGCTGCCCTGCCCGTGCCAGACCCCTCAGATGCCTTGCCTGCTGCTGCTGCTGCATCCCGCCCGCCACCCTCCTTGCTCGCCTGCTTCCCCTTCTCCCCCTTCTCTGCCTTGCCCCCACCCCGCCCCTCGTCGCCCTCCCTGCCCCGGGGCACCACCTGTCGGCGCAAGGCATCCAGCACGCTGGGGCCCCCGCCCGCCCCACCTGCTGCACCACCCTCCTGCTGCCGCCTGCCCGCCCTGCCGTGCGCGCCCGCCCCCCATGCATCATCGCCGTCCAGCTCAATGATGCCCTCAAACGGTGCCTCCATGCCGTACCGCGCCCACTCCTCGCCACTCGCCCACTCCCCTCCCTCCTCCTCCTCCTCTTCCCCCTCCTGCTTTTTCCTCCCTGCCCCACGCATCTCCTCCGCGCCCTGCCACCCCGCCGCACCCCCTCCCCGTGCGCCCTCGCCCCGCTGCTGCTGCGCACCACCAGAGCTGCCAGCGCCCACACCCACCCCACCGAGCCTCTGCCTGCTGTCACCAGCATCGCTCACGGCCGCCACGTCAGCACGTGATGTTGCCACCCGCGGGCTCCGCGCTGACAGGTTGGCATCCTCACCGCCCTCCCCCCCCTTGCCTGCCTGGCTGCGCCCAAAGTCCCGCCCGAACAGCCGCACGCCCCTCCCCCGCCTGCTGCCCGCCCCCTCCTCGCCCCTCCTCCCTGCCCTCATGCCCTCTCGCCCATCCGCCTCATCCTCTTCCCCCCAACCTCCCCCCTGGCCCCGTATTTCCACCTCCACCTCCTCCCCATCCTCCCCCTCTGTGTCCGACTCGTCCCCGCGCTCTGCCCCTCTCCCCTCCCGTCCCCTCCCCTCATCTCCCTCCATCACCCCCGCCCTCCCAAAAGCCCCCCCTTCCTCCCCCTCCCCCTCCCACTCGTCCCCCTCCGCCCCCTCGTCCCCCTCGTCGTCCCCCACGTACCGGTCGCCGTCCATCACGGACCACCACCGCGCGTCGCTCACCACGCCCGACCGCACGCGGCGCGCGCGCGCCCACACGAGGTCGCGCGGGGAGAGCGCGGGGGGGCGGCCCTCGACGCCCACCACGAGCACGCCGTCCGCCCCGCCGTCCGCCCCGCCGTCCGCCTCGGGGTCGGGCAGTACGAACGACCCCGACGGTAACTCCTCCTCCGCGCCCTCCTCGCTCCCCCACCGCCCCTCTCCTCGCCTCCCCCACACCCCCCTTCCGCCCGCCTGCCCACCCCGTCCCCTCCCGCGCTCGCCTGCGCCTCTTCCCCCTCGGCCCCACGACGCGGACGATCCCGCCCTGCCTCTTCCCCCTCGGCTCCGCGCGTCCCAGGATCCGCCACCGCGCCCGCCGCCCCGCCCCCTTTCCGCGCGACCGCCGTCCGCGCGCCATGCGTCCCTGCCATCCCTCCCCTCCAGCCCTCGCTCGCGCGCGCTCTCCGCTCCCCCGCCCCATTGCCTTCCCCAATCCCCTCCCTCACCGCGCGATCCCTCCTGCCGCCCTGCGCCCTCCCTGTCCCTTAAAGCTCCGCTGTCCCCTTCGCCGGCCCCCCATCCTCCGCTACCGCCTCGCCGTCCCCCTCTCTCCCATCCGCCAACCGACCGTCCCCCACCTCTCCGTCCCCTGTCGGACCACCCTCCGCCGTTTCCGCCTGCCTCTCTGCGCCCCTCCGCACTCTGCCCCCACTGCTCAGCGCCCGGTCCCGCACTGCTCCTGCTTTCGCCCCGCGCTGAGATCCCTCCCCGTATTAAGCTGCGCCAGTTGCCCGACTGCGCTCGGCCTGCAACGGAGCGAAACCCGCTAGCACTGCCTGCGGACTCTCCCCGTGCCCATTCCGCCCTCGACGCGCTGGGCGCTTCGCCTACCCCAGGTCCCAACAGTGAGGACGGGTTGCGGCGCTGTCCTGAGTCTCCCGAAAGAACGCGGAGGCAGCAAGGCGGTTGGTCGAGTGAGAGTGGTGAGGCGAAAGAGGCCGCGGAGAGCAAGTGGACGGACATGGTCACTGGTAAATGAAGGATGATTTGCGAGGGAAGTATTGCTGGTTGTGGACGTCTATGAGAGAGATAGATATTGCAGGATCTTCTCTGCATTCGTTGAGTCTAGTCGTTAGAATATACGGCTCTCACCCGAAAGATCCGGGTTCATGTCCCGGCATCGGAACACTTTTGAAACAAGATTTGCATAGTCGTCTCAGTCATTGACGTCCAACCTTTCTCTCCCTCCAGAAAGGGGACCATTTTACTCGTCCGCGTGTCATGCTGTCCCTTCTCGCTCCCTCATGGATCTGCATATCCTCATTCTCTAGGAACTTGGTCAGTGTAGGTCATCTTGAGGATCTGGGTGTCACCACCACGTTTCCTTGGCACGAGCGGTTTGCGACCTGTACAGACTCTACCACTGGGGCTCCACTTGTCACGTTCACACGGGAGCCTAGGTCCGGTATTCTCGCTGCGCACTGAGTACACCTCAGTGTCTGTCTCTCACCCACCCGTCGCTCCTGTGGCACCACCGCCTAGGTCACCACTCCTTCCCACGTCTCCTTCACATAGTACCGTATCACCCCGGATATAAGCGCAGGCCTATTATAAGCGCATGCGCTTATATCTGGAGCTTCCTCAATTATAAGCGCACCCCCTGTAAAATCGTGATTTATTATAAGCGCATCTATAATTCTATTTTAAATTCATGATAAAAACGGTAACGAATTTCAGTTTTGCTGCGAGTCCACATCCAATTTGTTTGACTTTCGAGGGTTTCACTGGTTGCGCATCCAGTCAGGATGAGCTGGCACGCCTGCAAAGTGACGTGCCAATGCTCTGTGCGCCGGCAGTGAATCGCCCTCGCGCTGATTTCAGACTCTCTAACATTCCGTTTCGATTGAGATCGCACGACTGAGATGTACAATTTGGTGCGTGTAAATTATATTTCTGTAATTGTCATTATATAAGTGCATGCGCTTATATCTTTTACTCAATTATAAGCGCACCCCCCTAAAAAAACACATTTTATTATATGCGCAGGTGCGCTTATATCCGGGGTGATGCGGTAGTAGTGGAAGAGTACACCCCCTACACCACGGTGTTCCCGTTGCAGCGGATGTCCGACGTGCCTGACTCTCTTCTCCCGTGGATTGTGGCCGTCCGCACCCAGCGAGGCCGTCCTGTGCTTGGTTTACACTTTGACGAGGGTGGTGAGTTCACCTCCGGTGGGGTGGGATAGTTCTGTAGCGAGCAGGGGATCCGCCAGTCGTTCACGCAGCCGGACTCGACGCAGCGGAATGGGATCGCTGAGCGGCGCATCGGTTTGATCATGGAGATCGATCGTACCTCCATGTTCATGCCAGTGCAACCGATTTTGTGCACCGGATTTTACTGTTTTCTAGAATTATCTCTCGTCACCTAGCGTGTGCGTTTTTTTTCACCGAACGACTCTACAAAATACGGGAAGCCTCTATTCCCGCTGGTTCTAGTAACACCCGGGTTACCTGCCTTGTATCGTGCCTATGTATAGCCAAGTAGTTGTACCCAAGTTCATTTAGGCATGAGCAGGCGGCCCGACCTGTCCCGACCGGCCCGACCTGACTTGGCCGGGCTAGCCAAGTTCTCAGGTCGGGTCGGGTCGGGCCAGACCCGGGCCAAGCTGGTGAAGGCCCTGACACGACCCGAGGATACAGCGTCGGGTCAGGGTTGACCCGATCTCGGGTCGGGTCAGGGAAACCCGCCCCACTTAGGGGGCATGTTTGTGTATATATACCTTTTTTTTTTTTTTTGTGAATGAGTATGCACTATAACAAATGCAAATACATTCGAAGTCGTAACTGTATACTGGAGAGGACCAACACCAACAGCCTTTGCTGTGGTGCCCCCCACCTCCCTACTTTTACGGAGGACGGTGGAACGTTCTAGGGTTCTGCCAGATGGAGAGGAAACCCTCCCTCCACGTGGCCTGCTCTCCTGTTTCGCATATTCTGGCAACCGCCGCTCTCTCGTCCCTTGCCAAACCATCCCATGGGTCCCGTGGCAGCTTTTTAACCCCATCCCGTGCTGCCTTCCTTGAATTTTCCGTTCTGTAGACCCGCGCATGCCGCATGAAATCGCAGATCGCCGCCCTTGCCACCTTTTTCCGTTGGAACTTCTCCTTCCTGTACACCGCACCAACACGGGCCAACCAAATACTTCGCATCGTCACCGTTGTCAACGTCGCCCCCGAAAAACCCGACCTCGTGGCCCCCTCTTGAAAGAGCATGTCACCCAGCGACCTCGTCCAATTCGTTGGGTCTATCATTTGGAGTGACTCAAAAAGCGCGCTGATAACTAGCTGGATTACCGGGCAGGTGAGCATGCAGTCAGCTAGAGTTTCAGGCTCCCCACAGTGTGGACAGCAGCCTCTGGGACCCAGGAACACCAGTCTCCATCCCACCTGCAGGTTCTTGCTGTGCATCGCTCTGTACGGGATGGCCAGGGAGTCTCGCCTCTGCATCACCGCCTTCCAGTCAATCTTTTTACCCCACTCCTCTTCCCACTCGTGCCTTCTTCTTGATGCCGTTACCGGACTTGTGAGCGCCCTTCGTACCACCTTTGGCACTGCCGGCCTCATATCATCCCCCACCAGTTGCGTCTGGCATAGCTTTGCGCGCGGGGCGCCCATCTCACCGAGTAGCACGCCTCCCTTGACCGTCATCGGCACCACGTTATTGGCGGCGAAATTAGCTGCGATCGGCTTCGGCGGCGCCACCAGGTTTGCACCGTCCGCACATCGTAAGTGGTCCGTCACAACCCTCCCATGTTTGTGTATAAGCTTTAGAGCTATTGTAAAAAAAAAATGGTGATAGAATTTGTGACACACTATAGTACTAATAATTATGGCAATATTTATAGTTTTGTTGTTTAGGGTGACAGGGAAGGCAAAGTGCAGAAACAAGTTTGCTAGACAACTACAAATGATGTCTCCCACCATTCATATAAGTCACAAATAAAGATAAAGTGCAACGATCAAGAAATTACTGTGGTAAATCTATAAGGGTACTCTACCAATCACCAATCACAAGCCCAACGTCTTTGCCTCAAGGCATAACTGTGCCTCTGTGGTCGTAGTGCCCCGGATCGGCAACGTCTTCCCAATATTATGCATTTGCCACGACTTGATCATCATGGTAGCACACATCTGGCTCACGCTCAGCCGGTGCCTCTGCCACGTGACAATGTTCCTACTCTGGCTGAATGCGAGCTCACTCGCCGCGTGCCATGGCCCCAAGTCCCGGCAGCTGGGTCTCCCTACCCCGCCAGTACACTGAGGAGCTCCCAACATCCTGCCTCGCGTCTGCCAAATACTGGTCCACCTCGTCCTATGCCTGCACCCCCTCCTTTGCCTCCATGGCTGCCATCTCCGCCCATAGCTCCACCTCCAAATCGCGCCCGCCACCTCCCCCAGCCGCCCCCCTCGCTGCTGCCCCCACCACCGCTGCATGCCCCACCGCTCTCATCGCACTCGTGACCTCACCTCCCGGTCGTGCCTCTGCCGCCACAGTCGCCGCTGCCTGGTACCGTGGAAGGCGCCCTCGTACCAGCGCCTTCACCCTCTCAACATCCAGCTGGAGTGTGGCCCCCCTGGCTAGGTCTTAGGAACCTAGTTACTTAGATAGGTAGGGGGAATGATGAGATTAGGTCAAAAGGAGGGGGTACAAGCAAAGTGTCGAGAGATATTCTGTACCCCCTAACAAGCAACTCACTACAGCCTATCCAAGAATACAAACATAGTTTGACACTAGGCCCCTCTCCTCCACCACCACAGGCGTGCTACTCCTCGCCCCCCGAGCTCTGAGCTTGAAGGGGGGGGGTTTTGTAGCGCGGATCGAGGAAGGTGGAAATCGCCGCCTCCTCGCTCACCCCCCCCATGTGCTGCTCCAGGTTGCTCATCGCCGCCAGGATCAGCGAGGAGCGCAACGTGGAGATCCCTGGCTCAAGCAGATCTTCCTCAAGAAGATCCAATAGCTTGTTTTACTAGTATACAACAGCTGCCATGGTAGGATACAAAGACCCCTCCACGAAGAGAGTGACAGTGAGAAAGGGTTGGAGGAAATCACGCAACTCGATGAGAGCGGACCAGTGAGCATCGAACAGTCGGATCTTATCCCATGCCTCGCGTGTGGCACAGGGGATGGAAGCCTGAGAGGGATTGGAGAATGAGCGTGAATGAGAGTTTAACAACATTAGAACAAATAAGGGTGTGGCCACCTTTTATTATAAGCACAATCAACGCTCCACATTCACTATATGCACATTCCACATGCATGCCACCCGTCGAGCCCATTCAAGGCACCACAACACCTTGAGCATTTATGCCTGACCACCGTTCACTGTAAGCACATTCCACATGCATGCAACCCCTCGAGCCTATTCAAGGCCCCACAACACCTTGAGCATACATGCATGACCACCGTTCACTGTCAGCACATTCCACATGCATGCAACCCCTCGAGCCCATTCAAGGCCCCACAACACCTTGAGCATACATGCATGACCACCGTTCACTGTAAGCACATTCTACATGCATGCAACCCCTCGAGCCCATTCAAGGTCCCACAACACCTTGAGCATACATGCATGACCACCGTTCACTGTAGCACATTCCACATGCATGCAACCCCTCGAGCCCATTCAAGGCCCCACAACACCTTGAGCATACATGCATGACCACCACTCATTGTAAGCACATTTCACATGCATGCAACTCCTCGAGCACATTCAAGCCCCCCCCAACACCTTGAGCATATATGCATGACCTCCATTCATTATAATCACATTCCACATCCACGCAACCCCACGAGCCCTCTACTCACATCAGTGTCATCGAAGAACATCGTGAGAGGCATGCGAAGATCCAAACCCCTCAGCACCATCTCCAGCGTGGATACCCATCGGGTAGGCGAGTCGATGATCAGGTGCAAGCCCGCGGGTACTCAGCTCATCGTGGCTCCCTGTGCAGCCTCCTGTTGCGACGCCGTCTGGCTCGTAGCATACTGGCTCTGCAGGTCAAAGAATCGATGCGAACGCTGCACGGACCACCCAATGTGGCTGGCCAACTCTCGCAGCCTCCGGAGCTGCTCCTTGACCGCCTCAACCTTGAGTGCTTTGCTAGGTTGAGGGCATGGGCCACGCACCTGTCGGGCACCGGCACATTAACATGAATTGTTTGCTTATAGATAATGTTGTCTACGTTGACAGTACAGGAAACATAATCAAGATTATGCACAGATCCCTCAACAACAGCAGTGTAATGCACCTGAAGTGCCGAGAACGAGGGAGAAGCTGAGGGTCCCGAGGGCGGGACCCTGAGGTGCTGTCAGGGACGCCAGCCAATAGGCGAACCGCTCGGTTGTTCTCGGCGTTGTACGTGGTCACGCCGAAGAACGCATCACCGAAACCCCATTCCACAAGGACCTCCTCCAACTCGTCAGCTATCGCGTCTCCCGTGTGGGAGCCCTTGAGCTCCCTGAAATCGATAACGGCCTTCTGCAGCTGGAAGTCGCTAGTGATCCAGTGAGCTGTCACCACCATGATCGATATGCCACACTCACTAGTCCATGTGTCTGTTCTCGCTACGCCTCGGGGTTCAGCATCGCGACAAAGTCCCTGAACTGGCATGGAGAAGAGCACAGATATGGAGTACATTCTATAAGGCGTGTCTGTGAGGGCAACGTCACTCGGGAAACGCACAACCCATTACGCCATCGGACCCATGAGATCAAACCTCCTGACGGTCGACAACACGGAAGGGCATGTCGAGTCCCGCAAAGAGCATCACCAACCCCTCGCGCAGCTGTTGAGCACCAACCCGCGGCGTGACGAAAGAACTCATGGTGGCCTGCCTACTACCACCAGCAGCGTCGCCTATCATTCCACTCGCACCAACCCCCGTCGCGCCAGCTGGAATGGTGGGCCACGTGTCCGCATGCTCCCATGGCCACTTGGTCCGATGAGGGACGTCTGGGCCCCACCCGCCATCCGGAAAAGCAAGCTCTGATGGCTTTGCCGGATCGAGGTAACGACGTACCCATATCTGCAGACTAGGGTAGTGTATCCGCTTGAGATGCCTCGTCCCCGAACGTGTGGTACTCTTACCCCATACCAGCTGCGAATTGCACCTTATGCATCACCGCTTCCCACTCACCAATGGCCCGTGCATGCCACGCACCAACCCATACTCCTTACTCTTCAGGGCCTTCTCGACTATCGGGTCCAACTCCGCTCCGGTTAGATTCCTCCCAATCAACGTCATAGCCTCGATAGTAGCCCGTGATACATCAACGGAGCGCACAAGAGCAGTAGGCACAGCAGCGGCCTGCACAGCAGCGGCAGGCACAGAAGCGGCAGGCGCCCTCCCTGACCCACTGCTAGCCCCAATACGCTCCCCAGCATCCGGGACACCCGTACCTCCCCTCGTCCCATCACCACCCTCCACAGCCGCCCCCTCACCTTGACCCCACCCTCACCCCCCCCCTTCCTCCCCTCCGTAGGCCGCACCAATCCCGACCCCAGACGCTCCCCTGCCCGCACCCTCTTCTTCGAAGCCTGACTTCCCCTAGCAGCACTACCACCACCCCCGAATCCCTCACTTGCGCCATCCTCCCCACTCCCTGCCTCCCAATCAGGGTCACGGTCCCGCTCGGATGTATGCCCTGCATTATGAGCACTACGCACCTGACTCTCCTGCCATCGTCGCTCTTCCTCACGCCGCCGCGCCGCAATACCCTCTTTCCATGCTGCCTCATCGACTCCCGGGGAGAGGGAACCCAACTGGAAAGTCTCCATCGATGCGGAGATCTCCAGGCCACCAAGGGACGCGCCGGGAATGACTCTCCTACTATCCTGTCCACCATCAGCCATGGCCTCGGACACGGTCCCCACGCCCCACTAGACACGGGCCAAGCTGCAAACCCTCGCGCGATTAGAGTGCATCTCGCACAAGGCACGCGGCCGCCCCTCCCCTCCCCACTGCACGTGGCCGCCCCTCCCCTCCTCACCGCACGCGGCCGCGTCCTGCGCTGCGTAATGGCAGGTGCAGCCCTGACACAGCTCGTGGACGCTTCCTAAACTCTAAGCGCGGAGCTTGAATGGTTGGCAATTGCAGGAACTACTCATTGAGCCGTTTTTATAATAAATTTGAAGGAATCCCGCAAACGCATAAGCTAAGGCTGATTTCGGTCTATGTAACCTTAACGCTTCTTTTATCGAATGAAATGTTTAATGTAAGTAGAGCGACAGTATGAAAAGTAGGATCTTAGAAAGCGTTCTAGGTTTAGGTGACTTCAGCTACGAAATGTCTTTGCGTGAGATGTCGAGGGGAAAATTTGACCCCTCGACATCGACTAGGGTTTCAGCGAGTGTCGAAACCTGGTTGGGTTTTCCTGACTTGATTCCGTGTCGAGTCAAGTCGACCCAAAACCCGACCCGACCCGACCCGACTTACATTGTCGGGTCGTGTTTTTAGCCCGGGGCGGCCCGACTCGACCCGGCCGGGCCAGGCCATTGAAGGGCTTGACCCGACGGGGCAAATTCCCGGGTCGGGTCGGGCCGGGCCTTTTGCTCAAGCCTAAGTTCATTAATCAGTTTCAAATTAGTGCAGTTTCTTGGGCACATGCTGAGTGCGGAGGGAGTTCATGTAGACCCGCGGAAGGTCGAAGCCGTAAAAAAGGGTGGAAAGTTCCAGAGAACATCAAGGAGTTGTAACAGTTCCTAGGCTCTGCAAATTTTTAAAACAGGTTCGCGGCGCAGTACGCAAAGATAGCAACGTCTCTCACGAACTTACTGGAGAAGGATACTCCCTGCAAATGGGACACCCCGCAATAGCAAGCCACGGAGCCGTTACAGACAGCCTTGACCACCACCTCAGTGCTAATCCTACCTAATCCATACAAGGAGTACGTGGGGGAAGCAGCCGCGAGCGATCAAGCAGTCGGACCAGTACTGATGCAGGTTCACGAACGCGGATTGTAGCCGATCGCGTGCCTGAGTAAGAAACAAGACGGAGTTAAACTACCCGATTCATGACAAGGAAGCCTTGGCGATAGTCACAGCCTTCAAGGCGTGGAGTTGTTATCTCGATGGAGCAAAATTAACCGTCTACACCGACCACTGCAGCTTGAAATACATGAAGTCGCAGCCAGCGCTCTCCAGGCCGCAGGTACAGTGGATGGACTTCTTGGAAACACATTTCCACTAAGGCATCGTCTACAAGCCAGGACTCAACAACAAAGCAGAAGTGCTCAGCCGACCGGGACACGTGGCAGTAATTCAGATTGAAGGGATGAATCCTTTGCTCAAAGGCTTATTCCAGCACGGGTACTCCGTAGACCTTGAATTTCTATTAGCAAAGAAGCAGAAACTGCAGTGGAAGAAAGACCTCGCAGTACCGAAGGGTTCAGGGAAATTTTGGGTTCCAAACTACGCCCCTCTTCGTCAGATCCTACTGGAGGAATTCCATGACATGGCGTATGCGGAACACTTATTTGGGACATTACGGAAGCAACAAGACCCTTGCCGGCATAGCGAAGTATTACTACTGGCCCCGGATGGCAACAAACTTGAAAGAATTCGTAAACTTGTGCGACACCTATCAGCGGATGAAGAGTAGCAAGTAGAAAAAAACAGGGTTACTTCAACCATTACCCGTACCGAAGCAGCCATGGGAAGTTGTTAGTCTATATTATATTACTGGCCTGCCATCGACCACTCGAGGGCCTGCCGTCATACTCGTAGTGTTCAGCAATTTCTCTAAGATGGGACACTTCATTCCCACAAATGCCATTGCTACGAATGAAGTTACGGCTCGCCTCTTCTTCTCAGACAGTACGTTGTGGCGGAAACTCATGGGTTTGTTGGGGACTAAGCTTGATGCCTCCAGCATAACACCCCCAGACAGTTGGACAGACTAAGCGACTGAACCATATGGTTGAACAGTTACTGTGCACAGCCTGCAAAGATGACGTCGGCTGTTGGGATCAACAGTTGCCAACCTTATAGTTCGCGTACAACAAGGCTACTCACGCGGCTACAGAAAAAAAACCCCTTTCTTTCTGTGCTACGGACGTGACCCAGTTACACCACATCAGCCAACCAGACATGCACACGTCCAAGCCACTCATGGCTTCGTCACCACCATGCAGCAGCTATGGGAGAGGACTTAGTGGCACCTCACAACGATGCAAAATTCATAGAAGCAGTATGCTGACCACGAGCGACACGACCACAAGATTGCAGTTGGACAACATGTTCTTTTGGACACTCACAATTTGGACCTCTCTCATCTACCGTCCAAGCTCCGTCCACGTTTTGGTGGTCCTTGTCGCATTGAGACGATGGTGACACCCGTTACATTCCGCTTGCGCTTACCAACCACATGGAAATTCATAATGCCTTCCATGTTCAGCAGTTGAAGCCCTACAAGGACCCCAATCAGCAGTACCAGGGACATCAACTACCACCACCGCCACCTACTCCATGATGAATCCGAGTACGAGTTGGTGTCCTCGTGCACCGACGCCGATGCGGCAACACGCTCGAGTTCCTGATTCGTTGGAAAGGGTACGACCCTTCGAAAGACAATTGGGTAACAGAAGCTGATATGGGCAACGCACGCTATGCTCTCAAGGATCATCTTGTCAAGCAGGGGGTTTCTCATTCTACCCTGCTTTGAAGGGGGGACGCGAGAGAGTACGCCGTCCATTCTACCCTATTTTTACTTATTTCTATTTTGATTTTCATTCGCTATCCTCGTTTTCTTATTCGGTTATATTTATATTTCTTATTTTGGTTATATTCACCGAATAGGATTGCGTGCACCAGATTTTACTGAAATCTAAAATTATCTCGCATGACCTAGTGTGTGTGTGATTATTCACCAAATGACTCTACAAAATACAGTAAGGCTATATTCCCGCTGGTTCTAGAGCCTCGGTACTTTCCAGTAACACCCAGGTTACCTGCCTTGTATCGTGTCTATATTTAGTCGCGTAGTTGTACCCATGTTCATTATTCATTCTCGAAGTGAAGTCTCGATCCTCTCACACCTAGACACCCCCGACTGGTTGTTCTACCACCCTTCCTCCTTTCCCTTCTTCATCTCTCGTAACGTTACCTTTGACGAGTCTGTCTGCCTTTACGCTCGCTTTCTCCACAGAGGTACCCCGGTCCCCCCCTCCTCCCCTGTTTTTCGCTACCCCTCCCTTACCTGGTCCCACCCTTCTGGTAGCTCCCCTCCCGGCCTTGCCTCGCAGTCGCCACAACAGCCTTTGTTGCCGCAGCCAGGTCTCGCGTCGCAGCGGCCGGTCATTGTGGACACTGGAGGTGCTGGTTCGGCGGGTGCAGTTGCGGTGGGTGCTAGCCCTGGTGGTGTTGGTTCTGGGGGTGCTGGTTCTGGGGTTGGTGACACTGGTGGTGCTGGCTGTGGGGGTGCTGACGCTGGAGGCGTTGGCTCTAGGGGTGCTGACGTCGGAGGTACCGGCTCTAGAGTTTCTGTCGGTGGAGACTCAGCCTCTAGGGGGTGCAGTGGCTCCGCGTCGTTCGGAGAGACTGCAACAGCAGCAGCAGCCGTAGCAGCAGCAGCAGCTACAGCGGCCGTCGTCGCCTCCGGTGACTGGTCTTCATATTCTTGGTCCTCCTTTTCTTTCAACTGGGTGTCCTTCCACTGCCCTACTACCTCTCCCGAACCCGTCTCCGACTTGCTTTCCTCCTCATTCTCTGTCTCCTCCTCTCCTTCCTGACCCACATCGCCCCTCTTCCTCCTGAACTATTGGGCGTTCCCCTCGTGCTCGCCCCTCGTCTCCTGTTCCTGGCTTTAACTCTATGAGCCTTCATTCTTTTCCTCCTCTCCTCCCCTCCCCTCCAGAGTCGTCCCTCACTGTCTTCCCTCCTGCGTTCTCTGACTTCCTCCGTGCCAATCGTCCTACACTCTCTCGTGTCCTTTCCTCCCTTGTCACTGACCCTACGACTCCTCCTTCATCTGTCTCGGCTCTTGTCGTTACTGTACTGACTTTCCCTCTACTCGCCGCCTTGACTATGCTGCTCAGTTAGTCTCTGGCGCTATTTGTCCTCTAGTCTCTGACGCTACCCGTCCTCTGTATGCCAGGGGTGTGGTGCCTTTGGCTGTGACGTCCTAGAGGATGGCAGTTTGATTTGGCTTTCCTTGCGGCCATTGCTCCTCAACTCTGTGCCATGCTGCTAGCTCCTGAGTGTGACCCAGGCGCTTTTGACGTGTCGACTCCTCGCACCTACACTGAGGCGACCTCGGGAGAGTGGGCCTCTCAGTGAATAGCAGCCATGGACGCATAGATGGCATATTGGAGGTCCACATGCACTTACGTCGACGCAGTTTACCCTCCTGTGGCGAACGTAGTTGACGGCATGTGGATCTTCAAGGTGAAGCGGCCACCTGGATCGCCGCCTATCATCAGGGCGTGCTACATGGCGAGAGGTTTTTGTCAGCGAGAGGGGGTAGACTTCTTCCAGGCCTTCTCCCCCACCCCTAAGATGACCACTCTTCGGGTGTTGATGCACATCGCGGCACTGTGTGACTACGATCTCCACTCGCTGGACTTTTCGACTGCTTCCTTTAAGGCAAACTTCACGAGCAGATCTGGCTGCGTCGTCCTGGTTTCACTGGGTCGTTCCCCCCTGGTACCAAGTGGAGTCTTCAACGGTCTGTCTACTGTCTGTGTCACGCTCCACGTGAGTGGCACGACACAATATGCACCACTCTTACTGCCCTCGGATTCTCTCCGTCCTCTGCTGACCCTTCTCTCTTCGTCCGCTCTGGCTCAACGCCCTTCTACATCCTTGTTTACGTCGACGACCTGGCCTTTGCTACGCCTGACAGAGCTGGAATGGTCTCAGTGAAGGTCGAGCTGCAGAGGAGACACACCTGCACTGACCTAGGTGAGTTACGTCACTATCTTGGCTTGCAGATCACGCGGGACAAAGCAGCGCACACCATCACACTGACTCAGTCACACATAGTGCAGAAATTCCTAGAGCGATTCGAATTCGCTTCTCTTCTCCACAGGCCACCGCACTTGATGTTGACCGTGGGCTCACGGCTCCTGTTCCTGACGGGTCTGCCGAGCCTAATGGCCAGTACGCAGAGCTGGTGAGCTGCCTCATGTACCTGATGATATGTACTTATCCTGACCTTGCACACCCTCTCAGCATCCAAGCTCGCTTTGTTGCACCTCGTCGGCCGCTAAGAGGGTTGTGCGCTATCTGACGAGCATATAAGGCATGAGGCTTGTGTTTTAAAACGAGGGTCTAGATTTGACAAGCGGGGGTTCAGAAGTTTTTGTTTTGAACCAGGCTTGCCAGCGCGAAAGTGTTGGCTAACGAAAACCTGGATTTCGTGCGGACACTTTTCCTCCGCAGTAACAGTTCGCCAGGGTTTTGGGTTTCGGGTGGCAAATGTGCACCGTCGCTTTAAGGGAGACAGCCGGTCAGCCTCACAAGGCACGCTGACGCGTCGTGGGTGGCCGACGCCGAGTCTCGGAGGTCTTCACTGGGCTACTGCTATCTCGTGGAGGTCGACTCATGCTTCGTCAGTTGCTCTGTCTAGCTGTGAGGCCGAGATCTACGCCGGTGGTATGTCTGCGTAGGAGCTCCGCTGGCAGTCCTTCTTGCTCACTGACTTAGGTGAGCCGCCTCGCTCCGCCCCAGTCCTGTTCGCTAACAACAGGGCTATGATCCTCCTGTGTCAGGAGTTGAGACGGGAGGGCAATGCGAAGCACATCCAGCTGCGCTACTTCTTCTAGCGTGAGTTGCAGCAGCGCGGTCAGGCAACCTGTGGTCTCAGAGGCCAACACTGCTGATTTCTTTAACAAGGCACTGCTGTGATCATTAGCGGTTATGCACACAACTTGGTTAGTTACAGGATGTCATCACTTGCTAGTTTCTTGATCTTTGTTGCTTGCTCTGTCTGTGAATGTGGATATATATTTTTGTGAACTCATTAACAGGTTTAGTAGTGTCGCCCTGAGTTTGCTTGTTGTTGTTGTTGTTGTTGTTGTTGTTCAGGGACTGCCCCTTACCTAGCCTAGGGGGTGTGTCAAACTATGCTTTATAAATATGTATATATGTACGTTTCCATAGGATAGGCAGGGTTAGTCTTTAGTGAGGATAGCACTTTGTGTTTGTCACCTCTGTACTCTCCCTACTAGTCAGATTTTCTCTCGACATATATATAAATATGTTACGTCGAAGTCAACGTCTGCCCATCCACAATCACATCGTGCCAAAGGCGATCGTTGAAGGTTGGCAAAACATCTGCGTTTGGTTCAGCAGTTCTTATGGGAGATTGCTGCTACCTGCTAGTGTGTCTGTTCGCCTAATGAGGGAGAGTCTGGAAGTGGATGAGGCCAAGAGGAGAAAACCTTTGAAAAAATGTAGGCTAGTAGAATCAATGAAGCAATACCAGTAGCAACAGTTTAGAAGCACCAGTGGCACCATCATCATGTCTGTGTGTGTAAAACCCAAGTAATTCAGCATCCCCTGCCCCCACGTCCCATTTTATGGCCAGATGGAGCCCCAAAGTTTCATGTACGCTTGCATGTTGGATTACGTGTCGGATTGTGTGTTGGATTGCGTGTTGGATTGCGTGTCGGATTGCGTGTTGGATTGCGTGTTGGATTGCATGTCGGATTGCGTGTTGGATTGCGTGTTGGATTGCGTGTTGGATTGCGTGAGGGATTGCGTGTTGGATTGCGCGATGGATTGCGCGTTGGATTGAGTGTTGGATTGCGTGTTGGATCGCGTGTTGGATCACGTGTTGGATTGCGTGTTGGATGGATAGCGGGTTGGATTGCGTGTTGGATTGCGTGATGGATTGCGTGATGGATTGCATGTTAGATTGCGAGTTGGATTACGTGTTGGTATGCGTGTTGGATTGCGCGTTGGATCATGCGTTGGATCGCCCGTTGGATCGCACGTTGGATCGATCGTGCGTTGGATGGATCGTGCGTTAGATGGATCGCGCGTGTTAGATTGCGAGTGTTGGATCGCTTGTTGGATCGAGTGTTGGATCGCGCGTTGGATCGCACGTTGGAATGCGCGTTAGATCGCGCGTTGGATAGATCGCGCGTTGGATCGCACGTTGGATTGCGCGTTGGATCGCACGTTGGATTGCGCGTTGGATCGCGCGTTGGATGGATCGCGCGTTGGATGGATCGCGCGTTGGATGGATCGCGCGTGTTGGATCGCGTGTGTTGGATCGCGTGTTGGATCGCATGTTGGATCGCATGTTGGATCGCGCGTTGGATCGCGTGTTGGATTGCTCGTTGGATTGCGTGTTGGATTAGGTGTGGATTGCGTGTTGTATTGCGTGTTGGATTGCGTGTTGGATCGCGAGTTGGATCGCACGTTGGATTGCGCGTTGGATCGCACCTTGGATTGCGCGTTGGATCGCACGTTGGATAGATCGCGCGTTGGATGGATCGCGCGTTGGATGGATCGCGCGTTGGATGGATCGCGTGTGTTGGATCGCGTGTGTTGGATCGCGTGTTGGATCACATGTTGGATCGCGTGTTGGATTGCGTATTGGATTGCGTGTTGGATTGCGTGTTGGATTGCTCGTTGGATTGCTCGTTGGATTGCTCATTGGATAGCGTGTTGGAGTAGTTGTTGGATTGCGTGTTGGATTGCTCGTTGGATTGCTCGTTGGATTGCTTGTTGGATTGCGTGTTAGGTTGCGTGTCGGATTGCGTGTTGGATTGCGTGTTGGACTGCATGTTGGATTGCGTGTTGGATTGCGTGTTGGATTGCGTGTTGGATTGCGTGTTCGCTTCTTCAGCAGTCCATTATTCACAAGAACAACAAGAGACATAAGCTTGAGATGGACTGAGGAGTGCTGGAAAGCAGCTGCAGCACCAGGCACAAGCGGGGGAGCGATTCAGGTTCAGGCATCAAGATCAGCGTCAGCCTGGGTGGTGTCAGCAGTGAGCTGTGCGCGGCGCACGCCCCAGAAGGCGGGCGGGTTGAGGCCACGGCGCACAGCCGTGAAGCGCCACCCCACGTGCATGCCGCAGCGCCCACAGTGCGCTATGGTCCACGCGTACCTGCGCCAATGCCGGAGGGTGGGGAGCGGTGGGGCGGTCAGGTGCGAGGCGACACAACAAAGGGGGTAGAGCGCAAGGTGGGGAGAGGGAGAAGCTCATAAGTTGGGGAGTGCGCTGCAGTGCAGCACAGATGTGCACTTGAAAAGTTTCAGGGGAGTGGCGTGTGGTGCATGAAGAGAGGATGGAACAAGGACGAAGGAGATGCAGCAGGAGTACATGGGGTTCAACAAAATGGAGTGCTGGGAGATGCTGTGCGTTGTGATGCTGTGCGGTGTGATGCTGTGCGGTGTGATGCTGTGCTGTGTGATGCTGTGCTGTGTGATGCTGTGCTGTGTGATGCTGTGCGGTGTGATGCTGTGCTGTGTGATGCTGTGCGGTGTGATGCTGTGCGGTGTGATGCTGTGCTGTGTGATGCTGTGCTGTGTGATGCTGTGCGGTGTGATGCTGTGCGGTGTGATGCTGTGCGTTGAGATGCTGTGCTGTGTGATGCTGTGCTGTGTGATGCTGTGCTGTGTGATGCTGTGCTGCGTGATGCTGTGCTGTGTGATGCTGTGCGGTGTGATGCTGTGCTGTGTGATGCTGTGCTGTGTGATGCTGTGCTGTGTGATGCTGTGCGGTGTGATGCTGTGCGTTGTGATGCTGTGCTGTGTGATGCTGTGCTGTGTGATGCTGTGCTGTGTGATGCTGTGCGGTGTGATGCTGTGCTGTGTGATGCTGTGCGGTGTGATGCTGTGCGGTGTGATGCTGTGCTGTGTGATGCTGTGCGTTGTGATGCTGTCCGGTGTGATGCTGTGCTGTGTGATGCTGTGCGGTGTGATGCTGTGCGGTGTGATGCTGTGCGTTGTGATGCTGTGCTGTGTGATGCTGTGCTGTGTGATGCTGTGCTGTGTGATGCTGTGCTGCGTGATGCTGTGCTGTGTGATGCTGTGCGGTGTGATGCTGTGCTGTGTGATGCTGTGCTGTGTGATGCTGTGCTGTGTGATGCTGTGCTGTGTGATGCTGTGCTGTGTGATGCTGTGCGTTGTGATGCTGTGCTGTGTGATGCTGTGCTGTGTGATGCTGTGCTGTGTGATGCTGTGCGGTGTGATGCTGTGCTGTGTGATGCTGTGCGGTGTGATGCTGTGCGGTGTGATGCTGTGCTGTGTGATGCTGTGCGTTGTGATGCTGTGCGGTGTGATGCTGTGCTGTGTGATGCTGTGCTGTGTGATGCTGTGCTGCGTGATGCTGTGCTGTGTGATGCTGTGCTGTGTGATGCTGTGCGGTGTGATGCTGTGCTGTGTGATGCTGTGCGGTGTGATGCTGTGCTGTGTGATGCTGTGCGTTGTGATGCTGTGCGGTGTGATGCTGTGCTGTGTGATGCTGTGCTGTGTGATGCTGTGCTGCGTGATGCTGTGCTGTGTGATGCTGTGCTGCGTGATGCTGTGTGTTGTGATGCTGTGCGGTGTGATGCTGTGCTGTGTGATGCTGTGCGGTGTGATGCTGTGCTGTGTGATGCTGTGCGGTGTGATGCTGTGCTGTGTGATGCTGTGCTGTGTGATGCTGTGCTGTGTGATGCTGTGCTGTGTGATGCTGTGCTGTGTGATGCTGTGCGGTGTGATGCTGTGCTGTGTGATGCTGTGCTGTGTGGTGCTGTGCTGTGTGATGCTGTGTGTTGTGAATCTAATGTCCTGCCAAGGCGTGACGCGACCAGATTGAACACAGAAATCAAATGGAAGGAAAGAAAGGAAACCACCATGCAAGCATGCACCCATGCACGCTCACCACGCGACCTTGCCCATGCAACCAGCTGTTCTCATTTGGATTACCCCGGGAACCAGCTGTTCTCATTTGGCTTACCCCGGGAACCAGCTGTTCTCATTTGGCTTACCCCGGGAACCAGCTGTTCTCATTTGGCTTACCCCGGGAACCAGCTGTTCTCATTTGGCTTACCCCGGGAACCAGCTGCTCTCATTTGGCTTACCCCGGGAACCAGCTGTTCTCATTTGGCTTACCCCGGGAACCAGCTGTTCTCATTTGGCTTACCCCGGGAACCAGCTGTTCTCATTTGGCTTACCCCGGAGAACCAGCTGTTCTCATTTGGCTTACCCCGGGAACCAGCTGTTCTCATTTGGCTTACCCCGGGAACCAGCTGTTCTCATTTGGCTTACCCCGGGAACCAGCTGTTCTCATTTGGCTTACCCCGGGAACCAGCTGTTCTCATTTGGCTTACCCCGGGAACCAGCTGTTCTCATTTGGCTTACCCCGGGAACCAGCTGTTCTCATTTGGCTTACCCCGGGAACCAGCTGTTCTCATTTGGCTTACCCCGGGAACCAGCTGTTCTCATTTGGCTTACCCTGGGAACCAGCTGTTCTCATTTGGCTTACCCCGGGAACCAGCTGCTCTCATTTGGCTTACCCCGGGAACCAGCTGTTCTCATTTGGCTTACCCCGGGAACCAGCTGTTCTCATTTGGCTTACCCCGGGAACCAGCTGTTCTCATTTGGCTTACCCCGGGAACCAGCTGTTCTCATTTGGCTTACCCCGGGAACCAGCTGTTCTCATTTGGCTTACCCCGGGAACCAGCTGTTCTCCGTCTCCGCGCTGCCCTCCAGCACGAGCCCTCGGGCACGTGAGAGAGTGAGCGTCTCGTGCACGAAGCCATGTGCGTTCACAAAGGCGCTGATGGCGCCCTCCGTGCTCATGCACACCATGTCACTGCGCCTCGCCACCCGACACTGCCTCTCGCATAGGAGGGGGGGAGGGGAGGAGAGGGGGGTGGAAGAAGGAGACGTGTGGGAGGATGCGGTGGCGGCAGGTCACACGCGCACTGCACTGTCGTTATTTGAGAGTGGGGAGGCGTTTCAATGCGCAGACAACGAAGGAAATGGGAAGACGAGGGAGAGAGGAAGTTTGAGTTTGAAAGCAGCAGGGCACACTGAAAGCTGCCAAGCATGGTGCTGTGCGTGGTGAACTTTTGTGGGAGACAGGTGGGCGGCAGACAGTGCTGATGGATGGACGGATGGAGGGGGCTGGGGGAGGGAAGGGAAGAAGAGGGGGGACACTGCACGACTATGTAAAGCCGAGCCAATATTCCAAAGACCATGCATTCCAAGTTATGTACGTACCGTACCTCATCACAACGGGAATGTGTGACGCCTGCAAATACCACACCTGGCACCATAACACCCACCGCTGTTTCCAGACGATAGGCTGCTCAGTTGCTAGAATTGATTTGGTGTTTAAGTTTCAACAATCTGTTCTCAGATTGGTTTAGGTTGCTTCGGTGTAGATTTCTCATTCCCAGCACATCCAAGCTGATGCATTGAAGGCAGGTGGAGAAGAGGCGTACCCGGCAGGTGGAGCAGAGGAGGTGGTCGATGCACTCGAGCAGGCGAATCTCCTTCTGCAGCCGGTACACCGTCGACCCCACCTGCACCCATGCACACCACACCCACACGTCACCCACTCCCGCTCCACATGAACGATATGATCGCCAGCATTCAGGTAGCACGAGCATACTTGAGTACCAAGCCAGGCAAAACAGCACAAGTGCGTGTGACATTGGTAAGTGGCAGAGGGCGGTGAGGAGGGCACACCTGCAGCAGGTGGAGGCGGTGGCGGTCGCTGATGGGCATGTTGGCCGCCACCACGAACGACAGCGCCTCCGGCGCCCGCGTGAGCCCCTGCAGCTGCTGCGCCTGCGCTGGTAGCAGCTGCCCACACATGTCTGGCCGGGGGGGAGGATACAAAGAGCGAGAATAAGATGCAGTGGGGAGGGAGGAGGTACAGGGCGAGCAGAACATGGCAATGATGACCGCAGAACATGGCAATGATGACCACAGAACATGGCAATGATGACCATAGAACATGGCAATGATGACCACAGAACATGGCAATGATGACCACAGAACATGGCAATGATGACCACAGAACATGCCAATGATCACCACAGAACATGCCAATGATGACCACAGAACATGGCAATGATCACCACAGAACATGGCAATGATGACCACAGAACATGGCAATGATGACCACAGAACATGCCAATGATGACCACAGAACATGCCAATGATGACCAGAGAAGCTCGTTACACATAATCTACAGCCTCACTTGTACATTTTTTGTTATATACTCTTGTTGAGATTACTATCAATGCTTGAGCATCACCCAATCCCAACGTCTTCAACCCAATTGGTCCAGACCATCTCTGAACTGAAGTGCGTAGGAGCCTTGACCTCCTCTCACTAATCAATCGTCCCAGCTCTAGCTCATTCGTATCTCACGTGCTCGAGCCTTGCCTTGCCCGTCTCGTCTCCTGCTTGTCTCAACCTGATGTTCGAGCCTCACCCAGAGTGCGCCTCACCCAGAGTGCACCTCACCTGCCACGCGCCTGGCCAGATTGAGGGCGTCAAACATGCGGTACACCCAGTGGGGCCACGCCGCCCGCGCCGCCCTCCTCCTCCACTGCACCTCCTCCATTGCCCACCGCTCCGCCGCCCCTCCCCACGCCTCCCACCTTGTCCTCTTCCTCCTGCTGCCCGCGCTACCTTGATCTCCCCTCCCCTCTCCCCCCCTCCCCTCCTCCTCCCCCTCATTCCCTTCCCTGTCCTCCCTCGTCTCACCCTCCCGCACTCCAAACAGCCCCAAGAGTCTGCTCAGTCGCACGTCTCCTTCCACTCCCTCCTCGCCCTCTGCCACCTCGCCCTCCTCTCGCCGCTCATCTCCATCGCCCCCACCACTCGGGACCTCGCTGCCGTTGCTGTCAGCCCGAGCAGCCCCCCTTCCTCCTCCCCTACTCGCCTCCTCTCCACCGCGCTCCTGGCCCCCTCTCGCCCGCGCCCTATCTCGTCGCCCCTCTCTGCGCCTCAGGGGCGCCACCCATCGCTGCCACCACCGCCCCCCTCCCCTGCGCCCCTCCCTAACCCGCCCTTCCCCTTCCCCATCGACTCCTTGTGACTCCTCCTCCTCATCTTCCGCCTCCTCCTCTTCCTCCCCGTCCTCGTCTTCTTCCTCTTGACCCTCGTCTTCCTCCTCTTCCTCCTCCTCCTCCTCCTCGTCCATCCACCCTCCCTCCTCGCCCTCCATATGGTCACCTTGCTCTATGAGCCTCCTCACCAGCTCCCTCCTCCTCTCCTCCCGTCGCCTCACTCTTTCCTCCTCACTCCCTCTCCTCCCAATCCCTCCACGTCCTCCCCTCATCCGCTCTCCTCTCCCCCCACGCCCATCATCCCCTGCAGCAGCCCCTCTGCTGTGCCCATGCGGCACACCCCTGTCTGCCATCCCCACGCCCCTGCCCTCCTCACCACCCTCAGCTCCCTGCTCTGCACCCCTCGCCCCCTCTCTCCCCCTGCCACCCACCGCCTCTCGCATGCAGCTGGAGGGTGCCGCCCGCATGCCGCGGCAGCGGGAGAAGGCGGCAGGTGGCAGGCGCAGGGGGGAGGCGTCCTCGAGAATCTGCACCTCCGCTGCCGGCTGCACGGGGTGATGGGGGGCGCGCAGGGGCGCAGGGGGGGCAGAGGGAGCAGGACGGCTTGAGGAACACGAGTTGCCTTGTCAAGAGTCTGAAACACGGCCGTGAGATAGGGGAAGGGGAGGGTTGAGAAGGAATGGGAATAGGCGAACGGAGATGGTTGTGGGGCGGTGAGAATGATGATGAACAAGGAGCATAAGCAACAAGGCAGTGACGAACAAGAGAAGGCGTGGAAGGGTCTGAATAAAGACAAAGACAGCAATAGATATAGGGTTTAGGGTTTAGGGTTGCATGGGCAAGGCTGGACGGTGGTGTGCACTTGAATGCAGCATCACATGGTATGAGAGAGAATGCACAGAGGAAGCACAGAGAGGAGGGGCCGGGCGGCAGAGGCAGAGAGAGGAGGGGCCGGGCGGCGGAGGCAGAGAGAGGAGGGGCAGGGCGGCAGAGGCAGAGAGAGGAGGGGCAGGGCGGCAGAGGCAGAGAGAGGAGGGGCAGGGCGGCAGAGGCAGAGAGAGGAGGGGCAGGGCGGCAGGGGCAGAGAGAGGAGGGGCAGGGCGGCAGAGGCAGAGAGAGGAGGGGCAGGGCGGCAGGGGCAGAGAGAGGAGGGGCAGGGCGGCAGAGGCAGAGAGAGGAGGGGCAGGGCGGCAGGGGCAGAGAGAGGAGGGGCAGGGCGGCAGGGGGCAGGGCGGAAGGGGGGCCGCACGGAGCCGTCGGGGTCCATCCAGGCGCGGCGCACGAGGAAGCGCTGGCGGCCCCTCGTGACCACACTCATGCTGCCGTCCTCCTGCTGCCTCACCCGCCGGATCTGAGCAATGGGGGCCACACGCGCACCCAGGGGCGACAAGGCAGTGGGCAGGACTGAGAGGTGCATGGCAGGTGTGGCAGCTGTGGCAGCTGTGGCAGCTGTGGCAGCTGTGCGCACCTCTGCTGTTGTGCCCACCTCTGCTGTTGTGCCCACCTCTGCTGTTGTGCGCACCTCTGCTGTTGTGCCCACCTCTGCTGTTGTGCCCACCTCTGCTGTTGTGCCCACCTCTGCTGTTGTGCCCACCTCTGCTGTTGTGCGCACCTCTGCTGTTGTGCCCACCTCTGCTGTTGTGCCCACCTCTGCTGTTGTGCGCACCTCTGCTGTTGTGCCCACCTCTGCTGTTGTGCCCACCTCTGCTGTTGTGCGCACCTCTGCTGTTGTGCCCACCTCTGCTGTTGTGCCCACCTCTGCTGTTGTGCCCACCTCTGCTGTTGTGCCCACCTCTGCTGTTGTGCGCACCTCTGCTGTTGTGCCCACCTCTGCTGTTGTGCCCACCTCTGCTGTTGTGCGCACCTCTGCTGTTGTGCCCACCTCTGCTGTTGTGCCCACCTCTGCTGTTGTGCCCACCTCTGCTGTTGTGCCCACCCCTGCTGTTGTGCGCACCTCTGCTGTTGTGCCCACCTCTGCTGTTGTGCCCACCTCTGCTGTTGTGCGCACCTCTGCTGTTGTGCCCACCTCTGCTGTTGTGCCCACCTCTGCTGTTGTGCCCACCTCTGCTGTTGTGCGCACCTCTGCTGTTGTGCCCACCTCTGCTGTTGTGCCCACCTCTGCTGTTGTGCGCACCTCTGCTGTTGTGCGCACCTCTGCTGTTGTGCCCACCTCTGCTGTTGTGCCCACCTCTGCTGTTGTGCCCACCTCTGCTGTTGTGCCCACCTCTGCTGTTGTGCCCACCTCTGCTGTTGTGCCCACCTCTGCTGTTGTGCGCACCTCTGCTGTTGTGCGCACCTCTGCTGTTGTGCCCACCTCTGCTGTTGTGCCCACCTCTGCTGTTGTGCGCACCTCTGCTGTTGTGCCCACCTCTGCTGTTGTGCCCACCTCTGCTGTTGTGCCCACCTCTGCTGTTGTGCGCACCTCTGCTGTTGTGCCCACCTCTGCTGTTGTGCCCACCTCTGCTGTTGTGCGCACCTCTGCTGTTGTGCCCACCTCTGCTGTTGTGCGCACCTCTGCTGTTGTGCCCACCTCTGCTGTTGTGCCCACCTCTGCTGTTGTGCGCACCTCTGCTGTTGTGCGCACCTCTGCTGTTGTGCCCACCTCTGCTGTTGTGCCCACCTCTGCTGTTGTGCCCACCTCTGCTGTTGTGCGCACCTCTGCTGTTGTGCGCACCTCTGCTGTTGTGCCCACCTCTGCTGTTGTGCCCACCTCTGCTGTTGTGCCCACCTCTGCTGTTGTGCGCACCTCTGCTGTTGTGCCCACCTCTGCTGTTGTGCCCACCTCTGCTGTTGTGCCCACCTCTGCTGTTGTGCGCACCTCTGCTGTTGTGCCCACCTCTGCTGTTGTGCCCATCTCTGCTGTTGTGCGCACCTCTGCTGTTGTGCCCACCTCTGCTGTTGTGCCCACCTCTGCTGTTGTGCCCACCTCTGCTGTTGTGCCCACCTCTGCTGTTGTGCCCACCTCTGCTGTTGTGCCCACCTCTGCTGTTGTGCGCACCTCTGCTGTTGTGCCCACCTCTGCTGTTGTGCCCACCTCTGCTGTTGTGCGCACCTCTGCTGTTGTGCGCACCTCTGCTGTTGTGCCCACCTCTGCTGTTGTGCCCACCTCTGCTGTTGTGCCCACCTCTGCTGTTGTGCGCACCTCTGCTGTTGTGCGCACCTCTGCTGTTGTGCCCACCTCTGCTGTTGTGCCCACCTCTGCTGTTGTGCCCACCTCTGCTGTTGTGCGCACCTCTGCTGTTGTGCCCACCTCTGCTGTTGTGCCCACCTCTGCTGTTGTGCCCACCTCTGCTGTTGTGCGCACCTCTGCTGTTGTGCCCACCTCTGCTGTTGTGCCCATCTCTGCTGTTGTGCGCACCTCTGCTGTTGTGCCCACCTCTGCTGTTGTGCCCACCTCTGCTGTTGTGCCCACCTCTGCTGTTGTGCGCACCTCTGCTGTTGTGCCCACCTCTGCTGTTGTGCCCACCTCTGCTGTTGTGCCCACCTCTGCTGTTGTGCGCACCTCTGCTGTTGTGCCCACCTCTGCTGTTGTGCCCACCTCTGCTGTTGTGCGCACCTCTGCTGTTGTGCCCACCTCTGCTGTTGTGCCCACCTCTGCTGTTGTGCGCACCTCTGCTGTTGTGCCCACCTCTGCTGTTGTGCCCACCTCTGCTGTTGTGCCCACCTCTGCTGTTGTGCCCACCTCTGCTGTTGTGCCCACCTCTGCTGTTGTGCGCACCTCTGCTGTTGTGCGCACCTCTGCTGTTGTGCCCACCTCTGCTGTTGTGCCCACCTCTGCTGTTGTGCCCACCTCTGCTGTTGTGCCCACCTCTGCTGTTGTGCGCACCTCTGCTGTTGTGCCCACCTCTGCTGTTGTGCGCACCTCTGCTGTTGTGCGCACCTCTGCTGTTGTGCCCACCTCTGCTGTTGTGCCCACCTCTGCTGTTGTGCCCACCTCTGCTGTTGTGCCCACCTCTGCTGTTGTGCGCACCTCTGCTGTTGTGCCCACCTCTGCTGTTGTGCCCACCTCTGCTGTTGTGCGCACCTCTGCTGTTGTGCCCACCTCTGCTGTTGTGCGCACCTCTGCTGTTGTGCCCACCTCTGCTGTTGTGCCCACCTCTGCTGTTGTGCGCACCTCTGCTGTTGTGCGCACCTCTGCTGTTGTGCCCACCTCTGCTGTTGTGCCCACCTCTGCTGTTGTGCCCACCTCTGCTGTTGTGCCCACCTCTGCTGTTGTGCCCACCTCTGCTGTTGTGCCCACCTCTGCTGTTGTGCGCACCTCTGCTGTTGTGCGCACCTCTGCTGTTGTGCCCACCTCTGCTGTTGTGCCCACCTCTGCTGTTGTGCGCACCTCTGCTGTTGTGCCCACCTCTGCTGTTGTGCCCACCTCTGCTGTTGTGCCCACCTCTGCTGTTGTGCGCACCTCTGCTGTTGTGCCCACCTCTGCTGTTGTGCCCACCTCTGCTGTTGTGCGCACCTCTGCTGTTGTGCCCACCTCTGCTGTTGTGCGCACCTCTGCTGTTGTGCCCACCTCTGCTGTTGTGCCCACCTCTGCTGTTGTGCGCACCTCTGCTGTTGTGCGCACCTCTGCTGTTGTGCCCACCTCTGCTGTTGTGCCCACCTCTGCTGTTGTGCCCACCTCTGCTGTTGTGCGCACCTCTGCTGTTGTGCGCACCTCTGCTGTTGTGCCCACCTCTGCTGTTGTGCCCACCTCTGCTGTTGTGCCCACCTCTGCTGTTGTGCGCACCTCTGCTGTTGTGCCCACCTCTGCTGTTGTGCCCACCTCTGCTGTTGTGCCCACCTCTGCTGTTGTGCGCACCTCTGCTGTTGTGCCCACCTCTGCTGTTGTGCCCATCTCTGCTGTTGTGCGCACCTCTGCTGTTGTGCCCACCTCTGCTGTTGTGCCCACCTCTGCTGTTGTGCCCACCTCTGCTGTTGTGCCCACCTCTGCTGTTGTGCCCACCTCTGCTGTTGTGCCCACCTCTGCTGTTGTGCGCACCTCTGCTGTTGTGCCCACCTCTGCTGTTGTGCGCACCTCTGCTGTTGTGCCCACCTCTGCTGTTGTGCGCACCTCTGCTGTTGTGCGCACCTCTGCTGTTGTGCCCACCTCTGCTGTTGTGCCCACCTCTGCTGTTGTGCCCACCTCTGCTGTTGTGCGCACCTCTGCTGTTGTGCGCACCTCTGCTGTTGTGCCCACCTCTGCTGTTGTGCCCACCTCTGCTGTTGTGCCCACCTCTGCTGTTGTGCGCACCTCTGCTGTTGTGCCCACCTCTGCTGTTGTGCCGACCTCTGCTGTTGTGCCCACCTCTGCTGTTGTGCGCACCTCTGCTGTTGTGCCCACCTCTGCTGTTGTGCCCATCTCTGCTGTTGTGCGCACCTCTGCTGTTGTGCCCACCTCTGCTGTTGTGCCCACCTCTGCTGTTGTGCCCACCTCTGCTGTTGTGCGCACCTCTGCTGTTGTGCCCACCTCTGCTGTTGTGCCCACCTCTGCTGTTGTGCCCACCTCTGCTGTTGTGCGCACCTCTGCTGTTGTGCCCACCTCTGCTGTTGTGCCCATCTCTGCTGTTGTGCGCACCTCTGCTGTTGTGCCCACCTCTGCTGTTGTGCCCACCTCTGCTGTTGTGCCCACCTCTGCTGTTGTGCCCACCTCTGCTGTTGTGCCCACCTCTGCTGTTGTGCCCACCTCTGCTGTTGTGCGCACCTCTGCTGTTGTGCCCACCTCTGCTGTTGTGCCCACCTCTGCTGTTGTGCGCACCTCTGCTGTTGTGCGCACCTCTGCTGTTGTGCCCACCTCTGCTGTTGTGCCCACCTCTGCTGTTGTGCCCACCTCTGCTGTTGTGCGCACCTCTGCTGTTGTGCGCACCTCTGCTGTTGTGCCCACCTCTGCTGTTGTGCCCACCTCTGCTGTTGTGCCCACCTCTGCTGTTGTGCGCACCTCTGCTGTTGTGCCCACCTCTGCTGTTGTGCCCACCTCTGCTGTTGTGCCCACCTCTGCTGTTGTGCGCACCTCTGCTGTTGTGCCCACCTCTGCTGTTGTGCCCATCTCTGCTGTTGTGCGCACCTCTGCTGTTGTGCCCACCTCTGCTGTTGTGCCCACCTCTGCTGTTGTGCCCACCTCTGCTGTTGTGCGCACCTCTGCTGTTGTGCCCACCTCTGCTGTTGTGCCCACCTCTGCTGTTGTGCCCACCTCTGCTGTTGTGCGCACCTCTGCTGTTGTGCCCACCTCTGCTGTTGTGCCCACCTCTGCTGTTGTGCGCACCTCTGCTGTTGTGCCCACCTCTGCTGTTGTGCCCACCTCTGCTGTTGTGCGCACCTCTGCTGTTGTGCCCACCTCTGCTGTTGTGCCCACCTCTGCTGTTGTGCCCACCTCTGCTGTTGTGCCCACCTCTGCTGTTGTGCCCACCTCTGCTGTTGTGCCCACGGATGCCACTCGGATGTCAAAGCCATGCGGGTCCATGTGCACGTGCACCTGCTTGCACTCACGCATGCACACATGCAACCATGCACACATGCAACCATGCACACATGCACCCATGCACACATGCAACCATGCACACATGCAACCATGCACACATGCATGCACACATGCATGCACACCCACACACACACACACACACCCCCACCCACCCCCCCCCCACACACACACACGTGCAAACATACATTTTCACACGCCCGTACACACATGAAAGAAAGAGAAATCCGTCCACTCATCCTTAACATATGAAGCCTGCAGCATCAAGCAACGGAATTACTTGACATTCAATCAACTCGACGCCCCTCAACTCCACATTGCCTTTCGTTCCAACGCCACCCAAATGTAAATCACCCAATATCTCCACCCCCACCATGCCGCCCCACCATGCCGCCCCCCCATGTGCCGCCCCCCCATGTGCCGCCCCCCCATGTGCCGCCCCCCCATATGCCGCCCCACCATGTGCCCCCCGCCCCTCACCACGCCCAGCAGGTGGGCGGCCTGCCCCGTGGCCCCCATGGCGCGTGTCACGGCCGCCCTGAACCGCGCCTGCTGCACGCGCAGTGGCAGCGTCTGCTCGGGGAACAGCACGATGCCTGGTGGAAGGTGGAGGCGGGCGCAGCATTTGAGAAGGAGAGCATGTGAGAGACGGGGGTGTGCATGGAGGTTGCATGCTGCAATGAGCCCATGGGCGGCACATAGGGCATGGGCGGCACATAGGGCATGGGCGGCACATAGGGCATGGGCGGCACATAGGGCATGGGCGGCACATAGGGCATGGGCGCCACATAGGGCATGGGCGCCACATAGGGCATGGGCGGCGCACGCAGCGAACAGTGAAGGACACACAGGGCAGCACGGTGCAGAGTGATGGCAGCACGGTGCAGAGTGATGGCAGCACGGTGCAGAGTGATGGCAGCACGGTGCAGAGTGATGGCAGCACGGTGCAGAGTGATGGCAAGTGACGCTGGCATGACAGGCCGGCCCCACTCAGTTACGGGCATGCAGGTACGGGCACGCAGGTGGAGTAAGTGCGAGGGGAAGGAGGGTAGGGAAGGGCATGGGAGGGTAGGGAACGGCATGGGAGGGTAGGGAACGGCATGGGAGGGTAGGGAACGGCATGGGAGGGTAGGGAACGGCATGGGAGGGTAGGGAAGGGCAGACTGAATGGCAATAGGAGAATCTTGGAGGCATACCTTGGAGGCATACCTTGGAGGCATACCTTCGAGATAGAACATGGGTAGGCGAAGAATGGTGCCTCCCTCAGCAAACGCCTGTGCTCCCGTGATGTCGTCCCCCTCTGCACCCAGGGCACGGGGTGAGCGGTGCATGGGGTGAGATGAAGGCAGGCGAGGGTTGTAGCCCAGTGGTGGTGGATGCATGCATCGAGAAGTGATCATGACACGGCAATGATATGAACTAAAGTGACACATCAGTCAGAGCGACAAAGCGCCATGCACCATGCACCATGCACCATGCACCATGCACCATGCACCATGCACCATGCAGCATGCAGCATGGCCGTACCTCCAAGGTATGTGTGCAGCGATGTGATGGCCGGATCAAATGTGAGTCCTCCTCGTACCCTCAACGCGTCTCCATCGCCCCTGCATGCATGGATGATTCACGGATGAGATAAGATGGGACAGTGGTATAGCAATGATGGCATTCTGATTCTTGCTCATCTCGTACCAAGAAAGGGTGACATCTTTGCATGACGAGGCTGCTCCCATGGCACCACATGCACCTGTGTGGCACCTGAGGCACGTGGCACCTGAGGCACGTGGCACCTGAGGCACGTGGCACCTGAGGCACGTGGCACCTGAGGCACGTGGCACCTGGGGTCATCGCTGTCGCTGGAGCTCAGCACATGCCGCCTCGCCTCGCCCCCTGCTGCCCGCCCCCTCTCTTCCTCCTCCTCCTCGTCTTCGCCCTCCTCGTCCTCCTCGCCCATCTCCTCCTCCTCCAGCTCCTCTCCCTGGATGGCCAGGATGCGCTCGATCTGCTGCCGCTCCACCGCACTCACCACCACCGCCACCGCACCCCCCCCGCCTCCTGCGCCTCCTTCGCCGCCACCATCACCCGTTCCGGCACCTCCACCGCCCGCTGCACCGCTCCGCACACCTGCCTCATCCCCTTGCTGTGACGCCTGCAGCAGGTGCTGCTGTGCTCCCCCCTCCCCCCTCTCTCCACCCCTGCCCTCACCTGCCTGCACGCCCCCATGTGCGCCCCTGGTGCTGCCACGCCCACTGCCACGCCATGACGCTCGTCTCCGCCGCTCACTTGCACTCCTCCGTGCCCCTCCCGACTCCCCCTCGTCTCCCTCCTCCTCCTCCTCCTCTTCCTCCTCCAGCGCCTCCCCCTCCACCGCGCGTATCTGCTGCACCTGAGCTCTCTCTGCCGCCCCCACCTCGCCTCCCCTCACCTGCACGCCTCCCCTCGCCGCCCCCTCCCTCGCACCTCTGCCCATCCCCCTCGCCTCCTCTCTCTGGGCTGCGCTGTCCCTCCCACGCGCCACAACCTCCTCTCCCTCTCTCATTCCCTCCCCTTCTCCCTCCTCTCCTCGCACCGCTTGCCTCCTCTGTCTCTGCTGCGGCCGCCTCGCCCCTCCTATGCCGCGTTCCGCCTGCCTCTCC
This sequence comes from Closterium sp. Naga37s-1, assembly GCA_947471745.1. Lineage (NCBI taxonomy): Eukaryota > Viridiplantae > Streptophyta > Zygnematophyceae > Desmidiales > Closteriaceae > Closterium > Closterium sp. Naga37s-1. Next base: position 1,394,806 of record CANJKZ010000167.1, read on the forward strand.
CCTTCGTCCATGCCTCTCTGCACCGCGCCACTGCCCTGCCCCACCTCATTGCACCGCACACAGTCAGCCCTGCGCCCTGCTCCCTCCTCGCCGCCCCTCGCCTCCACCTCTCCATCCTCGCTTCCCTCCCCCATCTGCTCCTCTTCCTCTCCTTCCTCTCCCTCCTCACAACTGCCTGCTACCTCGCCTTCCTCTCCCCCCATCTCTCCCTCCTCTCCCATATCTTCCCCTCCCTCCTCCTCGCCCTCCTCCTCCTCTCCAGACTCCACGTCATCACCATGCCTGCTGCTACCTGGCCCCAACCCTCCCTCCTCCTCCACGCCATGCTTCCCTCCGTCTCTCCTTTCACCACATAACGCCTTCTCCGAGCATACCTCGGCCGAATCTCCTGCTGCCGCCCTCCTCCTCTCCGCGTCCTTCTCGCCCTCCCCTTCCACCCCCTCCACCGCCTCCCCTCCCCTTGTCTCCCCACTTGCCCACTCCGCGCTCGCCGATGCACGCCTCTCGCTCGCCTCGCCCTCCGCGCTCCCCGCGCGCGCGCCCACCGCCACGCCGCCCCCCAGTGCGCCTCTCGACCTGCGCCACCCTCGGCCTCTTCCGCTCCCTCCCTCGTCCTCCCCCCCCTCGTCCTCCCCTTCCTCTTCCAGCGCCATATCATCCAATTCTCTCAGTTGCGCCAACTGCCGTCGCTCCGCCATCTCCGCCAACCGCGCGGGCGTCAAGTCCGCATCGCGCGCAGCCCCGTCGCCGCGGCTAACGGTTTCATCGAAACCGCCGCCACCGCTGCTGGTGGCGACGTTGGGACGCGCAGCACTAGGCGGCCTGCTGGCGGCGTGTGGCGACCTGCGGCGCGGCTGTCGGTCCATGCGGGTGTGGGGCTGGCAGCGAGGGACCCGAGGGAACCCCTGCACGCTCGAGATCCGGTTTGGACAGGGTAACTAGTACGCCCGCACGCATGCATTCCTGCGCTGCACTGGCATCCCGTCACGTCCTCGCCCGCACTTGCTTGCTATAGTGCTAACCGCCACGCGCACATTCTCTCCGCCGTTTTCAACGCGGGTGTCCTGTTAGATTCCTGTGTGAGGCACACAGTAAAGTGAGCTCCTTCAAGCTCATGCATGGTTTGGTCTGGAGTGTACTGGTAGATTTCCGAACACCCTATCGAACTTTGAAGCCCACACCACAACGCGGACATTGTTCGGGCGGGTTCACACTCACCCACAACACCCGATTTTCGAGAGCCTGCTACCGCACCCGAACTTCTGACGAGCTGGTCTGCGATGTACCTGTAACCAGATTGTAGCAGTTACGCCGCCTTCAAGGTGGAGCATGCATCTGCGGACGGACTGGGAACTTTCGGCTCATTATGGAACTATCTTGCGTGTGCGAAGATCAACGACTAGAAACGTGCTGGCGAAATATAGTGTTTAGGGATGGCGGGAGAGGAAAGAGCAAATCTGAATCCGCCGCTGCATGGAGCATGATTCCGCCGAGACACCATCGCTGAACGTGATTGAACGCGTTTCTTACATGTGTCACTGCCATACTGGAAGATAACATCCACCCTCTTTCTACTTCTCTCCTTCCTCCCCGCGCGTTTCGCAGTCGCCACGATCGCGCTGCCTGTCTCGGTTCTATCGCCCCAACCGTCACTCATGCTCGAAAGCAGCGCTCTCTAATACGAACGTATACACAAGCTAGTCAGTGTAATCGCGAAGGTGAGTGAAGCTACCTCGCCATCTAGTCTACGTTTGCGTCCTTCGAGAAATCAAATGCATATCGTCCCCTTTACTCAGGCCCGTCGCCCCTTCCCGAGCACCACGATTCACGAAACAGATCGACCTGTCCGCCGCACCTCGCTGCCTGACCTGTCGCGGGGCCGTGTGTTCCGTGTGGATTCGTACGGCACCGCCATCTCACCCCACCCTTTCTCGCCCGTGCGCGCGGTGCAGCGTGCGGTGCGGTGCGGTGCGGGAGGCGGTGCCACGGGCGGCCATGAATTCGGTGAGTCGCCTCGCCGCGGCCTGCGGTGTCGAATCGCGTTCTTGTTTTTCTCGTTCACTCGTTTGCGCTGCTCCAGCTGTCTACCCGTCTCGCTTAAACGTTTACTCTGGCTCACGTATGGCTGAAATTATTTTGCTTGATTGGCGGTGCCACGTGTGCGTCCATGAGTGGCTGCGTGGCAGATTCTCGTGGACCGCGAGGACGCGCAGCGGCAGTACCTGGAGCAGCGGGTGAGATGCGCGCAGAGGTTGGGGGAAAAGTGAAATGGAGGGTTGGGGGAGAAAAGTGTTGGGTTAAACAGCCTATCCGTGCTTCTCCATCACTGCTTCTCCATCACTGCTTCTGCTCCGTGCTCCGCTTCTCCCCGCGCACAACCCCATGCACTTACATCACCCCATGCACTTACTTACATCACCCCATGCACTTACTCACATCACCCCATGCACTTACTTACATCACCCCATGCACTTACATCACCCCATGCACTTACTTACATCACCCCATGCACTTACTTACATCACCCCATGCACTTACTTACATCACCCCATGCACTTACTTACATCACCCCATGCACTTACTTACATCACCCCATGCACTTACTTACATCACCCCATGCACTTACTTACATCACCCCATGCACTTACTTACATCACCCCATGCACTTACTTACATCACCCCATGCACTTACTTACATCACCCCATGCACTTACTTACATCACCCCATGCACTTACTCACATCACCCCATGCCTCCGCTTCTTCCCGTCCGCTCTCATGCCACCACCGCATAGCTTTTCTCCCCTCTCCACTCCACTCTCTTTCTCCTCCCTCCCTTTCTCCCCAGCCCCCTTTCCCCATGTGTTATGAGGGTGCGGTGGGCAGTGCTGCACAGACAGGGGCCCGTCTGTACAAGTCTCAAAGCTGTCTCCTTCCTCCCTGCCGCCCCTCCCCGTGCGTCCACCCCCGTTGCTGCCACCGGTGCGCGTGGGCACGGAAGCAGGTGGTGCAGGCGGCGGTGGCGGAGGTGTACAGCGAGGAGAGCGCGGAGGGCGGCCATGCCACGCACGCGCACAACGCGGTGAGGGATGAGAGGAAGAGGGCAGACCGTGGTGAGTGGGGGAGAGAATTCGCTAGAGGTGGGGACGAGTGAGGGTACATATGGGATAGGGCGTGGTTATTGGTGCCTGGGGGGACGCGCTCGAAGTTGGCAGCGGAAATTATTTCATTTCTCGGTTCCCGATGCGCTGTGTCCCGATGCGCTGTGACCCGATGCGCTGTGTCCCTTGATCCACTGCACCGACTTTCTTACAGTACGTTCCCCTTCATTCCCCTCCTCTGCGCTGCCCCTTCCCCCCCCTCCAGATACTGGCATACCTGAGCAGCACGCTCGACCCCTTGCTCGCCGTGCCACCCGCCTCGCCCACCACGCCCCTCGCTGCACCCACGCACCGCGCCCCCTCACAACCGTTCTCGCACGCACAGCCAGCAGGGCTGGCAGGGCGGTTGGGCCAATCGCGGCAGCACCTGCTGGGAGTGGAGCCGGGGTGCCTGCAGAGTTTTGCTGCCAGGGCTGCTGCGGTGAGTGACATGCCATGGCGGTGGGCACGCAGTGCGTGGTAGAGCAGGTCAGCCTGGCAGGGCCGCGTTCTCAGGTGTGCCTGGCAGGGCCGCGTTCTCAGGTGTGCCTGGCAGGGCCGCGTTCTCAGGTGTGCCTGGCAGGGCCGCGTTCTCAGGTGTGCCTGGCAGGGCCGCGTTCTCAGGTGTGCCTGGCAGGGCCGTGGGGGTGCCGAGAGGGCCGTGGCGCTACAGCTGTGGTGAAGGTGAAGAGTTTCAGGCGGGGCGTGTAGTGAATTAGGGGCGGGGTGCAACGGATGTAGCGTGTGGTGTGCACCTCTCGAGGCCTCTCTGCCATCATCACATGCTGCTGCTGTGTGCTTGTGTGATACGGCACTGTGCGACACTCAGCAGGGGTGCCTTGTGTGTGTTGCTGCGTGGCAGAACAAGGCATGCCAGGTCAGGCTGCAGCAGCGGGTCATCGATGCAGTGGCGTCCTCTGCAGCCAACATCAAGACCTTCATTCACTGTGCGCTGTGACTGTACATCAATGTGCTGTGTTGATTGTGATGTGACTGTATCAAATGTGATGTAACTGTGTTGAGTGTGTTGTGATTTTATTTGGTGAGTATTCGAGTGCGACAGGCATCAACGTGCACCACCTACCTACAGCCTCACTTGTGGTTCAATACCTGGTCTGGAAATTCCAGTGGAACAGCGTCTGAAATGGGAATATGTGTTGCGCGCAACAAGCATCATGTGAGCCCTAACCCTGTCAACACATGCATCACAACCAACCCACTGCCCTGATTGCGTCTCTCTGGCCTCTGCGTGCATCCTCCCCTCCTCCCCTCTGCCTCCGTGTGCCCTCTGCCTCCCTGCAGTGAGCCTCGGGGACGATGCCTCCAACACTGACGCTGACGCTGTTACGCGGTGAGCTGTCATACGGGGATAAAAGTGGTCATGGGGGCAGTCGCTTGCTACTTGGCCTGCTTCTATTGAAAGAATTTTGTTGTAATTCCTTAATATGCACTGATGAAGGCTTTGATGATTTGAACTCGGCAGGCCGGAACTTGAATGATCTGGTACAATGTTCCTTCAGTTGACCCCTCTTTTAGCCTTGTTAATGTTATGTTTTTACCAGAAGAATGTTTACATGTCTGTTGCTTGAAGCTGCTTCAAGCGTTTTCCAAGGTCCAGCTTTGCGAGTGAAGAACCATGTTCCTGCCTGCCTGCCTGCCTGCCTGCCTGCCTGCCTGCCTGCCTGCCTGCATGTGGCAGAGTGCGGGAGGAGGTGCGGGGGGTACGGGAGAGGGAGGCTGCCATCACGCGCGTGCTGCTCGCCACAGCCAACACTCGAGCTACCCTGGCGCAGGTGGGCAGGGAAGGAGCATGCAGCGTGGCCCTCTCAGCTACGGCTTATGGCCCTCTCAGCTACGGCTTATGGCCCTCCATGATTAACTTCTTCTTGTCCTTAACCGTTTCTCTCTGCCTGCCATCCTCCTTCCCTATCTGTTCCCCCACGGTCTCGTCTTTCTGCTTGCCGCTTAGGAGCACGTGAGGGTGACAAAGGACCTTCTTGCTGTGCTGCACCTCAAGACACTCCAGCAGCACCCGCTGGTAACCACTGCTTCTTGCTCACTGCAACCACAGCACACTGCACCGAACCCTCTGGTACCAGTTAACTGCTGTGGCTGGGGTAGCAGCACCCACTGAAGTCACCCCTATGCATCTCACTGCAACACACTGGTAACGAGTCTGTTCCAATGCTTTTGAAACTTGCACATGCACGTGCTTGCACGGATGCAGTTAGGCAGTTGTACAAAGTAGAAGAGGAAGCAGCACTCCCTTGCCTTTCCCTTTTAACTTGGAAATCCAACCCCACCTGCCGACATGCCGCATGCCTCCTGCCTGCACCAGCCGCCCATTTGCTGGCCAGTGGGCCTTTTAGGGTGTACCGCCTGTCCTGCCCAACCTCCCAGTCCCTGCCACCCCTCCCCCCACACACGTTCTTCGTCCCGCCTGGGTGGTGCACGGTGCATGGCAGGATGGGAGGCGCTGTAAGCTGCTGGAGGCAAGCGCTGCGCTGCTGCAGTGCAAGGAAGAGTGAGCATAAGGGGTGTGTGAGAAGGGGAGAGTGGAGGGGAGGGAGAGTAAGAGGGAGGGGTTAAGAGGTGAAATTATCTTAAGCATTCAGAAGATCCGGGTTCAAAATATCAATCTAGAGAAGGTTGGGAGAGAACCCTAATCCACCAAGTCAAGCAGGCATGGAAGCAGGACCAGCCTGGTGGGCGAGTTGTGTGTGTTGACCATACGAGGTGGTTGGGCCAACATAGCATTCTTGACAACCCCTACATATGGTCATGATGGTGTGACATGTGGCCTTGCCATGCCACGCCACCCTCTTTCACACTTGCGTTTTCCCCATGCCTGGTCTCCCATGTTGCCTGCGGCGCGGTGCAGAGCGGTGGAGCAGCAGATCCGAGCGGCCACGTACACGAGAGACACCGTGCTAGCACTGCAGCACATGAGGTGAGCCCACTGCAGCACATGAGGTGAGCCCACTGCAGCACATGAGGTGAGCCCACTGCAGCACATGAGGTGAGCCCACTCGCTCCTCTGATTGCCATCCACCATCCATGCTGCCATGCACCATCCGCACTGCCATGCACCATCCGCACTGCCATGCACCATCCGCACTGCCATGCACCATCCGCACTACCAAATCCCCGTTCTTCCTCCGATGTCAATCGTTTCATCTGGCCATGCATGATGTTCTCTCTGCTCCCCCAGGAGCCATCTGTTGGCGCGCAAGGCTGAAGTCAGCTTGGCGCGAGACCAAGCAGTGAGTGCTACTTCTCTGCTCTTCTGCCCTGCTACACCTTGCACACACACCTGCATTGCCTCTCATGTTACGTCACTGCAACGCACTCGCCATATTGCTGCCACTTCCAGCTTTCCTCCCCTCTCTGCTCTTTCCAATTTGCCTCCCCCTTCCTTTTTACATCTTCCCCATCTGCTCCCCCGCCCTCTGCCCCTTCCCCATCTGCCCCTTCCCCATCTGCCCCTTCCCTCTCTGCCCCTTTCCCCTCCCTCTGTCCGTTCCCCCTCTGCCCCTTTCTCCTCTGTCCCTTCCCCCTCTGCCCATTCTCCCTCTGCCGATTCTCCCTCTGCCGCTTCCCCCTCTGTCCCTTCCCCCTCTGCCCCTTCCCCCTCTGCCCATTCCCCTCTGCCCCTTCCCCCTCTGCCCCTTCCCCCTCTGCCCATTCCCCTCTGCCCCTTCGCCCTCTGCCCCTTCCCGCTCTGCCCATTCCCCTCTGCCCATTCCCCGCTGCCTCGTCCCTTGCTGCCAGCGTGTGCGCCTGGAGCAGCTCACCTCCAACCAAGAATTCCTCGCTGTTGCGCGTGAATACAACCGAACCAAGGAGGTATGGCCGTGAATAAAACCGAAGCGAGGTACAGGTGTGAAGATGCAGAAACAAGGAGTTATGGGCTTGTGAAGAAAGATGAAGGGCGTGTGATTACGGATGGTGCAAGACGTTATAGATGTGTCACAGCGTGCTGCCTGGCAGGTATGGCATGCATGCACACTTCTTGAGGGAGTGTGAAACCGGAATGGAAGGCAAGTAGAGCGAGTTGAACGAAAGCAGGTGGGAGTGGTTGTGACGTTGCGCCCTTTGGAGACCCTGTCTGTGGTAGCAGCTAGTACATGTGGGCACCCAAGGTGTATGCATGTGAACGGCTGACATCAGCCATGCGCATGTATGACACGTGTATTCACATGCATGTGAGACATGTGCTGCATGCCATCTGTATGTCGGCAATGCCAAGTGTGTTTACAAGTGCCACATACTTGTAGGCGCATTCAACCAATTGCTCTATCCAACACCTCACAAACCTTTCTCGCACCTGCGTGTGGCACCAACATCGCACCTCCCCCTCTGCCGCAGGAGATTGAGCGGCTATCCGGCGCATTCTCTCGGCTGAAGCACCATGAGAGCGCGTCAGCACACGGATCCTCCCATGCCGCCCGCATGCACTCTGACTTCTGACTCGCCTCCTGCAACACTGTCCTCTCAAGCCCCAGTTTCAGTTAGAAGCTTAGTAGCCAGCCTCCCTCAGTGGCCTCTCTGATACTGTATCTTTTCAGTCGTGTGTAGTGCATTGCTGTGGTGTTGTTTTTCACCAATGAAAGTCATTTGATAAGATGGAGAATCATTCTGTGCAGTTCAATGATGCAGTGCAGTCTAGCGTAGTCATCGCTTGATGCTAAGGGAAAATCGCATGGCGGACATGTTCAAAATCATGCCAGTTAGAACCTTCGAAAACTAGCGAGGGTGACGGATCCGAATTCGAAGTGTATTACGGCGTGGACACCAACCAGAGGGGGATTTGCGAATTCAGCTAACAACATTCGCGAACGTTTGCTACAAATTAAAGTTCGATTTTCAGATATAGGGAACACGCCCTAAGGGTGCGTCTTTTTGGAAGCAGGAACAAAAAATTCGAGCAGTGATTTTTTTCGGTGCATTCTGATGCTCGAACAAGATGAAATGAATCGAGCATCAGAATCGAGTGATTTGTGACGGGGTGTCCATCAAGTGACAAACTGGTCCGCCATGGGCCCAGAACTTGGACCAGGGGTTACAAAAAACTGTGGCAGACCAGCTCAGATGGGACACGCTGTGAGCGAATGCCCTAACTGCAACACAAATGCCACAGCTTGAAAGCGCGATTGCGACCAGGCCTGTCGAAGTTCCTGGGGCCCATACTTGGAGTCCCCAGCTCCTCCCTATCTGACCCTGTTTTGGCCGTAGCTGAGTGTTTTGGCGCCCTTAACGGTCACGGGCGCAGGCCAAAGTGAAAACTTGATATCCGGGCTTGCACCTACACTATCTTAGCTAAGGGAAAGTTCGGCTGCTCCAAAGCTGACTTAGAGATATCACGAACACGGGATTGGTTTAGAAAACGCTAAGGGAAAAATCCCCTTGGCGCGCTCTCGTTGAACCTAAGGAGAAAGGGGGGGGAGTGGGGGGGTCAGGCAGAATTTCTTGGGGGGGGGGGGGTCCTAGAACCGGAAATCAAAACTTTGTGGGTGGGGAAGGCCTGGTTGGAGCACTTAACGTATCCGGGAAAGGGTCGAACGAAGCACTTAGTGTCACGGGTGCAGGGCGATCCTAACACTTTATGCAGTCGAGCTGGAGCAAACGTAGCCCGGAATTTCAGGGCATTGAGGGCATATGCCCGTCAATCGACAGGCCTGATTGCGACTGCATTTCAGTAGTCGTTTCAAGAGCAGAACTCAGCAACCTCGGTGATACAGAATTCGCAATGAGGCTATCTTCATGAACGAATGTGAAAAGGGTTTGACCTGCCTTAGGTACCACAATGTGAGGACGCCATAGGCTATCGTAAGAACTCGTTCGATGCGCACTCTTCAATTAGCGTAGCGGATTCGTGGTGGAAGCCGTGATGCGCGGGAGTGGTGATGCCGCGGAAAGGGGGGAGGAGAGTTGTGAAGTGGAGACGGCGAATGGCGTTGTAACGGGCGGTTCTGGTAACAAGGGTTTCGAGAACATCGTTAAACGAGACCCACGGACTCTTCTTGAGAAGCTTGACACGCCCACGTTGGTACGCGTTATAAAGCATCAGTATCACATTGCCGACTTTTAGTAGGTTTTCTCTACTGGCTCATACGTAGGAAAACGTTCACCGCCTATCCTTTCGGAGAGTAAGATGGGGGTCTGTTCCGTCCTCCGTCCCGTCCCGACCAATCAGGTGGCGCCAGATCTCGCGCCCGGCCCTAAGAACCGGCTAGACCCGTACCTCACGGCGCTCGATAAGCTGTCGGACGCGCTGCGGTTCTTCGAGGCGCACAGCTATCTGGGCAGCTGCCGCGTGGAGCTGCGGCAGGGGAGGGGGCTGATGGACGATGCGGTGGGGCGACTGAAAGAGGAGTTCGGAGAGGTGCTGTCCGGTGCAAGGTGGGCTAGGGTAGGTGTTCGCTTGTTAGTGCTGTCCATGCCCTCCTCATTCCATCCTCATTCCTCCCCCCCCTTCCGTCCAATCTCCTTCCCCCTTCCTTCCCTCTCGTTACCCCCTCCCGACTCTCTCCTTCCCCCCCGCTTCTCCCCGTTCCGCCTCCCTCCAGTCTCCTTCCCCACCCCCCCTCCCTCGTTCCGCCCTCCCTCCAATCCCCTTCCCCATCCCTCCCCCCTCGTTCCTTCCTCCCTCCACTCTCGTTCCGCCGCCCTCCCCCCTCGTTCCGCCGCCCCCCCCCCCTCGTTCCGCCGCCCTCCCCCTCGTTCCGCCTTCCCTCCACCCTCCCTTCCCATGCCGTCCCTTTCGCTCCCCACTCTCTCCCCACTCCCTCCCCAATCCATCCGCCCCCCACCTCAACTCCACCAAATCGCACCCCCACCCCACCCCACCCCACCCCACCCCACACCACCGCACCCCACCATCGTTCTCCCTGGCGTGCAGCCTGGTACCGGATCGGAAGGCGCTCGTCCAATCCGCGGCGTGCATGAAGCCAGGCGAGGCGGTGCCGCCCGTACCTCTGGTTCGGCCCGAGGCTGTGAAGCCGCTTCGGGCCATGGCAGCGTGGATGGTGGGCAATGAGTACGAGGCAGCATGCCTGCGAGTGTACGAGTGAGTCGTGTTCGTGTTTGCTTCTCATTGTTCCTATGTGCGGCGCATCGACCCGTCAATGCACATCGTATGCCTACCCATCTCGGGGTCTTTGATGTCAAAACACGTGTCATCCCCGTCCTTCGTCCCCCATCAACACCTTTTAACCTCCCATCCGCTCAAAAACCCCTCCCCCTCTCCTCCCCCTCACTCTCCCCACACACGCACTTCCCCACACCACACGCACTTCCCCGCACCACACGCACTTCCCCGCACCACACGCACTTCCCCACACCACACGCACTTCCCCACACCACACGCACTTCCCCACACCACACGCACTTCCCCACACCCACTTCTCCCCTCTTCCCCACCTATGCCCATTGCTGAGAGCAGGGAGCAGCGGTCAGCAGCGCTGCTGAGGTGTTTGGAGCGTCTGGGCAGTGCGGCGCGGACGCGCGACGAGGTGGTGGCGCTGCCGTGGGCCGACCTCGAGCCCCTCATGAAGCGATGGGTGGAGAACCTCAAACTCACGGTAACAACGGGTGGAGAATAGCTATGAGCACTGAGCCAGTCGCAAGGTGGCGCTACGAGGCCAGGCGGCTCTGTAAGAGGGGTGGCTTGGCCCCAGCTTTTCTCGAGTCCGCTCTGGTCTTGCCTTCGTGCTGAGAGGCTTGCACGCTGCGTATTCACTTCTCTCCCTCTCCTGCTTCTCTCCATCCCCCCCTTCTCTTTCCCTCTCCTGCTTTTCTCCCTCTCCTGCTTTCTCCCCCTCTCCTGTTTCTCTCCTTCTCCTGCGTAACTCCTCCTCCCACTCCACTCCTGTTCCCGTTGGTCGTTGCCTGACGGTGACGGCTGCGGTGCTGCCACCACTGTAGCAGCTACACCCCTATCAGCTCATGCCGCAAGGCTCGTTCTCCACGGCCACCTACTGTTGACACACTTAGTAGCCGCGGTCCTCGTCTGTGTGCGTGCAGATGCTGGTGCTGATCGCAGCAGAGGAGGCGCTGTGCAGCGACATCATCGGGCGAGGCCCCTCCCCCTCCCCCTCCCCCTCGGCACGGGCGCGGTGTCTGACGGGCGTGGCGGTGCCGGCACTGAAGCAGCTGCACGCGTTTGGTGACATCATCGCTGACATGCCGCGCGCACCCGAGCACGTCTTCTCCCTGCTCGAGATGGTGGAGGCGCTGCTCGACCTCCGCCCTGCTGTGAGTCATTCACTCATGCCCCGCCCTGCACCACCTGTGGGTTGCACGGTGCAATGCCTTCTCCGAGTCTCCTCCCTTCCGCGCTCCGCCCCACACCTTGAAAACCAACTTGATTCGCCTGGGGTGCCCACTTCACAGTGGGTTGGTCAATAGAAGGTGTGTTCAAGCATCTTTGGTTGTAATCCAGTCGTGGGTGAACTTCACTGATACACCCTACCCTGGAGCAAGCCAGTTGCATGTTCGCATCCTGTCAGCCCTTCTGGTGTATCCCTTGCATTGCACTGCCCCTTGCCTCTGGCCCCACCTCCTCATTCCCCACTCCTCCTCCCCAACCTGTCTCCCGGCAGGTGGAGAAGCAGTTTCCCGGGGAGGCAGGTGGCGAGGTGCGGCAGCATCTGGTGGGCATCTGTGCGGCGCTGTGCCGCACGGTGAGGGGCACCATCGCTGACTTCCAGCACATCGTGCTCCTCGACCCCTCTCCTCCCCCCGCCCCCAACCCCCCCCTCCCCCGCTCCTCCTCCACCTCCTCCTCCTCGCCCCCCTTCCCCCCTCCTCCTCCTTTGGTTTCAGCCTCTGGGCAGGAAGGGGGGGAGGAGAGGAAGGGAGAGGAGGGGGAGGGGGGAGGGGGAGGGGGGAGTCACGGGGAGGAGGATCTGGACTCGAGCCACAGATCGGATTCCAGCCATCGATCGCACCATGGGGGCGGTGGGTCACACAATCGGACGGTGAGCGGCAGCGCGTCGAGCGGGAGGGGTATTCTGGGGGGGCTGCTGCCGAAGAAGGTCAGCAAGGGGCACGAGGAGGGCAAGGGCGAGGCACGGGGGAAGAGCAAGGCGGAGAGCAAAGAGGGCGGGGGGTCGGCGGGGCAGGAGGTGGTTGTGAGAGGCAGTCCGGACGTGCACCCGCTGACGAGCTACGTGGTGAACTTCATCCTCCTCTACTTTGACGAGTGCGTGGCGCCTTCCTCATGTGACGTTACTTGTATTGTAACCATACCCTGCACTCTGCTGGGATCCGTGCTCACCTGAAAGAATGAAGTGTGTCTTAACATTTCGCCGTCGTGTCTGTACACGCCCTACACTCCATGGATGGATGAAGCTGGCATGCGCATGAGCTGGTCAGCTGCGTGATTAGCTTCATCTGCTCCCCGTTCACCTGTATGGATCATGACCTTCATTCATGTGTACTGACAATGCTGCTTCCCATGAGGCGACCCACCCCAATGCTCTCCCCTCTTCTCCCGCCCTTCCCTTTTACTCCCCCCTATCTCCCCTCACCCCACCCGACACGCCCCTCCCAATCCGTCCTGGCTGTTGCTCCCCCCACAGGACGCTGTATCTGGGCACGCTGCTGCTGGTGTACGACGAGGGGGGCGACCACCACCAGGGCGCTGTGCGAGTGGGCGCCGCCACGCGCCACCTGCTGGCGGCGCTCAAGGCGAACCTGGAGCGCAAGGGAGACGTGTTTCACGATGAGGCGATGCGCGCCGTGTTCCTGATGAACAACTGCGAGTACATCCAGCGCAAGGTGGAGGAGTGAGTCGCTCCGTGTGCTGGATGTACTCGCTCTCTTTGTTCTGGTTGTTGTTGTTGTTGTTTTTTTTATCTTACTACTATTGTTGTCGTTGTTGTTGCTGCTGCTGCCGCTGCCGCCCCTGCCATTGCTGCTGCTGTTATTTTCATCATTACTGTTGGTGGAAGTAATAGTGATAGTATTTCAAAGATTCGGTGTTTTTATGGGCTTGTGATTGTGTATGCAGCTGGAATAATGCGGTGTGTATGTGATGTTATGTAATGCGATGTGATGGGCATGGCAGGCAGCATGTGAAGATGATCCTTGGACGGGCATGGGTGGATGAAAACGCAAAGGACCTTGAGAAGCACCGAGACGTCTACATTCGATGTATTGTGAATAAGGTGAGTCGTCTACATTCAAGGTATTGTGAATAAGGTGAGACACCTACACTCAATCAAGGTATGTGAATGGGAACACAACGAATTTCTCTTATTGGTTTCCTTTCTAAACTCAATTCAACTAGAATGGCATCTCCAACACTCGAATCAGATCATCAGGTTGGCTCCCATTTCATCAACGGCTCACGCCGCTTTCATTTGACACATTTTACTGTCATACATTCTATTCCCTGAACGTTCAAATCGAGGTTGCAGCCTCCTTTTCTCCACTGGAGGACATCCAAGCTGACGTGGCATGTGGTGCACAGCAACAAGGATGCACACTCGTGATCTGATATGGCCTGTTTGCTGGCAGGAACCATCTGACAATGGTGATCTCATACAACCATACAACCACTCGTGGCGCCCCCAAGCAAAACCCCAATCACGTGGCCACCGCTTTCCAGGTCGTCAAGGGGACGTGCAAGCCTTCTTGAAGCAAGCCTCAGGCCCTCCTCCGCTCCCTGCCAACTGACTTCCATTCTCAAAGCACACCAGCACACACCACCGAATGCCCATGCTCGTCCCCCCACCACCCACCCCGTCAGGTGTCGGCTGTGCTGTCGGACCACCGGGGCGACGTGGCGGCGTTCACAAAGCGAGTGCAGGCGCTGCACGGGGTGCTGGAGGGCGTGCAGGCGCAGCAGAGCGGGTGGAGCATCGGGAATGGCGACCTGCGCACGTTCGTGCGGGGGGAGGTGGCCTCGCAGGTGCTTCTCCGATACTCCGACTTCCTCGACCGCCACAGGTGCGCTCAAGAGCACTCCCACTCCCACTCCCATTCCCACTCCCTCCCCGTGTTGCGGTGCGCTGGAGGGGACTCCCAGTCCCCGTGTTGCGGTGCCGTTGAGGCGATGGAGGGAGCGTGTTGAGGGATGTGGTGGAGGTGGGGTAGTGAGGCATGTGCGGAGTAAGGGAGGGAGAAGCAGCAAGAAGGGGAGGCGTTGAAGAGTCAAGAGGGATGAGCTTGGGAGAAATCGAGGGGAAGAGGTGCACGATGGAGGTGCAAGAGAAGAGTGTGTTCCTTGATGGGGTGGGTGGAAACGGTGGGTTGTCCAAAGTCCTGGCAGGCCACTCGCGACACACATGCCACATGCATGCCACATGCATGCCACATGCATGCCACATGCATGCCACACACATGTCGACACGCACACCACACACATGCAGCACACATGCCATATGTCAGCTCCATCTCATAGCATTTGGCTTCTTCTGTGTGTTCTTGGCATGACTCGTTGGCACGGTTCGACATGACATGAAATGGCATGGCATGGCAGGTCTATCGTGGAGAGCCGAGCGTGCAAGGTGCGAGTGCTGACACGGCAGGAGATGCACGCATGGCTGACGGAGATATTCGACATGAAGAAGCATGCATGAGGTGTGCCCTGCATGAAGGAGCGTGATGAGAACAGCACGAGGGAGGTTTCTCATGCTGTAATGCTAGCATCAGACAGGCTATGGGGTGGAATGTGTCAACGTTCATCATTCTGTCTTACCAGGACAGTGCAAGCACTAATGATGGTCGCGCAGAGCAGTGACTAGCACTGCTACAGAACTACATCTTTCCTGCCTACATTTTGTTCTCAAGCAAGTGTTTCTATGTGCTCAAGTAGGTAACACTTCCAGGCCTGGAAATTCACTTACCAAAGGAATTGACTCAGATAGGGGTAACCCGATCCAAGCATTCCACCTGCTTATGGAAATTGTATTCCTGGAAACTATAAATAGCAAAAGGCACACAATGCTTCACTTTCAAAAGGATGCGCACCAGTACGTAGGGCCTTCTGTACGTAGGGCCTTCTCCCAGTAAGGCTCACGAACTGATGTGCGGCTCAGCTCAGTCAGACTCTCTGGAGTAAGAGGCTACTCCTGCTTAGCGAGCAATATCCTCACTTGTGCACGGCAACGGCCACTTTCATGTTGAGCCCACAGTGGCCGTACACCTTGCAGCTGAAGTACCGTGTGCTGCCCCTTGCCCCTTCCGTCACTGTGAACCTGAACTAAGGGCCAAGTCGCGCAAATTGGGCAAGACAGGCAGTGAAAGAGCTGTGACGGGCGGAACACAACACAGAAACTTGTATTCAGGCATAAGAAGCATGGCTAGGTTGTTGACAGGTATCCCGAGCTATTTCCCCTGGCCCATGGTGGCAGTTGCGAAGGCTCAACCTGCATCTTACTGACTAGCGAACAAGGGAAGGATGTATGATACTGTAATGGTGCATGATTCAGAACGGGAGGCGGCAGGAGTCAGAGCAGGAGCGGCACGAGTCAGAGCAGGAGGCGGCATGATTCAGCAAGGGGGCGGGCATGAGGCAGCAAGGAAGCGTCATGACTCATGAGTCAGCAAGGGAGGTGGCGTGAGTCAGCAAGGGAGGACACATGGATGGGTCAGCAAGAGGAGGAGTCGTGAGTCAAGAAAGGGGGAGAGGAAAGTCGGCAAGGCAGAAAACATTAGTCAGCAAGGGAGGACACATGAGTCAGCAAGGGAGGACACATGAGTCAGCAAGGGAGGACACATGAGTCAGCAAGGGAGGACACATGAGTCAGCAAGGGAGAAAACAAGCGTGAGCCAAGGCCACAAAAGCGAGTCGGCAAGGGAAGCGGACACAAGCGTGGTGCTCACTTGTACGTCTTGTTAAAGCCCAAGTGTGACTTCTCCTGGGCACCGTTGAAGTCGCAGCTCTTGTAGGCAGCAGCGCTGCTCATGCGCCACACGTCGTGGTAGCTCGTGGACTTGAATGCTGCCATGCCATGCCATGCCATGCCATGCCATGCCATGCCATGCACGCCACGCAGCGCGCATATGGGATGCAGGGGAGCACAAGTGATATGTGTTGCACATAGATACGGGACCCGGCGTGAGGTAAGGGAGTGCATGAAGCGGCCATTAAGGCAAGGTGGCGAACTTTGGGTGCAACGATGGGGCGAGCATAGAGCAAGCGCACGGGGCTTGCAAGCAGCAGCGAAGGCGCAGGGACCGATGAAGGGAAATTCAGCGAGGGGAGGTGTGAGGAGTGTAGTGGCAGCGCATGTGAGGGGCACGCACCGAGCACATCGCCTGCACGGGCAGCAGGGGTGGGCTTCCATCCGCTCACACCGTACGCCCACCCCTTGTTGCCGCCCACCACGATTTCACGCGCCTGTGTGCGTGGGGCAGCGTGAATGCACATGGGACGGCCATACATCATGCACGGCCATACATCATGGACGGCCATACATCATGGACGGCCATACATCATGGACGGCCATACATCATGGACGGCCATACGTTGATAATCAACGTTCTTGCCAGGCCCTTTTGCAGATGTGCTCGCATGTGCACGAGGTTAGCACGGAACAGAATGCACGTCATAGGCACTGGTAAGGACGAGAAAAAACGCGACGAAAACAGAGTGACGCGCCGAGCAGCATGCGCATGAGCAGGACGGACACGGGGAAATGGGAGAGGGGAAGCGGGAGGAGTGGCGCAGCATGTGCGTTGAGACTCAAACGCACGTGCCGAGGACGGGCAG